>CM055117.1:124705993-125305993 GCA_029206835.1 Rana muscosa | reverse complement strand
GATCAACACTACTTAATGTAATTGTCAATAAAAGCCTTTGACGCTTGTAATTATAGTTCAGTATGTCATAGTAACATCTGACAAAAAGATCTAAAAACACTGAAGCAGCAGACTTTGTGAAAATTAATATTTGTGTCATTCTCAAAACTTTTGGCCAGAGCTGTATAATCTGTTAAATTGACACCTCAAGGGATGTTGCTTGCAACTACTATTCTATGTTCTATTGTTTATTTTAACTGTACCTTTGAGTACTAAACACAGCAGTTATACACACACCAGACATTTGGCAAGCTCACTGATGTATAGCAGCAGACTGGGGCTTAGCATTGTCAGGTATCTATAGATCAGTCCACTATATGGATGCATCAGCCTCAGACTATTTACATATAGTCATCATGAAATCAATTCTACAAGTCAGCATTACTGGGAGCAATCTGCATGCTAATTGCCTTGACTGGCACCTGTTTCTAGCAATATTCTAGCCACTGCCATGACCTACAGACCCCCTGCCCCCCCCATCACTGCTGACACTGTAGAAAGAAATGAATCATGGGACATTTAGTCCATAATTATAGCCCCACATGCTTTAGAGGCTGCAAAGATTTAGGCACCCACTTTGTGTCATTCTCAATACATACAGTATCATGGACCTGCCTGATTGTTAAAGCGGAGGTCCACACAAAAAGTGAACCTCCGCTTTTCGGAACCCTCCCCCCCTCCGGTGTCACATTTGGCACCTTTCAGGGGAGAGGGGGGTGCAGATACCTGTCTAATACAGGTATTTGCACCCACTTCTGGGAATAGACTCCCGCGGGAGTCACGCCCCTTCCCATCACCCCCCGGTGTCTTCTGGGAAACACACTGGTCCCAGGAGACTTGGGGGACCTGTGAGGACGCGCCGCGCTACTCGCGAATGCACAGTAGGGAACCGGGCAGTGAAGCCGCAACGCTTCACTTCCTGATTCCCTCACCGAGGATGGTGGCGGGGGCAGCCAAGAGACGAGCGATTGCTCGGCTTCGGCTGCCGTCATCGCGGGCACCCTGGACAGGTAAGTGTCCATTTATTAAAAGTAAGCAGCTGCAGTATTTGTAGCTGCTGGCTTTTATTTATTTATTTTTCGTGGGACTTCCGCTTTAAGTAATTTGGTCCAGTATTTTTTATGTAGCAAACAGCCCTTTTTCTCCCGTCTTTGGCTCACTCACAGGAGGAAAGGCACACCATGCCACCATGCCCGTACCCTCTGGTTTTCAGAGGTTAAGCACACTTGTAACTTACGGGTCTTGCAGCAAGGTTCTCCTTAAAGTTGGTTCTCGTCCCCTAGAATGTAAAGGACAAGTCTCTATACCCCCAAGTAACTCCAAGGTCCACACCAGTAGCAACTCCAACGTAGAGTTTATTTTCCTTATGCATGAATAACCACAAAGAAGGGCATTTGCAATCCACAGGTAAAAGAACACTCATCTAATCGATAAGGAATAAAGGATTCAACTATTGCTGCACAACACACGGTCCCTCTCATGTGCAACGCAACACTCCGTTAAACTGTGGTCCCTGAATGGGGGACACTGAGCCCAAAGATTAGTCAACCAATCCCTGAGCAAGTGCTCTCTCACCCGACCGGACCAGTCTGCACAACCGACCTCCGCAACTGGGCTCCCGCACATAGTCCCACGACCCCTGCAGTCTCCAATCCCCCCGACAGTCCTCAGAAGGACGATGGACGAGGCAACCCCCAGGGTCTCCCGTGAAGAACGGAGGCCCCCCGGACTACAAGGCCCAACTCCCAGGCCCAGTCCAACGGCAGACCCAGCGCAGGCTCCACCCGCCAGGTGAGCGACATCCAAAGAGACCCGCGTGTAGCTCTGCTCCTCCCCAAATAGCACCTCCCCAGCAGACCCCGCGCCGGGCAATGCACTGTGGGTGTCTCTGTAACATACAATGTGGGTGTCTCTGTAACATTTACATATTATCCAAAGTCCTAAAGTACTACTATTACCCCAGACCTCACAATTACACTTCTCAATAAATGTCCTCCTGACATAACCCAAACACAATTTAAACTTGTATTACAAGTCACAACAGCAAAAAATGCCTGGAAATCGGCTAGACTCATTGAGGCTGAGACCACGTTACAAGACAGGATATCCAAATATACAAAGGTGTGGCAGTCCTGGATTGTAAAATATCTTCCACCAAGCTTAAACCCCTCACTTTTACAACCATGATGACATTACAAAAGTCTAGCTAACACCTACCTCAGTACCCAACAGCTATTGGGTATGTAGTTCTTGACACTGTTGCATGAAGCTGTGGTTTGGCTCCATCTTCATGGGTCAGAATTCAGGGGTCACAAGACCAAAGTTTCACAGATCAACTTTGAAGGTAATTTATTTGGACTACTAGGAAGGGAGGATGTAAGTCTATGCATAGTTTCTTAGGTACGTTGGAATTCTGCTTTAACTTTTCTCATACAATATTTCATAATGACCTTTTTTTATATTTATATTTTTTATTGCTTCTGACCCTAAAACACTATTCATTCCTGTTAAGGTTCTTTTCATACTAATGCCCTTTCCTGCACATTTTACTCTTCAAAATTATAGATTAAAGTGGAAGTAAATGCTAAACCTAACTAACTTTAATGCCGCATACACACGATCGTGATTCATGGCGGTGAAAACACCGCCGTGAATCACGACAGGAAAAACGAGGGAACGGCTTGTTCCCCTACACACGGCCATTTTTCCCGTCATTTTTTCTCTTGGCAAGAAAAACGACCGTGTGTAGGCTCCGCGGCAGTGTTTCCCTATGGGAAAACTGCAGCGTAAAAAAATGACAGGAATCACGACGAGAAAAATTAGAGCATGTTCTAATTTTTCTCGTCGTGATTAATAAAATTTTTCCCGTCTGGAAAAATTACAAAAAGCCCAAAGACGATCGTTTTTCTCGTACAAAAGGAAAAAATTTAATTTTTCCCGACGGGAAAAATGATTGTGTGTACGGGGCATAAGCCTAATCTACCTAACCTAGCCCTGTAAAAAATTACCTATTTTGCAGCCGCTTTGGTTTGGTCCCAGGCTGAGCTGTCAGTGGCGGCTTTACTATGTAGAAGAGGCAGCCAACATCGGAAGCCCCATAGTAAGTCAATAGGTGACATCACTTCCCAAGCATTTCCCAGCCGTTGTCGGCTTTCTGCTGCACACAGAGGACACCACTGGAGACCAGACTGCAGCGTCTTCAGAACAGCTAAGTATTGCATTTTTTTCTTTATAGGGCTAGATAGATTAGGCTTAGAATGTGGCTGAGTGTAGTTTTAGAGTTAGTTAGGTTTTGTCTTTACTTCCACTTTAATGCATGTGTCAGTGCTGTAGTAAAGTTAACCACTTGTCGACCAGACTTTTTCTTTTTTTTTTTGTTTACAAGTTTAAATCAGTATTTATTTTGCTAAAAAAATTACTTATAATCCTCAAACATTATACAATTTTAAGTTTTTTATGTCACAGCAGTTTTTCAAATGCAATTTTTGGGGAACAAATACACTTTAATGAATAAAAAGAAAAAATACAAAAACACAATAGTTACCCCAATTTTTTCTATATAGTGAAAAATTATGTTACGCCGAGTAAATAGATACCTAACATGTCACGTACACTCGCGGAATGGCGACGAACTACGGTACTTAAAAATCTCCATAGGCAACGCTTTAAATGCCTTTACAGGTTACCTCTAACAGGTTAGCGTTACAGGGGAGGTCTAGTGCTAGAATTATTGCCTTGGCTCTAATGTTCGCAGCGATACCTCACATGTGTGGTTTGAATATTGTTTAAATATGTGTGCGTGACTTATGTATGCATAGGCATCTGCACACAAGCACGGAGGGATTGGGGGGGGGGGGGGCGCTTTTAAAAAAAAAAAGTATTATTAATATTTATTTAACTTTTTATTTTTGTATCTTTACACTGTCCGTTCAAACTTCTTTTTTTTTATAACTTTTATTCCTATTACAAGGAAGATAAACATCACTTGTAATAAAAATAAGGATGACAGGTCCTTTTTATGAAGAGATCTGTGGTCAAAAAGACCGTAAATCTCAGTTTTTTACCTTTAAAAGCAAAAGATCAACAACAACAAAAAAATTAGATCTTTCGCTTTTTATTATTTTCTTCCAGCCTGGACTGGAAGTAACGTCATGATGTCGCTCTGGTCCTCCAGGGCCATAGAGTCGATCAAAGAGTGTTAACTCTTTGAACACCCATGGAAGCAGATGGTCGCACCATCAGATCGTTTCTCGGGCGAACCAGCGGTGACGGTAAGCCTGTGAAGCACCGGTCGAGCGGCAGGAGGGGGGGGACATCCCAACCCGCCGCTTCAGAGACAAGCCCAGCCGCTCGGACTGGTTTCATGAGAAAGCCGGGTTGCCTGAAGAAAATAATGGTACCAGGGTTATAGCTGATATTTTCAGCCATGATCCCAGCAAACCACTTGCAGACCGCAACGTATATATACACATTGCGGTCGGCGAGTGGTTAAACTGGTACTAAATAAAAATTTTGTTTTCTGAAATCACATAAAAATAACGTGCATTTGATGTTTTTTTTTTTCAATTTCCTCCTTGGAGATTTCATTTTCAGGTGTCCCCTGGCCACACTATCATGTTCCCATTCTCTTTGTGCCCTCTGTGTCACCATGCCCTATGTAGTCCTTTGTGAGTCTAAGCAACATGTGTGCTCTCACTATGTACTAAAAAGTTACATGCAGCCATTTAGAGCGCTGCACTAAGAGGAACACAGAGCAAAAGCCGCAACTCTCCTCCTTCAGAGCCGTGATTGACAGCGGCTCCGTGTCCCTGCTGGTGTGTGTGCTACTCTGAAAGGCTTCACGTAACATTGTTATACAGAGCAGGGACACAAGAGCAGAAGGAAATTAAAACAAATTAAATGTAAGTTATTTTATTTTTATCTGATTTAGGAAAAAGATTACATTAATGCCACTTAAAAAAAAAAGTAGGAGCATCTTTTGGAGCTTTCCCATATTGGCAGTAATGAATGGGGCACTGAAAGGCCATTTGTTGCTGCATCAGCAACACAATTATACACCCTGGGTCTAGTCTGACCTGCACTTTTCAATATCACTCCCCATAAATGAAAGCTGCAGTCAGGCTATTAGTCTCCAATGAACCTATAAGATGTCACTTTATGTGCACCTTTTTTTATGATTAATAGTTTCAATATTACCAGCAGTGAAAAAAAAAAAAACACTACCCAGAAGCTGAGAGTATCTTCCACTAATTAAGGGAAATGGATTTGGAGTTCACTGATGGATTAGTCCAGTTAATTGATTACATATATCCCACAGTAGCACAAGTGTCTAAAATAAATCGTATATCCTTTAGAAGAAGTTTATTGAATAATATTTTTATTTAATACCTACGCATCATACATTGAAATCTATACTATATTGCCAAAAGTATTGAGACACCTGCCTTTACAAGCACATGAACTTTAATGGCATCCCAGTCTTAGTTTGTAGGGTTCAATATTTTGTTGGCCCACCCTTTTCCGCTATAACAGCTTCAACTCTTCTGGAAAGGCTGTCCACAAGGTTTAGGAGTGTGTCTGGCTCGCAATAATGATATAATCCTATGTTAATCCATGTCAGAACAATTTATTAGAACACAGGTGTCAAACACAAGGCCCGCGGGCCAAATCCGGCCCTCCAGGCCATTTCATGTGGCCCTCGCACCTCTCCTGCAGCTGCAGGAGCGCTCCAGCCCTCCTCTGGTCCTCCTCCAGACCCTTAATTTCTGCTTTCAAGCAATGCATCCAGCTTCTTCCTAGCAGCAGCATAAGGAAAGGGGGGTGCACTGTTATGTAAGGGAGAGTGGGGGACTCAACTTCTGATGGTGGGGTGGCTCTTGACATCTAATGTAAAGGGAAGGGGATGCACTGGACATCTAATCTTACAGATACAACAGGCCCTTTTGAGGGCAATTATAATGCTGATGCGGCCCACAATTAAATTGATTTTGACACCCCTGTAAACTAGAAGTAAGTTGTTCTAACATGTAATAACATAGGATTATATAATTAATAGTAAAGGTGGTGAACCGATTGATTATACATTTTTCTTATTAGTCTCTAGGCTACATCTTTCTTGTATATTGATATATATACTTCATGCTTTATCCCTCCCCGTAGGAAATCCTGCATTTTTGGGCAGTTCTAACCTGTTACATCTGGGCTTTTCTGGGCCACCCGGAGAGACTCCTATTTCTGTGTGCTTGGCAATAACTGGATTTTACTTTCTACAGTATCATTGAGGTATGACTCCATTTAGGGAACTCTTGCCAACGGATAACATGCATTCATGTATTCAATTTATTGTATACATTATGCATAGTGTTGGTATTTTCTGATATAACATTACATGTATTGTTCGTAATTCGCTTTCTGTTCATTCATATAGTAGCCACAAAACCATGTTTGTCCCTGAGGAAGCCATACGGCGAAACATGTAGGATTAAGATGCAAGAACAACTATAGGAGCTACAGTAACACGTCTTGAATGACCATAAAGCTGTTCATGTATTGTATAATATTGTTTTTATGTACCCTCATAACTTTAATAAATTGTGATTTTATTAAATTTGGTATGTCCTTGTACTAATTGCACCTATAAAGTCCCATCCCCCCTACTTTGTATTTTCTATACCTTTATGGGGTCGTTGGTGCTGTAACACAGTATTTTTACATTTTGGAGTTGACCACTTAACTACATATACTGTAGATTAACAACTTCAGGACTGCCCGCCGTCGTTTTACGTCGCTACTTTAAAGAGAGATACCGTTGTTATGGTAGCAGCTAGCTACCATAACCCCGGTATCCTCTTCAAGAGCAGGCGTTCCGCTTCAAGATAAAAGTGGTCTCTGCGACGGATTCGCTCCGCTCTCCAGGGCCCTCCTCCGCTTACCGGAGCCGTCGGTTGAGGCGGAGGCGATCGGCTTCTTGTCACTGTTAGGTATGGAGACGAGTGAGGGGAAGATGGCCCCCACCCATCTCCATATCATTGCAGGGTGGAAGTGACGTCAAAACGCTACTTCCGCCCATAGCTCTAATTTTAGTGTAAGTATGAGATCTGAGGTCTTTTTGACCCCAGATCTCATATTTAAGAGGTCCTGTCATGCTTTTTTCTATTACAAGGCATGTTTACAAAAGTGAAAATAAAAAATAAAATGTTTTTTTTTTTTAAACGCGCCCCATCCCGCCGAGCTCGCGTGCAGAAGCGAACACATACGTGAGCAGCGCCCACATATGAAAACGGTGTTCAAACCACACATGTGAGGTATCACCACGATTGTTAGAGCGAGTGCAATTATTCTAGCCCTAGACCTCCTCTGTAACTCAAAACATGCAATCTGTAGAATTTTTTAAACGTCGTCTATGGAGATTTTTAAGGGTAAAAGTTTGTCGCCATTCCACGAGCGGGCGCAACTTTTGAAGCGTGACATGTTGGGTATCAATTTACTTGGCATAACATCATATTTCACAATACAAAAAAATTGGGCTAACTTTACTGTTGTCTTTTTTATTTTATTTAAAAAAGTAAATTTTTTCCCCCCCAAAAAGTGCGCTTGTAAGACCGCTGCGCAAATACGGTGTGACAAAAAGTATTGCAACGACCACCATTTTATTCTCTAGGGTGTTAGAAAAAAATATATATAATGTTTGGGGGTTCTAAGTAATTTTATAGCAAAAAAAATATATGTTTTTAACTTGTAATCACCAAATCTCAGAAAGAGGCTCGGTCCTTAAGTGGTTAAAGTTCATGTGCGTGTAAAGGCAGGTGCCCCAATACTTTTTGCAATATAGTGTATGTACAGGTTAGTAGTAGTAGTCAGTGCCATCTTTCATATTGGTTGGACCCTGGGCAAACATTTCCTTGCCACCCCCCATGCAATTTCGTTCTTCACCTGCTCTGAGACATACAATAAATAGCAGCTATACTCAAAATCAGTTTACTGAATCAGATCAGGCAGCGATTGCGATTGGTTGCCAGAGGTTACAGTGTATCATTACTGCTCACTGACTTGCTGCTAGAGGTTACAGCACACATTATGGCTCACTGATTATTTGCTAGAGGTTAGAGCACATGACTTCTGCTTGTTGATTGGTTGCTAGAGATTACTGTACTTCAATACTGCTCACTGATTGGTTGCTATAGGTTACTGGACATCCTTACCACTCACTAATTGGTTGCTAAAGGTTACTGCACATTATTACTGCTCACTGATTGGTTACTAGAAGTTACTGCATATCTTTACCGCTCAATGATTGGTTGCAAGAGGTTAGTGCATATCATTACTGCTCACTGATTGGTTGCTAAAGGTTACAGCACATCATCTCCTCACTGCCTGCACACCATGGACTGGGAAGGTGAGGGGACCCATCAATAGACAGAAAACTCCTGGGGATTCTAGAACTCCTGGGATCAGTGGCAATGCTGGGGGAGGGGGGACTGTGATCGGTGGCAATGCTGGCAGAGAGGGGGACTGTGATTAGTGGCAATGCTGGGGGGTTATTACCTCCCCAGTGGGCAGCATTCAGCAGAAGTGATGGTGGATATGACCTCAGGGGGGCATGATATACATACGAATGTTGCTGCTTTTTATATACCAATGCTGTCTCCATTTACATATCAATGCAGGTTATTTACATGTAAACACAGGGTCTGCAGGTGTCATCTGTACATGACAATAGAGCAGATCTGGGAAGCATTAGTAACATAAATTCACACTGAGATAACAGGACACAGCACGGGAATAAAACTTCAAGGGACAAGGGGATTTAAACTGGGATAGTTGGCAAGTATGAGGCAGCTGCTTTGGGCCCCACAACACTACTGGGGCCCAAGGCAGCTGTCACTTTTGTCCTGCCTTAAAGACAGCCCTGGTAGTAGTTTGCTTTATTTTTGTGGTGTGGCGTTCTCCTTTGATGATATGTGTCAGATCTCTTCCCTAGAAGATTCTGGGCCAGTCTTGTATAGCTGTCAAACTACACTATGCAATACGTGTCTCTGCCATATATTGTAAAAGGGCAATTTGCTTGTTTCTACCCACGGTTCTTAGCTGGAGGATTAATTCCTTCATTCTGTGGATTTGTGGAATAATAGTGATTGTTATAAACTAGCTGTGAGCATGTGACTGCCTTCTGTTTTAAGACAGCTTTTTACTGTACTAGAAATGATTAAAATGATGTTTAGGGAGATCTATTGTTAGAATTTGAATCTGATTCATCCTGTGCGCTGCAGTTCCAGAGACTAAAGCTCTGTATAAAAAAAAGCTGGATCCACATGGATGAGTTAGTATATTACTGCTAAGAATGCACTACGCGGAGACTGAGCATAAATAGTACAGAAAATGCCATGGTTGATACATTGACAAAGTATAATTTCATTATAAAAAAAAATACAGTTTTGTTAAAACAACTAAAACCTTTAATTTCCCTTCTATCAAAGAATAACGTCTATGCAAACACAAAATCCTCACACGCTATATATTTGCAACTACCTTCTTTCGCATTAGAAAGGTTTTTTTTTTTATCTTAAAAGTTTGTAATATAATACTTGAATGTAATAATAAAAATAATATAATCATTTAACTGGGGTAACTTTATATGGATTTCTTTTTAGATCTATTTTGTAGAGATAATCTGTGATAGTGTAGTCTCTTATCAAATTTCCCTGTTTAAAAATGTCATCTTTACATATGTCAGTTCTTATTATCTTCACACATTTCCCACACAAAACATTTCCACTTTGCAAATGGATATACATTAGCAAGCTGACTTCAGGATATCACTTAAGATTTCTTTTCACTTCAAGTGTATGTCAAAGTAAGATGGAAATGAAAAACACATATGCGGTACATCTCTGCGATACATTCATATTCCCCCATGTTGTATCCCTTTAAGGCCCTGCAAGGACGGAAAAATACTTTCTGGTCTGCTAATTTCCTGTTGTTAGTTGGCAACACAGTGCTATGTCTGGACAGAAATTACATTTAATTTTACCAGTCCTGCCCAGTTGCCTTCTCTTAAAGCGGAGTTCCACCCAAATATTCTACTTTGCATCATCTGCTTCAATTCAGCAAGTTTGAACAACATTGGCATTTTTTTTTCGAGCTTTCTTCACCTTCTTTTAAGGTTGTATTATTTTTTCGTCCTGTACAGGGCACCGCTGCAAGGTATGTCATATCCCGCGGAGCCCTGGCTCCTGGGAGATGTGTGTCATAATTCCCAAGAGCAGACCTTCCTCCGCCGCCGCCATTGTGATGGCAACCACAGATATAATCGTGTGCCATGCCTTGGGTTGTATGCGCATGCGTGAGATTAGGACATCGGGAGGTGCATGCTGGGTAACCAGCAGCACCTTTCCCGTAAGACTACACTAGTGACCTTCACATGCCCACAATTAAGATGGGAGCACGCAGCCAAAGAATTATAAAGGTTTGTTTTATAAAAAAAAATACTACAGCGACTTTGCATATAAGGTTGTTAGCTTTTTAAAAACGTAGTGATAAGAACATCCCGATTTTTTTTTAATAAATAAATTACAGCTGGAACACTGCTTTAAGCTGGCCATACACAGATAGTTTTTTTTTTTTCGGTTAGCCAGTGTGCTAAATAAAAATCCCAAAAATCTAACTAATTCCTCCATCTAAAGAAAGGGAGTGGGTGGAGGAATCCCCTTCCCCACTAGAACATTGTACTGTGACATCCACTGCTGTCAGAATACACTGATCAGTGGCTGTGGCTGATTGGCTGCAGCCACTGATTAATGGAAAATTTTCCTAAACATTTCTTCAACAGGGTTAAACAATCGACTTCTGTCGAGCGCGGGAGCCCACACACTCACTGAAATTCAAGAGAATTTCTATTAGTTTATGGCCAGCTTTAAGCTTCATGTACACTGGCCTACATTTACCGTGGAGGCAGAAAAACGCAAAACGTGCCAAAATCGTTGCACCTTTTTGCCATGCTTTGCGTTTTCCCATGGCTGGAGGTCAAAACGTTCCTATCCTGAACGCGATTCTTTTGTGTTCAGGAGAGGGAGATTCAAGCTCACCTAAACACGGCAGCTACTAAACTCTGCTAAAAGCCTATGTGTACATTGACACATAGGCTTTTATGGAGTTGAGTTTAGGAGCTTTGGCAAAAAAATGCCAAAAGCTCCTAAACTCAAGTTTAGAAGTTGCTAGTGTAGGCTAGTGTACATAAAGCCTTAAAGTGGTTCTAAAGGTTGAAGGTTTTTTACCTTCATTTATTCTATGCATAAAGGTAAAAAATCTTCAGTGTGCAGCTCCCCCCATAACAGCCCCCCCCAATGGTTACCTAAGCCCGATCTCAATCCCCGGATGTGCACAAGAGCAGAGGCTCTCCCAGGTCTCTCCCTCCTCATTGGCTGAGATGAAGCAGCAGGAGCCATTGGCTGCCACTGCTGTCAATCACAGCCAGTGAGAAGGGAGTCGAGGGGGGTGTCTGAGCCACGCTCTCTGTGTCTTATGGAGTCTGCGTGGGAGCGGGCATGCACGAGTGCCACATAGCAAGAGGCTTGCTATGGGGACACTCTGCAAGGGGTAGGGACCATTGAACAGAGCAGGAAAGTATAACATGCTTGTTATTTAAAAACAAAATCCTTTACAAACACTTTACTTATAGAATCCCTCCCCATCTCTGTAACATTTGGAAGTTTTTTTTTTATCCAAAATATGAATTGCGTGGGCTGATTAGACACTTTAGATAATACAGGCAGAATGAATGGGACACAGGATAGTTGCTAAATTCTGACATCATTAACAGATAATTTTATGCACTTATTGAACGTATTAAAGACCAAGGAGAAAATTAGTTCCTAACAGTTAACATACACTTTAATGCAAAACATATATACAAGGTTGAATCAATAATTAGCTGCACTCTATTTCTATAATTTATAAGATCAACGGTAGAGAATGTATAGTTACATAATTTTTCAATATATCCCCCTTGCTTTTCAATGCACTTTTTTCCAGTGTTTCACAGATGTAACACCCTCTAATGTGTACTATGAGTGTGAGAGTAGGAAAAAGCATATTCTGGCCAGGAATAACCTTAGTCATTGAATTGGGTCAGGGTTACCAGAGACCAGGGCTGGATGACTCATCCTGGCAGCTCTCTGGTGCCTCCCTCTGGTGTCTGGATGGTTGGAGAAGCTTCTAGAACTAGAGGGTGGGGGTTAGGAGGAGCTGCCATGAATATTTATGGGGCCTCAGCCAATACCCAGAAGTGGGCTCGCAGGGGACTGAGACAACCCCGTAAATAGACATGAGCCATTCCAGCAGGGGAGTCGGGTGGAAGATGGAGATGGAGTGCTGAAGAGAGACTGTCAGTGGCCCTTGAGGAAACCCCTGCTGTTTAGGAAAGCTGGCCTGGAAATATCTTGACACAGGAGGTGGCAAAAGGATCCATCCTGGAGAGGCAGTGGGAAGGAGCAAGGAGAGACAGTGAGTAGATCAGCACGGTGCCGGGACAGACAGGGGAAGTAGCTGCCGTCTGCAGCAGGCCTCTCTTGAAGACTGCATAGTGCAGAGTCTTCATCTAACCTTGTCCAGGGAGGTTTCCATGAGTGTGTGCCAGTCGGGCAGTACTGGGGCAGAAAGTCAGTCAGGAGGACTGAGAGGAAGAACAGCCAGGCGTGGCTGTTGGCAGCCATATCGGCTAGCATTTTCTGTAGGCAAGTGGAGCTGGGATCAGTGGTCACAGGGAAGCAGAAGGAAGAATGTCATGCTGTTTGCTCACTGCACTGCTTTGTCAAGAGATTGAGAGTACCTGCCTGTTAAGCCTCGTACACACGACCGGTTTTCCTGTCAGGAAAACTGCCAGGAGAGCCTTTGGCCGGGAATCTCGGCCATGTGTATGCTCCCTAGCAGTTTTCCCGACAGGAAAACTGCCCAGGAAAAATAGAGAACCTGCTCTTTATTTTCCCGCCGGGATTCCTGGCAGAGTGTTTCCTGCCGAGAAAACCGGTCGTCTGTATGCTTATCTGCAGGGGAGAAAACCACACATGCTCGATAACACTTCGACGCATGCGAGCTAGCATACAACGTTAGTGTGGGGTGTAGCAAGATGGCGGCGACAGAATCGAATGTGACGAGACACCGGCTCGTCGTAGTCGATGATGTCACTGCGTTCTTGCCATTCAAAAGAACGGCTGGTTTTTGTGTGGACGTGTGTATACACGGCTTGCAAGGAATCCCGTCAGGAAAACCGACGGTTTTCTAATAGATAGGATTGCCGGCCGTGTTTACAGGGCTTAATGGGCCTTTGCTGAGCTAACAATAAAACTGTTAGTTCCCTCAAGAGTGAGCAGTGGGTACTTTGCTGTGAAAACCAAGTTTGTGCAGGAGGAAGTGGACTTTTTCGTAAATTGGGAGGAATTGTCCCTTTGTTCATAGTTCTGGACAATTTTCAAGTTGGGCATCCCATAATTCCCTACCCCATCCAATAAACCCATAATAAAACATCAAAACCAAGCCAAGGACTGTTTTCTGTGTTGGGAAGGAAATGCTATGTGACTGGCTATGCATCAGTGGGGACCCGGGACACTAGCGACTCCTACAGGGTAGTGCTACACAAGCTTGTATATACACTTTGAAAAAAATGTTTTTGGTTTGTCCCTCAGTCACGTATGCACCACATTTTGCATATGTTGGTCTGTGTCAAATTGATGACCTCTTCAGGCATCTTTAAGAGAACACACTTCGTCATGGTCAAACACTGTCTCCATATTGTGATGAGAACATTTGATAGGTTTCGGCTAGCGGTACACTTTCAGACCACACAAAATGGTTCACTGTTTTTCTTTGGTGCAAATGGAGAGTGGCGTGGCCATGTTTAATGTGCAACAGCGACAAAAGAAACTGAGCAATGAAGGTCAAAGATTCAATAAAGCGTCATCTCTTGGCTTGTGTGTGCAGCCTACCTAAATATTTTTATAGCAAAAGTGTGGATAATTAAGACCCAAACATACTTGTACAATCCAAACAGCATTAAAGATGCAAACACATTTGATAAATTGCATGTTTTATTGCTAGAAATTACAAGTTTAGTAAGATTACATCAGCAGTAATATACAGTGTCTTTCGAAAATGTATTAAATCTTAACAATTAGGACATTTAAACAATAAGGATATATTTATTATTGTTGGATGAACTCTGGCACATATAATTTGCCACCAGAGTCCACCACTGTTCATGGTGTTCAGTGTTCATTTCCCTCTTATTCATCAAGCTGCACACAGTTCCCAGAGCTATCAAACTACAGCATAATGAAAGTGTAAAAATAGCAAATTGGATGCTGTGGAGTCCATTTAAGTATGTAAATTCTTGTATTTGTAATGTCTGTTTTGCTAATGAATCGTCAAACTAGTTTAAAAGGGTTCAGTTAAAAGCAAGAGTGATAAAGCCATTTCTATCTTCAATAGTGACCTCCATTAACCACGACATTAATAATTAATAATGATAACTATTTAATATTAGTCATTATTAAAGTGACAGTATGTGCCTTATCAGACGAATATATGAGGACACAAGGTCGAACAAAGAGAGAAGTATTTAGCTCAGATTGTATTATTGTCTGAGAGGTGGGTTTTGAGAGTACACATGAAGGCTTCAAGGGTAAAGCCTCGTACACACGGGCGGGAATCCCGTCGAAAAAAAAACGTTGGTTTTCTCAATAGGATTCCTGGCAAGCTTGTCTTGCCAAGCCTTTCGTACACACGCACATTCAAAAGAACCGCCGTTCTTTTGAATGGCAAGAACGCGGTGACGTCATCAGCTACGACGAGCACGCGCTTGTCACATTCGATGCCGTCGCCGCCATCTTGCTACACCCTACACTACCCTTGTATGCTACTGCGCATGCGTCAAAGTCTTTTCAAGCATGCACGGGTTTACCTGGAGACAGGTAAGCATACACACGCACGGTTTTCTCGTCGGGAAACAGGCCGTCGAGAATCGCAACGAGAAAATAGAGAGCAGGTTCTCTATTTTTCTCGTCAAGTTTCCTGGCAGTTTTCCTGACGAGAAACCATACACACAACCGGTTTTCTTGGAAAAAACCTCTCCCAGCAGTTTTCTTGCCGAGAAAACCAGCCGTGTGTACGAGGCTTTTGAGTACTGTTGAGTATGTGGAGAGAACTCCAGAGAAGGCACGTGAGAATCCTGGATATAGAAGTTTGAAGAAGTGATGAGAGTGGAGAAGAGGGGATCATGTGCAGAGCAGATGTTGCATTTAGGATGTTAATTTGGAAATGATCTGTAAATGTATGGAGAGGGCTGGTTGTAAAGAGCTTTGTAGGCTTTAGATTGAAGTATGAATTGAACTGACAACCAATAGAGGGATTGATGGAAAGAAGCAGCTTTGCAACAGTAAAAAGAGAGAAATGAAAGAATTAAGCAGAAAAATTAAAGTAGAATTATGTGACATAATTGTATGACCTGTTGATCCTGCTAGTAGATCTTTAATTTTCTATTGTTTTACAGTATGACAAAACTGTATTATCTGTCAGGAGTAGTGTTGTCACTTTTTGGACAGGGTAATCTTAGATGGACATGTAGTTTTAAATAGATTTTAAATGGCAGCAAACAAATTAAACCCCAACTCCAGTTAACACATTTTATTTATCACAGGTACATATTGCACTCAGGGCTGGCGCTACCACCCTAGGGCGCCAGGATAGGGGTAGTAAAATCAGATTTCCCAGCCACCTGCTGCAGATGTGTTTTTTTACACACTCCCGGCCGCTATGTGTGCTTTAGTAAAGCCAACTGTCGGTTTTTATGTGGAAGTGGTACAAGCGGCTTTGAAGCTGCCTATCACTTCCACCAGCTCCGCAATGTGCCGACTCCCTCCCCTCCATGCTCACCGGGCTCTTCTGTCCCACCTGCGGGCCAGGGGCTGTCATGATAGGTATCGCTGGGAAGGGCGATGGCCAGTGGCAGCTGGTGCTCAATTTTTTGGGGGGCGGCAAACAAACCTGGCCCCCTCACTCAAACTAACAACCCCCCGCGCTCGATCGATCGAAGGTAGAAGCAGACCCCAGAGATGATTAGAATGAGAGGTGTGCAGGCCCAGCAGAGGTGGTGTGACCGGGTTCTGTGTCCTTTGTGTGCTGGCTGCAGGCAGACATGGGAAGGTGGCAATCTATGGCCTTACCTTATCCTTAGCTCTCAATCTTGATGAGCCGATGTTTGGGGGAGACCACGAAGCCCCCGGGTTTATGCTGTTGCTTGGCTCCGGGTGACCCCCTCTCGCCGTTGCTGCGGTAGAGGTGCGGGGAGGAGGACAATGACGAAGTGGTGATGTTGGTGCTTGATCCGGGGTAGAGCTCCTGGAAGAGGATGTTGCTGCCCCTCTGCCCCTCCACCTGCTGTTCTTTGCTGCACATGGCCTGCAGCTTGCTGAGGGAAGAACCGGGGCCGTTGCTTCTCCTCCCAGGCCAAACAGGAAGCGGGTCCTAAGACTCCCAGCCAGTTGGGTCTTAGGACCTGCTTCCTGATTGGCAGGGAGGAAAAGCAGGAAGACATTAGCGAATATTAATTCGCTAATGTCCCACAAGTGGTTGGGCTCACCTTTTTCTAAGCCAATTGGAGCCTCAGGCTCTAATAATGTGCTTAAAAAAAAAAAAAAAACATTGAAATCCATGCGTCTGGCATAATCTCTGCATGGAGATTAGGGGCCGGGTGCTTGGATTGGGGGAGGCGGCGCCCCTGCGTCCCTTATGTGAGGGCCGCCACTGGTGGTGGTGGAAACTCAGCGGATCTTCATCCGCTCTGCCTACCTCCTGTATACAGACCAGGAAGTGACTTGTATGACATCACTTCCTGGACCAGAGCTGCCATTCTCCAGGATTTGTGCTGGAGGAAACTGCTGATGGAACACGGCAAAATGCCCCTTCACCTAAGGAGACAAAACTCCTTGCACAGGCCCTGAAAGCACTGACAGTTTGCACAACACTTTACATATATTGTACATTCACATCAGTCTCATATATTGTATCTCACATACTAGAGCTAATTTAGATAGGATCAAATTAACCTACCAGAATGTCTTTATAAACAAGCACAAAGAGAACAGTCAAACTCCATAATACTCCATAATAACAATCCTGACTGTGATTTAAACTGGGGAACCATAGTTCTGCAAGGCAAAAGTGCTAACCACTTAGCCATCCTGTGCATTATTTATTGCATTTTTTGAGGGTAGGCTGGGGAGCCATATGAATCAAAGCTGAATTTTGTAAGCTCCCTTGGCCGGTAACAAGGTTATTGGCAACCCTGTAACTGCTACATTTGCTGGACAGTTTGGTCTGCTACACAAGGTGGAAAATAACAGATCTACTGGCAGGATCAACTGGTTATAAAACAACATTTAGGGTGGCAAAAAATAAAAATTGTGTCATTGTTAGTAACAAACTGACGCATTTATGTATTCTCTAATTATGCCCATTGTTACAATTTGAATGGTATTAAACACAAAACCAAAAATGTAATATATTGCAGATTACTGATACTTAGTAGTGATGAGCCGAACACCCCCGGGTTCGGTTCGCACCAGAACCCACGAACGGACCGAAAGTTCGCACGAACATTAGAACCCTATTAAATACAATGGATGCGAACGTTCGGATTCTAAAGTGCTAATTATAATGACTATTATCCATGTTATTGTCCGAAACAGAGTTTGGGAACCCGGGTTCTGCACCAGGGGACATGTATCAATGCAAAAAGAAGTTTTAAAAACGGACGTTTTCCGTGAGCAGTCATTTTAATGATGCATAAAGTGAAAAAAAAAAGTCAAATATTCCTTTAAATATTGTACCTGGGGGGTGTCTAAAGTATGCCTGTGAAGTGCCACGTGTTTCCCGTGTTTAGAACTGTCCGTGCACAAAATAACATTTCTAAAGGAAAAAAAGCCATTTAAAACTGTTTGCGGCTTTAATGCAATGTCTGGTCCCGGTAATATGGATGAAAATCTTTAGGAAAAATGGCATAGCTACCCCATCAACCCCCCTCCCCCCCTACCCCAGCCCATTACCAGCCCCTTTGGGTCTTGTATGGATATTAAGGGGAACCCCGCACACAAAATAAAAAAGGACCTATATACTCTGAACAGCCGTATACAGGCGGTGCATACAAGACAGGGACTGTAGGTTTGTTCTTATGTAGAATCTGTTTGTAATTTTGAACAGCTGCATTGTTTAAGTGGAGCTCCATGCCAAATTCCTTTTTTTTAGCTTTTTGTAAAACATAGGGAACGGTTATCACCCCTGTCACATTTTTTTTGCTGTCTGTGCCCCTGTTCAGAACATTTCACCTCACTTTGCGTCCCAATGACAACTGTTTTTGAAATGTGGTGTTTTTATTGAAACAAGGATTGGTGATAAAGCATCAGTAGAGAGGAGACACCTTTCTCCCATATTAATTCTTACAGGAGAGAATTTTCCTTCCAAGGGGTAGATTTCCTCTCACTTCCTGTTGTCTTCTTCCGTTTGCAAGTAGTAGTAGTTTGTAAGTTGGATGTTTGAAAGTAGGGACCTTCCGTATATACTCTGCAGAAATTGGCCCCTTAGGTGTTGGTGTTGGCACAACACTGAAAGCACTCACAGTTATTCTTGGTGGGTGCTGGAACGCCCTGCTGTCAACTATTATATCAGGAATTGTAATAACATATAATTGTTGATCAGTGGTAGTAAAAATTGGGCCTTTGATGGTGGTGCTGGTGCCACAACACTGTAAGGCCTGACAGTTACTCTTGGTGGGCGCAGCAATGCTCCCTGCTGTGAATTATTAGATCAATAATTAAAATTGCATGCCCCTGTTGAACAGGGGCTGAAAAATTGGGCCTTTGGTGGTGGTGGTTAGTGATGAGCCGAACACCCCCGGGTTCGGTTCGCACCAGAACCCGCGAACGGACCGAAAGTTCGAACGAACATTAGAACCCTATTAAATACAATGGATGCGAACGTTCGAATTCTAAAGTGCTAATTATAACAACTATTATGCATGTTATTGTCCTAAAAAGGGTTTGGGAACCCGGGTTCTGCACCAGGGGACATGTATCACTGCAAAAAGAAGTTTTAAAAACGGTCGTTTTTCGGGAGCAGTCATTTTAATGATGCATAAAGTGAAAAAAAAAAAGTCAAATATTCCTTTAAATATCGTACCTGGGGGGTGTCTAAAGTATGCCTGTGAAGTGCCACGTGTTTCCCGTGTTTAGAACTGTCCCTGCACAAAATGACACTTCTAAAGGAAAAAAAAGCCATTTAAAACTGCTTGCGGCTTTAATGTAATGTCTGGTCCCGGTAATATGGATGAAATTCTTTAAGAAAAATGGCATAGCTACCCCATGACCCCCCCCCCCTACCCCAGCCCATTACCAGCCCCTTTGGGTCTTGTATGGATATTAAGGGGAACCCCGCACATAAAATAAAAAAGGCCCTATATACTCTGAACAGCCCTATACAGGCGGTGCATACAAGACAGGGACTGTAGGTTTGTTCTTATGTAGAATCTGTTTGTAATTTTGAACAGGTACATTGTTGAAGTGTAGCTCCAGCCCAAAAATCTATTTTTAAACTTTTTGGAAAACATAGGTAAGGGTTATCACCCCTGTAACATTTGTTTTGCTGTCTGTGCCCCTGTTCAGAACATTTCACCTCACTTTCCGTCCCAATGACAACTGTTTTTGAAATGTGGTGTTTTTCTTGAAACAAGGATTGCTGATAAAGCATCAGTACAGAGGAGACACCTTTCTCCCATATTTATTCTTACAGGAGAGAATTTTCCTTCCTAGTGGTAGATTTCCTCTCACTTCCTGTTGTCTTCTTGCGTTTGCAAGTAGGAGTCGTTTGTAAGTTGGATGTTTGAAAGTAGGGACCTGCCGTATATACTCTGCAGAAATAGGCCCCTTAGTTGTTGGTGTTGGCACAACACTGTAAGCACTCACAGTTACTCTTGGTTGGTGCTGGAACGCCCTGCTGTCAACTATTATATCAGGAATTTTAATTACATATAATTGTTGAACAGTGGTAGTAAAAATTGGGCCTTTGATGGTGGTGCTGGTGCCACAACACTGTAAGCCCTGACAGTTACTCTTGGTGGGTGCAGCAATGGGCCCTGCTGTGAATTATTAGATCAAGAATTGTAATTACATGCCCCTGTTGAACAGGGGCTGAAAAATTGGGCCTTAGGCACTGGTGGCACAACACTGCAACCCCTCACAGATACTGTACTTGGAGCACAGCAATGAGCCCTGTTGCAAAGTATTGCTTCAAAAATTGTAATTACACGCCCCTGTTAAACAGGGGCTGAAAAATTGGGCGTTAGGCACTGGTGGCGGCACCCATAAACAAAAATGATCTTCCAAGCTATCATCATCAATCGTATCATTGAGGACTCGGAGGAGAAGGATAGCCAGTCAACATAACAGCACAGGCACTCAGCATCAGCATCAGTCTTGAAGGGATGTGACATGTTAAAATCAATTAGTCTGTTATATCAGCATCAGGTGTGTGGTAGCTGGTGGTGATCCAAGACTGGTTCATCTTGATGAAAGTCAGTCGATCAACCGAGTCGGTGGACAGGCGCACCCTGTGATCCGTGACAAATCCTCCAGCAGCACTGAATGTGCGTTCCGAAAGAACGCTGGATGCAGGACAGGCCAGTAGCTCAATTGCATACTGTGCAAGCTCTGGCCAGTGATCCATCCTCAAGACCCAGTAAGCCAGAGGATTTTCGGTGGGGAAGGTGTCCAAGTCTGACCTTGCCCCTAGATATTCCTGCACCATGTTTATCAGACGCTGGCGATGGTTGCTGGAACCGATCATACTTTGGGGCTGCGGACTAAAGAATTGTCTGAACGCATCGGTCAGACGGCCACCTTCCCCACCGCTCCTTCTTTGACTGGCCGAAGCCTCAGCAACTCGTTGTCCAGGACCAGGAGTTTGCAACCTCCCAGTCTCTGGGAACGCGTTGCACAGACCTTTCTGCAAGGCCTCCCGGAGTTGTCTCATCCTCTGCTCCCTCTGCGACGGTAACATAAGGTCCGCAACCTTACCCTTGTACCGTGGATCAAGGAGAGTGGCCAGCCAGTAATGGTCCCTCTCCTTGATCCGAAGAATACGAGGATCCTTCCGCAGACTTTGCAGGATCAGGGAGGCCATGCAGCGTAGGTTTGCTGAGGCATTCGCTCCGGAGTCCTCTGGGTCACTAAGGACGACATGATCCGCAGCCACCTCCTCCCAGCCACGTACAAGTCCACTGGTTTCTTGGGACTGTAAATCATCCCTAAAAGACTGCTGCTGATGATGCTGAGTGCCAGCCTCCACCTCCATGCTGACACAATCCTCCTCCTCCTCCTCCTCCTCCTCTTCCTGTGCGATGGGTGGGACAGAAGGAACACTGTCTGGGTAAAGGGGGCCTTGAGAGGCAAGGAAGTCCTCCTCTTCCTGCCTCTGTTCTGCCTCAAGTGCCCTGTCCATTATTCCACGCAGCGTGTGCTCCAACAGGTGGACAAGAGGTACAGTGTCACTGATGCATGCACTGTCACTGCTCACCATCCTCGTGGCCTCCTCAAATGGTGCCAGGACAGTGCATGCATCCCTGATCATGCCCCACTGGCGTGGAGAAAAAAAACCAAGCTCCCCTGACCCTGTCCTGGTGCCGTAGTCGCACAGGTACTCATTGATGGCCCTCTGCTGCGTGTGCAGCCGCTGCAGCATGGCCAACGTTGAGTTCCACCTGGTGGGCATGTCACATATAAGGCGGTTCTTGGGCAGGTTCAACTCCTTTTGCAGCTCAGCCAGGCGAGCACTGGCATTATAAGATCTGCGGAAATGCACACAGACTTTCCTGGCCTGCCTCAGGACATCCTGTAAGCCCGGGTACCTGCCCAAGAACCGCTGCACCACCAGGTTAAGGACGTGAGCCACACAGGGCACATGGGTCAGTTGTCCCTGTCGGAGGGCGGAGAGGAGGTTGGTGCCATTGTCGCAAACCACCATTCCTGGCTTAAGCTGGCGTGGCGTCAACCACCTCTCGGCCTGGCCCTGCAGAGCAGACAGGACCTCTGCCCCAGTGTGGCTTCTGTCCCCCAAACACACCAGCGCAAGCACGGCATGGCATCTTTTTGCCTGCGTACTTGCGTAGCCCCGTGAACGGCTACGGAGCACCGCTGGTTCATAGGACAAACCACAGGAAGAGGCCATGGAGGAAGAAGAAGAGGAGGGGGTGGAGGAGAGAGGTGTGTCACAACCAGTAGTAGCATTTTGGAGGCGTGGCGGTGGGACAACCTCCAACACTACTGCACCTTGTCCTGAATCCTTCCCAGCTGCCAAAAGAGTGACCCAATGGGCCGTGAAAGAAAGGTAACGTCCCTGTCCATGCCTGCTGGACCATGAGTCAGCGGTAATATGCACCTTACCGCTGACCGCCCTGTCCAGCGAGGCCAAGACATTGCCTTCCACATGCCGGTAGAGAGCCGGAATAGCCTTCCGTGAGAAAAAGTGGCGTTTGGGAACCTGCCACTGAGGAACCGCACATTGCACAAACTCACGGAAGGGGGCCGAGTCTACCAACTGAAAAGGCAGCAGTTGAAGCGCTAGCAATTTAGCCAAGCTAGCATTCAACCGCTGGGCATGTGGATGGCTGGGAGTGAACTTCTTTCGACGGTCCAGCAGCTGGGGCAGGGAAATTTGCCTGCTAGAATCGGACGTCGGTGTACTGCTAGCAGAGTGGGCGCAAGTACTTGGCTGTGACACACCTAATTCTACACCTTCATTCCTCTCAGTGCATGTTTCAGAGAGGACTGAAGTTATAGTGGGGTTGGAGATCCCAGCTGATGCGGTGCAAGGAGAGGTCCGCTTTGTTCTTTGGTGTGGGTCTTTGAGGTAGGCTTGCCAACGAGCTGCATGGCAGGTCAACATATGTCTGGTCAGGCATGTGGTACCCAAGCGGCTGATGTTTTGGCCACGCGATATACGCTTGAGACATATGTTGCAAACAGCAGCTGTGCGATCTGATGCACTAGCCTCAAAAAAGGCCCACACCAAAGAACTTTTTGAATGACGGGCAGAGGCAGCGCCCTGCACAGGCGGAGCTCTGCGGTGTGATTCCATCGGTGTACTGCCCTTACGCTGGCCACCAAAGGGCATCCTGCCTCGTTGGAGATGTGCCTCCTCCTCATCCTCCTCCTCCTCCTCTCTCCTATTAGGCACCCACGTGGAGTCAGTGACCTCATCATCCCCTCCCTCCTCATCACTGGAGCCAATCTGGCAGTATGCTGCAGCTGCTGGAACATGACTGCCAGATTGGTGTCCTTCTTGAGCATCCCCTCTGTCTGCTCTCACGCTACTGCCTTCCTCTAGCTGGGTTTCATCATCAGACCCTTCGAAACGCTGGGCATCCTCCTGGAGCATGTACCCAACACTGTGCTCAAACAGTTCGGGGGACTCCTCAGGAGGAGGACATGGTGGGTCTAGGGAAGGAGTGACTGATGATTTGTCTGACATTGATACCAGGGAAGACGACGCTTTGGCAGCTGCTTTTCCAGTACCCTGAGCCTGGGTGAGAGAGGATGAGGAGGAGGAGGAGGGCTTGGTCATCCACTCTACCAAGTCTTCGGCATGATGTGGCTCAACATGTCCAGCTGCCGAAAAGAAGGACAAGCGTGTCCCATGGCCATGTGCTGATGACAATGCACCGCGTCCACGACCAGCACTGTTGCCCCCAGACACAGAGCCTGCTTGCCCTCTTTTATTGCCTCCTGACTGTCTGCCTCTCCTTGTTTGCCTTCCAGACATTCTAATAGATGGCCTGCAGGGAGATGGGAAAAAAGCAATAAGGGCTACCTTCAGGTGTCCTTCTCTGTCCCTTGAAACAAGGACTTTCACAGTGAAAGAAACTGACACTCTCCCTACCTACAGTTTTCTGTCCCTAGAATAAATGTTTTTTTTAAGCACAATATAGCACAAGGACAATTCACTCACTGTCCTTACAGGTCCCTGGAAACAAGGACTTGCAGAGTGAAAGAAAAAAAACACTCTCCCTACCTACAGTTTTCTGTCCCTAGAAAAAATGTTTTTTTTAATCACAATATAGCACAAGAACAATTCACTCACTGTCCTTACAGGTCCCTGGAAACAAGGACTTGCAGAGTGAAATAAACTGACACTCTCCCTACCTACAGTTTTCTGTCCCTAGAATAAATGTTTTTTTTAAGCACAATATAGCACAAGGACAATTCACTCACTGTCCTTCCAGGTCCCTGGAAACAAGGACTTGCAGAGTGAAAGAAAAAAAACACTCTCCCTACCTACAGTTTTCTGTCCCTAGAAAAAATGTTTTTTTTAATCACAATATAGCACAAGGACAATTCACTCACTGTCCTTACAGGTCCCTGGAAACAAGGACTTGCAGAGTGAAATAAACTGACACTCTCCCTACCTACAGTTTTCTGTCCCTAGAATAAATGTTTTTTTTAAGCACAATATAGCACAAGGACAATTCACTCACTGTCCTTACAGGTCCCTGGAAACAAGGACTTGCAGAGTGAAATAAACTGACACTCTCCCTACCTACAGTTTTCTGTCCCTAGAATAAATGTTTTTTTTAAGCACAATATAGCACAAGGACAATTCACTCACTGTCCTTCCAGGTCCCTGGAAACAAGGACTTGCAGAGTGAAAGAAAAAAAACACTCTCCCTACCTACAGTTTTCTGTCCCTAGAAAAAATGTTTTTTTTAATCACAATATAGCACAAGGACAATTCACTCACTGTCCTTACAGGTCCCTGGAAACAAGGACTTGCAGAGTGAAATAAACTGACACTCTCCCTACCTACAGTTTTCTGTCCCGAGAATAAATGTTTTTTTTAAGCACAATATAGCACAAGGAGAATTCACTCACTGTCCTTCCAGGTCCCTGGAAACAAGGACTTGCAGAGTGAAAGAAAAAAAACACTCTCCCTACCTACAGTTTTCTGTCCCTAGAAAAAATGTTTTTTTTAATCACAATATAGCACAAGGACAATTCACTCACTGTCCTTACAGGTCCCTGGAAACAAGGACTTGCAGAGTGAAATAAACTGACACTCTCCCTACCTACAGTTTTCTGTCCCTAGAATAAATGTTTTTTTTAAGCACAATATAGCACAAGGACAATTCACTCACTGTCCTTCCAGGTCCCTGGAAACAAGGACTTGCAGAGTGAAAGAAAAAAAACACTCTCCCTACCTACAGTTTTCTGTCCCTAGAAAAAATGTTTTTTTTAATCACAATATAGCACAAGGACAATTCACTCACTGTCCTTACAGGTCCCTGGAAACAAGGACTTGCAGAGTGAAATAAACTGACACTCTCCCTACCTACAGTTTTCTGTCCCTAGAATAAATGTTTTTTTTAAGCACAATATAGCACAAGGACAATTCACTCACTGTCCTTCCAGGTCCCTGGAAACAAGGACTTGCAGAGTGAAAGAAAAAAAACACTCTCCCTACCTACAGTTTTCTGTCCCTAGAAAAAATGTTTTTTTTAATCACAATATAGCACAAGGACAATTCACTCACTGTCCTTACAGGTCCCTGGAAACAAGGACTTGCAGAGTGAAAGAAAAAAAACACTCTCCCTACCTACAGTTTTCTGTCCCTAGAAAAAATGTTTTTTTTAATCACAATATAGCACAAGGACAATTCACTCACTGTCCTTACAGGTCCCTGGAAACAAGGACTTGCAGAGTGAAATAAACTGACACTCTCCCTACCTACAGTTTTCTGTCCCTAGAATAAATGTTTTTTTTAAGCACAATATAGCACAAGGACAATTCACTCACTGTCCTTACAGGTCCCTGGAAACAAGGACTTGCAGAGTGAAAAAAAAAAAACACTCTCCCTACCTACAGTTTTCTGTCCCTAGAAAAAATGTTTTTTTTTAAGCACAATATAGCACAAGGACAATTCACTCACTGTCCTTCCAGGTCCCTGGAAACAAGGACTTGCAGAGTGAAAGAAAAAAAACACTCTCCCTACCTACAGTTTTCTGTCCCTAGAAAAAATGTTTTTTTTAATCACAATATAGCACAAGGACAATTCACTCACTGTCCTTACAGGTCCCTGGAAACAAGGACTTGCAGAGTGAAATAAACTGACACTCTCCCTACCTACAGTTTTCTGTCCCGAGAATAAATGTTTTTTTTAAGCACAATATAGCACAAGGAGAATTCACTCACTGTCCTTCCAGGTCCCTGGAAACAAGGACTTGCAGAGTGAAAGAAAAAAAACACTCTCCCTACCTACAGTTTTCTGTCCCTAGAAAAAATGTTTTTTTTAATCACAATATAGCACAAGGACAATTCACTCACTGTCCTTACAGGTCCCTGGAAACAAGGACTTGCAGAGTGAAATAAACTGACACTCTCCCTACCTACAGTTTTCTGTCCCTAGAATAAATGTTTTTTTTAAGCACAATATAGCACAAGGACAATTCACTCACTGTCCTTCCAGGTCCCTGGAAACAAGGACTTGCAGAGTGAAAGAAAAAAAACACTCTCCCTACCTACAGTTTTCTGTCCCTAGAAAAAATGTTTTTTTTAATCACAATATAGCACAAGGACAATTCACTCACTGTCCTTACAGGTCCCTGGAAACAAGGACTTGCAGAGTGAAATAAACTGACACTCTCCCTACCTACAGTTTTCTGTCCCTAGAATAAATGTTTTTTTTAAGCACAATATAGCACAAGGACAATTCACTCACTGTCCTTACAGGTCCCTGGAAACAAGGACTTGCAGAGTGAAATAAACTGACACTCTCCCTACCTACAGTTTTCTGTCCCTAGAATAAATGTTTTTTTTAAGCACAATATAGCACAAGGACAATTCACTCACTGTCCTTCCAGGTCCCTGGAAACAAGGACTTGCAGAGTGAAAGAAAAAAAACACTCTCCCTACCTACAGTTTTCTGTCCCTAGAAAAAATGTTTTTTTTAATCACAATATAGCACAAGGACAATTCACTCACTGTCCTTACAGGTCCCTGGAAACAAGGACTTGCAGAGTGAAATAAACTGACACTCTCCCTACCTACAGTTTTCTGTCCCTAGAATAAATGTTTTTTTTAAGCACAATATAGCACAAGGACAATTCACTCACTGTCCTTCCAGGTCCCTGGAAACAAGGACTTGCAGAGTGAAAGAAAAAAAACACTCTCCCTACCTACAGTTTTCTGTCCCTAGAAAAAATGTTTTTTTTAATCACAATATAGCACAAGGACAATTCACTCACTGTCCTTACAGGTCCCTGGAAACAAGGACTTGCAGAGTGAAAGAAAAAAAACACTCTCCCTACCTACAGTTTTCTGTCCCTAGAAAAAATGTTTTTTTTAATCACAATATAGCACAAGGACAATTCACTCACTGTCCTTACAGGTCCCTGGAAATAAGGACTTGCAGAGTGAAATAAACTGACACTCTCCCTACCTACAGTTTTCTGTCCCTAGAATAAATGTTTTTTTTAAGCACAATATAGCACAAGGACAATTCACTCACTGTCCTTCCAGGTCCCTGGAAACAAGGACTTGCAGAGTGAAAGAAAAAAAACACTCTCCCTACCTACAGTTTTCTGTCCCTAGAAAAAATGTTTTTTTTAATCACAATATAGCACAAGGACAATTCACTCACTGTCCTTACAGGTCCCTGGAAACAAGGACTTGCAGAGTGAAATAAACTGACACTCTCCCTACCTACAGTTTTCTGTCCCTAGAATAAATGTTTTTTTTAAGCACAATATAGCACAAGGACAATTCACTCACTGTCCTTCCAGGTCCCTGGAAACAAGGACTTGCAGAGTGAAAGAAAAAAAACACTCTCCCTACCTACAGTTTTCTGTCCCTAGAAAAAATGTTTTTTTTAATCACAATATAGCACAAGGACAATTCACTCACTGTCCTTACAGGTCCCTGGAAACAAGGACTTGCAGAGTGAAATAAACTGACACTCTCCCTACCTACAGTTTTCTGTCCCTAGAATAAATGTTTTTTTTAAGCACAATATAGCACAAGGACAATTCACTCACTGTCCTTCCAGGTCCCTGGAAACAAGGACTTGCAGAGTGAAAGAAAAAAAACACTCTCCCTACCTACAGTTTTCTGTCCCTAGAAAAAATGTTTTTTTTAATCACAATATAGCACAAGGACAATTCACTCACTGTCCTTACAGGTCCCTGGAAACAAGGACTTGCAGAGTGAAAGAAAAAAAACACTCTCCCTACCTACAGTTTTCTGTCCCTAGAAAAAATGTTTTTTTTAATCACAATATAGCACAAGGACAATTCACTCACTGTCCTTACAGGTCCCTGGAAACAAGGACTTGCAGAGTGAAAGAAAAAAAACACTCTCCCTACCTACAGTTTTCTGTCCCTAGAAAAAATGTTTTTTTTAATCACAATATAGCACAAGGACAATTCACTCACTGTCCTTACAGGTCCCTGGAAACAAGGACTTGCAGAGTGAAATAAACTGACACTCTCCCTACCTACAGTTTTCTGTCCCTAGAATAAATGTTTTTTTTAAGCACAATATAGCACAAGGACAATTCACTCACTGTCCTTACAGGTCCCTGGAAACAAGGACTTGCAGAGTGAAAAAAAAAAAACACTCTCCCTACCTACAGTTTTCTGTCCCTAGAATAAATGTTTTTTTTTAAGCACAATATAGCACAAGGACAATTCACTCACTGTCCTTCCAGGTCCCTGGAAACAAGGACTTGCAGAGTGAAAGAAAAAAAACACTCTCCCTACCTACAGTTTTCTGTCCCTAGAAAAAATGTTTTTTTTAATCACAATATAGCACAAGGACAATTCACTCACTGTCCTTACAGGTCCCTGGAAACAAGGACTTGCAGAGTGAAAGAAACTGACACTCTCCCTACCTACAGTTTTCTGTCCCTAGAATAAATGTTTTTTTAAGCACAATATAGCACAAGGACAATTCACTCACTGTCCTTCCAGGTCCCTGGAAACAAGGACTTGCAGAGTGAAAGAAACTGACACTGTCCCTACCTACAGTTTTCTGTCCCTAGAATAAATGTTTTTTTTAAGCACACTATAGCACAAGCACAAAACACACTGACACTCTCCCTACCTATCCTTCTCTTTCCCTAAACTAAAGGAATCCAGGTTAAGCAAGAAAGAAATAACAGTCACTGTCCCTGCCTATGCTGCTCTATCCCTGCTCCGGAACACACTACACTAGGCCGCCGTGCTGGCGGCCTTTTATAGTGTGGGGCGTGTACTAAACACCCTCAGCAATAATTGGCCACAGGCATCCTGCCTGTGGCCAATCATTGCTCTCCTCGCTGCCGGCGCTGTGATTGGCCAAGCATGCGGGGTCACAGTGCATGCTTGGCCAATCACAGCGCCTGGATGACACTGCGATGGCGTAGTGCATTGTGGGCCGTTCGCGTCACTCGAATTTGGCGCGAACGGCCCAAATCGTTCGATCTTCGTCGAACGATCGAACAGCCGATGTTCGAGTCGAACGTATGTTCGACTCGAACACGAAGCTCATCCCTAGTGGTGGTGATGGTGGTGCTGGTGCCACAACACTGTAAGGCCTGACAGTTACTCTTGGTGGGCGCAGCAATGGGCCCTGCTGTGAATTATTAGATCAATAATTATAATTGCATGCCCCTGTTGAACAGGGGCAGAAAAATTGGGCCTTTGGTGGTGGTGGTGGTGGTGATGGTGGTGCTGGTGCCACAACACTGTAAGGCCTGACAGTTACTCTTGGTGGGCGCAGCAATGGGCCCTGCTGTGAATTATTAGATCAATAATTATAATTGCATGCCCCTGTTGAACAGGGGCTTAAAAATTGGGCCTTTGGTGGTGGTGGTGGTGGTGATGGTGGTGCTGGTGCCACAACACTGTAAGGCCTGACAGTTACTCTTGGTGGGCGCAGCAATGGGCCCTGCTGTGAATTATTAGATCAATAATTATAATTGCATGCCCCTGTTGAACAGGGGCTGAAAAATTGGGCCTTTGGTGGTGGTGGTGGTGGTGATGGTGGTGCTGGTGCCACAACACTGTAAGGCCTGACAGTTACTCATGGTGGGCGCAGCAATGGGCCCTGCTGTGAATTATTAGATCAATAATTATAATTGCATGCCCCTGTTGAACAGGGGCTGAAAAATTGGGCCTTTGGTGGTGGTGGTGGTGGTGATGGTGGTGCTGGTGCCACAACACTGTAAGGCCTGACAGTTACTCTTGGTGGGCGCAGCAATGCTCCCTGCTGTGAATTATTAGATCAATAATTATAATTGCATGCCCCTTTTGAACAGGGGCTGAAAAATTGGGCCTTTGGTGGTGGTGGTGGTGGTGATGGTGGTGCTGGTGCCACAACACTGTAAGGCCTGACAGTTACTCTTGGTGGGCGCAGCAATGGGCCCTGCTGTGAATTATTAGATCAATAATTATAATTGCATGCCCCTGTTGAACAGGGGCAGAAAAATTGGGCCTTTGGTGGTGGTGGTGGTGGTGATGGTGGTGCTGGTGCCACAACACTGTAAGGCCTGACAGTTACTCTTGGTGGGCGCAGCAATGGGCCCTGCTGTGAATTATTAGATCAATAATTATAATTGCATGCCCCTGTTGAACAGGGGCTTAAAAATTGGGCCTTTGGTGGTGATGGTGGTGGTGATGGTGGTGCTGGTGCCACAACACTGTAAGGCCTGACAGTTACTCTTCGTGGGCGCAGCAATGGGCCCTGCTGTGAATTATTAGATCAATAATTATAATTGCATGCCCCTGTTGAACAGGGGCTGAAAAATTGGGCCTTTGGTGGTGGTGGTGGTGGTGATGGTGGTGCTGGTGCCACAACACTGTAAGGCCTGACAGTTACTCTTGGTGGGCGCAGCAATGGGCCCTGCTGTGAATTATTAGATCAATAATTATAATTGCATGCCCCTGTTGAACAGGGGCTGAAAAATTGGGCCTTTGGTGGTGGTGGTGGTGGTGATGGTGGTGCTGGTGCCACAACACTGTAAGGCCTGACAGTTACTCTTGGTGGGCGCAGCAATGGGCCCTGCTGTGAATTATTAGATCAATAATTATAATTGCATGCCCCTGTTGAACAGGGGCTTAAAAATTGGGCCTTTGGTGGTGATGGTGGTGGTGATGGTGGTGCTGGTGCCACAACACTGTAAGGCCTGACAGTTACTCTTCGTGGGCGCAGCAATGGGCCCTGCTGTGAATTATTAGATCAATAATTATAATTGCATGCCCCTGTTGAACAGGGGCTGAAAAATTGGGCCTTTGGTGGTGGTGGTGGTGGTGATGGTGGTGCTGGTGCCACAACACTGTAAGGCCTGACAGTTACTCTTGGTGGGCGCAGCAATGGGCCCTGCTGTGAATTATTAGATCAATAATTATAATTGCATGCCCCTGTTGAACAGGGGCTGAAAAATTGGGCCTTTGGTGGTGGTGGTGGTGGTGATGGTGGTGCTGGTGCCACAACACTGTAAGGCCTGACAGTTACTCTTGGTGGGCGCAGCAATGCTCCCTGCTGTGAATTATTAGATCAATAATTATAATTGCATGCCCCTTTTGAACAGGGGCTGAAAAATTGGGCCTTTGGTGGTGGTGGTGGTGGTGGTGGTGATGGTGGTGCTGGTGCCACAACACTGTAAGGCCTGACAGTTACTCTTGGTGGGCGCAGCAATGGGCCCTGCTGTGAATTATTAGATCAATAATTATAATTGCATGCCCCTGTTGAACAGGGGCTGAAAAATTGGGCCTTAGGCACTGGTGGCACAACACTGCAACCCCTCACAGATACTGTACTTGGAGCACAGCAATGAGGCCTGTTGCAAAGTATTGCATCCAAAATTTTAATTACACGCCCCTGTTAAACAGGGGCTTAAAAATTGGGCCTTAGCCACTGGTGGCGTCACCCATAAACCAAAATGATCTTCCAAGCTATCATCGTTAATCGTATCATTGAGGAGGAGGAGGAGGATAGCCAGTCAACATAACAGCACAGGCACTCAGCATCAGCATCAGTCTTGAAGGGATGTGACATTTTAAAATCAATTAGTCTGTTATATCAGCATCTGGTGTGTGGTAGCTGGTGGTGATCCAAGACTGGTTCATCTTGATGAAAGTCAGTCGATCAACCGAGTCGGTGGACAGGCGCACCCTGTGATCCGTGACAAATCCTCCAGCAGCACTGAATGTGCGTTCTGAAAGAACGCTGGATGCAGGACAGGCCAGTAGCTCAATTGCATACTGTGCAAGCTCTGGCCAGTGATCCATCCTCAAGACCCAGTAAGCCAGAGGATTTTCGGTGGGGAAGGTGTCCAAGTCTGACCTTGCCCCTAGGTATTCCTGGACCATGTATATCAGACGCTGGCGATGGTTGCTGGAACCGATCATACTTTGGGGCTGCGGACTAAAGAATTGTCTGAACGCATCGGTCAGACGGCCACCTTCCCCACCGCTCCTTCTTTGACTGCCCGAAGCCTCAGCAACTCGTTGTCCAGGACCAGGAGTTTGTAACCTCCCAGTCTCTGGGAACGCGTTGTACAGACCTTTCTGCAAGGCCTCCCGGAGTTGTCTCATCCTCTGCTCCCTCTGCGACGGTACGATAAGGTCCGCAACCTTACCCTTGTACCGTGGATCAAGGAGAGTGGCCAGCCAGTAATGGTCCCTCTCCTTGATCCGAAGAATACGAGGATCCTTCCGCAGACTTTGCAGGATCAGGGAGGCCATGCAGCGTAGGTTAGCTGAGGCATTCAGTCCGGAGTCCTCTGGGTCACTAAGGACGACATGATCCGCAGCCACCTCCTCCCAGCCACGTACAAGTCCACTGGTTTCTTGGGACTGTAAATCATCCCTAAAAGACTGCTGCTGATGATGCTGAGTGCCAGCCTCCACCTCCATGCTGACACAATCCTCCTCCTCCTCCTCCTCCTCCTCTTCCTGTGCGATGGGTGGGACAGAAGGAACACTGTCTGGGTAAAGGGGGCCTTGAGAGGCAAGGAAGTCCTCCTCTTCCTGCCTCTGTTCTGCCTCAAGTGCCCTGTCCATTATTCCACGCAGCGTGTGCTCCAACAGGTGAACAAGAGGTACAGTGTCACTGATGCATGCACTGTCACTGCTCACCATCCTCGTGGCCTCCTCAAATGGTGCCAGGACAGTGCATGCATCCCTGATCATGCCCCACTGGCGTGGTGAAAAAAACCCGAGCTCCCCTGACCCTGTCCTGGTGCCGTAGTCGCACAGGTACTCATTGATGGCCCTCTGCTGCGTGTGCAGCCGCTGCAGCATGGCCAACGTTGAGTTCCACCTGGTGGGCATGTCACATATAAGGCGGTTCTTGGGCAGGTTCAACTCCTTTTGAAGCTCAGCCAGGCGAGCACTGGCATTATAAGATCTGCGGAAATGCACACAGACTTTCCTGGCCTGCCTCAGGATATCCTGTAAGCCCGGGTACCTGCCCAAGAACCGCTGCACCACCAGGTTAAGGACGTGAGCCATACAGGGCACATGGGTCAGTTGTCCCTGTCGGAGGGCGGAGAGGAGGTTGGTGCCATTGTCGCAAACCACCATTCCTGGCTTAAGCTGGCGTGGCGTCAACCACCTCTCGGCCTGCCCCTGCAGAGCAGACAGGACCTCTGCCCCAGTGTGGCTCCTGTCCCCCAAACACACCAGCGCAAGCACGGCATGGCATCTTTCTTTTTCGTACATCACGGGACACAGAGCGACTTAGTCATTACTAATGGGTTATATAGTTTACCTTCAGGTGCTGGCACTGGCAACCTCCAAACCGGAAGTACCCTCCCCTATATAAGCCCCTCCCATCCGGGAGCACCTCAGTTTTTTGCCAGTGTCTAAGGTGTTGGCCAAAGAGTAACATGTGTTTTCACTGGGCTTGCGTACAGGTTCTTTTACGGGCCTTAGTAAGCTGTTCCGGATCCCACCAAAAAAGCTTCATAGCTAAACGGTCGGTACCCGGGCCTTGCAGCAGAAGAGCAAGGTTTTGCCTGTAATGCCTCTCTTAGGAGGGCTGGACCCTGGGATCCAGAGCTCTGGTCATACCCACGACCAAGATGTTTTCTGTGCAGGGTGCTATACAGGTCCAGGGGAGTGGAATCCTTGGGAACCCGGTCCCTGAAGATTTAATTACAATGCCTGCCGTGATAGGTGAAGTTTGGGCTTCTGTGGACCAAACAGAGTCCTGCGGCGGGGAACAGGTAAGTGGGGGGCCCCCAGGAACTTGGTTCTATTGGGGGACCCCCAAGCCTAATTTGTCTTTCTGTCTGTTACCTAACGGTATTCCCGCTAATATCTGTGTATGCCTTTAACTACTGAAAAATTTAAAATTTTAATAGTAGTCAAGAAAAAAAAAAAAAAAAAGAGGACCGCGGTACCTGTGTTAAACCACTAGAGGCCGCTGTGGTCCATTTTTTCTTGTCATGTGGTTCTTTGGTTTTCTCAAGTCAAAAGATCCAGGCAGTTGGTAAGTTCTCTGTGGGAATCCACTTCCTCTGCCCTGTTGCTGCGCTCATCCACCGCACAGGCCCTCCGGCAAAAAGGGCCCTGGCTCCTAGTCCCTGCTTGGTTTTCGAAAAGGGCGCCAATGGCGCACGGGTGCGCGCGCGGGCGCGTGCACGCGCCTCCTATGGAAAAAAGGGGGCGGGGCGGGTGGATGACGCTCGATCCGCGGCGCTTCTGCGCATGTGCAGGCGTCCCAGCATGTATAAAAGACACAGTACAAGTGTCAGCTGGATGCAAACAGAGCTAGCAACAAACAGTGGCACACAGAGGCGGTTGATGCAGGCATCCCCATAGAAAGGCACTTTAGTGGACACCAGCTAGTATATAGCAGCAACTGTGTTAGACTATTACCAGCAAAATTGGTGTATGACGACGGGAATACCTCAGCTTTGTGCTTAAAGGATATGTCGTCCAGACGCTCCGGAAATAAGTCTTCCAGGAAGCCAAAGGGGTCTCCATCGGGCTCTGAGGATATTGGGCATGCTTGTACTGCACCAATCTCCCCTGAGAATTCAGAGGTCAGTAGCCGTAGGAACCCCGCAGGAGTGCCTGGTGCTGCGGCTGTCCCCAGTCCACCTGCTCCTGTATATATAACAGAGGAGGTTTTATCCTCAACTCTGGGAGGATTGGAAGAGAGATTAACAGCATTGATCGCTGCTTCCCTGTCACAGGAAAAGCGCGTCCGATCTCCGTCTCCTCCTTCAGAGTGCCTGTTAGTGGAGGAACAGCCCCACACAGAGATCGACCTACCTGAAGGGGATCAGGATGAGGTTGATTCAGTTATGGAGGAATCAACAGTGGAAGAACCTTTCTCAGCATCTCAGGCTGAAAGATTATGGGTTCAGTCTCTGACTAACATGGTCCGATCAGCATTTAAAATGCCTCTGGCGGAACCATCAACCACTACGGTTTCCTCGCTGGGGTCGCTGAAAGCTCCCCAGGCTGTCTGTTCCTTCCCAATCCACCCTTTATTGGAAGGGCTTATTTACCAGGATTGGGAGCATCCTGATAAAATATTTACTCCCCCCAAGAGATTTCCGGTGATCTATCCCATGGAGGATAAGTTCATAAAAAAATGGAGGGTCCCTACAGTGGACGCAGCCATCTCTTCTGTGAACAAATCACTGACATGTCCAGTAGATAATGTTCCAATGTTCAAAGACCCAATAGATAAAAAATTGGAGTCTTTACTAAAATCTGCTTTCTCTACAGCAAGCATGGTGACACAACCTGCGGTAGCAGCGATTGGAGTCTGCCAAGCGGTGAAAGATCAGTTGAAACAAGTCTTAAGGGACTTACCAGATCAGCAGGCTCTTGCCCTAGCTGACCTACCTAGAGCCTTGTGTTTTGCGGTGGACGCCATAAAGGATACAATCCAACAGGCCTCCCGCTTTACGCTGTCTGTAGTACATGTGCGTAGGCTTCTATGGCTCAAAAACTGGTCTGCTGAAGCTCCCTGTAAGAAATTGCTGGTTAGCTTCCCATTTCATGGAGAACGCTTATTTGGAGAAGATCTGGACAAATATATCCAGAAAATTTCTGCCGGTAAAAGTTCACTCTTACCGGTTAAGAACAAGAGTAGAAGTCCTTCTTTTAAGAGGCCTACTTCTCCAGTCCCTGGCACATCGGCTGTGAAACAGTTCCGACGGCCTCCAGCGGTCAAATTCAGGGGGCAGAAATCAGGGACAATCACAGGGTAACAAGAAACCCTGGGTCAAGAGAGGTACAAAACCTCCCCCCAAGTCGTGAAGGGTTGCCCCCACTCAATCGGGTGGGGGGAAGACTTCAGTTGTTCACAGAGACCTGGCGGGACACCATCAGAGACAGATGGGTGCTCTCCGCAGTAAGTCTGGGATACAAGCTGGAGTTAAAAGACACTCCTCCTGCCCAATTTATGAGGTCAAACGTGCCAAGCGATCCCCAGAAGAGAGGATCCCTCCTTCTGGCACTAGAACAACTATTGCTCCAAGGTGTAATCATGAAGGTTCCCCTGGAAGAAAGTGGGTTTGGGTTTTACTCAAACCTTTTCACAGTCCCCAAACCATAATGGGGACGTGAGGCCCATATTAAATCTAAAAGGGCTAAACAAGTTCCTAAATATCAGGACTTTTCGGATGGAGTCGATCCGATCGGTGGCCACCGCCCTACAAGGGCAGGAATGGTTAGCCTCGATCGACATAAGGGGTGCTTATCTGCATATTCCCATCTTTCCGGCCCACCAGAAATTTCTACGCTTTGCAGTAGAAGGGCGCCATTTTCAGTTCAGAGCCTTACCTTTCGGTCTGGCCACAGCACCACGAGTGTTCACAAAAATTCTGGCCCCACTATTGGCCAATCTAAGAACACAAGGTGTAACGATAATGGCATATCTAGATGACCTGCTACTAATAGACCACTCAGTGGAAAAGCTGGAAGTAGCTATTCACAAGACAATCAAGTATCTGGAATATCACGGTTGGATTATCAACCGGGACAAGTCAGCTCTAAGACCAGTCAGAAGTCTGGAATACTTAGGGCTAAGGCTGGATTCAAATCAGAGAAAGATTTTCTTACCTCCAAAAAAGGTGTCGTCTTTAAAAGATTTGACCCACTTAGTGGGTACAAAAAGAAAACCATCCATACGCCTGTGCATGAGGCTGCTGGGAAAAATGGTGGCTTCATTCGAAGCAGTACCCTACGGTCAATTCCATTCAAGGAACTTGCAGAGGGCCATACTGTCAGCCTGGAACAAAAAAGTTCAGGCTTTAGACTTACCAATGTCCCTGTCCCCTTCCGTTCGCAAGAGCCTCCATTGGTGGTTGGTGCCCCAGAATCTGGAAAAAGGGAAACCCTTCAGTCCGGTTTCTTGGAAGGTGGTCACTACAGATGCCAGCCTCATAGGCTGGGGGGCAGTACTGGAGCAATGGTCTCTCCAGGGCAAGTGGTCAGAAGCAGGGAAGGCCCTGCCCATCAATCTCTTAGAGATACGAGCAGCCCGGTATGCCCTAGTAGCATGGACATCCAAACTCCAAGGGTCCCCTGTCAGAATTCAATCAGACAATGCCACAGCAGTGGCATATATCAATCACCAGGGTGGCACCAGGAGTCGTGCAGCCCAGAGGGAAGCGAATTGCATCCTGGAATGGGCAGAAAGATATGTCCCAGCCATATCCGCGGTTTTCATCCCAGGAGTGGAAAATTGGAAAGCGGACTTTTTAAGTCGCCAGCAATTATGCCCGGGGGAATGGTCTCTTCACCCCGAGGTTTTCCAGGCAATATGCCAGCGGTGGGGAACACCGGATGTAGATCTGCTAGCATCCAGATTCAACGCAAAGGTGGACAGATTTGTCTCTCGGACAAGGGATCCCCTAGCTTGCGGCTCGGATGCCCTAGTGTTCCCTTGGGATCAGTTCAAGCTGATATATGCATTCCCACCGCCACAATTGTTACCGCGATTAATCCTCAGAATCAGGGTAGAAAAGAAACCAGTGATTCTGGTGGCTCCAGCGTGGCCCCGAAGGGCATGGTACGCGGAGATTGTAAAAATGTCAGTGAGGAGTCCTTGGACCCTCCCACATCGTCCGGACCTGCTGTCGCAAGGACCAATATACCACCCTTCCTTACCAGCCCTAGGTTTGACGGCCTGGCTATTGAAGCCCACATTCTGAAAAAGAGAGGGCTCTCTAATCCTGTGGTATCTACCATGATCAATGCCAGGAAGCCGGTATCCAGGCAGATCTATTATAGGATCTGGAAGGCGTACATTACATGGTGTGAGGCCAAGAAATGGCATCCACGTAAGTACGTAATAGGTAGGATTTTGGACTTCCTACAGTGGGCTGTAGATAGGAAGCTGGCCTTGAGTACTATCAAGGGTCAGATTTCGGCCTTGTCAATATTTTTTCAAAGGCCCTTGGCTTCGCATTCACTAGTCAAAGCTTTCATACAAGGAGTGATGCGTATTAGCCCTCCGGTTAGTATTCCCATATGTCCATGGGACTTAAACCTGGTTCTGTCGGTTGTACAGAAACAACCGTTTGAACCATTGCAACACATTTCCTTGGTTCTTCTCACCAGGAAATTGATTTTCTTAGTAGCCATTTGTTCGGCTAAAAGAGTATCGGAATTATCCGCCTTGTCCTGTAAGGAGCCATATCTGGTTGTCCATAAGGACAGAGTAGTATTACGTCCTCATCCAGCCTTTCTTCCTAAGGTGGTATCGAGGTTTCATTTGAACCAAGATGTGGTTCTTCCTTCTTTTTTCCCCAAACCTAGCTCGGTAGAGGAAAAGTTATTGCATTCTTTGGATGTAGTAAGAGCAGTTAAGGCTTATCTAAAAGCCACTGCTCAGATTCGCAGAACGGATACTTTGTTTATTCTGCCGGAAGGCCCCAGAAAGGGTCAGGCAGCATCAAAATCTACTTTAGCCAAGTGGATTCGACAGGTCATAATACAAGCCTATGGCTTGAAAGAGACCGCCTCCATTCAAAGTTAGGGCGCACTCCACAAGAGCAGTTGGAACTTCATGGGCAGTGCATCACCAGGCCTCCCTGGCTCAAGTCTGTAAGGCCGCAACATGGTCTTCAGTACACACGTTTACTAGATTCTACCAGGTAGACGTTAGAAGTCAGGAGGATGTCGCCTTTGGGCGCAGTGTGTTGCAGGCCGCAAAAGATCCTCATGCCTGATGGCGCCCAGCTTATGTATAGTGTATCCCTCCCCTCATTTGGCATTGCTTTGGGACGTCCCATTAGTAATGACTAAGTCGCTCTGTGTCCCGTGATGTACGAAAAAGAAAAAGGGATTTTTATAACAGCTTACCTGTAAAATCCTTTTCTTGGAGTACATCACGGGACACAGAGCTCCCACCCCTCTTTGGGAACACTTATTGCTTTGCTACAAAACTGAGGTGCTCCCGGATGGGAGGGGCTTATATAGGGGAGGGTACTTCCGGTTTGGAGGTTGCCAGTGCCAGCACCTGAAGGTAAACTATATAACCCATTAGTAATGACTAAGTCGCTCTGTGTCCCGTGATGTACTCCAAGAAAAGGATTTTACAGGTAAGCTGTTATAAAAATCCCTTTTTTTTGCCTGCGTACTTGCGTAGCCCCTTGAACGCCTACGGAGCACCGCTGGTTCCGAGGACAAACCACAGGAAGAGGCCATGGAGGAAGAAGAAGAGGAGGGGGTGGAGGAGAGAGGTGTGTCACAACCAGTAGTAGCATTTTGGAGGCGTGGCGGTGGAACAACCTCCAACACTACTGCACCTTGTCCTGCATCCTTCCCAGCTGCCAAAAGAGTGACCCAATGGGCCGTGAAAGAAAGGTAACGTCCCTGTCCATGCCTGCTGGACCATGAGTCAGCGGTAATATGCACCTTACCGCTGACCGCCCTGTCCAGCGAGGCCAAGACATTGCCTTCCACATGCCTGTAGAGAGCCGGAATCGCCTTCCGTGCGAAAAAGTGGCGTTTGGGAACCTGCCACTGAGGAACCGCACATTGCACAAACTCACGGAAGGGGGCCGAGTCTACCAACTGAAAAGGCAGCAGTTGAAGCGCTAGCAATTTAGCCAAGCTAGCATTCAACCGCTGGGCATGTGGATGGCTGGGAGTGAACTTCTTTCGACGGTCCAGCAGCTGGGGCAGGGAAATTTGCCTGCTAGAATCGGACATTGGTGTACTGCTAGCAGAGTGCCCACAAGTACTTGCCTGTGACACACCTAATTCTACACCTTCATTCCTCTCAGAGCAGGTTTCAGAGAGGAGTGAAGGTATAGTGGGGTTGGAGATCCCAGCTGATGCGGTGCAAGAAGAGGTCAGCTTTGTTCTTTGGTGTGGGTCTTTAAGGTAGGCTTGCCAACGAGCTGCATGGCAGGTCAACATATGTCTGATCAAGCATGTGGTGCCCAAGCGGCTGATGTTTTGGCCACGCGATATACGCTTGAGACATATGTTGCAAACAGCAGCTGTGCGATCTGATGCACTCGCCTCAAAAAAGGCCCACACCAAAGAACTTTTTGAATGACGGGCAGAGGCAGCGCCCTGCACAGGCGGAGCTCTGCGGTGTGATTCCGTCGGTGTGCTGCCCATACGCTGGCCACTCAAGGGCATCCTGCCTTGTTGGAGATGTGCCTCCTCCTCATCCTCCTCCTCCTCTCTCCTATTAGGCACCCACGTGGAGTCAGTGACCTCATCATCCCCTCCCTCCTCATCACTGGAGCCAATCTGGCAGTATGCTGCAGCTGCTGGAGCATGACTGCCAGATTGGTGTCCTTCTTGAGCATCCCCTCTCTCTGCTCTCACGCTGCTGCCTTCCTCTAGCTGGGTATCATCATCAGATCCTTCCAAACGCTGGGCATCCTCCTGGAGCATGTACCCAACACTGTGCTCAAACAGTTCGGGGGACTCCTCAGGAGGAGGACATGGTGGGTCTAGGGAAGGATTGACTAATGAAGATAATGATACCAGAGAAGAGGACGCTTTGGCAGCTGCTTTGCCAGTACCCTGAGCCTGGGTGAGAGAGGATGAGGAGGATGAGGTGGGCTTGGTCATCCACTCTACCAAGTCTTCGGCATGATGTGGCTCAACATGTCCAGCTGCCGAAAAGAAGGACAAGCGTGTCCCATGGCCATGTGCTGATGACAATGCACCGCGTCCACGACCAGCACTGTTGCCCCCAGACACAGAGCCTGCTTGCCCTCTTTTTTTGCCTCCTGACTGTCTGCCTCTCCTTGTTTGCCTTCCAGACATTTTAATGGATGGCCTGCAGGGAGATGGGAAAAAGAGCAATAAGGGCTACCTTCAGGTGTATACTGTGCAGGAGGCTTAGCAACAATGACACTGACACTGTCCCCTGCCTATCCTTCTCTGTCCCTAAACTCAAGGATTGAAAATATGATTCAGCAAAATAGTTTTAGAACAGAATAGCACACTGACACTTTCCCTCACTGTCCTACTCTGTCCCTCCCTACAAACAAGATTTAGCACAGAATAGCACACTGATAATTTCTACGAGTGTCCTTCTCTGTCCCTAAACCCAAGGATTGAAAATATGGAACAGCAAAATTGGTTTAGAACAGAATAGCACACTGTCAGTTTCACTCACTGTACCTGTCTGTCCCTAAACTCAAGGATTGAAAATATGGTTCAGCAAAATAGTTTTAGAACAGAATAGCACACTGACACTTTCCCTCACTGTCCTACTCTGTCCCTCCCTACAAACAAGATTTAGCACAGAATAGCACACTGATAATTTCTACGAGTGTCCTTCTCTGTCCCTAAACTCAAGGATTGAAAATATGGAACAGCAAAATTGGTTTAGAACAGAATAGCACACTGTCAGTTTCACTCACTGTACCTGTCTGTCCCTAAACTCAAGGATTGAAAATATGGTTCAGCAAAATAGTTTTAGAACAGAATAGCACACTGACACTTTCCCTCACTGTCCTACTCTGTCCCTCCCTACAAACAAGATTTAGCACAGAATAGCACACTGATAATTTCTACGAGTGTCCTTCTCTGTCCCTAAACTCAAGGATTGAAAATATGGAACAGCAAAATTGGTTTAGAACAGAATAGCACACTGTCAGTTTCACTCACTGTACCTGTCTGTCCCTAAACTCAAGGATTGAAAATATGGTTCAGCAAAATAGTTTTGGAACAGAATAGCACACTGACACTTTCCCTCACTGTCCTACTCTGTCCCTCCCTACAAACAAGATTTAGCACAGAATAGCACACTGATAATTTCTACGAGTGTCCTTCTCTGTCCCTAAACTCAAGGATTGAAAATATGGAACAGCAAAATTGGTTTAGAACAGAATAGCACACTGTCAGTTTCACTCACTGTACCTGTCTGTCTCTAAACTCAAGGATTGAAAATATGGTTCAGCAAAATAGTTTTAGAACAGAATAGCACACTGACACTTTCCCTCACTGTCCTACTCTGTCCCTCCCTACAAACAAGATTTAGCACAGAATAGCACACTGATAATTTCTACGAGTGTCCTTCTCTGTCCCTAAACTCAAGGATTGAAAATATGGAACAGCAAAATTGGTTTAGAACAGAATAGCACACTGTCAGTTTCACTCACTGTACCTGTCTGTCCCTAAACTCAAGGATTGAAAATATGGTTCAGCAAAATAGTTTTAGAACAGAATAGCACACTGACACTTTCCCTCACTGTCCTACTCTGTCCCTCCCTACAAACAAGATTTAGCACAGAATAGCACACTGATAATTTCTACGAGTGTCCTTTTCTGTCCCTAAACTCAAGGATTGAAAATATGGAACAGCAAAATTGGTTTAGAACAGAATAGCACACTGTCAGTTTAACTCACTGTACCTGTCTGTCCCTAAACTCAAGGATTGAAAATATGGTTCAGCAAAATAGTTTTAGAACAGAATAGCACACTGACACTTTCCCTCACTGTCCTACTCTGTCCCTCCCTATACAAACAAGATTTAGCACAGAATAGCACACTGTCAGTTTAACTCACTGTACCTGTCTGTCCCTAAACTCAAGGATTGAAAATATGGTTCAGCAAAATAGTTTTAGAACAGAATAGCACACTGACACTTTCCCTCACTGTACCTCTCTGTCCCTAAACTCAAGGATTGAAAATATGGTTCAGCAAGATTGGTTTAGAACAGAATAGCACACTGACACTTTCCCTCACTGTACCTCTCTGTCCCTAAACTCAAGGATTGAAAATATGGTTCAGCAAGATTGGTTTAGAACAGAATAGCACACTGACACTTTCCCTCACTGTACCTCTCTGTCCCTACAAACAAGGATTAGCACAGAATAGCACACTGTCACTGACACTCTCCCTACCTATCCTTATTTGTCCCTAAACACAAGGAATCCAGGATTAGTAAAGGAAAAATAATGACACTGTCCCTGCCTATGCTTCTCTTTCCCTGCTCCGGAACACACTACACAAGGCCGCCGCGCTGGCGGCCTTTTATAGTGTGGGGCGTGTACTAAACCCCCTCAGCAATAATTGGCCACAGGCATCCTGCCTGTGGCCAATCATTGCTCTCCTCGCTGCCGGCGCTGTGATTGGCCAAGCATGCGGGGTCACAGTGTATGCTTGGCCAATCACAGCGCCTGGATGACACTGCGATGGCGTAGTGCATTGTGGGCCGTTTGCGTCACTCGAATTTGGCGCGAACGGACCAAATCGTTCGATCTTCGTCGAATGATCGAACAGCCGATGTTCGAGTCGAACGTATGTTCGACTCGAACACGAAGCTCATCCCTAATACTTAGATGTGGTGGGTGCATTCGTTTTCATGCTTAGGCTTTTCCTCTTGGTTTTCACCTGGTGATCTGGCCAATTCCACACCTCTTATATTAGAGTGCCCCTACTCTGGATGAAGGAACACAGGAGCACCTTTGGACAGCAGCATTATCAGTCTGGGGGAAGAGGAGTGTTAGATATACTAGCAGATTTAGATACACTGACAAATTGAAGCTAAACTCCAGGTAATACTTTATAAGCAGGTACAGCAAGCAGTTTTTTTTTACTTTTGGGATAAAGGTTTTAGACAAAAAAAAATTGTAAGCACCCCTGATAATGCTAAATGTGTTATCTTTTCTCTGGAACTGATACATTCTGCTGGACAGTTTGTTATTTTGAAAAACAACAGCCTTACTGGCTAGATCACCAGATTAAGATAGAAGGAAGAAAACCAAAAAAGGAAAACAGCCATTACACCTAAGAAATTGTAAGCTGCAATATAATAAATGTTTGTTTTTAACAACTTACAGACCGCCCGCCGTCATTATACATCGGTAAGAGGGATATGGTTGTTATAGCAGCTAGTTACCATAACCCTGGTATCCTCTTCTTCAGCGGGCGGTACGCTTTCAGATAAAAGTGGTCTCTGTGGCGGATTCGCTGCAAGATCACTTTTATCAGTGGTGGGAGAGACCCCCCTCCCGCCGCGCTCCAGTGCCCTCCGCCGCTTACCCGCACCGTCTGTAGCGGCGGAGGCGATCAGGTCCGCTCTCCCCATTAGGTATGGAGATCAGTGGGGGGGAGATGGCCCCCAACTGTCTCCATACCATTGCAGGGCGGAAGCGACGCCATAGCTGTTTTTTTTTTTTTTTTCAAACAACATTTTTTTTAATTGCATTTTAGTGTAAATATGAGATCTGAGGTCTTTTTGACCCCAGATCTCATATTTAAGAGGTCCTGTCATGCTTTTTTCTATTACAAGGGATGTTTACATTTCTTGTAATAGGAATAAAAGTGACACAATTTTTTTTAAAAGGACAGTGAAAAAATAAAATGTAAAATAAGTAAGAAAAAGAAAAAACGTGAGCAGCGCCCACATATGAAAACAGGGTTCAATCCACACATGTGAGGTATCTACACGATTGTTAGAGTGGGAGCAATAATTCTAGCCCTAGATATCCTCTGTAACTCAAAACATGCAACCTGTAGAACTTTTTGAACATCGCCCTCGAGATTTTTAAGAGTAAAAGTTTGTCGCCATTCCACGAGCGAACGCAATTTTGAAGCGTGACATACTGGGTATCACTTTACTCGGCGTAACATTATCTTTCACAATATAAAAAAATTGGGCTAACTTTACTGTTGTCTTATTTTTTTATTAAAAAAAGTGTATTTTTTCCCTACGCAAATACGGTGTGACAGAAAGTATTGCAATGACCGCCATTTTATTCTCTAGGGTGTTAGAAAAAAATATATAATTTTTGGGGGTTCTAAGTAATTTTTTAGCAAAAATATATATTTTTTTAACTTGTAAACACCAAATCTCAGAAAGAGGCTCGGGGCTAAAGTGGTTAATACTGCTTTAACCACTTAAGCCCCGGACCATTTTGCTGGTCAAAGACCAGGCCACTTTTTGCGATTCGGCACTGCATCAATTTAATTGACAATTGCGCTGTCTTGCGGCGTGGCTCCCAAACAAAATTGACGTCCTTTTTTCCCCACAAATAGAGCTTTCTTTTGGTGGTATTTGATCACCTCTGCAGTTTTTATTTTTTGCGCTATAAACAAAAATAGAGCGACAATTTTGAAAAAAAAAATGCAATATTTTTAACTTTTTGCTATAATAAATATTCCCCAAAAATATATAAAATTTAATTTTTTTCCTCAATTTAGGCCGATACGTATTCTTCTACATATTTTTGGTAAAAAAATCACAATAACCGTTTATTGATCGGTTGGCGCAAAAGTTATAGCGTGTACAAAATAGGGGATAGTTTTATGGCATTTTTATAAAAAAATTTTTTTTACTAGCAATGGCGACGATCAGCGATTTTTATCATGACTGCGACATTATGGCGGACATATCGGACACTTTTGACACATTTTTGGGACCATTGTCATTTTTACAGCGATCAGTGCTATAAGAAAGCACTGATTCCTGTGAAAATGACACTGGCAGTGAAGGGGTTAATCACTAGGTGGCATTGTAGGGGTTAAGTGGGCCCTAGGGAGTGATTCTTACTGTAGGGGGGATGGGCTATGTGTGACACGACAGTGGTCACAGCTTCCGATTACAGGGAGCTGTGATCAGTGTCCTGTCACTAGGAAGACTGGGGAAATGCTTGTTTACATAAGCATTTCCCCCTTCTTCCTCACCGTGACACAATCGTGGGTATGCCCGCGGACATCGAGTCCGCGGGACCCGCGGTCGGAGTCATGGAGCTCACGGCGGGTGCGTGTCCACAATGCCACGATCTTAAAGGGGACGTATAAAGGAGACGTATATATACGTCCTTCTGCCTGTCTGTGCCATTCTGTCGACGTATATCGTCATGCGCTGGTTGGCAAGCAGTTAAGAATAGACTGGAATGGGCTGTCTGCTGGCTAGTAAATCTTACAGGAGAAGGTTGCAATAGCTGAGCCGGAGGCATGTCCTAGGATTTGAATTTCATCATGTGTGATGATGGCGCAGATGCTGGATGTTTTTAAGACCTCGTTGATGGTAGCTGGTTAGTACGTGGTTTTAGGGAAGCGGAGCTACACTGCATCTGAGCACCACAAACCAAAAACACTATTTAATTAATGTTTTATATTCAAAAGCAAACTCCCCCACCCATTCATGTCTCCATGCTTTATTTTGCTGAGAATACACTTTGAAAAACACCCCCCTAGTGTTTCTGGCTGTGGCCATCTAGAGTAAGGGCAAATGATTCATGTAGCATTTGCTTCCTGAATTTGATTTGCCCTTAGCTCAGACATGCAGGCAGGAGGGTGTTCTTAGCTAAGAAATCCCCCTCCCCTCCTAAAGTCTCTTGGGATGTATGACATCATTGCCTACACCAGAAACCAGGAAATACCTTAAGAAATGTAAACATTTTAAAAAATTTTTTAAAACAAGTAAATATAATATATCTTTATATCTATTTACTAATGTTAGCAGCATAAGAATGTAAAATAGTCTATGCTCATTGTGCAAGTGAAGTTCTATTTTAATACAGCAGAATACAACCTGGACAACAATATTCTGGGGTTATTGGGGTTAGCCAGCCATCAATTCCTTCAGGTATCTTACAACACTTTTATGAGCCTACAGTATATGAGCTACAATTACAGTAATTGAATTACATATGAGGTAGCTTTTGCTAGGCAGGTTCATTGTTAAAGCGGAGTTCTACCCAAAAGTGGAACTTCCGCTCATCAGATATCCTTTCCCACTTCCGGGAGTCCCGGCCACGGCTCGTGGTGTCAGCGCGGGGCTCCCTCCCTCGGCCACCGGGCCAGTAGGAGAGAGGAGCGGGCCTCGCGCATGCGCAGTAGGGTTTGCCGGTGTGAAGCCGAAAGGCTACACTGCAGTGCCGGGTACCCTTACCTGTAATGGCAGCGGCAGTACCTAACAGCTTATGAAAACATCAGCTGCGGGTGCCGACATTGCTGGACTCCAGGACAGGTAAGTGTCCATTTATTAAAAAGCAGTATGTGTAGCTGCTGATTTTTAATTATTTTTTAATTATAATTTTTTGGGGCGGAACACTGCTTTAAGTATAATAGGAGCAATCCTCTAACTTATAATGCATTAATTATTTTCCATAACAATCATTATTTACAGGAAAAAAATAACAATATTTTCTGCAAATAATGTCCATCATGGCAGCTAACAAATATGTTATAGCTGTGAGAACAGACTCCAATTTCAAGAAAATATACACTTGCAGGTTTTACTCCTAACAATTATAAAGGAAACTATATTTTTTCCATAGTCTGTATGAATTAGATTATAGTAACACTAGCACCCAGCATGTTTTTATATATATCTCAAAATTTATTTTATTAAAGATTTATATTAGCCAGTAGTGTTACTGCGCCAAATAAAATGGAACCAGTTATAACATTATACAATATTAGCTGTACAGGTCACAGGGGATTATAGAGTGAGATTCCTTGCCCTCTGTAAAATCAAACACCCAATAAAGAAGTAATCTATTTCTATTACTGTAATGGAACCTATTAAGGAAGTTTAGTACTTCCATATTCGATTTTGTTTTACATCAGAGAGGACGGGAAATTTCCTGCACCTTCTTCAGCTTAGTATAGATGAAATGGATATTGGATCCCCCTCCTGTCATAATGACAGAGGCAGATAGGAAAAGTATGGGTTCCTAGAGGGAACTAGTTCAATAGACAAATATCACCCTCCATTCTGCTGAATTGCTGATAGAGCAGATTTTTATGATTTTCACTCATCAATAGTCCTGCTAACTACAATACACACAAACCGCTCTGAGTTATTTATTGAAATACACGGTAAGATTTTTATTGCTATTTACATTTGTTTATTAAATAATATTCTCAATTATCTTGTTTGTTCTTGTGGGAGTGCCAGAAAATAATAATAATAATAAAAGGGGGGGGTACCTACATCCTATCAAAATGGAAAAGGGATGCCACATTCTGCCATTTACTTTTGATTATTTAATGTGATGCATTATTGCTTATATTATGAATAATTGAATACTTCTTTGTTTTCACGGTAGTTCTTATATATTGTCTCTGTTCACATTATGCAACACAAAACTCCTGAAGAAGTGGTGAATACCCGCGAAACATGTCGAGCATGCCAATGTAAAGGGTGAACTGATATTGCCATTTCTTTCAGTTTTACTCCTCTCCTTTTGATTGAACAGACAGAGATATAATTTTAGAAATATCAGAGATATAATTTTTGAAATATATGTTTTAACATGTCTATGTTAAATGAATACAATTTATTCTGTTTTATATAATTGTGTTTCTTTATCATTTTGGTACCATTAAAGTCCAACAGCCTCAACCACCAAATTGTCTATCTTACAAATAAATCACAAGAACGCCAGCACAGGATGGGCTGTGGGTGTCTAGAATAACGCAGTGCCACGTCCTAAGTATATTGGATCAAAATGTTGTAAGTGCAAAAAAATTTACTTTGTAGGCACCATTTATAAAAGTACAAGTATATTTATTAACAAATCATCACAAAAAGTTAAAAAGAAGAAAGCAAAACAACAGATTAAAAAAATGCAGTGACAACTGCAGTAGCAGCAAACTATTCCAATAGGGGTCCAAGAAGGTCAACACATGTCACAGAGGGCGTGTGTGACTATGATACATATGTAGCGGGGTCTCTAAATTAAGGTGAGACACCCAGGTGTGTAAGTACAGGAATAGTGGACCACTTGTGTTCGTGGAGGATTGGATGGTGTAATAGTCTCCTTGGCCTCTGGGTGGCGGGGTACCTGGAGGCTCAAGGTAGATTTGCCATTACAGTGCTAGCCTTTTTGTCCCTTTCCGGAGATGGTACGGCGAGGGCGGGGAACCTGCCGTGGTGTCGATGGGAGGAGATAAAAGGGGGAGACGCCCTAACCACGAGGTCTTCTGGAGGAAGTTCTTCACGCGCCCAGGCACCTTAGGCCTGGGTGTGGGCGGTTCCGGATTCCGGCCCAGGCGCCCTAGGCCTGACCGGAATAGAGTTGGAGTCCATCCCAGGCACCTTCAGCCTGGGGTGAGGTACTAAACTAGGAGCCCTGGGGTCCAGTGACTTCGACTGGATCCCGCGAGGGTGGAGACGTCCGAGGGTCCCTGAGGTGGACGGGGCCCATGTCTGAGGTAAGAAGGCCGGGGAGGTTACCCATTCGGAGAGTCTGGAGCAGCATCAACCCAGTGACGGATGGGCCTCTGGTACCTCCCTTGGAGGGACATCGTCCCCTGATAGGGGCCGCAGCGCAGCGAAGGTACTCCTATCTACGTTCTCTTGAGTCGCTGGTAGAGACCCTCAGGTTCTAAGTCCTTTCTAGCTAATGCTATAGCAACCGCTGGCGAGATCGCAGTGGTTTAGTTAAAGAACCAGGATAGTGCCTCGACCTGCTCATTCCCCGTATCACAATGTTATCAAGTCGCAACCAGATGGCTACTGAAGCACTGTTTATTGTGAGATGTACAATAAAGCAAGAGTTGGACTGTGATCGGTGTGTGGAACTCTGGTTAATGGGAGCAAAGGGAAGTGTTGACACAGCAGGACTTGATTCTAGACAAAAGCACATAGGCCCAAGGAAATATCTGGTTCTGGCCTTCACCTCACCCACAGCTATGGGGAGGACATGGGCCGTAGCGCATCTCACCCTGTCATGTGACATAACCCTAGACAAAGGAGATGGGGTGAGGCCGCTACACATAGTAAGAAGATTGTTAGCTCAATCTTCTTACTATGTATCATAGTCACACACGCCCTACTTTTATAATTGTTGCCTACAAAGTCCATTTTTTTGTACTTACAACAGTTTGATCAAAATTTCTATCTTATTTATTCAATATTCAAAGGAAACAAATGTGCAAATTGTCCATGAAATATCTTGAAATTTTCTTTAATTCATGATTTCATTTTTTTTTTTGTCATTTAGAAGAATACTGAAAAGAAAATACTTCTATTTGCAAAAAAAGTGCAATTTTCTCTTTTAATTTTGCTATCTCAAGTACCATTTTGTATTCTGAAAAGAACATAAAACATTTTCACAACAGCTTGTTTCTATATTCCAAAAAAAGCCTTGAAATAATTACAAACAATTTAAATAAATCACAGAGGATGCATAACAGTGTTTACAACAAATACCGCCTTGTTTAACTTATTGTTGTATGTCGCAAATCTGTTCATTTTCTATCACTACTGGGGAACATGAAAGATTTTCAGAAACCATTAGCGCTTCACAGAATTGTTTTTCCTAGTAATCTGAAAATTAGTACCTATTAAGGGTGAGACAGCCAGGCTCAGAAAGGTTTGGCGTACACCAAGCACACTGTAGAACAGCACCTACTTAATTTGTTAATGGAGTAAAATAATTTTATGTCACACGGGAAGCCAATGTTACATTTCATTTGAAACTCTTAATAACGCAAAGTATCAAACAGGGTATGCATAGCTCACAACTCCAGAGGCAGCGTCTAGCCAGCCTCCTTATTATATTTATGTCGGAAAATACTGGGCTGTATATGGCTGCACTTAATTTCTCAAAACCAACATGTGCCGTCTTTACTCTTTACTCTAGTTTTTCTTGTCCTGATGTTCCTGGAAGATGATTTGCAATGTGTATAAAAAGATCTGTTCTGAACTGTCTTTAAAAAGGAACTAAATCCTGGAAGCTGTGCCCAAAAAAGGCAGGCATATCGTAATTGACTAGTCACCACTTTTTCCTGTGGTATTTCCCCATTACTGACAATGCCTTGTTCTCCATTTTGTGTATTTTTGCCCCAGGTTGCCACTGTGTCCACAGTAGCATTTTCAGTGGCAAAGCAGAGTAGGACTAACTAAAGAGGAAGTACTTTGACGCAGTTGGCCAGCTCAAAAATGTATTGCAAAATGTGTGAACTAAATATCTCTGTTTTTTATGGCAAAGCTTTCTTGAAAGGGTATAGCCATGTGCAGAGGGTTCATCCAGTAATTTTAGTGTTAGTGTGGTCACAACCCTTTAGTACCTGGTAGATTGTATGCATGGACAAGCTATTGGGATCTGAGCACAGGTATACAGTGCCTTGAAAAATTATTTTTACCAGGGGTGCCCAACCAGTGGCCCCGGGGCTACATGTGGCCCGCGGAGTCCTCTGATGTGGCCCGCGACCTCCTGCTCTGGAATGGAGTAAAATAGAATGAAATACTGTTATTAAAGGTAAGTTTATTAATAAAATCAGAGTGTATATATGGGCATATCTGTTCTGCAGTGGTTACTGGGCTGCTTTCAAACTGATCTGCAGGTGCAGAGCAGAGCACCTGAGGGTTACCTGCACTGAGCTATAGACTTCTATTTCCTGCGAGTTTGGTGTGCTTTCTGAAAGTGCACCACACCTACAGGATATAATAGAAGTCTATGGCAAAGTGCAGCTAACCTGAAGAAAAGCCACAGGTGAACTGTGCTGCACGCGTGGTGCGGGTAAACAACTGTGCATCAGTGTAAAAGCAGCCTTAGGCCCCTTTCACGCGGTCAATCCGACCCAATCGGACCCTCCATTCACCTCTAAGGAGTGGCAGATGTAAATGGACTTTTGTCCGTTTACAAATGCCTACCTCCAATCCGATCAGCTAAAAAAAAGAATAGAGTGGGCGCTATAGAGTAGAGTGGGCTGCCATCCACCCGCTCTGCTCGTTGTGGCCCGCGACCGGTTACCAAGTCGCTTAAGTGGCCCTCGCTCTTCAAAAGGTTGGGCACCCCTGATTTATACCCTTTGAAATTTTCCACATTTTGTCATGTTAGAACCAAAAGCGTGAATTTCTTTATTCTGTTTTTTTTGTGATAGACCAACACAAAGTGGCACAAAATTGTGAAGTTGAAGGAAAATGATAAATGATTTACAAATAAATATGTGAAAAGTGTGGCGTGCATTTGTATTCAGCCCCCCTTTCGCTGCAATTACAGCTGCAAGTCTTTTTGGTCTTTACTAGCTTTGCACATCTAGAGAGTGACATTTTTGCCCATTCTTTTTTGCAAAATAGCTCAATCACTGTCAGGTTGGAGGGCGAGCTTCTGTGAACAGCAATTTTCAATTCTTTCCACAGATTCCCAATTGGATTTAGGTCTTTGACTGGGCCATTCTAACATATGAACATGCTTTGATCTAAACCATTCCATTGTAGATCTGGCTGTATGTTTAGGGTCGTTGTCTTGCTTGAAGGTGAACCTCGGCCCCAGTCTCAAATCTTTGCAGACTCTAAAGCCCCATACACACGACCGGTTTTCCTGCCAGGAAAACTTCCAAGAGAGCTTTTGGCCGGGAAAACGGGACGTGTGTATGCTTCCTCGCAGTTTTCCCATCAGGAAAACAGCCGGGAATCCCGGCAGGAAAATAGAGAACCTGCTCTCTATTTTCCCGTCAGGATTCCCAGTGTTTTTTTTTTCCCGCCAGATCTACTACTTTCCTATGGGAAACACTGCAAGGCAGTGCCGATGGAGCATACACAGGGCCGTGATTCCCGGCCAAAGCTCCATGGCAGTTTTCCTGCCGGGTTCTCGGCTTTCCCCTCGGTTTTCTCTGCAAACTTTTTACCGTCGAGAAAACCGAGCGTGTGCACAGGGCTTAACAGGCTTTCTTCTAAGATTGCCCTGTATTTGGCTTAATCCCACTTCCCATCAACTCTGACCAGCTTCCCTGTCCCTCCTAAAGAAAAGCATCCCCACAACATGATGCTGCCACCACCATTTTTGACAGTGGGGATGGTGTGTTCAGGGTGATCTGCAGTGTTAGTTTTCCGCCACACATAGCGATTTGCTTTTAGGCCAAAAAGTTCAATTTTGGTCTCATGTGACCATAGCACCTTTTTCCACGTTTGCTGTGTCCTCCACATGGCTTCTCGCAAACTACAAACGGGACTTATTATGGCTTTCTTTTAACAATGGCTTTCTTCTTGACACTCTTCCATAAAGGTCAGATTTGTGGAGTGCACGACTAATAGTTGTCCTGCGGACAGATTCTCCCACCTGAGCTCTGGATCTCTGCAGCTCCTCCAGAGTTATCATGGGCCTCTTAGCTGCTTTTCTGATGAATGCTCTCATTTCCCGGCCTGTCAGTTTAGGTGGACGGCCATGTCTTGGTAGCTTTGCAGTTGTGCCATACTCTTTCCATTTTCAGATGATGGATTGAACAGTGCTCCGTGAGATGTTTAAAGCTTGGGATATTTTTTTATAACCTAACCCTGCATTAAACTTCTCTACAACTTTATCCCTGATCTGTCTGGTGTGTTTCTTGGCCTTTGTGATGCTGTTTGTTCACTAAGGTTATCTAACAAACTTCTGAGGGCTTCACAGAACAGCCGTATTTATACTGAGATTAAATTACACACAGGTGCACTCTATTTACTAATTAGGTGACTTCTGAAGGCAATTGGTTACATTAGAGTTTAGTTAGGAGTATCAGAGTAAAGGGGGCTGAATACAAATGCACTCCACATTTTTTAGATATTTATGTAGCGATACCTCCAACTAAGGAGGCCGCAGAATTAGATTTGGGCCCTGAGTGCAGCTCCGCCAACCCCCGGCAATAGGCTCTACCCCCTTCTGGCACAGCTAGTACTAATAATCAATGATATATCCTATGCAATATAATAACTAAGCCAGGACACAGTAATGAATTGTAATAGATAAAGTGTTTTACTTATTTTCTCAATATGGATAAAAGGGGTAACAGTAATCACAGTTCAAGATAATCACTCCTAAGGGCAGCGTCCTGCCACTCTAACACACTATGTAGTAACACACACTACAGGTGCGCCATACGGGCGACCGTTAACTAAGTGCCCTATGGCGCAGTAACCAAACACGCTAGAATCCCCACCAGGCCTGGCTCCAATATCCAACCTAGTCCTTCTTTCTTCACCGGCAGGTCTGCAATGGCGGTGCACTTCAAACAGAGTACAACTTTGCAATCCAAGGGGTACAGAACTTGGTCAAACAAAGCCGCAAGCTCAGTTCTGACAAGGCTCTTCAATAGGGGCACCAAAACAACCTGTAGGCCACGGCAGTCTATAGGCCTATATACAGCAACAGTATCTTAGCTGGGCTTATGCCCTCTCACCCGCCGGACTACGGATCCAGTCCGGGAAACCTCCACCGGCCGTGTCACACACACACGATCTCTCCAACGATCGGGCCCCCGATCCGACAAGGCTGTAGCGCACAAAGTCAGATGCCACCCAGGCTCGCAGAGGGGGGTGGAAGGCTCTCTGATGCAGAGCAAGGCCTCAGGCTTCAGGCCTTGCACTCCGACACCTCCACACAGGAGGATCCGTCTGTGAAGTCTCGTGTCCCAAAGAGGCCGAGCCCGGCCTCGCTTCCTCCTTTTATAACCCCTCCCATGAGTCTCTGCGGTGGAACATGTGAAGAATGGGGTTATGGGTGATGTAGTTTCTTCCCAATATAGGGGAATACCCCGCTACACACTCCCCCCACTTAAACTCTTTGGTCCCCAAAGATAAATTTTAACAACAACTATATATAACACTGGACAATTCTGAAAACGATGTTGGGATTGGGGATTCCCACCATAACTGAGGGGTTGAATTCCCTTGCCCACAGGTCACATTATCATGAGTGGCCTGCCTAACTGTGCCAGAGAGTGAGCTGGGGTTGCCCTCCACCAAATGGACAGTGGAGGGATCCGGAATCTCAGCATTTCTCCTAGCAGTGACTACAGAGTCTTCCGAACTGTTCCCCATCTGAGGGTAGGTCAGCTTCTTAGGAGGTCGAATGACTCTTCGAGCCCTTTGCTCTCCTGGAATCTCTGGCTCTGGCGCCACAGGCTCCTCTTCCTCGGAGCAACTATCATAGGCATCTTCCCAGTAATCTGCTGAAGGACTAAAGGGGATGAACTCTGTAGCCTCTGGGTTCAGTGTTTCATCTGTGGTATCTTGGGTGACTGGAAGATCTATGATAGAAGTTCCTGGAGTTGGGGAAGACCACAGCCAATCAAGTTCTCCCTCTTCATCTCCACTAAGTTGGGAGGCTTCTCCATTTTCAGCTCGGGAGGTCTGTGACCGAGTGTTCGGCCTAGGAGTATCCAAGATAGAGGCCGGTTCAGGGGAGTCTCCCACGGGAGGTATTCTAACTGCCTCCGCAAGTGGGAGCAGGTGGTTTCGATGCCATGTCTTCAGTGGGCCTACCTTTCCCTCTGGCTTCACCTTGTAGACAGGTAGGCCCGGCAACTTCCTGCAGATGACATAGGGTTCAGATCTCCATCTGTCTGCAAGTTTGTGCTTTCCGGGGACTCCCAGATTGCGCAACAGTACTCGATCCCCGGGCTGTAGGTCTTGTATCCGGACCTTCAAGTCGAAATTTCTTTTATTCCGAGCTCCCCTTTGATCTGAGGCCGCTTGAGCTTGTTCATAGGCTACTTTCAGGCTGTGTCTGAGCCTGTCCACATATCCTTTGTGGGATGTGGCTGAGGAATGGTCCAGTGAGGTACCAAACGCCAGGTCCACCGGTAGTCTCGCTTCTCTCCCAAACATGAGTCGATATGGAGAGTAGCCTGTAGCATCACTGATGGTACAGTTGTAAGCATGTACTATGGCTGCTATGTGTTGGCTCCAATGTTGCTTTTTCTCGCTTTCCAGAGTCCCCAACATGTTAAGCAAGGTTCGGTTGAACCTTTCCGGCTGAGCATCTCCCTGAGGATGGTAAGGTGTAGTTTGAGTCTTCTTAATTCCCAAAGAATCCAAAAGCTTCCGGATCAGCTTACTCTCGAAGTCCCTCCCTTGGTCTGAATGGAGTCTCTGTGGCAGCCCATAATGGACAAAATACTTCTCCATAAGTACCTTGGCAACGGTAGAGGCCTTCTGGTCTTTGGTGGGGAAAGCCTGGGCATACCGGGTGAAATGGTCGGTTATCACCAGAACATTTCCTAGTCCACTCAGGTCGGGTTCGAGGCAGAGAAAGTCAATGCACACCAGGTCCATGGGCCCTTGGCTCTGTAGATGGCCCATTGGGGCAGCTTGATGGGGCAGAGTCTTCCTCTGGATGCATCGCGCACATGAGTGGCAGTACTCCTCTACCTCTGCCCTCATGCAGGGCCAATAGAACCGACTTCTGACAAGATGAAAGGTCCTTTCAGCCCCTAGGTGGCCATGATTGTCATGCAGGGCAATCAGAACAGTCTCCCGATGTTTCTCTGGGAGGAACAGCTGCCACTTATCTTCTGAGTCATCAGAGGGGCCCCTTCGGTAGACCACTCCCTGATGTAACTGCAACCTGTCCCACTCTTTCCTCAGCAGGCGAGCTTCTTTTGAAGGTTGACGCATGAGTCTGTTTGGATCCTGATTCTCCAAGGCTTCCAGGACCAATCTCCCCATGGGGTCTTCCAATTGGTCACACCTCAGTTCCTTCTTGGACAGTCTTGGTAGGTTGTCCTCTTCCAATTGAGCTACTCCACAGTAGTGTTTGGGGACTCCCACCGTGGTAACTCCTATTTCCTCTGCTCTGGAGCCTCCTCTGGCTTGGAATTCAGCTCCTTGACAAAGGGCCCGCACCCCGTCCGGTGCCACTTGGGTCCAATCTTCTAGTTCAATGGTGGGGGAATGAGATCTTCTGGACAGAGCGTCTGCGTCTCGATTCCCCACTCCTGGTCTATACTTAAGGCTGAAGTTGAATCCAGACAGTGCGGCCAGCCACCTGTGTCCAGTGGCGTCCAGCTTGGCCGTGGTGAACAGGTAGGTAAGGGGGTTGTTGTCGGTCTTCACAGTGAACTCCGCTCCATACAGGTAGTCTTTGAGCTTGTCTACTACCGCCCACTTGAGGGCCAGGAACTCCAGCTTGTGAGTGGGGTAGTTCTTCTCAGAGGGGGTCAGGCTCCTACTCACATAGGCAACAGGTCGCAATTGCCCCTCATGTTCTTGGTAAAGTACTCCTCCCAGACCATCATGACTAGCATCCACGTGCAGTTCATAGGGTTTGGTTGGGTCTGCGTAGGCCAAGACTGGTGCAGTGGTCAGGCTCCTCTTCAATTCCTGGAAAGCCTCTTCACACTTCTGATTCCACTGATCTCTGAGGGACTCTCCTGGCCTCCTGGGCCCCGAGCCATCCTCTTCTCCTTCAGTCTTGAGCAACTCATTCAATGGTCTAGCAATTCGGGCAAATCCCTCCACAAACCTCCTGTAGTAGGAGCAGAAGCCCAAGAAGGATCTGAGTTCTGTTACTGTGGTGGGCCGTGGCCAGGAGGTAACTGCCTCCAATTTCTCAGGGTCTGTGGCCACCCCTTCTTCAGACACTATGTGCCCCAGATAGTTCACAGAAGACTGGTAGAACCGACACTTCTCAGGCGAAAGCTTGAGTCCCTCCTCACTGAGTCTTCTCAACACTTTTTCCAGCCTCTCTTCATGTTCCTCCAAGGTTCTCCCAAAGACAATGACATCGTCCAGGTATACAAGGACTTCGATCAAGTTCATGTCTCCTACTGTCTTCTCCATGAGACGTTGGAAAGTAGCTGGGGCTCCAGACAGACTTTGGGGCATCCGGTCGAATTCAAATAACCCCACTGGAGTTATGAAAGCTGTCTTCTCCTTGTCTGCTGGGTGCATCGGAATCTGATAGTACCCACTCTTGAGATCCATAACGCTGAACCATTTGGCTCCAGACAAGCTCTGTAGGGCATCCTCTATCCTCGGAGTGGTGTATTGGTCAGGTATGGTTCTCCTGTTGAGAGTCCTGTAGTCGATACAGAGCCTCAATGATCCATTCTTCTTTTGGACCACCACTATGGGAGAGGCATAGGGGCTTCTGGACTCCCGTATCACACCAGTCCTCTTGAGTTCTGCAAGTTGTTCCCTCAGATCCTCCAGATCTGCTAGCGGGACCCGCCTGACCCTTTCTCGGAAGGGCTTATCTTTCTGGAGGCGGATCCGATGGGTGGCACTCCTTGCACACCCCACATCAAACTCATCCTTAGAGAAGATCTTCTCCCATCTATTCAACTGGGCCTTGGCTCTCTCTTTCCAAGCCCTGGACAGATTCGGGTTTTCCATGGACAGCTTCTCCCAAACATCCCCTCCTCCACCTGTCCTCTTCACTTCTGACAGGGTAACAGGGGCCGCCGGGCTCACCTGGCCTAGCAACATTCTGGCTGGGATTTCCATGGGGTCTTTGGTAGTATTCCTAACACTCACTGGAACTCTATAATGGGCCTTCTTCAGGACCTTCAGCGGAATCACTTCCGGTATCACCTCCAGGCCTGAGGACTCACCCCTTGGGTCTGACTCCAGCATGACAAAGGGACCAGGCTGCTCCCAAGTAAGCTTCACAGTGGCCCTGAGACAGGTTACTTCACCGGGCTGCAACACTACCCCTTCTCTTCCAAGTCTCCACACCTTCCCTATCTCCTCTCCAGGGGTCTCCCTCTCTTGGACCAGCCGTTGGTAGGCTGTCTTCAGCATGGGATGGATCTTGGTAGCTGCTTGTCTTTCTTCTGTCACAAGAGGGGTCAGGAGTCTTCGGACCAGGTCCGTGTTTGTCCCTATTATAAGGGAATTCTTGTTGGCTCCAGGCGGCCTAGGGCACACAACTGCCAGGGTGTCAAACACTTCGGCCTTCCCAGCCACGGATGGGTCAAAGGTCATTTTGATGGGAAGGTAGCCGTCGTAAGGGAAACTCTGGGTTCCAATTCCCCATATTTCCAGCTCTTCTATCTTCTGGATAGGCAGATGACTCAGGTGCCTGTCGTAGAAGTCCCGGTATAGTAGGGTCACTTGTGCCCCGGTATCCAGGAGGCCCCTGGTGTAGACTCCCTCCACTTGAATGGGCACTATAGGGGATGGGCCTACCAGCTTCTCTGGATATGGTCCGGCAGGAGCCGCCTTCTTTTGACCTTTTCCCTTTGGACTCTCTCTTGTCCTATTCCCTTTGGACTTGAACCTTTCTTGAGCCTGGTATGCACTGACTTCCCTCCTTTTAATGGGTGTAGGAACCCGCTGAGGGGTACTATTATTTTTCTTGGGTGGGCACCCCCTTTGGGGAGTGTTGTGCCTCTCCTGAGGGGTCTCCCCCCTTCCTCCTGGAGTATAGCTTTGTTGAGGGGTATTGCGTTTCCCCTTTGGTGTTCTATCTCTCTTTTTGTTTTTCTTCGCATTCAGTTTGGAGTTTACTGAAGATGATGGGCACCCGGTTGACTCCTTCACCGGGGCCCTCTGGAGTTTCCCGCCGGCTTGCGGTTGTCTGGTCTCTTCTTCTTCGGACTAGAACATGTGGCTGCAATGTGGCCAACTCCCCCACAGTTGAAGCAGACTATATCTCCCCATTCTTGTAAAGGTTCGGGTGCTGAGGCAATCGGGAACAATTCCTTCCTTGGACTTTCCTTCTTCTTGGGACACTCTGTGTCTTTTGCTATCAGAGAGGTCAATATCTCTAACACCTTGGACATCTGAGTTTTTAGGGTGTCTATCTCCGCCTCTCTTTCAGGGGTCATTACTGGATTGACCAGCACCTGTGCGGGTACAACACTTGTCTTATCCTTCTGCTGGTCCTGTTGCAGCGCCTCCTCATCTCTGATGATTTTTATTAAATCAGCATAAGTCAGCAACATTCCTCCTCCCAAGGTTTTCAGGTACAGCCAGACTGGATCGGAGCGTAGCGCTCCCTTTAAGACTTGCTTCATTCTTGCCGCATCGGCATCTTGGGGCTTCATCCCTTTCTTTAACACAATCTTGCACAGCAGCCTGTTTAGCCTTCTGACATACTCGGAAAGTTTCTCCTCCGGTTTTTGGAAAGTGTGTTCAAACTGGTAGACCATCTCTGTCACCTTGTCTAATTGACCAAACTCTTCCTGCAGCATAGCTAGACAGTCCTGCGCCGTGCACCCTGCATTCCCAAACCGGAAACTTTTCACTGCTTCTGCTGCTGCACCTTTAAGGCTTTCTAACACTCGCTGCCTCTTCTGTGCTTCAGGCACCTCCCATGCCTCCACCGCCTGTAATGCCTGCTCCACCCAGGTATCAAAATCTTCTTCCCCTGCCGGGACAGGGAGCTTCCCTGAGAATATTTTTAGTCTCCGGTAGCTAGTTTCCACATGCACCGTACTTGTCTTCTGACATTTGGCTAGCAAATCCCCTATTGCATTTATCAGTTCTGGTGATATAGTAGTGGCCGGTGCAGGTGCTACCGGGGGTGTCACCCTGTCTTTTCTTTCAGGTGGAGTTCGGGCCGCAGCCTGTGGCGATCCCGTAGGGGATGGTTCCTTTACTTCAGCTATTGCGTGCGCAGCCTAAATGTTCTGTTGTCTGGCGTCCGCAGACACTTGTGCTTACAGGCCTCTGGCATCCCGTCCCAATATTCCACTAATGCGTATTGGTATGAGATTTCTGGGTCTGACTTTATGTCCATCACCCACGGTGTGTGATCTGGGGACACTGATTTCATTAGTTCCTCTACTGTCTCACTCGACCAGTTCTCCCCCGGGAGGCTAATGGCTATCGACTGTTTTGGCTCTGTATTAGCGGCTTTGCACCATGCTTCTACCGCTCTTGGATCCATGGGGTCCATGCCGGCACTTCTGGCGTTCGCTTGCTGCATCAGGATCCCGGACGAGAACCCCCACGTGTAGCGATACCTCCAACTAAGGAGGCCGCAGAATTAGATTTGGGCCCTGAGTGCAGCTCCGCCAACCCCCGGCAATAGGCTCTACCCCCTTCTGGCACAGCTAGTACTAATAATCAATGATATATCCTATGCAATATAATAACTAAGCCAGGACACAGTAATGAATTGTAATAGATAAAGTGTTTTACTTATTTTCTCAATATGGATAAAAGGGGTAACAGTAATCACAGTTCAAGATAATCACTCCTAAGGGCAGCGTCCTGCCACTCTAACACACTATGTAGTAACACACGCTACAGGTGCGCCATACGGGCGACCGTTAACTAAGTGCCCTATGGCGCAGTAACCAAACACGCTAGAATCCCCACCAGGCCTGGCTCCAATATCCAACCTAGTCCTTCTTTCTTCACCGGCAGGTCTGCAATGGCGGTGCACTTCAAACAGAGTACAACTTTGCAATCCAAGGGGTACAGAACTTGGTCAAACAAAGCCGCAAGCTCAGTTCTGACAAGGCTCTTCAATAGGGGCACCAAAACAACCTGTAGGCCACGGCAGTCTATAGGCCTATATACAGCAACAGTATCTTAGCTGGGCTTATGCCCTCTCACCCGCCGGACTACGGATCCAGTCCGGGAAACCTCCACCGGCCGTGTCACACACACACGATCTCTCCAACGATCGGGCCCCCGATCCGACAAGGCTGTAGCGCACAAAGTCAGATGCCACCCAGGCTCGCAGAGGGGGGTGGAAGGCTCTCTGATGCAGAGCAAGGCCTCAGGCTTCAAGCCTTGCACTCCGACACCTCCACACAGGAGGATCCGTCTGTGAAGTCTCGTGTCCCAAAGAGGCCGAGCCCGGCCTCGCCTCCTCCTTTTATAACCCCTCCCATGAGTCTCTGCGGTGGAACATGTGAAGAATGGGGTTATGGGTGATGTAGTTTCTTCCCAATATAGGGGAATACCCCGCTACATTTATTTGTCAAAAAAATTGAAAAACATTTATAGCTTTCCTTCCACTTCACAATTATGTGCCACTTTGTGTTGGTCTATCTCATAAAATCCCAATAAAATAGATTTACGTTTTTGGTTGTAACATGACAAAATGTGGAAGATTTCAAGGGGTGTGAATACTTTTTGAAGGCACTGTATCTTGTTTCTGTTGTTCTGCATTGTGCCGGTGTGTGTAGGTGGCCATCTTGGTAAAAACAGGGATTTGATATCTCATATCAGAGCCTCCAGCAAGGAAAACAGTGAGCAGCACAGCAGTGGTATCACCAAAGCTCAATCCAAATCTCCTCAGACTATCAGTCAGAGGCAGCAGTCTCTTGAAGCTGTAGGCACAGAAGTGCCTAGACACCTTCACATACAAGGAAAAGCACTTCTATTTTTCAGAAAGAAGCCAAAACAAAAGGTACAGGCTAGGTGCAACTAGCATTTCTAGATGTTTCCCAAAATGTAACAAATCTTTGAATTCTGGTCCAAGAAAATGTATAGTTTATAAATGCAGGTATAAAATGTATAATTTGTTGGAAATAGCCAAACCAAAGAGCCCATTTTAAACACCCAATAATATGAATGTAACACTCCCAAACAAAACTGAAACTTTAAAGTGATACTAAACACACACTGCTTAATTTACATTGTCCCTTTTCTTTCTGTATTTGGTTAATGGCACTATAATTATTTTAATAAAATAAAACATGTAAGTACCTTTTTCCTAATTGATATACAGCTGTCACATGACCCAGATCTTTTTCAGTCTGTCTGTAGAGAAAGATAAGCAGGAGAAGCTTCTAGTCATCTGCTGCTGGTCACGTGTTCAAAAAACAACAACCAGCCTTTGGAATACAGAGTAAAAATAAATAAATAAGATCAATAAACTGTTTTAAATTGTCATACAATTGTATATTTGAAATAAAATCTTTATTATTTTGTGGAAATAATATGGTGTGGAAGGATATCTGCCAGTCACGCCCCTCCAGACTGTGTCTTAGAATCAAAGGGAGGCGAAGCCTCCACTAATCTACATGTAATATCCCACCCCATTGTGTTTACCTGGTTAGTGGGCACGGAGGAGGGAGGGAGTGGGCTGTCATTTACAACTGTGTGTACACCCACAAGTGCGACTCTGTATTCACATGGGCTTCTCAGATGCAATAGGGAGGAAATGCTCTGCATAGAAACTCACTGAAAACTGAGCACGTGCAGAGCTTACACCACAGCTGCAAGATCCCCAGCTGAATTGGGGACATGAACAGAAGGTGGAGATAGAGAGCAGCAGGATCAACCAGGATTTTTGACGAATACAGAAAACAAATCTCATAGTGATTGAGTGAGCATGTAATACACCATTTGTTGATAGTTTTTCATGATTTGGGTTTGGTGACACTTTAAATGTTGGAATGTACATAATGTACTACTCAATCAGGGGGGTAGGCCTCTATCCAGGGACGCTGTAGGACACCAGGAAAAATGTATTGCTCTTTATAATCTGGTCATAAAGCAGTGTTGCCAACCGTACGTAGATTTACGTACAGCCCGCGATTTAACCCCTTTTTCGGGCTGTACGTTAAAGTCCGTTTATGGGCACCGGCGCCCATAAAAAAGATGGCTGCGAGCCGGCCATACAACTGCGCATGTGCCGTTCCGAATGCGCCGGCCGAGCGCATTCAGAACTCGGCCGGGCGGCGCACACGCAGTAACGTGATGGCGCCGCTGGCGCCATTTTTGAAAAGGCCACAGTGGCTAGCGGCAGTGGCGGGACACCTGCAGTGAGTGCATGCCATGCACTCATCATAGGTGGTCGGTGGAGGACTCCGGAGCACTGACAGGGCCCAGCCAGGGGTGAGGAGGACGGACTCGAGGTCAGTGAAACTGGGGGGATACAAGGGGACAGCATCATCAGTGTGCTGTGTCCTCCTCTGGTTCCTGTGTCCCTTTCACCTCTTCACAGGTCAGGGCAGCACAGTGCTGCCCTGACCTGTGGAGTGGTGAAAGGGGCACAGGAGGAGGACACAGCACACTGATGATGTGCAGAAGTAATATGGTGGTGGACAGAGGAGGAGGCTACTGTGAGGGGGTGAGGAGGGCACCATCATGTTCACAGCCTGTCTCCACCGGCACCTCCTATAGTATGTCCGCAGCCTCTGTCCCCCTCCTGTAGTATGTCCGCAGCCTCTGTCCCCCTCCTGTAGTATGTCCGCAGCCTCTGTCCCCCTCCTGTAGTATGTCCGCAGCCTCTGTCCCCCTCCTGTAGTATGTCCGCAGCCTCTGTCCCCCTCCTGTAGTATGTCCGCAGCCTCTGTCCCCCTCCTGTAATATGTCCGCAGCCTCTGTCCCCCTCCTGTAGTATGTCCGCAGCCTCTGTCCCCCTCCTGTAGTATGTCCGCAGCCTCTGTCCCCTTCCTGTAGTGTGTCTGCAGCCTCTGTCCCCCTCCTGTAGTGTGTCCGCAGCCTCTGACCATCTCTTGTCATGTCTACAATCTCTGAGGGGATCCTAGAAAGGAGTCAAGAGTGGGAGTGCCGCCGGGATGGGGGTTACGGCCCAGGAAGAAACAGACGTGTGGACTTGGAAGAGGAGATCAGAGCCACCAAGCTGGAGCCGTCTGACTGAGCCCCACACTGTGCACCTGAGAGGAGGTAAGTGACAGTGCCGCCAGGCCATTCTGAGGGGGGGGGGGGGTCACTGATGTAAGGAGGTGAGTGAATACAATAATGTAAGGGGGCACTGATATAAAGGTTTCCCCCTTATATTAGTACCCCCCCTTACCTTAGTGTATTCACTCTGTGGAAGGTGGTCTCTATTCACCAGAGCCCCCCTCCACATCAGAGTTCCCCCTTACATCATGATCTGCAGCGTTCCCCTTTACATAAGAGTTCCCTTGCACTGTAAGGGGGCATCCTGCAGACTCTGATGTAAGAGGGAACTCTGTGCTGGCTGGGTTATAGTATCCTAACCTTCATGTGAATTGAGAAATATGTTTTTTTACTTTTGTTTAACTTAAACACATTGATATTAGCATTAGCTGTGTGTTTATAGTTGAAATATTGATATTTGCACTGTTTAGCACTAAAAACCGTAATTTTAGGTACTTTTTTGCAGCATCAGTAAAAAATGCGGCTCTGCCAGTAATCTTCATTATTTTTGCCAGTAAGAAATTGGTGCCGTACAGAAATTTTGGCATCCTTGCCAGTAAATTTCACTTCAGGGGGTTGACAACACTGTCATAAAGACCAAATTAACTAACCACAACCAAGATTTGCAAGGGTTGGGTGCCATAATCTGCTTGTCTATGGCCAGATTAAAGACCAAATATTCCCTTTATTTATTTCTGTAATGCAGTCATGCTGTAAACAGTAAAACACCGGAGTTGGACATAAACAAGCCAAATGCTGAGTGTGCAAATAGTCTTATTATTATGATTTTCTACCTTTTTCCATTCATTTATCTATTTTCCATTCAGAAGAATCCACCCTCTCTTGGCTTTATAACAGGAAGGAGAGCAGCAATTTCACCAAAAGTGGTATGTTATTTTTTTGCCATTGGTATACATTTGAGTGTGGGTTTTTCAGCATCAAAATAACATGTACGTTTTTGTAAGAACACATATGAAACCCCACTTGACAACTATCCCTAACAATCAGTCACCCTATCAGTTAACCCTATCATCTCTAAGAGGCCATACACACCTCTGAGTTGCATGAGCGCACGTACGTTATGGCAACCCATATATTTGATTGGACTGCCTTATGCACCAAAACACACCAAAAAAAGTGCATGTAGCACTTTTATCAGCTCATTACTAGAGTTGAGCGGACACCTGGATGTTTGGGTTCGACGGGTTCGGCCGAACTTCGGAAAAAAGTTCGGGTTCGGGACCGAACTTTAACCCGAACCCGGACCCGAACCCGAACCCCATTGAAGTCAATGGGGACCCGGACTTCTAAGGACTAAAAAGGCTCTAAAAAGGTAATGGAAAGGGCTAGAGGGCTGCAAATGGCAGCAAAATGTTGTTAAGAGCATGGCAAGTGCTCTGCAAACAAATGTGGATAGGGAAATAACTTAAAATAACATAAAAAAATAAAAATAAAAAATAATAATCTTGACCTAGGAGGACGAGGTCCATATGGAGTAGGAGGTTGAGGTTGCGGTGGATGTGGCTGTGTAGGTGGAAGCGGCGGTGGAGGAGGACGAGGTAGCCAACACTGATTCAAAAATACAACAATGGCTGGGTAAGGCCGGTGATGTGTCGAATTCTGTCCCCCGTCAAATAGTGTCCACCCTGTACTGCGCTTGCTCAGTATGTAGGACAAGGGGATTTCGAAAATCTCCCAAGACGAACGGCGCCTGCGTGGTGAGTTCAGGTGAAGGCCACACCATCCGTGGTTCAAGCCGAGCCAAGTGAGGCCGTGCCCGAAGCGTGGCGATCGAACCGAGCCCGTGAGGGGCCCTGTTACTATGTGCTACCGTATGTCCACTTGGATGGTGGGGCTTGAACCTGCACTCACAGCGCAGGCGCCGTTCATCTTCGGAGATTTTGTGAATCTCCTTGTCCTCTGTACTGCGCAAGCGCTGCGCCTTCGCAGTATGGGCCGGACACAATCCGATGGCCGGACAGTTTTTGTCACAACACCGGTATACATGTCTATTCTGCACAAGGTACGGACAAGTCCTGTGGGATCCATGCCTGGTTCATTTTAATGAACGTGAGCTTGTCCACATTGGCTCTGGACAGGCGGCTGCGCTTGTCTGTGATAACGCCCCCTGCCGTGCTAAATGCACGTTCAGATAATACACTGGCTGCAGGGCAGGCCAGCACCTCCAAGGCATAAAGGGCAAGCTCAGGCCATGTGCCCAATTTGGAGACCCAGAAGTTAAAGGGGGCAGACCCGTCATCCAGTACGTGTAGGCCTGTGGACACATACTGCTCAACCATGTTGGTGAAATGCTGCCTCCTGCTAAGACGTTCCATCTCAGCTGGTGATGCTGGTTGTTGTGGCGTGCTGACAAAGCTTTTCCACATTTCAGCCATGCTAACCCTGCCTTCTGAGGTGCTGCCGGTGCCCCCCGGCTGCGTTGGCGACCTCTTCCTCCTCCTCTGCCTTCGCCTTGTGCTTCCACCGTACGCCCGCTGTCAGGTGGGAATGCCACCAGCAGCGCGTCTACCAGCGTGCGCTTGTACTCGCGCATCTTACGATCCCGCTCCAGTGAGGGAATTAAGGACGGTACGTTGTCCTTGTAACGGGGATCCAGCAGGGTGGCCACCCAGTAATCAGCACCAGTTAAAATGTGGGCAACTCGGCGGTCATTGCGGAAACACTGCAGCATGTAATCGCTCATGTGTGCCAGGCTGCCCAGAGGCAAAGAAAAGCTGTCCTCTGTGGGAGGTGTATCGTCTGTGTCCTCTGTATCCCCCAGCCACGCACCAGTGATGGCCACGAGCTGGTCTGGGTGCCACCCTGCTGTGGAAATGACTCCTCCTCCTCCTCCTCCTCCATCTCCTCCTCCACCTCGTCATCCTCCAGAACTGTGCCCTTTCTGCCGGACAATTGTGTACCTGGCGTTTGTTGGTGCAGGAACCCACCCTTGTAGCCACTTGTGAAAGACTGCCCTGAAAGCCTTTGAAATGATCCCACTTCCTCCTCCTCCTCCTCATCCTCCTGTGCCACATCCTCTTCCATCATCGCCCGAAGTGTTTTTTCAAGGAGGCATAGAACTGGGATAGTAACCCTAAGAACGGCATCATTGGCACTGGACATGTTGGTGGAGTACTCGAAACAGCGCAACAAGGCACACAGGTCTCGCATGGAGGCCCAGTTATTGGTGGTGAAGTGGTGCTGTTCCGCAGAGCGACTCACGCGTGATTGCTGCAGCTGAAACTCCACTATCGCCTGCTGCTGCTCGCACAGTCTGGCCAGCATGTGCAAGGTGGAGTTCCACCTTGTGGGCACGTCACATATGAGGCGGTGAGCGGGAAGGCCGAAGTTACGCTGCAGCGCTGACAGGCGAGCAGCAGCAGGGTGAGAATGCCGAAAGTGCGCACACACAGCCCGCACTTTCTGCAGCAGCTCTGGCATATTGGGGTAATTTTTATGGAACCTCTGGACCACCAAGTTCAGCACATGCGCCAGGCAAGGGATGTGCGTCAAACCGGCTAGGCCCAGAGCTGCTTCGAGATTTCGCCCATTATCGCACACCACCAGGCCGGGCTTGAGGCTCACTGACAGCAACCACTCATTGGTCTGTTGTTCCATGTCCCTCCACAACTCCTGCGCGGTGTGGGGTTTTTCCCCCAAACAGGAAAGTTTTAAAACTGCCTGCTGTCGTTTACCCCTGGCTGTGCTGAAGTTGGTGGTGAAGGTGTTACGCTGACCGGATGAGGAGGCGGTAGAGGATGAGGAAGCGGAGTAGGAGGAGTTAGCAACAGGAGGCAAACTGAAGCGCCCTGCAATCCTCGGTGGTGGAAGGACATGCGCCAAACTGCTATCTGCCTCAGGCCCAGCCGCCACTGCATTTACCCAGTGTGCTGTTAGGGAGATATAACGTCCCTGACCGTGCTTACTGGTCCACGCATCCGTAGTTAGGTGGACCTTGCCACAGATGGCGTTGCGCAGTGCACACCTGATTTTGTCCCCCACTTGGTTGTGCAGGGAAGGGATGGCTCGCCTGGAAAAATAGTGGCGGCTGGGCACGACGTACTGTGGGACAGCCAATGCCATCAGGCTTTTAAAACTCTGCGTCTCCACCAGACGGAATGACAGCATTTCAAAGGCCAGGAGTTTTGAAATGCTGGCATTCAGGGCCAGGGATCGCGGGTGGCTAGGGGGGTACTTCCTCTTCCGCTCCAATGTTTGGGAGATAGAGAGCTGAACGCTTCCATGGGACATTGTGGAGATGGTTGGTGACCCAGGTGGTAGTGTTGCTGGCAGATCCTCTGTTTGCGGGGTGGCAGGTGCCACTGTCACTACAGAGGTGGATGAAGAGGCCGAGACTGCAGCAGAAGAGGAAGCAGGAGGAGCCAGAGACCTTTCTTGGTTTTTGAGGTGTCTACTCCACTGCAGCTCGTGCTTTGCACTTAGATGCCTGGTCATGCAGGTTGTGCTCAGGTTGAGAACGTTTATGCCTCGCTTCAGGCTCTGATTGCACAGCGTGCAAACCACTCGTGTCTTGTCATCAGCACATTGTGTGAAGAACTGCCACGCTGGGGAACTCCTTGGACCTGGCTTTGGTGTGCTCGGTCCCTTGCTGCGTTGGGCAGTAGCAGACATACTGTCTAGCTGACAGACGCTCCGCTTTTGCACCCTGCTCCCTCTTCTGCTGTGCTGGTGGCTCTGTGCGACCACCGCCTCTTCCTCCAAACTACACTGGTCACCTGCATAACGTTGATTCCATGTGGGGTCGAGGACCTCATCGTCCTCCACATCATCTTCCACCCAGTCTTCACCCCTGCCCTCCTTGTCTGTCTGCACAATTGCGAAAGCAGCAGCAGTTGGCACCTGTGTTTCGTCATCATCCGACACGTACTGCGATGGTCCTCCCATGTACTCATCATGAAACATAAGTGGTTGGGCATCGGTGCACTCACTGGGGCAGGGCTAGGTGGATGGCCCTGGGAAACCCTGCTAACAGAGTCATCGAAAAGCAGAAGAGACTGCTGCATGATTTGGGGCTCAGACTGCTTGGCTGATTTGCAAGGGGGTGAGGTGAAAGACTGATGGACATGGGTTTCAGGTGCCAACTCTGTTCTTTCATCAGAAGAGTGGGTGGGAGACAATGTGAAGGAACCCGAGGCACTGTCAGCAACCCAATCTACTATCGCCTGTACTTGTCCTGGCCTAAACATTCGTACAGCCTCATTAGGCGTGACAAAATACCGCTGCAGGCTCGGTCGCCTACTCGAACCTGAGGAAGGTGTTTCACTTGTGCGTGTATCTGGCACAGATCCACCACGTCCTCTCCCTGCAACAGGAGCTCCACCAGCAGCACCACGACCGGGGCCACCACGTCCCTTTGACCTTCTCCTCATATTTTCCAAATTTAGGATCTTGCCCTAAATGGGTGTTTTTGGAAGCGCAGAACACAACCAAAGTACGTAACCGCTGAATCGCACAGCTACAGAACTGCAGAAAATGCTATTAAAAAAAAATGCTGTTTTTTTAGTATAGCACAGTAGGAGAAAACTATATAGAAATTGTTTATTTCACACACCTCAAAATATGTATAACACACTGCAAACTTTTTTTGTGCCCCAAAACGGCGTTTTTTAGAAAAGCAGAACACACCCACAGTACGTAACCGCTGAATCGCACAGCTACAGAACTGCAGAAAATGCTATTAAAAAAAAAATGTTGTTTTTTTAGTATAGCACAGTAGGAGAAAACTATATAGAAATTGTTTATTTCACACACCTCAAAATATGTATAACACACTGCAAACTTTTTTTTGTGCCCCTAAACAGCGTTTTTTGGAAGAGCAGAACACACCCACAGTACGTAACCGCTGAATCGCACAGCTACAGAACTGCAGAAAATGCTATTCAAAAAAAATGTTTTTTTTTTAGTATAGCACAGTAGGAGAAAACTATATAGAAATTGTTTATTTCACACACCTCAAAATATGTATAACACACTGCAAACTTTTTTTTGTGCCCCTAAACGGCGTTTTTTGGAAGAGCAGAACACACCCACAGTACGTAACCGCTGAATCGCACAGCTACAGAACTGCAGAAAATGCTATTAAAAAAAAATGTTTTTTTTTTAGTATAGCACAGTAGGAGAAAACTATATAGAAATTGTTTATTTCACACACCTCAAAATATGTATAACACACTGCAAACTTTTTTTTGTGCCCCTAAACGGCGTTTTTTGGAAGAGCAGAACACACCCACAGTACGTAACCACTGAATCGCACAGCTACAGAACTGCAGAAAATGCTATTCAAAAAAAAAATTTTGTTTTTTTAGTATAGCACAGTAGGAGAAAACTATATAGAAATTGTTTATTTCACACACCTCAAAATATGTATAACACACTGCAAACTTTTTTTTGTGCCCCTAAACGGCGTTTTTTGGAAGAGCAGAACACACCCACAGTACGTAACCGCTGAATCGCACAGCTACAGAACTGCAGAAAATGCTATTCAAAAAAAATGTTTTTTTTTTTAGTATAGCACAGTAGGAGAAAACTATATAGAAATTGTTTATTTCACACACCTCAAAATATGTATAACACACTGCAAACTTTTTTTTGTGCCCCTAAACGGCGTTTTTTGCAAGCGTACATTAAAGTGCAATTTTTTTTTTTTTTTTTTTGCCCTAAACGGGTCTTTTTTTGCACGAGCAAAATAAAATGCTTTTTTTTTTTGCCCTATGGGTCTTTTGGAAAAGAGCACAATAAAGTGCCTTTTTTTTTCCCCCTAAAAGTTAGATTTTCTCTGACACTGGGCTCATGGCAGTGTAAAAAGACTGCACTGCAACACAAATAGGTAAACCTATGCAGATCGCTGATTTTAATCTCTGAATCTGGACTCCTATATAATATTCTCTCTCCCTGAAAGCACCAACACAGGAACCTGGCCCTACACTACACTATCTCTCTATCTTTTCCCTCAGATTGTAGAATCAGGACTACCTCATCTATCTTTCTATCTCTCCCTAAAACCAGCAGCAGCAGACTAGATCCTCTCCCTATCTATTCTGAAGCAGAGTGACATGTGTGCTGTGTGCCTCTAGCTTATATAGAAGCTGGGTCACATGTTGCACTGACCAATCACAGCCATGCCATTAGTAGGCATGGCTATGATGGCCTCTAAGGGCACACCAGCTAATCAAAAGGTGATTGGCTGGCCCCTGAAGCATTTCTAAATGCGTAATTAGATTGCCGAACCCGGACTTTTGGGCAAAGTCCGGGTTCGGGTTCGGGAAAAAGCTAAAGTTCGGTACGGACCCGAACTTTACAGTTCGGGTTCGCTCAACACTACTCATTACACATTGAATGATTGGTTTTGCAATGCGGTAAGGAATGTTACGTGCATTACTGCAAAGCAGGTGTGTGAATGGACCCTTGAAGAAGACCTGAAATGTTAAAGCTGCACTCAAAAAAGGCAAGCAGATGAAACATGACTAGTTAATAATATTGCTTTTGGTCTCCCTGTAGCTGATCTTTTCCCCATCACTGACTTTTCCTGATTTGTTTTGCTTAGTATTCTCAGTGAGAAGCCAGACATCCTAATTGAAGCAAGGTTTTGCTTTCTTATGTTAGAGCTGCCCCCTGATGACTGGTGATCTGATGACAGATGAGGGATTATCCATTAAGAGGCAGGAGAAGTAGAGGAAGAACCGATCTGCAGAATCTATGAAGCAGGGAGAACCGTGCACTGCAGATTCTTAGGTGCATCCTTTTCAACAGCATGGAGAACAGTGAGATGCACAGTAGTTATATGACCAAATTTCACTCAAGATCCCAAGAGACTAACAGTCAGAGGTAGGAATGTATTATATACAGGTCTGAGGCTGTAGGCAGGCATCCTTCAAGAGGAGTTAAAGGCAAAGGGTACATTTTCCAGGGTACGGCTTAAACATGATTCAGATTCAAGATGTTCCTTATAACATAGAAGATCTTCACTTTTTGAGTTAAGGTCCACATTAACCACTTCAGCCCCAGACCATTTACCTGCCAAATGACCGGGCCACTTTTTGCGATTCGGCACTGCGTCACATTAAAGTGGTTGTAAACCCACTTTTGCAACTTGCACCTACAGGTAAGATTAAGGCTTACCTGTAGGTGCAAGAAATATCTCCTAAACCTACACGGTTAAGGAGATATTTGCTAAAAATGACATTGCTCCGTGTCTACGGCACATGCGCGCCATAGACAACGGCGCATTCATGGGGTTAATCCCATTCACAAATTCGGCTAAGTCCCAGCACAGCCGCGCTGTCATTGGCTGGAGCGGCGATACCCGGAAGTAACATTCCGGCTATTGCCGCAGCGATGGCTGCGGCTGGAGAGAGGGAAACGGACAGCTTTGGGGGCCCCGATCTAAGGTAAGTGGTACATAATGAGCTAGTATGCTAGTCATACTAGCTCATTATAGCTTTGTCTTGCAGGTGGGCTAGAAAGAAAAAAAAAGTTATATGGGTTTACAACCACTTTAACTGACAATTGCGCGGTCGTGCGACGTGGCTCCCAAACAAAATTGACGTCCTTTTTTCCCCACAAATAGAGCTTTCTTTTGGTGGTATTTGATCACCTCTGCGGTATTTATTTTTTGCACTATAAACAAAAATAGAGCGACAATTTTGAAAAAAAAAAAGCAATATTTTTTACTTTTTGCTGTAATAAATATCCCCCAAAAATATATTAAATATTTTTTTTTCCTCAGTTTAGGCCAATACGTATTCTTCTACATATTTTTGGTAAAAAAAATCGCAATAAGCGTATATTGATTGCTGTGCGCAAAACTTATAGCGTCTACAAAATAGGGGATCGTTTTATGGCATTTTTATTATTTATTTTTTTTACTAGTAATGGCGGCGATCAGTAATTTTTATCGTGACTGAGACATTATGGTGGACACATCAAACACTTTTGACGCTGTTTTGGGACCATTCACATTTATACAGCGATCAGTGCTATAAAAATGCACTGATTACTGTATAAATGTGACTGGCAGGGAAGGGGTTAACCACTAGGGGGCTAGGAAGGGGTTAAGTGTGTCCTAGGGAGTGATTCTAACTGTTAGGGGGCGTGACTTACTGTGACACGACACTGATCGCTGCTCCCGATGAGAGGGAGCAGACGATCAGTGTCCTGTCACTAGGCAGGATAGGGAGATGCCTTGTTTACTCTGGCCTCTCCCCGTTCTGCAGCTCTGTGACTCGATCGCGGGACACCAGCGGACATCGAGCCCGCGGGTCCCACTGACACAGTTTACGGAGCTAGCGGCAGGGGCGCCCTAGCACCCGAACGGCGCGAAATTCAAAGTGACATATGTGTAGCGGGGTCTTCAAAGTTAGTGGGATACACCTGGGGGTAGAGAGACCCAGGTGTGTAATTATGTCAGGGATTAGACCCCTTTTTGTTATTCGTGGAGGATTGGGTGGTGCAATATTCTCCTTGGCCTGTGGGTGGCGGGGTGCCTACAGGCTCGAGGTAGAATCACTACCACAGTGTTACCCTTTTTTTGTCCCTTCCTGGAGATGGTACGGCTGGGGCGGAGAACCCGCCGTGGTGTCGATGGGAGGAGATAAAAGGGGGAGACGCTCTCGCCACGAGGTCTTTGGGGGGGGATCATCTCTTCACGCACCCAGGCACCTTAGGCCTGGGTGCGGGCGGTTCAAGGTTCCGGCCTAGGCGCCCTAGGCCTGGCCGGAATGAAGATGGAGTCCATCCCAGGCACCTTCAGCCTGGGTTGAGGTACTATTGAGGAGGCCTGGGACCCGGTGACTCCGACTGGGTCCCGCGAGGGTGAAGTTGCTCCAGGGCGCCCCTTGCGAGGGGACCCGCATCTGAGGTGAGGAGGCTGGGGAGGTCACCCGTCCGAAGACCCGGTGCAGTGTCAACCCGGTGACGGATGGGCCTTCGGTAACTCCCTTGGAGGACATCTTCCCCTGATAGGGGCTACAGCGCAGCGGAGGAGCTTTCATCAAGACTCCTGCAACCCCTGGTCATAGCACAGGGAGTGTAGGGACTAGGAACCTGTACAGTGCCTCGACCTGCTTCCCCATCGTATCATGCCGTTGCATTTGACTGTATGTGGAGATACGCAATAAACCTGAGTTTGGACTTTGATGGGTGTATGGACTCTGTTGATGGGAACAAAGGGAGATTCTGGCACGGAAGGACTGACCCTCATAACCAGCACACATTTGGCCCGAGGAAAAGATTGGTACCGGCCTTCACCTCACCCACAGCCATGGGGAGGACATGGGCCGTAGCGCACCTCACTCTGTCGCTCAACATACCCCTAGCTAAAGAGGTCGGGGTGAGGCCGCTACACGTGGGGGCTCGTGAGTCCGGGATGAAATGTGTGTTGACCCTGAGGTTTGGAACGGCTGTGTTTGAACTTTGCTGCCCGGAGGAGGTCCGAGCAGGTCGGCCATGTGATTGGCCAAAGTGCGTCCCTGTGCTCGAAGTCGTGGAAATTTCTCTGAAAAACCGGGAGAGGCCCATGCAGAAAGAGCGGGAAGAGGGAGGAGTCCAGCCGTGTGACGAACTACATGTGGGGACTTTTGCTGCACTGCGCCACGAGGCACCCCGTGACTGTACAATTCGTGGGCGGAGACTGAAGGAAGCCCGCGAAAACGTGCAAGTCGTGGGAGGAGTCTGGCCACGTGTGAAGATACACGTGGAGACTCCGGCGCGAGGTGAGCGCGTGATGGAACAGCAGGTGGTCGGGATGGCCTCAAGCTCCCCATGGATGCCGGTACCTTACCCCACGAAAATGACTGCATTTGCTGCGCCCATTACAGACACGGGGATAAGGCCCAGGCCCCGAGGACAGTTGGCTCTGTATTCATGCAGAGACACGGAGGCCCTCGGTGTGATCTGTCCCGGATGCTCGGGACTGGTGGTCCAACTAAAGCCATTCAGGCGATGTGAGGCATGCAAGGAGTTCCTTTTTGAGGTTGAACCACACACGGAAAGGCCCCGGGCCCTACGCCTCAACTGCATCACAGGAACCGCCACTCCGGAGGGAGAGATCAAAGCCTTTGCGGAGTGTCCCGTGCGCGCTGACCAGGGCGATGGGACTGCCCAATCAGAGACTGAGAGAGGAAAATCCGAAGACACTGCTTCGGTCACTACAGACTCCCTGCTCCCACCTCTGAAGAGGAAAGTCGGCCTGGTACAGGCATCCTATGGTCGTGGTCGAGCTTCACCCCGCCGCTTGCCTGGCCTGGATGGCGCCGGTAGAGAAGAGAGTCCCGGACATCCCAGTTCTTCAGAAGGTCCAGGTGAGCCAGGGGCTGGGACTGTGGTGTTGGTTGGAGGTGTCGGGGGTCCACCGTCGGTGGAGCCCGCAAGGGAGGGTAGCCTTCCGTCCACTAGAGACTACCTTCCCGCTGAGATGTATGACACCTCCGACCTAGAGTCGTTGTCAGACTGTGGGGATGACGGAGAGATAGACAAACTGTTTCACCGGAAGGGCTGGGACAGACGCCCACTACCTGTGCTGAGTAAACCGCAGGATTCCCCCATGTCCATAGAAGACAGTACGCTCCGGGTGAAGGCCCCGGAGTTCCCGAGGAAATCTAGTCCTCGGGCCAACTTTCCTCATTCAACTACATCACCCGCTCTGATGGTGGGGATGCAGCGTGCTTCGTTGCAGGCACCAAAGACAAAGCAACCCGAGATGGTGAAGGTACCTCGGCACCCGGAGGCCATCGTGCAGCCAGGAGAAGGTGAGCGAGATGTGATGCCGCCTCTAGCCAGGTTGCAGAGACTTTTCTCCCAGAGAGTCGCCCGTGAATATGGGTGGGAGTACCCCTACTTACCTCGGGACTTATTGTATGAAGTCGAGGTCCTGCGACCAAGGTGGTATGACGAGTTTGTATGGGAAAAGCTTAAAGTACCCCATGCCAGGCGATACCTGTCATGTTCGCCGCCTGTGTCTAAAAAGTTCAAGGACTGCAGAGCTGATTGGAGACTTGGGCGCCATGTTCAAGCCGATAAGGTGCTCATCTGCAGGAAAGAAGGAGAGGATGTCGAGTATTCGGTGGAAGTGTTTGACGGGCACCTGAAGCCTCTGTTTCTGCCGGATCCAAGGTTCTACTTATAGGAGAAGTGAGCTCCTACCTTGTTGCTGTTGAAACTTTCTGGAAGAGACATTCCCAGACGCCTAGAACTGTGCCCTACTTTTGTTTTGATTTGGGCTTTTCTTTTACTCACTGGAGACTTGGGAGCTGTTGTTTTTTTTTCTCCCTTTTCTTCATGTGCCAAAGGCAGAGACTTTTGGGGTAGAGTCAGAGTAGGAAAGCAGGAAGAATGAAGATCTCACCAAGTGTCATTACCGCAGCGCTGTCACCAGGTGGCAGTGTTGTGCAACGGTTGTTTGAAATGTTACACATGCATTACTTACTTATTGGAGTGAGTGGGTCTCTCGGCTGACGGACCCACTCATGCCAAGTTAACACAGAGTGTTAGGATGTGTTTTTTTGTTTCCCTTCTGCAGGAGATTCGTCGGTCAGGACTACTGAGTATGGGGTGGTTCTTAGACAGTGACGGGAGGGATTGTATATGTGTACATGACAGATGTTTTATACAAAAAGTTTTAATGTTTTATAGTTCCCTTTCCCTGGAGCAGGTCTTGGCACACACAGTATCCAAAATTTGAGGGATAGCCTCTGGGGCCCACTTCATGTCACCACTCCTTGGGAGACATGGGTGTGCACCTGACGCTGGGGACCAGCGTCAAATCACAAGGGGGAGTGTGTAGCGGGGTCTTCAAAGTTAGTGGGATACACCTGGGGGTAGAGAGACCCAGGTGTGTAATTATGTCAGGGATTAGACCCCTTTTTGTTATTCGTGGAGGATTGGGTGGTGCAATATTCTCCTTGGCCTGTGGGTGGCGGGGTGCCTACAGGCTCGAGGTAGAATCACTACCACAGTGTTACCCTTTTTTTGTCCCTTCCTGGAGATGGTACGGCTGGGGCGGGGAACCCGCCGTGGTGTCGATGGGAGGAGATAAAAGGGGGAGACGCTCTCGCCACGAGGTCTTTGGGGGGGATCATCTCTTCACGCACCCAGGCACCTTAGGCCTGGGTGCGGGCGGTTCAAGGTTCCGGCCTAGGCGCCCTAGGCCTGGCCGGAATGAAGATGGAGTCCATCCCAGGCACCTTCAGCCTGGGGTGAGGTACTATTGAGGAGGCCTGGGACCCGGTGACTCCGACTGGGTCCCGCGAGGGTGAAGTTGCTCCAGGGCGCCCCTTGCAAGGGGACCCGCATCTGAGGTGAGGAGGCTGGGGAGGTCACCCGTCCGAAGACCCGGTGCAGTGTCAACCCGGTGACGGATGGGCCTTCAGTAACTCCCTTGGAGGACATCTTCCCCTGATAGGGGCTACAGCGCAGCGGAGGAGCTTTCATCAAGACTCCTGCAACCCCTGGTCATAGCACAGGGAGTGTAGGGACTAGGAACCTGTACAGTGCCTCGACCTGCTTCCCCATCGTATCATGCCGTTGCATTTGACTGTATGTGGAGATACGCAATAAACCTGAGTTTGGACTTTGATGGGTGTATGGACTCTGTTGATGGGAACAAAGGGAGATTCTGGCACGGAAGGACTGACCCTCATAACCAGCACACATTTGGCCCGAGGAAAAGATTGGTACCGGCCTTCACCTCACCCACAGCCATGGGGAGGACATGGGCCGTAGCGCACCTCACTCTGTCGCTCGACATACCCCTAGCTAAAGAGGTCGGGGTGAGGCCGCTACATATATATACATCACTTTGCGCAGCCGTGCCATTCTGCCAACGTAAAAGTACAGGAGGCGGTCGGCAAGCGGTAAGAAGTAATTGCATCCTTGCTTTTAATCCTATCACTTTGCTTAACTTGTGGAACCAAATGCTAACAGTAAAACCAGTGCTGACATGGCAATGCTCTGAAGTAGAGCTGCACGGTTCTGGATAAAAAGAGAATCACAATTTTTTGCTTAGAATAAAGATCGTGATTCTCTCACGATTCTGAATAACTTTTTTATTTTAAAGATTAACAACCCCTGAACATTAGGTTATCAAACAAGATGGCAATAAAATAAGACACACTAGTCTTTGCTTTAATCAAATTTTAAAAAATGTAATGAAAAATAACGTGTAAAGAATTAAAAAATAAAAAACATTAAGATATATTAGGGTTATTTTTTTTAGTATTCGCCAATATCAATTACCGATACCTACCGCAACTTTTTTGTTTACACTTCAGCTGTCAGCAATGGTACAAATCATTGAAAAATGATTTTTCTAATTTAATACATTTTTGTTTTAAAATTTTGCGCTTGTTTCAATGTTAAACATGTAAATATACGTTAAAGGTCTAAAAATATTAATGATCAAAAAGCAAGTTAGGGCGGCTCATGCATGAGAACATGTGTTTGCAATCATCCCTTGGAAGTTAAAATTGTATTGAAAACCTCTAATATTATATCGGCAACAAACAACAAAATTTATAGAAAAAAATTGATTTAATTGTACAAAAACATTATAGTATATATCACATTATCTTTGTTGAAACATTAAAAACATTAAGTTTATCAAGAATGATAGATATAGATGATACAATTGCCGGAATTCAAAAACCTCCAGGTCAACCGGAGACAGAAGAAGAACAGCTTATCCAACGCGTTTCAAACAGTTCTTATTTTTTTCCTTTTTCACACGTTTAGAATGGGGGATTTACAAGGGGGTGAGTGGGAGAAATTGATGGCCAACATCCAGAAAAATTATCAGGGGAAGAAACAGCTCACTTCTGATCTACCATCTCTTTTCTCTAATCTCAAAAAGACACTTGAGAAAAAATCAGCCTTACATTGGCAAATCCAATCATTAGAGAGATATATTGGGGAACATATCAATCCCATTGGCTGAAGGATTCAAATATTTCCAATTTTGGACAATATTAGCAAAGACCTTAAAACCAATTGGGAGATGAAACTTAATGAATGTTCCAAGAATTTAATGATGTTGTTACAAAATGAGTACAGACAACAGCTAACCAGCTTCGATTTTGAAATTGATTCATTGTATGCTCGGCTCACACCTCTTAAAACGCATAAAGAATATGGGAATTTAGAGAAAAATCTCAAAGAAAATCTATTCTGATTAAAAAAGAAAAGAAATACTGGAGAGAAAAAAATGTGTTTTCTGAGGGTTGAGCATACAAATGGAATCAAGATAAAAAAATTAAAAACAACAAAACAAATTAAAAAAAACACTTCTGAAAATGTAAATAGATCGAATGATTATCCATCAGACACTTCCTCTAACTCCTCCTCTTCAGTTTACTCAAATACAGGTCGCCTTTTTGGGAAAAAGAGGAAAGGCCCATCCCCCAGACAAAATGAAACGGAGGGAGAAATTCAACAAAAAAATAAAAAAGCGATAACCGACCCTCAAATGTATCCAACACAGAGTGGAAGAGGCGGTGGACACACCCGAGGTACACAAAATGGGAACACTAGAGGTTCCTCTTCTACTAGAGGTAAAACAGTTTCTCGTAAAGAGCTTGGAGCCATTCTGAAAACACAACGTACTCAGTTGGAGGATTTTTTAGACAAGAACAGTGTGCCACCGATGTCTCCATCGCCTCTGACACAACTAGTAATGGAACCCTTTGTGGTCAAAATGACACAAGGGGAAAATTAAACATTATAAATCTGTCATCTCATGTCCTAACACCAATCGAATATGAAGTACTGTCTTTGGGCCTTTCCTTTTGTCCCAACAGCAGTGCAGATAACTTTGAGATGGTGAAGGACATTCATTTATTTGCCCGTAAGCTCTTTTATAAGAGTTTATATGCGAAACAACAAAATCAGGACCCGGAGTTAGCATCAAATCTAAAAGCAGCAGACTTTAAGGCCCTTCGGGATCTAAACCTGCTCTTCCATGATTCATCCAAGGGTGCATTTTCTTGTGAGGGAAACCTGGAAGAGGGGGAAAGTGAGGAGGAGTGAGAGGATCAAACGATTTTCACAAAAAAAAATTAAGAGGAAATCGCACAACTTTCCTCCACTTAATCAAAATCCAGCACTGGCTTTGTTTGTCAGGCAGACGTCCAAAGAAATTGAGGAATTAGGAAAAGACAGTATCCACCAGAATCTTAATTCTGAGCAGAAACATGCCCTTAAGGCTCTCAAAACTAATTTGAATATTACAATCAAAAAATCCGACAAGGGTGGGAACATTGTCCTAATGGACAACATCGATTATGAGGATATGTGCTTGAAAATACAAAAAAACACCAAATGTTACCAGAAGATCTCTCCTTCAACAGTTGATAGAATAAATGGAGAATTTTATCAACTTGTGGATGAGTCATTTAGGGATGGAGCCATTGATAAAGATACTTGGGACTTTGTTCGTACCAGATATCCCCGCCTACCAACTATGTATGCTCTCCCCAAAAGTACACAAAAACCTACACAACCCGCCGGGAAGGCCAATTATCTCTGGTAATGGGTCCATCTCAGAGGGGGTGAGTCAGATAATTGATCAATACCTAAGACCTCATGTGTTGGATCTTCCCTCATACACAAAGGACACGATCCACTTGTTACAAATCCTAGAAGATCTGGTTATTCCCCAAACAGCCATATTGGCTACAGTAGATGTGGAATCGCTATATAATAGCATCCCACACGACTTAGGTTCGGAAATTCAATCGCTTTATTGTGTAAATGCTCGATTTTATTTTGAGACACAATATTTTTCTTTTTAAGGGCTCCCACTACCTCCAGGAACAGGGAGTGGCTATGGGGACGTGCTGTGCACCCTCATATGCTAATCTGTACCTGGGGAAGTGGAAGAAAGATTTTCTTTTGGGAGAACATGCATCTATGTACGCTAGCCACATCTTGATGTGGCAGCGTTACATAGATGACATTTTTATAGTTTGGGATGGCTTGGAGGGTGATCTAAAGGAGGTCTTGAAATTAATGAATACCAATGACCTGAATTTGTTCTTTACAATGTCATATGATCTGAAGGAAGTAAACTTCCTAGATATCAGTATATGTAAGGATCCTCATGGTAAGATCAGCAGCAAACTGTTCAGAAAAGAAACCACAGGTAACACTATGTTACATGTGGACAGCTTCCATCCAAAAGCTTTCAAGAAATCAATTCCCTTTAGTCAATTTCTTTGCATCAGAAGAAATTGCACCTCTGATGTTGACTTCCAGAGGGAATCAGGAATCAGATGAATTAAGCAACCGTTCGATAGCAAGAGGGTATACTAGAACAAGCCTGAAAAAAGAATTCAACAGTGTTAAAGGCACAAAGAGACGGGATTTGATTTTTAAATCTAACAAGAAAAAGAATAAAGAGGAAAATGTGACTAGAATCATTATGAACTTTTCAAATGAACATCTTAAAATCAGAAAAGTCATTAATAAGTATTGGTCAATTCTTATAGAAGATCCAATCTTAAAAAACGTTGTTACACCAAAGCCTCAAATTACCTTCAAAAAGGCCGGATCCATTGGTAAAATGCTGGTACAAAGTGAATACAGGGGAAATGCAAGGAAAGATCCTTGCAGGACCTTTGGTACTTACCCATGTGGTGCATGTTCCCAGTGCACGGTTGTGGGTGGGGGGACCACACTGGCACTGCCTAATAGGGTGACATTTACGCTCAGGCATTTTGCTAATTGCAGGACGCAGGGCGCTGTCTATCTCATGCAGTGCCAGTGTGGGGCCTTCTACATAGGGAAAACTAGACAAGAACTTGGAAAACGGATAGCGAAACACATGCATAGCATGAGAATAGGAAATCTATATCTTCCACTAGGAAGACATGTCGCGAGGAAGCACAAATATAGAATGCCTAAGGTAATCTTTTCAGTAGTGGAGAGGGTTCACATACCTCAAAGAGGGGGTGATTGGAATAAGGTCCTGCTCCAGCGCGAAATGCGCTGGAGCAGGTACCTCAAAGCCACAACGCCCCCAGGCTTGAATGAAATTGAGACTAGATTTCCTCTTCAAAAGAAATCACTCCGTAATCATGTATTCTCTATTTTTGTTCTGTATTGGGGTGGATTACTTCAATCCACATTTGCGTGGAGCTCTCCCTTGATGATTGACTCTTGGATGTCATTTATTGCTTTCATTTGCACCACTCTCTATGTACTGTATACTATGTTGATAGCAACAGTTGTTCACATCTTTCCCCTGTTTTTCTCCTGTGGGGGTGGGGGGAATTTTTCGATACAGGATATACACACTTTGGGTTTGTTTATTTCTGTTATTTAATTATGTTTTGACGATCTGATTACTGCAGGGTGCGTTTTGTGTTATCAAAATAAAATGACACTCTGCTCATTCCAAAATTGATATGTGAAGCATCTGCATTTTTTATGTGTCTGCACTGTGGTGGGATTTGGACAATTTCCCCAAGTATTTGATTCTCTCTGTGTTGATGTTCTTGACCACCCCTCCTCCCTATCCGGTGCTGGGGGGGGGGGCACACATCAGTAGTGTGTGGCCCTTCTTTTTTCTCATGGGTTTATTTAACCTCTGAGGTTCTGGCACCAGTGGTATTTGTCCCTGGCCCGGTATGTATCTCTCAATCCATACCACCTTTGAGGGATCACGGGTCCTAACCCGAAAGTGGCCTGGTTTTGATAACCAGGTTCCACTTTTTTACTCTCCTTTGTCATGTCTAGAGCTTTCATTGTCACCCAGCTAGGCTTCGTAGATCACATCCATGATGCAGGGCCCTTTTGGGCCATAACATCCTGATGCCCACTTCGAACATGGCGGCACCCGCATTTCCTGGATGTTCACATCCAGGTCACGGGAATTGATGCCGGTGATAACGGCTCACTCTCATTTTCTGTAACAGATCACGCAGCGCAAGATGTCATTGATGGCGCGGTCCGCCCTCTGCATGTACCGCGTCATCGTGTGTGTGGTGTGGCCTGTTCTAGAACGTGCAGCGTCATGCAGGATGGTCCCTGATAGCGCAGTCCGCTTCTGTGCGTGCCACGTCATCACATGCATGACGCATATCCATGACACGCCGCAGCATCTCAGCTGTGGATGTCATGTGACCGGACAGAGACCAATGGGATATCAGAGAGGGGTTTAAAAGGACGCCAAGGGGAATACATGGCGTCATTCCCTCTCCTCAGCTGGACAGCTGTCAGGAGTACTGTGAAGGTCTGCAGGCCCTGTATGTGGAATTGATCGACGCCACTCCGGGGATCTCCATTGAAGCTGGGAGAATCTGTTTTCCAGATCTAGGAGCGGAACTTCTCCTCCTGTTTCTGAACTTTACCACTGTGTGGGTAAGTTTTCAGTCATATGCTTCTCCCAAATTTTAGTGATGAAGGTTATCATTTGAATTATACCAACTCCCTCTTTTATGTTTTGGTTTAGCATACCTCATTCGGTCCTAAGTGCCATGTTATTGGATAGTCATCCTGTTCTCCTGAAGAAAGTGAGGGGTCTAAGGCACACAGAGAAATAAAAGGGGAACCAATACCAACACTGCAGCTTTCATGGGAAATGCATTTGTTTTTTAAAGTATTTAAAGAAGTGAGTCACAATTTTCTTACACTTTTGGGGGTGTGGGAGATGTGAATCAATATTTGTTGTCACTAAATTATTTTTTGATTTATTATAGACAAAGATACAAACAAATATCCCTGATGAAGAAATGTTTTTAACTGTTTGAAACGCGTTGGGTAAGCTGTTCTTCTTCTGTCTCCGGTTGACCTGGTGGGTTTTGAATTCGGCAATTGTATCATTTGTATTTATCATTCTTGATAAACTTCATGTTTTTAATGTTTCAACAAAGATAATGTGATATATACTATAATGTTTTTGTACAAATAAATGATTTTTTTTTCTATAAATGTTGTTGTCTGTTGCCGATATAATCCCAATATTAGAGGTTTTCAATACAATGAACAAAAAGCAAACAAAAAAAAAGTTTTAATAGTTTATAAAATAGAAATAAATAAAAAAAAATCAGCAGGAAAAAAATAATTAAATGGAGAAGGAGAATAAGGAAGTTAATAAGGCTGATTAGAGTAAATTAGGGGTTAAACAGAGGAACAATTTAATAATACCCCCAAAACATTTCTTTTTTTTAATTGACAAGGTTGCTTTAACCACTTCAATGCCAGTCGCTTTCGCCCCTTCCTGCGCAGGACAATTTTCAGCCTTCAGCGCTGTCGCATTTTGAATGACAATTGCACGGTCATGTAACACTGTACCCAAACTAAATTTTTTTCATTTACTTTCCCACAAATAGAGCTTTTTTTGGTGGTATTTGATCACCTATGGGGTTTTTATTTTTTGCTAAACAAACGAAAAAACCCGTTTTTTGAACAAAAAAGTTTTTCTTAGTTTCTGTCCTAAAATTGTGTTTCATCCTTCACTGACGGGCGCTGATGAGGCAGCACTGATTGGCACTGATGAGGCGGCACTGATGGGCACGGATGAGTTGGCAATGATAAGTTGGCACTGATGGGCACTGATGAGAAGGCACTGATATGTAGAATTGATGGGCACTGATATGCAGCACTGATGGGCACTGATAGTCTGCACTTATGGGCACTGATAGGTGGCATTGATGGGCACTAATAGATATCACTGATAGGCAGCACTGGTGATGAGGTACTGACAGGTGTTACTGCTGGGCACTGATTGGCACTGTGGTGGCACTGAGAGATTTTTTTGAGGGGGCACTGACTGGCAGCTGTTAGGCACTGATTGGCAGGTGATGGACACATCTGATGGGGGCTGTGCTGATAATCAATGTGCTGATTATCAGCACAGTACCCCCTTCCCCCCCTCTGCCGATTGACTCTCCCTGTCAGTGCGAACCGAGGAACTCCATTTACCGGCACTTCCTGGTTCACACAATGATCAGCTGTGATTGGTCACAGCTGATCACGTGGTAAAAAGCCTTTGTCAGAGGCTCCTTACCACGATCGGAGATGCCGCGTGTCAGACTGACATGCCGCACTCCCGATCGCCGCACTGCATGCCCCCACGGGTACACGCAGGCATGTTATCCTGCTGAATGTCATATGAAGCCCAGTCAGGATAAAAGAACCACCACCCGGCTGTCAATCTGCTATAGGCCGGGTGAGAAGTGGTTAAACAGGCTTTATTTGCAGACTGAAGTTCATCCCTTTGATCTGTAAATGAATAAACAGTAAGGTACTGTACAATGTTTATCTGTCTCTTTCAGCGCTGAGCAAAGTTGTTGTTAAACACTGACAGATGTTTTTTTTTTTAACAGCTTTGAGCAGGGGAACTGCTCTGCACTTTTTACATGAATCGTGGAAATGCTGGTTTAAGATGGTTGGGGGTAGAATCGAGATCGCAATATTTAAATGATTAATCATACAGCTCTACTCTGAAGTAACGATCTTGGTACCACCTTCTCCAAATCATATAAAAAGTTTAATACTTTGACTAAGCCTGATTGCCCAATAAATGAGATTTCATTTTTGCACTCTCTAGTGTGCGGCACCTAAACTTGAGTATCATTGTGAGCTGGAACATTCTAGTTATAAAAGCAACTCTTTATGTTTTACAGAATTAAAATTCGCCCTCGCTTCTTTTGTGGAAAATGTTTTATATGTTAGTATACAGTATGCTACTGTCACTAACTATCTTCTTACAAATCTTAAATTGTAAGGCAGCGTGATGAAATACATAGCAATTATTGCCCATTTTGCCTCATTATTACTGTATAAGCTTTCAATTATCCATTGTGCCCAGTAAGAATGTTTAAAACCGTCTCATTGGTCTGCAGGTCTGACCTCATTTAGTTTCTATTTACATTTTACAACAAAATGTTCAAAGAGGTTTTGTTACCTAGTGACAACAGACTAGGGAAATTTGACAGACTAGGGCAATTTTGTGTATGGCCAATTTGAGACTACACAGTAGTCTGAATAAATGCAAAATTTCAATATTTTTTTTTTTTTTTAGATAAGATAATCAAACAATTGTATTTAAAAAGAAAGCCAAACAGCTGCTGGATATTTATTTGGTCCTGGTGCTATAAAGCAGAGAATGCATTAAAGTAAAAATGTTGTGATTTTACAGCCACTTTAACTGTAGAAAAATCTGAAGATGAGAAAATTAGAAAAGCATAGATTTCTAAAATCCAGTCCTAGTGGGTAATCCAAGTAACCAGTGGCCAAGTCACAGTCTAGCAGCAGGGCCGTAGATCATTTTTTGTTTTTGGGGGGAGGGGTTCAGCAGCAGATACTAAGTAAAAGTATTTTTAATAACACAAATTCCGTCAATTTCATAAAGACTGGAAAAAGGAAAACCTACGTGTTGCTCATAGTAAACAATCACATCTTTGATCCTCTTGAGAATTTAACCGGATTTCTGTTTTGCCTTCTTCCAGTTTTTATGAACACTGCCCAGTGAGATAGGTGGTGCACTGTAATAGCCAATCTTACTGGGCAGGTGCAAAGGGGTACGCACCATCTTGTGGAAGGCAGCACACTCACTGATTTTTTTTTTATGCAGCATACTAGGCAAAAGAAGTGGTAATATGCAGAGTCCATAGATACACAACGTACCTCCCAACTTTCGAGCTTGCGAATGCGGGGGCATGACAGGGAGGTAGTGATTCGCGGCGCGCGTAGCAAAAAAGTGGATATGGCCAAACATGATAGCGGGAGGGCCTTAAGGGACATGGTTAAACAAAACCTGGGCTTCCTCGTTCCTATAAAATATGCTGAGGCTGGGTCTTCCATAATTGCTGTTGTGTTAGCCTGTTAGGCCCGGACTGTTCACATGTAGCAATTTAGGATTGTGGGCAGAATCTCTGTGATTCACACTGCAATGTTGGCAAAATGTAGCACATGTGTTTGTGTTCCATTCATTTTTAGTGACACCAAAACACAGTGTGGTTTTGGATGCTTGTTGTGTGATAAATCGCTCAACAATCACAGCAAAAAGACGCCACAATGTGGTGCCAGTAAAAATGAATGGAACACAAACACATGGGCTGCGTTTTGTCAGCATAGCAGTGTGATTTGGAATCAGGGCGATGTGGCGGGCAGAATCACAACAATATTCTGCCCATGATCCCAATTCGCTACATGTGCCTAACAGGCTAACACAACAACAATTATGGAAGACTCAGTCCAGCGCCTCAATCACTAACTTTGCCAGCAGTTGCCACGATCTCAGATATCTAGTAGAATGACAGGAATGAATTATGCAGCACTGCAGTTCTAAGCTAGCCTGGCTAAGGAGAACACAAGGGAAAGAGGGACACACCTAGTAACCCAGGATTGACTGGGTGGGTCAATGGACAGCAGCAGCCAGCAGCACTTCAGAACATCATCCACATCCACGTCCACATGGCAGGCTGGTGGCTAACAGCACTCTTGAGGATCCAGCTCCTCACCCAAGCGGCAGGCAAAGGTGAGTGGCACTGCAAGGATGTGAAACCAATGGAAATAGAGAGGATTGGTGGGCGGGTAGGCGCCCACCACTCCCATTCTGCTCAGTGCTGCCTTCTGTCCTGGAGGCTGTGGCTGGACAAATCAGGAAGACACAATCTCATATAAAGGAGCCTGAAGGCACTAAGGTGCGGAGGCAGAGCAGCAAGAGACAGGGCCCTCTTTAAAATTAAATGGACCCTGTGCAAACATTTTCAAAATGAGTTCACTGCGGTAGATCTGGCAGCGATTGTGTTTGGTTGTCAGAGGTTAAAGCACACATTACGGCTCACTGATTATTTGTTAGAGATTACAGCAAATCATTTCTGCTTGCTGATTAGTTGCCAGAGGTTACAGCACATATTACGGCTCACTGATTAGTTGCTAGAGGTTACAGCTCATCATTTCTGGGTTGCTGAGTGGTTGCTAGAGGTTACTGCATATCATTACTGCTCACTGATTGGTTGCTAGAGGTTACTGCACATTATTACTGCTCACTGATTGGTTGCTAGAGATTACTGCACATTATTACTGCTCACTGATTGGTTTCTAGAGATTACAGCAATGGGACAAAGTTCTGTTAAGCATGCCGGGGGAGTAGTGGGCATGACCAGATTGCGCATAAGAATGGCCTAAGACCCCATTCACATTGGAGCAACTTGTTGACCTGTCCAATCGCATGACAAGTCGCACCCTATTGCCGGCAATGGCCATGTTCAAATGCCGCACCGATCTGAAAAAGTAGTTCCTGCACTACTTTTGGTGATTTTAGATGCGACTTGCATAGACCTCTGTACATGAAGCTGCACTGATGTCTTCCAAGCCACACCTGAAATTTGAATTATGCGATTTATAAAGAAGTTGCATGATTTCAAAGCCACAGTCAATGACAACAGGGACTCAAAGGGGATGATTAAAAAGAACCACCCCTTTACCACCTACCTCTAAATGAATATAGCAGCTGCATCATTGACTACACATTGCCATGACATCGATGCTTTGCTTCAGGGTGCCGCAAACTGACATGTCAATTTTCACAGGCAGCGTCCCCGTTAAACTTTCCCATTGATGTCACAGTTGCCGCAGCCACAAGCCAAATGCACAGAAAATCAGAGACTGCGGATGGATGACAGGAGATAACCAGTGACTGCGGGTAGATTACAGGAGATAACCAGAGACTGCGGATAGATTACAGGAGATAACCAGAGACTGCAGATAAATTACAGTAGATAACCAGAGATGGATTCAACATACTACATGAGATGATCAAGTAGCCATTTTTAAAATTTTACCTTTCAGCAATGCACAGCTATACGGGAGGGGTAAACAACAATGTACGTGAGGGTTTAGCATAACAGTGGGGCAGTGTATATGGGCGGAACCACCTACCTGGCCATCCGGGCTCATCTCCAGCTCTCAGCGGTCCGGGGGTGGGGCTCTCAGCAGCCGGGGCTCTCAGTGGCCGGGGGTGAGGCTCTCAGCGGCCAGGGCAGGGCTCTCAGCGGCCCCGGGGGCGGGGATCTTAGCGGCCGGGGATCTCAGTGACAGGGGGTGGGGCTCTCAGTGGCCCCGGGGGAGGGGCTCCCACTTGGTTTCTCTGCGCCGAGTCTCTGAGGACATACAGGCTGCATGGGGCGGGGCAGGGCAGGCTCAGAGCATCAGTGGAGCTCTCGCCCCCACCTCCTCCCTGCTGACAGAGCCTCCCTCAGCCTAAGCCGAGCCCAATAGCCCGGGCCAGCATGCCCCAGTGGTCGGGCGGTGTAATAGCATGCGTGTGTATGAGTCAGAACCGAGCACGTCGATGGCAGCGCAACCAGCGCCACTAGTTAGAGCACATGTAGCTACTTCTCCTGCAATCTGCACTGATGCTCTGGGGGGGTTTCAACCCCGAATATATGTCCCTATCTAGCAGGTTGGCAATTTGAAAACCAATCCATATACCCAGACCGATACCCAAAGTTAATCCAGAGGAATACAAAAAAAAAAACAATAAAACATGGTCCACTTCCCTCCAGCGGTGGAAAACAATTTCTTCCCGACGACTTGGATGGAAAGTGTCCAAAAAGTGACCTCGTCTAGGGATGTGCCCACCCAAAAGTGTGCTGGAGCAGTGTGAGAGACCAAGCCACAGAAAGTTCTATGTCTCAAAAGTTTAAGACTGGTCGCTGAATACAGGGGTTTATTCTGAGTAGGAAGCTTCAACCGAGAGACATAGGGAGTTGACGTCCAGACCACACCAACAGGGCTCAGCTGGTTATGCTTAGCCAGGTTCTACAGACCGGCTTACCAGCTCTGTACTTTGGCATCTCTGGATGGCCTTTAAAGTGATGCAATTTTGGATCAATCTTCCTGACCACCTGTGACCTGATTGGCTTTCTGGATAAATCCTACTAAGAATAAACCCCTGTATTCAGCAATTTTGAGACATAGAACTTTCTGTGGCTTGGTCTCTCACACTGCTACGGCCCCCTTTTGGGTGGGCACATCCCTATACGAAGTCACTTTTTGGACACTTTCCATCTTCATTCTGCTCTGGTTCCTGGGTGCTGCTCTGGCGCTTCGGTTTCCTCTTACTCTTTGAGCCTTGATCTCTCTTGGTTGAAACACACAACATATGGGATTTATTATGTGTTACCGGCGCCAAGAATTTATTATAAAAAAATATATATAACATATGGGATTAAACACATTTATCTGTAATTCTTCAACCCATTGTCCCTGAAGAAGACTTCTACTCTATCTGTTGAAATGAGTTGAATTTCCTCTGTCCCTCTGAAAGTGGAATTGGGTTATTCCAGTTTTTCTGTCCCATGTTGTTCCTTTTCACCACGTGTTTGTTTTTATTTTCTAATATACATCACCATAAATGTTTTATTAATACTCAAAAGTAACAGTTGTACAATCATACTAGCCTTTGTACAAACATTTTGCAAAGATAATGTAACATAGTATAATTGAATTCAATAGTAGAGTATTTAAATAAAAGAAACAATGTTCATACAAGCCACGCTATAATATTGTACTTTCTGGATTCAGTGCGTGTGCCCTGAATGGTTCCTCAATCAAGTAAGGTGATCTCGCAATCAGCCGATCACTAAACCAAATGATCCAGTTGGAAAATACTCTGGTTTTGTATAAAATATCTAATAAACAATTAGAAAAAAGAAGGAAGGGTTTGTAGGCCTCCAAAAAGGTGCCCTTAAAGAGAGGGATAAAGTGAATGAAAAAAGAAAGAGTAAAGAAATAAAAATAAAAATAAAATGAGAGAGAGACTTTTGGTTATTCAGGATTTTCTGTCTCTTAAAGGCCTATCTCTGTGTGAAAGTGACAAAGGAATCAGAATTTTTAAAGTTGACCCACGGCTGCCATATTTTATTGAAATGTTCTGTTTTCCCTTGTGCTATTGCCCTGATCTCCTCCATTCCATTGAGGAGATGTATCTCTTCCAGCCATTCTTTGATTGTGGGGGTGGTGGTACTTCTCCAGTGTCTTGGTATCACTGTTCTTGCTGCTGTGATTAAGAATCTTGTCAGGGAGTTTTTGTATTTTCTCAGAGAGCAGTTAGTGATCTTTATAAGCAGCATTTAATTGGATCTTTGTTTCTGTGATATGCTTTATGATTTTGATTACCTGTTTCCAAAAGGATTAAATCAAGTCGCATTCCCATCATATGTGGTATAGTGTGCCCTCATCTCGGTTGCAGCGTCAACAATGTCCAGGAACTGTCGAGAACCATTTGTGTAGTTTATTTGGTGTGATGTACCAATTTGTTAGGAGTTTGAATGATGTTTCTTGTAATCTTACGCTAATTGCGCATTTGTGGGCAAACACACATGCCTGCAGCCATTCGTCTCTTGTGAAGGACATGTTTAGGGTTGTTTCCCAGAATGTTTTATGTCTGCTGGGTTCCTGTAGATCATAGGTCTGCAACCAAGTGTAGGTTAAGGAGATGTTCTTTGTGGTTGTAGTAGCCAAGAAACATCTTGTTTCGAAAGGTGTTAGGGGTCTAGTAAAATCTTTTTGTCTCTGGTGGTTCATGATATAATCATGTATTTGGCGGTATTCCAAAGGATTTAGGGGTGTTTGTCCCATTTCTCTTTGTAGATCTGAGTGCGACTTGATTTTGTTGTTCTTCAAACAGTGTGCGACTAGTAATGGTGTATTTCTATTGCAGAGTGATTGAGTGGAGCCATTCAATCCCGGTGCAAAGTCGGGATTTGTTGTTAGTGGGGTTAGTGGCCCTAGTGAGGTGGTAAGTGAGGATTTATGAGCGTATTGTTTGTAGATTTTTTAACATTGCCCCTATGAGAGGGTGTTGTTTCAACTGTTTAGGACATAAGTTCCAAGGTATCCATGGGGTCGTGTGACACAGGAATGGGGCCCAAGTTATTTTCCAGCCCTACCCAGTCCTTATTTTCTTTGTGGCATGTCCAATCTATGATCCTAGTTAGGTGTGTGGCTAGATAATAGTTTTTGAAATTGGGAAAACCCATGCCTCCATTTTGTTTATTCATGGTGAGTAGAGTTAAACTGATTCGTGGTTTTTTGGAAGCCCAAAGAAATTTTCTTAGCAAGGTGTGTAGGGATCTGAAAAAAAACTTGAGGGTAGCAATATAGGAACAGTTTGGAAGAAATATAGGATTCTGGGTAAGATTGACATTTTAATTATGGCTGCTCTGCCAAACCACAAGAAATATTTTAATGACCATTTCTCTAAGTCGTTTGTGATGTTTTGTAAGAGGGGTTGAAAGTTGGCTTTATACATTAAATCTAGCTTTGGTGTTAATTGTATTCCCAAGTATGTGAGGGACTTTGTTTCCCATTTGAATTTGCAATTGTTTTTTGTGTTGTTTAGTGTGGCCTCTCGAAGTGTCAATTCAGTGCTTCGGATTTTTTATAATTAATTTCGAAGTTTGATATATAGCTGTATTGGGAAAATATGTTACATAGGTTGGGCATGGTGATATGTGGTTGGGATATAAAGAATAGTAGATTGTCGGCGTATGCTGCGCATTTGTATATTTTATTTTTGACAGTAAAACCATGAATGTCGGGAGTTGTGTTTATAATGCGAATCAGTGGTTCCAGAGTGAGAATGAATAGTAGAGGTGAGAGGGGGCATCCCTGTCTTGTCCCATTTTGAATTCTTACTTTATCGTATAATGTTCCGTTTATTTTAATTTGAGCTGTCGGGTTGTGATATAAGGTCTTTATCCAAGCTAGCATGTGAGTTTTCAGTCCTATATGAGTACATGTGGTGAATAAGAAGTCCCATGACACACGGTCGAAGGCCTTCTCCGCGTCAGTAGATAATAGCATGCCTTCGTATTCATCTGTGTGTGATCTATGTATGAGATTCATGGCCTTTATCACATTATCCTTAGCTTCTCTACCAGGCATAAATCCCATCTGTTCTGGGCCTATTATTTGGTTTAGTAGTGGTCTTAGTCGGTTTGCTAGTATTTTTGCATATAGTTTTAGGTCGAGATTAAGTAGGGATATCGGTCTGTAATTAGCACAGTCAGTTGGGTCTTTATTAGGTTTGGGCAACACTGTTACATGTGCTCTCAGGAAGTCTTCAGAGATTGCATGTGGGTTTTTCAGGGAGTTAAAAGTCTTGAGGAGGTGTGGCGTCAGAATGTTGGCAAAGGTTTTATAATAATAGGCTGTTAAAGCCGTCTGGTCCTGGGCTTTTCCCTGTTTTGAGGGATTTAATGGTACATCACCTAATGTTAATGCCAAGATATATATATAACAAAACATTTCTAATTTTACAAGAATCTTCTTTGTTCATGGTCCATTAAAGTCCCACTTTTGAGGAACTTTTTTGCACATGTATCTTTTTATATATCTTGCTTTGTGCACTGGTCCTAATCATTTGGGGGAGGGGGGGTTATATTGTGGGGTTGTTTTTCAGGGGTTGGGCTTGGCCCCTTAGTTCCATTGAAAGGAACTCTTAAGGCATCAGAATACCAAGACATTTTGAACAATTTTATGCTCCAAACTTTGTGGGAACAGTTTGGGGATGGCCCCTTCCTGTTCCAACACGCCTGCATACCAGTGCACAAAGCAAGGTCCATAAAGACATGGATGAGGGAGTTTGGGGTGGAGGAACTTGACTAGCCTGCACAGAGTCCTGACCTCAACCCGATAGAACACCTTTGGGATAAATTAGAGCGGAGACTGCGAGCCAGGCCTTCTCGTCCACATCAGTGCCTGATCTCACAAATGCGCTTCTGGAAGAATGGACAACATTCCCATAGACACACTTCTAAACCTTGTGGAAGCCTTCCCAGAAGAGTTGAAGCTGTTATAGCTGAAAAGGGTGGGCCAATGCAATATTGAACCCTACGGACTAAGACTGGGATGCCATTAAAGTTCATGTAAAGGCAGGTGTCCTAATACTTTTGGTAATATAGGATATCTAACAGTAGAAGGACAGTTTTGCATCCCTGAGAACAAGTACAGCTACGGCAAACTACTGGCCAGTTTCTATCTTCCAATCAAAGCATTTAAATTACCATTTGATGAAAAATAATGGTGTTATTAGGCTACCTAATAAAGGGACTTTTCTTCAAACTGAAATAAATAAGGTTGGGATGCTGCTGCTGTATGTAAGCCAAGCTAATTGTAAAAGAACAAAATCAATTCCACAGCCGAAAATGCACTGACATTGCCCTTGAAAATCAGATTCATAACACCACTGAATTTCCAAATAAGATTCCCCTGGCAAATAAAACCCAGGCAGATTTGCCCATCATAAATTCATGAAAAAGTATTCTAAGAATGAAATAAATACTTACAAGGTGGACATTTGATTTACAGATCATTCTGGCAAATTCTCTTCATATGTCAGGCAGTATTAAAAAAATAAAAATAAACTGGGCAAGTTTGTTTAAATGAGAAACATGCTGCTGTTACATGGCGATGTTAAGCTTCAGTGTGAAGTCCTCTCTGCAGAACTGATAATCAATGTGTCTCTAATATTTCTGTGTCATATTCCCTTCCTGAAACAGTCGCCTCACAGGATCTGATCCCTGCTGATGTGGGAATTGGAACATATAACTTCATTTGACACATTAAAATGATACAACACACTCCTGAAAGCGAATGTGTTCAGCATTTCAAACAGTCCCATTATGTACTATTTGTAATTTAAAGATGTTTTTTTTTATCAAGATTCAATTCAAATATGAAAACAATAATCTTGCAGATCACATATTTAATTTAAGTATACCTAAAGCCAAAACTTGTTTTTTAATGTGTTTTTTAGATGGAGTGGGGAAGCGTTACACATCAGGCTTTCACCGTAATTTGTGTAAATGCTGCTCTGTACAGGGGCGAATCTAGGGGGGGCAATGGGGAAATCCCCCCCCCGAAAATATCACTGACTGACTGCAGAGTCTCTCTCTCTCACATCAGTATCATCAGCCGATCAGCGGCACCGAGAGAGAGACTCTGTGTAATGTCATAACGCCGCGCTGGATCAGGACGGAGGAGGTGGGTGGAGCCGCACCGCTGGCTTGACCTATAGTTTTCCCTGCACTGGTTGCTAGCGCCTAGGCCGCCTGGCGTCAAGCAACTAGTGATGTCAGTCACGTTGGAGCAGTTGAGGAGGAGAAGAGCCCCAGCATTCAGAGCGGAGCCTTCTTCCTTTTCTGCCCCTGAGCTGAGAGTGTTGGCTCCACCCATCTTCTCCACACTGCAGGTTACTTACTTTTTACTTCGCTTTCCTAACACAACGCTGAGTGAACAGTGAACGCACAGCATGGCGCCCACTGTTCACCTTTTTGGATGCCTATTGGAGCCTACCCCGCTGCTGTAATTCAGGTGCCCGGCGCCTAAAAAGGGGCCGGGCACATGAATAGGGGGTGGCAGCAGCGACGATAGATAGATTCATGCAATGCATGAATCTATCTATTGGTGAGAGAGAGGTGGCAGGGGAGAGGGGGCGGCGCTCGTGCTCCCTTTATGGACACACCGCCACTAATCAAGAACCTACAAACAAAAGGATACATTAAGAATGGGAACCTAAAGAACATCTCGCTGCAGCCTGTACACCAAAATACTTTAAAATACTATTATGATATTTTGTGTAAGTTTATTTTTTTCAAGACACATATATTGTAGATACAATATACAGGTATAAAAGACAAAAACTTATTTTTTTCAGCCAAAACATGGCGGAACATGTAAGTGGCAGCACCTCTCTGCCATCTGTTCCCACAGAACCCACTCTGCCCCTGCAGTCAAGGTGGGTCAAGGGAGGAACAGTTGCCCAGATGCAGTGTGCTTATGGGTGGGGGGGGGTGGCATTGTGTGCTGAGCTGCAGCCTGGTGCATGAATAACTACACCCTCGCTGGAAGATCTTGCTAGTCAGTGGGGGAGAGCAGAGCCATAAATGAGTGTGCACTCAGTGCACTGTGTGGGTAAATAAGATGTGGCATTGGGAGGTACTAGAGCAGGCCGCTTCTGACACTGTTTTTTGTTGCAGAGATAACTAAGCAGATTAGGGCAGTGGAGAGGGTGTGTGCGAAAAGGAGAGCTATGGTGATGTAGAGGTGAACTGTGGAACTGTGAAAGTGTGTGGAAGTGAGTTGCAGTCCAGGGGCGCAGAGCTAATCTGAAAGCTGAGGTGCAGAGGTGAGCTGCAGACAGAGGTGCAGAGATGAGCTGTGGGCAGAGGTGCAGAGGTGAGTTGTGGATAAGGGTGCAGAGGTGAGTTGTGGATAAGGGTGCAGAGGTTCATTGTGGATAAGGGTGCAGAAGTGAGCTGCAGACATGGGTGCAATGGTGAGTTGTTGACGGGTGCATAGGTGAGCTGTGGACAGGCATGCAGAGGTGAGCTGTGGACAGGCATGCAGAGGTAAGTTGTGGATAGGGGTGCAGAAGTGAGTTGTGGATAGGAGCGCAGAGGTGAGTTGTGGATAGGGGCGCAGAGGTGAGTTGTGGACAGGGGTGCAGATGTGAGTTGTAGACAGGCATGCAGAGGTGAGTTGTGGACAGGCATGCAGAGGTGAGGTGTGGATACGGGTGCAGAGGTGAGTTGTGGATAGGGGTGCAGAGGTGAGTTGTGGATAGGGGCGCAGAGTTGAGTTGTTGATAGGGGTGCAGAGGTGAGTTGTGGACAGGGGTGCAGATGTCAGTTGTGGACAGGCTTGCAAAGGTGAGTTGTAGATAGGGGTGCAGATGTGAGCTGTGGACGGGCATGCAGAGCTGAGTTGTAGATAGGGGTGGAGATATGAGCTGTGGACAGGCATGCAGAGTTGAGTTGTACATAGGGATGCAGATGTGAGCTGTGGACAGGCATGCAGAGGTGAGTTGTGCAAAGGGGTGCAGATGTGAGCTGTGGACAGGCATGCAGAGGTGAGTTGTGGATAGAGGTGCACTGAAGAGGTGAGTTGTGGATAGGGGTGCAGATGTGAGTTGTGAACAGACATGCAGAGGTGAGTTGTAGATAAGGGTGCAGAGGTGAGTTGTGGATAGGGGTGCAGATGTGAGTTGTGGACAGGCATGCAGATGTCAGTTGTGGACAGGCTTGCAAAGGTGAGTTGTAGATAGGGGTGCAGATGTGAGCTGTGGACAGGCATGCAGAGGTGAGTTGTAGATAGGGGTGCAGATGTGAGCCGTGGACAGGCATGCAGAGGTGAGTTGTAGATAGGGGTGCAGATGTGAGCTGTGGACAGGCATGCAGAGGTGAGTTGTGCATAGGGGTGCAGATGTGAGCTGTGGACAGGCATGCAGAGGTGAGTTGTGGATAGAGGTGCATAGGTGAGTTGTGGATAGGGTGCAGATGTGAGTTGTGAACAGACATTCAGAGGTGAGTTGTAGATAGGGGTGTAGAGGTGAGTTGTGGATAGGGGTGCAGATGTGAGTTGTGGACAGGCATGCAGAGGTGAGTTGTGGACATGCTTGCAAAGCTGAGTTGTAGATAGGGGTGCAGATGTGAGCTGTGGACAGGCTTGCAAAGGTGCGTTGTAGATAGGGGTGCAGATGTGAGCTGTGGACAGGCATGCAGAGGTGAGTTGTAGATAGGGGTGCAGATGTGAGCTGTGGACAGGCATGCAGAGGTGAGTTGTAGATAGGGGTGCAGATGTGAGCTGTGGACAGGCATGCAGAGGTAAGTTGTGCATAGGGGTGCAGATGTGAGCTGTGGACAGGCATGCAGAGCAGGGATGAGCCGAACACCCCCCTGTTCGGTTCGCACCAGAACCTGTGAACAGACAGAATGCTTGCGTGAATTTTAGAACCCTATTAAATACAATGGACTCGAACGTTCGAAATCTAAAGTGCTAATTATAAAGGCTAATATGCAATTTATTGTCCTAAAAAGTGTTTGGGGACCCGGGTCCTGCCCCAGGGGACATGTATCAATGCAAAAAAAAGTTTAAAAAATAGACGTTTTTACGGGAGCGGTGATTTTAATAATGCTTAAAATGAAAGAATAAAAGTAAAATATTCCTTTAAATTTCGTACCTGGGGGGTGTGTATGATATGCATGTAAAGTCGCGCATGTTTCCCGTGCTTAGAACTGTCCCTGCATAAAATGTCATTTTTGAAGGAAAAAAAGTCATTTAAAACTCACTCATGGCTATTAATGAATTGTCGGCTTTTATCAATACATAGAAAAGTCATTGATAAAAAAAAAAAGCGTAGAGGTTCCCCCAAATTCAATTACCAGGCCCTTCAGGTCTGGAATGGATATTAAGGGGAACCCCGCCGCAAATTAAAAAAAAATGGCGTGCGGTTCCCCCTAAATATCCATACCAGGCCCTTCAGATCTGGCATGGATTTTAAGGGGAACTCCACCCCAAATGTAAAAAAATATGGTGTGGAGTCCCCCCAAAAATCCATACCAGACCCTTATCCGAGCACGCAACCTGGCCGGCCGCAGGGGAAGAGGGGGGACGAGAGAGCGCCCCCCCTCCCTCCTGAACCGTACCAGGCCACATGCCCTCAACATGGGGAGGATGTCCCCATGTTGATGGGGACAAGGCCTCATCCCCACAACCCTTGCCCGGTGGTTGTGGGGGTCTGCGGGCAGGGGGCTTATCAGAATATGGAAGACCCCTTTAACAAAGGGGACCCCCAGATCCCAGCCCCCCCCATGTGAATTGGTAAGGGGTACATTGTACCCCTACCATTTCACAAAGAAAGTGTAATTTTTTTAAAATAAAAACACACAAACACCTTGGAAAAGTCCTTTATTAAAAATAAATAAATACATTTAAAAAAAAAACATTCCAGCGATGAAATCCAGTGTCCCGCGGCGATCCCGATGTCCAGCGCTGTCCGTCATTGGTTGTGCCTGAGCGGACCTGATGGGGAACTTCCTCCGCAGTGTTTTAAATGTATAGACCCGCCCCTTCTAAATTTCCCCATCAGGTCCGCTCAGCGGACCAGATGCGGAACGTGAGAAGGGGCGGGTCTATACATGAATTACACAGTGAAGGAAGTTCCCCATCAGGTCCGCCCCCTCGGTATGTCAGACCGTGCCTACGTCATTGGCCTGAGCGGACCTGATGGGGAACTTCCTTCACTGTGTAAATTTAAATTACACAGTGAAGGAAGTTCCCCGCTCAGGCCAATGACGTAGGCGGGGTCTGACATACCGAGGGGGCGGACCTGATGGGAACTTCCTTCACTGTGTAATACGTGAATAGACCCGCCCCTTCTAAAGTTCCCCATCAGGTCCGCTGAGCGGACCTGATGGGGAACTTTAGAAGGGGCGGGTCTTTACATTTAAAACACTGCGGAGGAAGTTCCCCATCAGGTCCGCTCGGGCACAACCAATGACGGACAGCGCTGGACATCGGGATCGCCGCGGGACACTGGATTTCATCGCTGGAATGTTTTTTTATTTTATTTATTTTTTATTTTTTAATAAAGGACTTTTCCAAGGTGTTTGTGTGTTTTTATTTAATTTTTTTTACACTTTCTTTGTGAAATGGTAGGGGTACAATGTACCCCTTACCAATTCACATGGGGGGGCTGGGATCTGGGGGTCCCCTTTGTTAAAGGGGTCTTCCAGATTCCGATAAGCCCCCTGCCCGCAGACCCCCACAACCACCGGGCAAGGGTTGTGGGGATGAGGCCCTTGTCCCCATCAACATGGGGACATCCTCCCCATGTTGGGGGCATGTGGCCTGGTACGGTTAAGGAGGGAGGGGGGGGCGCTCTCTCGTCCCCCCTCTTCCCCTGCGGCCGGCCAGGTTGCGTGCTCGGATAAGGGTCTGGTATGGATTTTTGGGGGGACTCCACACCATTTTTTTTTACATTTGGGGTGGAGTTCCCCTTAAAATCCATGCCAGATCTGAAGAGCCTGGTATGGATATTTAGGGGGAACCGCACACCATTTTTTTTTAAATTTGCGGCGAGGTTCCCCTTAATATCCATTCCAGACCTGAAGGGCCTGGTAATTGAATTTGGGGGAACCCCCACGCTTTTTTTTTAATCAATGACTTTTCTATGTATTGATAAAAGCCGACAATTCATTAATAGCCGCTCGAGCACAACCAATGACGGACAGCGCTGGACATCGGGATCGCCGCGGGACACTGGATTTCATCGCTGGAATGTTTTTGTTTTTTTTAATAAAGGACTTTTCCAAGGTGTTTGTGTGTTTTTATTTACATTTTTTTACACTTTCTTCGTGAAATGGTAGCCCCCCGCTCGCAGACCCCCTCAACCACCGGGCAAGGGTTGTGGGGATGAGGCCCTTGTCCCCATCAACATGGGGACATCCTCCCCATGTTGAGGGCATGTGGCCTGGTACGGTTCAGGAGGGAGGGGGGGCGCTCTCTCGTCCCCCCCTCTTCCCCTGCAGCCGGCCAGGTTGCGTGCTCGGATAAGGGTCTGGTATGGATATTTGGGGGGACTCCACGCCATGATTTTTTTTTATTTGGGGTGGAGTTCCCCTTAAAATCCATGCCAGATCTGAAGGGCCTGGTATGGATATTTAGGGGGAACCGCACGCCATTTTTTTTTGTAAATTTGTGGCGGGGTTCCCCTTAATATCAATTCCAGACCTGAAGGGCCTGGTAATTGAAATTGGGGGAACCCCCACGCTTTTTTTTTTTTATCAATGACTTTTCTATGTATTGATAAAAGCCGACAATTCATTAATAGCCGCGAGTGACTTTTAAATGACTTTTTTTCCTTCAAAAATGACACTTTGTGCAGGGACAGTTCTAAACACGGGAAACATGCGCGACTTTACATGCATATCATACACACCCCCCAGGTACGAAATTTAAAGGAATATTTCACTTTTATTGTTTCACTTTAAGCATTATTAAAATCACTGCTCCTAAAAAAACGTCCGTTTTTAAAACTTTTTTTTGCATCGATACATGTCCCCTGGGGCAGGACCCGGGTCCCCAAACACTTTTTAGGACAATAACTTGCATATTAGCCTTTATAATTAGCACTTTAGATTTCTCCCATAGACTTTTCGAATTTGCCGCGAACACCCCAAATTGTTCGTTGTTCGGCGAACGGGCGAACAGGCAATGTTCGAGTCGAACATGAGTTTGACTCGAACTCGAAGCTCATCCCTAATGCAGAGGTGAGTTGTGGATAGGGGTGCCGAGGTGAGTTGTGGACAGGCATGCAGAGGTGAGTTGTGGACAGGCATGCAGAGGTGAGTTGTGGACAGGCATGCAGAGGTGAGTTGTGGATAGGGGTGCAGATGTGAGCTGTGGACACAAGTGCAGAGGTGTCAAACTTCCCTATTCAAATTAGCTGATCATATTCTGTTTGCAACTTTGTGATATTAGCAGCAAGATGAGTGACTGCAGATCTTCCACTTTCATTAATGATATTAAAAAAATTCTGTAAAGCTCAGATATTTTGGGGAACTTTGGAAAAGGAAATATACCTCAGAGACCAAAAGTTGGATGTTGCTTTGATCTGCTTAAACAGGTACACACTATACTACATGCCAATACAGTATATTCAGTATCCATATACATTAGTGGGCCTTTTATATATTGTTCTCTTCTGATGCACCCTGTCCTTTTTTCTTTCCATAGCTATCTCCCCTCATTTTCTTGTAAACAGAGTTGAAAAAATATTAATACTGTATATTGCAGCTTACCAACCATTAGATGTGGTGGCTGCATCTGTTTTCTTGCCAGTACTACAATTCCTGTGTTAGAGTGCCTCCACTCTGGATGAATGAGCACAGGGGGCACCTTTGGACAGCAGCATTGTCAATCTCGGGGAGGGGAGTGTTAGATGTACTTGTCAGATTTAAATACACTGACAAATTGAAGCCAAACTCCAGCTAAGACTTTGAAAATTAATGTAGCCATCACATCTAATAAATGGAAAGCTGCAATATAAAAAAAGTTGCTTTTGGGTTTAGTACTTGGGTCATATAAATATACATCATGTTATACCGCCTACTGAAATACTTAATAGCAGCAATATAAATGCATATATTAGGCTGCACAGTGTAATTGAAGATTTGACTTTTTTCTTACAAAATTTCTTTGTGTTTAGTGAAGCTCAGCTGTCGCAGCCACAGGCTGTTTTGTCCCCAAAAATTCTGGATCACTGATTCAAGCTTTTATCTCCAAGAGTGTATTTGTGTTTTCTGTCTGTTCGTAAGGAAAACACAATGCTACTGTCTACAGCTATTCCCAAATGCAAGAAAGCAGAATGGGCAATATTTTAGGAGTCAGGGGAAAAGCTACAGGGGCAAATGTTAGAATGATTCTAGTTTAACTTATTTTTCTCTACATTTGTAGTAATAATTTAAATGTATTGTTGTCATCAATATAATATCATCATCATCCTAGTTACTACATCAAAAAAGGAGAGAATGCCATCAAGCTTAACCGACTCTTACAAATTATCATCCCACTAATCCAAAAGGCAATTCCATAGCTGCTGATACAACTTCATAGTGATGAATGAAAACCTCTTATGACCCCATCAAACGTTGTCAGATTTATTGCTAAATAAATATAGCTGAAGTTAACATTTCTTCAAATATAATTTTCATTTCCCATTTTATTATTAGCAACTCCTGTGGCAAAGCATACATAACTGGGTCATTTGAAGCCTTGAGCTCCTAGTAGAACCTTCAATATCTAATTGGTCAGGATGACCATCATAGCTGACAAAGCATCTAAAGGATAGCCCCCAAGAAACAGAGTTGAGTAAACACACCCCAGAGCCAATCCTTGGAGCACTGCTCATAGTCTAGCTTGATCACCAACATAATCTGGAAGAGCTCAGCCTAAAGAAAAAGGATGCAAAGCCAACCCAACATTTGCATTGAGAGTGATGATATGGTTATGGTAGCCACACATGGGTTATGCCCTGTACACACAATCGTAATTTCGATGGTCTAAAATCTGATGGATTTTTCCGTCGGAATTCCGATGAAGCTGACTTCCATCAGTCTTGCCTACACACCATCAGACAAAATTCTGACCGTCCAAAACGCTGTGACGTACAACACGTACGACGGCACTATAAAGGGGAAGTTCAAATCCAACGGCGCCACCCTTTGGGCTGCTTTTGTGTTACCGCGTGTTAGTAAAAGTTGGTGTTAGCCGATTTGCGCTTTTCAGTCTCCGTGCTTTTCAGTCTGTTACAGCATGACGAATGTGCTATCTCCATTACGAACGCTAGTTTTACCAGAATGAGCGCTCCCGTCTTCTAATTTAGTCTGAGCATGCGTGGATTTTTCTCCGATGGAGTTCCACACAGACGGTCGGAATTTTCCATCGGAAAAATTTAAAACATGTTCTATTTTTTTACACCGATGGAAAAAAGTCAGATGGGGCCCACACACGATCAGTTTTCCGATGAAAAAAGTCCGTCTGACTTTTTTCATCTGAAAAATTGATCGTGTGTACAGGGCATTAGACATTTCAGCAAGAGTTTTACAAGGCTGGATATGTGTTAATGTGCTTATGTGAACAGGCAATTACTTCACTTTATGTTCACTTTATGTTCTATCTCTTATAATTAACTAAGGCAGGTGGAGACATTTTGGCCATTATCTTCAAATACCATATCTAGCCAAAATGTCATCTGAAACCTGAATTTGTTCTATCATGAATTACCTATCATATAATATCATAATTGTATTATTCTATGACTAGAGGATGACTGTGATCTCATAAAACCACTAAGGATACCAAATTTAGTGTCCATTTTTGCAAACCCGATTATGTTATAAGACAGATAATTATAGCAACATAAATTTTGTGTCCATTACAATTCTGTCTATTAGTGATCATTATGACTAATTTCTAATCATAGTAAGCTCTGTAGATCTGAACAACTAATACATATTTCATTAAATGCAGGCCATTTATTACAATTCAGTGCAGAAACATGACACAAGATGGAGATGAGCATGTTATTTCTAGCACATTAGCTCCTCTCTAGCTAGATAATAGTACATTATTCTTTAAATAAACTTCTTGAACTCACAGTTAAAGAGTTCAGGCTGAGCGTGCTGCCACCAATGGAAATGTATTACCTCCATCTGGCATAAGGAATCAGCAATATAAAATGTAACGCGGGTCATAATAGTAAAGTGTAATTATTTAAAAAAAGAGATGTAAAAAGTACGAGTTACTAAAATTCTCCGCCCCATTAAAGTTTAAAGCTGCATCTAAAATATCAATAAGGATTTAAGGGGTATGAACTAGGTCACAAACCACAATGATTAAACAAAAAATGCTAGAAAATCTCAAAGCCTCTCTTTTAAACTCCCTCCTGGTCTTATTCCAGCCTAGAGGTCACCTCGGGCCTAGCAAGGATGACCTAAGAGCTAAGCCATCTTCGTGTCTCATTAAGTAAAATGGTGTAGGCAGCTAATTTGAGTATATTTTCTTCACGCTTTAGTGAAGAGAAAGGAGTAAGAGGGACGGAGAGTGTAGGTGGTCCAGATACCTTAAAAAACTCCAACACAAGGTTAGATACAGGCTGAAAACTTTCAGCATAGACTCACTGGGGTTTATCTACTAAAACTCGAGAGTGCAAAATCTGGTGCAGCAATGTATGGTAGAAAATCAGCTTCTAACTTCTGCTTGTTCAATTATGTTTTGACAATAAAACCTGGAAGCTGATTGGTTGCTATGCAGAGCTACACCAGATTTTGCACTCTCCAGTTTTAGTAAATCAACCCCCACTGTATGGTTGCGACATCGCGGCCGCCAGGCACGCGCATCGGCACCACGTGACACGGCGGGCACAGCTTTTCCCCTCCGCGCGCCCTCGGCGGTGCACGGGGGGAATGTAAACAGGAAGATGTCCAGGGACGTCCACCCGGCAGTTGAGAGCTGCGCTGTAGGCGTCTTTTGTCTATAGCGCGGATCTCAAGTGGTTAAAGTGAAAAAAAAGTGAAATATTCCTTTAAATATCGTACATGGGGGGTGTCTATAGTATGACTGTGAAGTGGCACGTGTTTCCCGTGTTTAGAACTGTCCCTGCACAAAATGAAATTTCTAAAGGAAAAAAAGTAATTTAAAACTGCTTGCGGCTTTAATGTAATGTCTGGTCCCGGCAATATGGATGAAAATCATTGAGAAAAATGGCATGGGTACCCCCCCCCCCCAGCCCATTACCAGCCCCTTTGGGTCTTGTATGGATATTAAAGGGAACCCCGCACCCAAATCAAAAAAAGGAAAGGCGTGGGCCCCCAGGCTCTATATACTCTGAACAGCAGTATACAGGCAGTGCAAACAAGACAGCGACTGTAGGTATGTTGTTTCGTAGAATCTGTTTGTAATTTTGAACTGGTACAAGTGTAGCTCCAGCCAAAAAATCTATTTTTAAGCTTTTTGGAAAACATTCAGAAGGGTTATCACCCCTGTAACATTTGTTTTGCTGTCTGTGCACCTGTTCAGAATGTTTCACCTCACTTTCCGTCCCAATGACAAATGTTTCTTGAAAATTTGGGGTTTTTAGTGAAACAAGGATTGGTGATAAAGCATCAGTGGAGAGGAGACACCTTTTCCCATATTAACTCTTACAGGAGAGAATTTCCCTTCCTAGGGGTAGATTTCCTCTCACTTCCTGTTGTCTCCTTCCGTTTGCAAGTAGGAGTCATTTGTAAGTTGGATGTTTGATAGTAGGGGCCTGCCGTATATACTCTACAGAAATGTGGCCCTTAGGTGTTGGTGTTGCCACAACACTGTAAGCCCTCACAGTTACTCTTGGTAGGCTCTGGAACGCCCTGCTGTGAACTATTATATCAAGAATTGTAATTGCATGCCATTGTTAAACAGTGGTAGAAAAATTGGGCCTTTGGTGGTGGTGGTGGTGCTGGTGCCACAACACTGTAAGTCCTCACAGTTACTCTTGGTGGGCTCAGGAATGGGCCCAGCTGTGAAATATTAGATCAAGAATTGTAATTACATGCCCCTATTGAACAGGGGCAGAAAATTTGGGCCTTTGGTGGTGGTGGTGGTGGTGGTGGTGTTGCCACAACACTGTAAGCCCTCACAGTTACTCTTGGTGGGCGCAAGAAGGGGCCCTGCTGGGAAATATTAGATCAAGAATTGTGATTACATGCCCCTGTTGAACAGGGGCAGAAAATTGGGCCTTAGGCACTGGTGCCACAACACTGCAACCCCTCACAGATACTCTAGTTGGAGCGCAGGAATGAGCCCTGCTGCAAAGTATTGCATCAAAAATTGTAATTACACGCCCCTGTTAAACAGGGGCAGAAAAATGGGCCTTAGGCACTGGTGCTGGTGCCACAACACTGCAACCCCTCACAGATACTCTAGTTGGAGCGCAGGAATGAGCCCTGCTGCAAAGTATTGCATCAAAAATTGTAATTGCACGCCCCTGTTAAACAGGGGATGAAAAATTGGGCCTTAGCCACTGGTGGCGGTGCCCAGAACCAAAAATGTTCTTACAAGCTATCAGCATGATCATTGAGGAGGAAGAGGATAGTCACTCAGCATAACAGGATAGTCACTCTGCATCAGCATAGGCAGTCTTGAGGGTAGCTGGTGGTGATCCAAGACTGATTGATTTTTATAAAGGTCAGTCGATCGACAGAGTCGGTGGACAGGCACACCCTGTGATCAGTTACAAAGCCTCCAGCAGAACTGAATGTGCGTTCTAAAAGAACGCTGGATGCAGGACAGGACAGTAGCTCAATTGTATACTGTGCAAGCTCTGGCCAGTGATCCATCCTCAAGACCCGGTAGCCCAGAGGATTTTCAGTGGGAAAGGTGTCCAAGTCTGATCTTGCCCCTAGGTATTCATGCACCATGTAAAACAGATGCTGGCGATGGTTGCTGGAACTGATCATACCTTGGGGCTGCGGACTAAAAAATTATCTGAACGCATCGGTCAGACGGCCACCTTCTCCACCGCTCCTTCTTTGACTGACCGAAGCCTCAGCAACACGTTGTCCAGGACCAGGAATTTGTAACCTCCCAGTCTCTAGAAACGCGTTGCACAGACTTTTCTGCAAGGCCTCCCGAAGATGTTTCATCCTTTGCTCCCTCTGCGATGGCAAGATAAGGTCCGCAACCTTACCCTTGTAACGTGGATCGAGGAGGGTTGCCAGCCAGTAATGATCCCTCTCCTTGATAGCACGAATACGAGGATCCTTCCGCAGGCTTTGCAGGATCAGGGAGGCCATGCAGCGTAGGTTTGCTGAGGCATTCGGCCCAGAGTCCTCTGGGTCACTCAGGACGACATGATCCGCAGCCACCTCCTCCCAGCCACGTACAAGTCCATGGGTGTCTTGGGACTGTAATTGATCCTTTGAAGACTGCTGCTGATGCTGAGTGCTAGGCTCCACCTCCATGCTGACACAATCCTCCTCCTCCTCTTCCTGTGTGATAGGCGGGCCAGCAGGAACACCGTCTGGATAAAAGGGGGCCTTGAGAGGTAAGGAAGCCCTCCTCTTCCTGCCTCTGTTCTGCCTCAAGTGCCCTGTCCATTATTCCATGCAGCGTGTGCTACAACAGGTGGACAAGTGGGACAGTGTCACTGATGCATGCACTGTCACTGCTCACCATCTTCGTGGCCTCCTCAAATGGTGACAGGACAGTGCATGTATCCCTGATCATGACCCACTGGCGTGGCAAAAAAAAACAAGCTCCCCTGACCCTGTCCTGGTGCCATATTGGCACAGATACTCATTGATGGCCCTCTGCTGCGTGTGCAGCCGCTGCAGCATGGCCAACATTGAGTTCCACCTGGTGGGCATGTCACAGATTAAGCGGTTCTTGGGCAGGTTAAATTCCTTTTGCAGGTCAGCCAGCCGAGCACTGGCATTATATGACCAGCGGAAGTGCACACAGACTTTCCTGGCCTGCCTCAGGGCATCCTGTAAGCCCGGGTACCTGCCCAAGAACCGCTGCACCACCAAGTTAAGGACGTGAGCCAAACAGGGCCTTGAGGTGATTTAGTTTGCATTTGTAGCGCTATACAAGTTTTCACTCACTCACTCACTCAGGGCACATGGGTCAGGTGTCCCTGTCAGAGGGCGGAGAGGAGGATGGTGCCATTGTCGGAAACCACCATTCCTGGCTTAAGCTGTTATGACGTCAACCACCTCTGAGCCTGCCCCTGCAGAGCTGACATAATCTCTGCCCCAGTGTGGCTCCTGTCCCCCAAGCACACCAGCTCAAGCACCGCATGGCAACTCTTTGCCTGCGTACTTGCATAGCCCCTTGAATGCCTACGGAGCACCGCTGTTTCAGAGGACAAAGCACAGGAAGAGGCCATGGAGGAAGAAGAAGAGGAGGGGGTGGGGGAGAGAGGTGTGTCAGAATCAGCAGTAGTAGCATTTTGGAGAGGTGGTGGCGGAACAACCTCCAACACTACTGCACCTTGTCCTGCATCCTTCCCAGCTGCCAGCAGAGTCACCCAATGCGCCGTGAAAGATAGGTAACGTCCCTGTCCATGCCTGCTGGACCATGAGTCAGCGGTAATATGCACCTTACCACTGACCGCCCTGTCCAGCGAGGCCAAGACATTGCCTTCCAGCAGCTGGGGCAGGGAAATTTGCCTGGTACAATCTGACATTGGTGTACCGATAGCAGATTGCCCGCAAGTACCTGGCTGTGACACACCTAATTCTACACATTCATTCCTCTCAGTGCAGGTTTCAGAGAGAACTGAAGGTATAGTTGGGTTGGAGATCTCAGCTGATGAGGAGCAAGAAGACGTCCGCTTTGTTCTTTGGTGTGGGTCTTTTAGGTGTGCTTGCCAACGAATTGCATGGCAGGTCGACATATGTCTGATCAAGCATGTGGTGCCCAAGCGGGTGATGTTTTGGCCACGCGAGATACGCCTGAGACATATGTTACAAATAGCAGCGCTGCGATCTGATGCACTCGTCTCAAAAAAGGCCCACACCAAAGAACTTTTGGACAATCGTGCAGAGACAGCAGCGGCTTGCACATGCGGAGCTCTGCTGGCCCCTGGAGGGCATCCTGCCTCGTTGCAGATGTGCCTCCTCCTCCTCTTCTCTCCTACCAGGCACCCACGTAGAGTCCGTGACCTCATCATCCCCTCCCTCCTCATCACTGTAGCAAACCTGGCAGTACGCTGCAGCTGGGGGAACATGACTGCCAGATTGCTGTCCTTCTTGGGCACCCTCTCTCTCTGGGCTCACGTTACTGCCTTCCTCTAGCTGGGTACCATGATTGGAGCCTTCAAGACGCTGTGCAGGACGGCTTGGTCATCCACTCTACCAAGTCTTCGGCATGTTGTGGCTCAACATGGCCAGGTGGCGAAAAAAAGGACAAGCGTGTCCCACGGCCACGTGCTGATGAGGATGCATCGTGTCCATGACCAGCACTGTTGCCTCTAGACACAGAGCCTGCTTGCCCTCTTTTCTTGTCTCGTGACTGTCTGCCTCTCCTTGTTGTCCTTCCAGACATACTAATGGCCTGCAGGGAGATGTAGCTGCACAAAGCTGGGATGTATATATATATATACATATATACTGATTACACTGCAGCTAGCAGAATCAACTGCCTGTCTGTAGTATTATTAGTAAGAGAACACCAGCAATTGTCTTCAGTTAGCTTTAGTTGCACACTGTGCAGAGGACACAGTACACTAACTGAAAATACTGCAGCTCCCTGCCTGTGTTAGTATGAGAACACCAGCAATTGTATTCAGGTAAGTTTAGGTGCACACTGTGCAAAGGACACTAAATCAAAATACTGCAGCTCCCTGCCTGTATTAGTATGAGAACACCAGCAATTGTATTCAGGTAAGCTTTAGGTGCACACTGTGCAAAGGACACTAAATCAAAATACTGCAGCTCCCTGCCTGTATTAGTATGAGAACACCAGCAATTGTATTCAGGTAAGCTTTAGGTGCACACTGTGCAAAGGACACTACACCAAAATGCTGTAGCTCCCTGCCTGTATTAGTATGAGAACACCAGCAATTGTATGTAGGTAAGCTTTAGGTGCACACTGTGCAAAGGGCACTAAATCAAAATACTGCAGCTCCCTGCCTGTATTAGTATGAGAACACCAGCAATTGTATTCAGGTAAGCTTTAGGTGCACACTGTGCAAAGGACACTAAATGAAAATACTGCAGCTCCCTGCCTGTATTAGTATGAGAACACCAGCAATTGAATTCATGTAAGCTTTAGGTGCACACTGTGCAAAGGACACAGTACACTAAGTGAAAATACTGCAGCTAGCACAATCACCTGCCTGCCTGTCAGTATATTATGAAGAGAATAACAGGAACGGATCTAGCTAAACTGAATACAGTGTATAAATATATATACAACACCTAGGATGCATATATATCCTCTACACACTGTAACTGCAGCTATCTAACTCAAATTAAATGATACCGTCTCTCTCTCTCTCTCTGTCCTTAACCACCGTCGCAACACACTACACAAGGCCGCCACGCAGGCGGCCTTATATAGTGTGGGGCGTGTACTAAACCCCCTGAGACATAATTGGCCAAAGCCACCCTGGCTTTGGCCAATTATGGCTCTCCGTTTTTTCCGCGCTGTGATTGGCCAAAGCATGCGGGTCATAGTGCATGCTTGGCCAATCATCAGCCAGCAATGCACTGCAATGCCGCAGTGAATTATGGGCTTTGATGCGCGACTCGAATTTGGCGTGAACGGCCCATAATGTTAAAAATTCAGTGAACGGCCAAACAGACGATGTTCGAGTCGAACATGGGTTCAACTTGAACTTGAAGCTCATCCCTAGTTACAGCCAAACTGAATAAAACACTTTTGGAACAGTCTAGCATCTTTGGCAGTCTACACACCGCAAGCAACAAAATGTAACACCTGCAATTAAAATTTCAGCACCAGACAAATACATAATTCAGTAAGGAATTTAAATGTGCCTCCCTTTTTATAGTCATCGTCATCACCAGCAGCTGTCTATGGCTAACTATTTCTTCTTCTTCTTCATATTATTATTATAGAAACAACAGGAAATAAGATGAGGCAATATTATCCCTGTACTATGCTAACTTTGACTGAGTTCGTAGCTACACTATGATAATTGCAAGAGATTGTCACATTCTACACTAAATCTTATAAGGTATTATCATCATAGTATATGAAATATAAATGGATATGGCAGAATTTTCCTATGTGGATGGCTTGGCATTGCCCTGTGAATCATTACAGTTTGTGAGCTTATAGTTCAGTAGCAGCCGAACAAAGCTAAGGACTGCAATTCATGGTCATTGCAACAATTATCAAAAGATGTCTCATTGAGAGACCTAAATTACCAGTGGATGGAAAGTTCACAAACAGTTATAATACATTGTTTTATACAGGCACAACAGATACTGTTTTTGCAACATAATTGTGATATGCGTAGGAAATCGCTTAACGTCAAGTCAATGGGGGTTGAGCTACTAAAGGCAAATTGACGATTCGCTTTGCAAAATTATTGTCCCCATAGCTTAGTGAATGAGATGAAGCGCTGCTGACTTCCATCATCCAATTTTGTGCAATCAAAAATGCTTTTTGTTTCATTTCCTTGCACATGGTTGGGTATTATTTGCAAAGTGAAATTTCACCACATTCAGTAAGCTATGGGAAGAATTCCCATGCAAATTGCAACTTCACTTACAAAGTGAACAACCTTCCTTTAGTAAATCAGCCTCAATGTACCATTGAGCAAAAAATTCTGTCTTATATGCATGCTATATTGAGCAGAATGAATGTATAAGTGACAAATGAAAATGTGTCCAACTCCAGAAATATGATAAAATCCAACCCCTGCCACCCCTTCTGCACTGCAAAAGTTAAATGCTCATTATGTCTATGGGTGCCAGAATAAAGAGTAAATACTTACCTTATATCGTGCTCCAGCAGGGCTCTCGCAGTGCTACAATTGACCCTTCACAGTTGCCTCTGTAAGCTGTGTTGCACTCCAGCCCCCTCCATGTACGAAAGAGGGTTAATGTCCCTATATCACATGTAAAAGTGCCAAGGCTCTGTCCATAGATTGTAGCTTCAGGGAGAGAAGAGCACCAGAGCCATCTAGAGCGAGGAGTCAGATAAGTAACACAGTCTGTACTGTACCCCCTAAACCCAATGATTGTTTAACCCTTGCAGTGCAGAGGGGACCCACTGCAAGGGTGGATTTTCTTCCTGGAGTTTGTTTTTAAATAACATCTTGTGAATGAGGCCAGGTTATTAATTTATCAAGAAGGTTCTATCTTTTATCACTGTGTTTTAAAGGCTGTAATGCAGTTGATGCTTCCAGGATTACAAAGTGGATAAACTGGGTACAAAATGGCCACAAGTTTAACTTTAAATAATATAAAAAATAAATACTAGAAAGATAAAGGTGTTAATTTATCAAGGACAAAAAGGCTGTTTGATTTGTAAGGGGATTTTTACCTAGCTAAGTGAATGCAGTGAAAATTCACTTTGCAAAGTCTACTCAAATCACATGCAAGGAAAAAAAATAAACGAGTTAGCATTTTATATGTTCAATACTTGTATTATTTTGCATGTTTTCTATAAACTGATATATAGTCCAACTTACTTTTGATTGGATCATCACCTACATTTAGAGGGAAATTATTGTATAATTGTAAGCATGGATTCATGAAAGACAGAAGTTGTCAAACAAACCTGATTCCTTTTTATGAGGAGGTAAGTAAAACCTTGGACAGAGGCGTGGCTGTGGATGTGGTATACTTGGATTTTGCAAAAGCGTTTGACACAGTTCCCCACACACTGCTTATGTGTAAGGTAAAGTCTACCGGCTTGGAAAAATCAGTTTGTAAATAGACAGAATTCAGAGAGTAGTCGTTAATGATTCTTACTCTGAATGGTCTAGGGTTGTTAGTGGTGTACCCCAAGGGTCAGTGTTGGGACCCATATTTTTCAATATATTTATAAATTATATTGGGTTTGGGATTAAATGTACCATTTCAGTCTTTGCAGATGACACCAAACTATGCAGTGGAATAACATCCTTACAGGATGTCTCCAATTTACAAGCCGACCTCAATGCACTATTTAATTGGGCAACTATGTGGCAAATGAGGTTTAATGTTGATAAATGTAAAGTTATGCACTTGGGGGCTAAGAATATGCATGCATTATACATACTAGGGGGAGCACGCCTGGTGGGATCCATAATGAAGAAGAATCTGGGGGTTTTGGTAGATCATAAGCTCAATAATGGCATGCAATGCCAAGCTGCAGTTTCCAAAGCGAGCAAAGTACTTTCTTGTATTAAGAGAGGTATGGACTCCAGAGAGAGAGATATCATTTTGCCCTGTTCAAATCATTAGTAAGACCTCATCCTCATCTCAAATACATAAGTGGTCCATATAGTGATCTTGGTGTGGTGTCGAGTTATTCACTTTAAGGTCATCGCAGAGGACAAGTGGGCACTCTTTACATCTAGAGGAAAAGAGATTTCATCTCCAAATGCAGAAAGGTTTCTTCACAGTAAGAGCAGGGAAAATGTGGAATAGACTCCCCCAAGAGCTGGTTCTGGCCAGCTCAGTAGATTGCTTTAATAAAGGCCTGGATTCTTTCCTAAATGTACATAATATAACAGGGTACTAACATGTATAGGTAAAGTTGATCCAGGAAATATCCAATTGCCTCTCAGGGGTTTAGGAAGGAAACTTTTCCCTTGCTGTAGGAAATTGGATCATGCTTTGCTGGGGTTTTCCCCCGGTCATGTAAGTGAATAGGCCAAGTGATGTCAGTAGTTGCTAGGGAAGCTGTGGGTGCAGGCCACATTTGCTTACATGGTCAGAAATCCCCACTACATAAACAACCATGCTGTTAAATCTGTAATCAAAAGTTTCATAAACCCAGTGCTGTCCTCTATCCCAGTGGTCATCAACCCTGTCCTCAGGGCCCTCTAACAGGGCAGGTTTTATGCATTACCTTGGGGAGATGCAGACTAAAATACTGCAATCAGTGAGCAGCAAATTATATCACCTGTGATGTATTTCAGTTATCTTGCAAACCTGGCCTTTCAGTGGGCCCTGAGGACAGGGTTGATGACCACTGCCCTATCCTGTGCACGTTTCTGTTTTAACTCAAACAAGGAAGTGGTGGGACTGCAGAACATCTACCCTTTTGTTATGATAATGAGAAGGGGGTGTTTTGTAGTCCTAACTCACTTCCTTTTCTAGGATGACAATGCTGTTCCTCTTTAGATGCAGTAAAGTGGGTGAGAGTCTGTTGTCACCCTAGGACAGGACACGTGTTACCAGAGGAAATAGAGGAAAACGAAATCCTGAAAAAAAGAAAAGAAAACAAATGCAACCACCACAGCTAAGGCCTGGTAAGCTACAATTTATAAAAAAAAATATTTTTGGATTTAGAGACACTTTAACTTCATGGCATTTAGGAAAAATAGTTATCTATCAACTCATGTACACTAGCAAAAATTCAGACAGTAGGTGTTTGCCGACGGGCTGAAATGAATTGCCAAACGCTGGATATCAAGATGGCGGCTGTGTAGTGCATCCAGCTTGGGAGCTGAGGAGAAGGAGCAAACAAAAGCCACAACAGTTGTGGCTTTTGTTTGCTCCATCTCCTCAGCTCCCGAGCTGGATGCACTACACGGCCACCATCTTGATATCCAGCGTTTGGCAATTCATTTCAGCCCGTCGGTAAGTATGAGGTCCCTCTTCAGACCTCTCTTGCCAATCATTCCGCCTGCCCCCATCTATTAACAACATACATCTATTGACTTTATCACTTACATTGCAGATACAACATTCATGCATCCGCCCCCGAAGAAGCTAGTAGGACTTCATTGATGCATGTTTTATGCCTGTACATGCTGGGTATTATCGATGTCTGCAATATGTCTACATATTTCTCTGTTTATATGTATGCACATTTTATTTCCTTATTGTATATGTGTATCCACTGGCCCAGCAACTTTCAAGTTTTACTGTTGCTCATTGATGTATAACATTTGTAATAAATCTTTATATATTTACTTTCATCTGTGCTGTGTACATTGGCTATTATGCCGGGTAACTCACAATCATTGTTGTTGCCGCTTCGTTACATAACACTTTGAAACAAATAAATTGATTTTGTCTCATTGTTCGCTGTGAACATTGGCTAAACCTCTCTTATCTCATTCAAAGTCCCAGGGCTACCTCTTTTGTCTTTTTGGTCAGGAAGGGGGCAAAATCTTCCGGGGCTGAAGGGGTTAACGCTTGTAGGAGGAGTTTTCATTCTCCTCTGACTGTCCTATGAGGCTGAATGACCCCTGGCCCTCTGTCTGGACAGTGTTGATTGGCCCTGTGCAGATCACATGCCCTCTCCCAAGAAAAAAAAATCATGTGCAGTTTGTTCCCTGGTGTCTGTACTATCAGGAGAAGGATTGGGGGACAGTAGAAGAATCAGGATCAAACAGCCTTTTTACACAATGCACAGGATTAACCCATTAGGTTCCACAGTGAGTATAACAAGCATACTTTACTGCATATACAGACTGATTTTACTGTTCTGGGTTTAGTAACACCTTAAACTGAAAAGGCAGCGAAAGGGGTGTTTACATGCCACCGTCATGATGCTGTGCTTCACACCAGTTTAAAAAATCATCACTCCCGTCACATTCATCAGGCAGCAATCAAGTAAATGAGTAAGCTCCACAAATGTTCCACAACCTTGTGCAATGCATATCGCCTCCTAACCGCCTGTAAAATGATCCATACACAGATTGTATTTCAGAGGCGCAGCTAGCTTACCGCACATCTAAAAAAAGCCTAAATCCTACCCTGTATGGGAAACTTCAGATATTAAGAGATGCAAGCTTTGGAAACACATGAGGTTCTCTATGGTTAACCCCTAAATACCACTATATGACTACTAGAGATGAAGCTGGACCCCAAATAATAATGGTAGGTTTAGAAAAAGTAGCCTCACAGTATTGGAGAACATAAATCCTTTCCTCCTTAACACGGCTGTGGCATAGAAATTATGGATAACAGAAAAATGGCTAAAATAAATTTTTCTTAGCTCTTAGTGCTGGAAGCATATTTTAAACACAACAGCAGTATTTTCAGTTACACTTAAGGGGAAAAATATATATTTTGTGAGGTCATGCGGAAAACTGTATCTGACAAATGAAAACTTTTTCACTAATAGTCTAGTTTACTCAGCACTGTTCTGGATTTGCTCAAAGCTTAAAGAAATAACGCTTTCAGCAGGTAGCAATATATTAAACTCTGGGATGGAATGAAAATATACAGTAGAATGAAATTCCAAATCTTTTTCATTCATTAGAAACTTTAAAGGAGCACTAAAGCTTTTTTTTTTTTTTGCTTAAAAATAACAAACATGTTATACTTACCTCCACTGTGCAGCTCGTTTTGCACACAGTGGCCCCGATCCTGGTCTTCTGGGGTCCCTCGGCGGCTGTCTTGGCTCCTCCCCGCAAGGACTCCACACCTTAATGCGAGTGAGCTCGCATGGTGTGGAGTGATTGCGGGCGCGCTCCCGTGATACAGCGGCGGCCATAGCCGCCGACTGTATCACTCGGCCCCGCCCCCCGGCGTGCCGCGTCATTGGATGTGATTGACAGCAGCGCCAGCCAATGGCTGCGCTGCTTTCAATCCATGCAGTGTAGCCAATCGGCGGCCAGGCTGAAAAACGAAGAGGATGACGAGGACGAGCATGGGACTTTCGAGGGGCCAGGTAAGAAAAACGGGGGCTCGGGGGGGGGGCGGTATTGTCGAATGTTTTTTCACCTTAATGCATAGGATGCATTAAGGTGAAAAAACATGTAACTTTACTACTCCTTTAATAGATAAATCTTGTTTAGTTGAATTAAAATATGTTGCAAGGACTTTGGAAAACCTGATAACAAATTTTGATCTTTGCCTATTTGGTAAATGTTGTATGCATTATCATATCTATCTTAAACTGACTGCTAAATGGAGAATCTTACTTTATTAGATTGTAAGTAGAGTTGAGAGGACACCTGGATGTTCGGATTTGACGGGTTCGGCCGAACTTCGGAAAAAAGTTCGAGTTCGGGACCGAACTTGACCCGAACTTGACCCTGAACCCCATTGAAGTCAATGGGGACCTGAACTTCTGAGGACTATTTGCGCTTGTTTCCCATGCTTAGAACTGTCCCTGCACAAAGTGTCATTTCTGAAGGAAAAAAAGTCATTTAAAACTCACTCGCGGCTATAATGAATTGTCGGCTCCCAGCAATACATAGAAAAGTAATTGATAAAAAAATAAAAAAATGCGTGGGGGTTCCCCCAAATTCAATTACCAGGCCCTTCAGGTCTGGTATGGTTTTTAAGGGGAACTCCACCCCAAATTTTAAAAAAAATGGCGTGGAGTTCCCCCAAAAATCCAGACCAGACCCTTTATCCGAGCATGCAACCTGGCAGGCCGCAGGAAAAGAGGGGGAGACGAGAGAGCGCCCCCCCCTCCTGAACCGTACCAGGCCACATGCCCTCAACATTGGGAGGATGCTTTGGGGGTCTGTGACCCCTCAAAGCACCATGTCCCCATGTTGATGGGGACAAAGGCCTCATCCCCACAACCCTTGCCCGGTGGTTGTCGGGGTCTGCGGGCAGGAGGCTTATCGGAATCTGGAAGACCCCTTTAACAAAGGGGACCCCCAGATCCTGGCCCCCCCTATGTTAATTGGTAATGGGGTACATTGTACCCCTACCATTTCACAAAGAAAGTGTAAAAAAAAAATTAAAAAATACACAGATACCGTAGGGAAAGTCCTTCATTAAAAAAAAAAAAAAAAAAAAAAACATTCCAGCGATGAAATCCAGTGTCCCACGGCGATCCGATTTCCAGCGCTGTCCACACGAAACGTCATTGGCTGAGCCTGAGCGGACCTGATGGGGAACTTCCCCCGCAGTGTAATAAATTAATAGACCCGCCCCTTCTAAAGTTCCCCATTAGCTCCACTCAGCCAATGACGTAGGTGTAAGGCTGAGGACCTGATGCGGAACGTGAGAAGGGGCGGGTCTATTCATTTATTATACTGTGGAGGAAGTTCCCCATCAGGTCCGCCCCCTCGTATGTCAGACCCCGCCTACGTCATTGGATGAGCGGACCTGATGGGGAACTTCCTCCACAGTGTAATACATGAATAGACCCACCCCTTCTCACGTTCCGCATCAGGTCCTCAGCCTTACACCTACGTCATTGGCTGAGCGGACCTGATGGTGAACTTTAGAAGGGGCGGGTGTATTCATTTATTAGTAATAAATGAATACACCCGCCCCTTCTAAAGTTCCCCATCAGGTCCGCTCAGCCAATGACTTAGGTGTAAGGCTGAGGACCTGATGCGGAACGTGAGAAGGGGCGGGTCTATTCATTTAATACACTGCGGAGGAAGTTTCCCATCAGGTCCGCTCAGGCTCAGCCAATGACATTTCGTGTGGACATCGCCGTGGGACACTGGATTTCATCGCTGGAATGTTTTTTTTTTTTTTTTTTTTTTTAATAAAGGACTTTCCCAACGGTGTCTGTGTATTTTTTTTACAATTTTTTACACATTCTTTGTGAAATGGTAGGGGTACAATGTACCCCATTACCAATTCACATAGGGGGGGCAGAATCTGGGGGTCCTTTTTGTTAAAGGGGTCTTCCAGATTCTGATAAGCCCCCCGCCCGCAGACCCCCACAACCACCGGGCAAGGGTTGTGGGGATGAGGCCCTTGTCCCCATCAACATGGGGACATCCTCCCCATGTTGAGGGCATGTGGCCTGGTACGGTTCAGGAGGGGGGGCGCTCTCTCGTCCCCCCCTCTTTTCCTGCGGCCTGCCAGGTTGCGTGTTCCGATAAAGGGTCTAGTCTGGATTTTTGGGGGTACTCCACACCATTTAAAAAAAAAAATTGGGATGGAGTTCCCCTTAAAATTCATACCAGACCTGAAGGGCCTGGTATGGATATTTGGGGGGAACCGCTCGCATTTTTTTTAAAATTTGCAGCAGGGTTCCCCTAATATCCATACCAGACCTGAAGGGCCTGGTAATTGAATTTGGGGGGACCCCCACGCTTTTTTTAATTTTTTTATCAATGACTTTTCTATGTATTGCTGGGAGCCGACAATTCATTATAGCCGCGAGTGAGTTTTAAATGACTTTTTTTCCTTCAGAAATGACACTTTGTGCAGGGACAGTTCTAAGCATGGGAAACAAGTGTTGCTTTACATGCATATTGCCGAACACCGGACAGGAACCCGAACATACAGTCAATTGTTCGGGTTCGGGTCCGGGACCCAAAAACCCAAAAGTTCGGTACAGACCCGAACTTTACAGTTTGGGTCCGCTCAACCCTAATTGTAAGCTCTTATGAGCAGGGCACTCTCAACCCTCTTTTATTGTATTGTAACTGTACTGTCTCCCTTTATATTGTAAAGTGCGGTGCAAACTGTTGGCGCTATGTAAATTCTGTATAATAATAATAATTATCATCACTCGAACAATCTCAGTGTACTAGAAAAAGGGAAAACCCTTTCATTCCATAAAGAAGTCTTAAAAAAGTATTTGACCAAAAACAAAACTCCTATCGCAGGCGATAACTGTAATTTGACTTCAAGCTTTGTACAGATTTCAGAAAAAGCAGTGAGTAATCTAAAAGTTTTCAAAACACACTTGAGCCATGTAGATGTAGTAACTATATAAAACATAAAACATTTTTTTTTTTTTTTTTTATGCAAGTGAAGTTTCCACTTGAAGACCAGGTCTATTTTGACACTTTTTGTTTACAAGTAAAAATCACCAACATTTTTGCTAGAAAATTACTTAGAACCCCTAAGCATTATATATATATATATATATATATATATATATATATATATATACACACACACACATATATTACTTTTTTTTTTTTTGCAAAGGCTCTCAAAACTAACTCTAGATGTGCTTTTGTGTAAAAGCATGTGTTCAAATCACAAAAAAAATGTTTAAAAGAGAAAAAAATAGGCAAAAGAGATTGCTAGTGGAGGGGATTTTTGATTTCTCATTTATCTTCACCTGTTAGTTAAACCCTGCACTATATCACCAAATTATTGCTACATAGGCTACAGGATATCAACATTTTCTAATTAATTTATATTTAATATTATTTCTGTTGATTATCATAATTTAGGATTAAAGTGACACTAAACCCTTGTTAAAGTATATACAGGTGTGTGAAAAAGAATTTGCCCCTTTCTGATTTTATTTTTTATTTTTTTGCATATTTCTCACACTTAAATGATTCAGATCATCAAACAAATTTTATTATTACACAAATTTAACCTGAGTAAATCCAAGATGCAGTTTTTAAATTATTATTTCATTTATTAAGGGAAAAAAGCTGTTCAAACCTGCCTGGGCCTATGTGAAAAAGTAATTGCCCCCCCATGCTGAATCATAAATGAACTGTAATTAACCAAATTTTTTTGGAAAGCTGAGTTAAAGCATTTGTTAACCCCCCCAAAAAAAATGGATCCTGCTCCTTTAAAGCATGTTATATGACACAGTGCTTGTCCTGTGTCATTTGGCCCCCTCTAACACCTACAAAACCTGGCTGATCATGCTAGTTTCTCCCCACCCCCTGTAAACTGACCACGGTGTATCATGGCTGCTGAGACCAGACACTGTGGTCAGTTTACGTGCCTCTGTCATCAGCAGCCTGCCATCTGCTCTCCTCTCTGCTCTTGTGTCCTCCTCCCCCTCTCTTCTCTGCAGGGCTGGACTGAGACAAAAAGTTGGCCCTGGACTTCATCCAGACCGGCCCACTTTAATTCAAAAAAATGCTGCCCCCCCACCCCCCCTTAAAAGAAAAAATCACACCCACCAAAAGGCCACTACATCCATTATTGTTATGAGAGAGAGAGAGAAAGAGAGGATTGAGGGAAAGGGAGTGAGTGTAGGACCCCTTTCACACTGAGGCATTTTTTCAGGCGCTTTTTGGCTAAAAATAGCACCTGTAAAGCACCTGAAAAACAGCTCCCCTGCAGTCCCAGTGTGAAAGCCAGAGTGTCTTCACACTGAGGAGCTGTGCTGGCAGGGCATTAAAAAAAGTCCTGCAAGCAGCTTCTTTGGGGCGGTGGAGGAGCGGTGTATACACTGCTCCTGCCCATTGAAATGAATGGCCACCGCTGCTGAAGCGTCTGCAAAGCACTTCGGCAGCAGCGCTACACGGGCGCATTTAACCCTTAATTCGGCCGCTAGTGGGGGTTAAAAGCGCCTGCTAGAGGCCGAATAGCGCCGCTAAAATGACAATAAAGTGCTGCTAAAATTAGCAGCATTTTACCATCAACGCCTGCCCCAGTGTGAAAGCAACCTAAGAGTCAGGGAGTGAATGAGACAAAGGAGGGGACAGAGAGGCAGAGGAGGGGGTCTGAGAGACAAAGGTGGGGGGCTGGCTGAGAGACAAAGGAGGGGGGCTGAGAGACAGAGGGGGTGTCTGAGAGACAGAGGGGGGGTCTGAGAGACAGAGGGGAGGGTCTGAAAGACAGAGTGGAGGATCTGAGAGACAGAGGAGGGGAAACTGAGAGACAGAGGAGGGGGGACTGAGAGACAGAGGAGGGGGGACCGAGAGACAGGGGAGGGGGGACCGAGAGACAGAGGAGGGGGGACTGAGAGACAGAGGAGGGGGGACCGAAAGACAGAGGAGGGGGGACCAAGAGACAGAGGAGGGGGGACTGAGAGACAGAGGAGGGGGGACTGAGAGACCGAGGGGAGGGATGAGACAGACAGACCACATAGCACTGTCCCTTCCTGCAGCCCCTCCCCCCTCTCAGTGTGCTGGCATGTATGTACAGGATGCCGGGTCCCTGATGGCCAGCAGTGGCAGCGCCGAGTCTCCCTCTTGATCCGGGGGGTTCTCTCGCTGCTCTGCTCCTTCCAGTGGCTCCTTGGCAGCCCCTTCCTCCGGGATCCCAGCCAGCCTGTCCTCCGGCCTGGGCCACACGGTTCCTGGAGCAGAGAGGAGCCGGTGGAGGAATCCAAGTTCTGGGAGCGCGAGAGTGTCCGCAATCGCTCCTGTTTGCCTCTTCGGTAGTCAGGGAGGGGGTGGAGCTCTTCTCCCTCCTCAGCTTTTACACAAACTCCCCTCCTCGCTGGCCACCTTGCCGGGAGCGGACAGAAACACAGGGCACAGCGTGCTGCACCGAGCACACAGAAGGGAGAGGCGAGGGAGGCGCAGCGTACAAAATGACCACTTGGGGTACTGTAGGTGGTCTTCGCTGAGTGGAGAAAACTCCTCACGTCTGCAACTTCTCCGGCTGTGTTTAGCGCTTCCTTCCCCGCAATTCCCTGAGAACATCACCATCCGATAGGTCAGTCCGTCCCTGGGCAGTACAGCGGTGCTCAAAGTCAGAGGCGTAACTAAAACCTTCAGGGCCCTGGTGCAAAAAACCATGAAGGGCCCCCCTGACCTCCGGCCAGGGCCCTTCTCACTGATCCTGGGGGCAGCAGGACCTGGATAGGAGGGGGAACAAATCCCCTCCATTTTCCTCCTGCAGCCACTGAATGCTTATCGGAGGGAGAGGAGGAGAAGCAGACTTTTAGTGGCTGCAGGAGAAAAATGGAGGGGATTTGTTCCTCTAAATGCCCCCCCATCCAGGTGTTTAGGGTCAACATGTGCGCTATTGCAATTGTGACCCCTGTAGCTACGCCCCTGGTTTGAGTGGCAGTGGTGGTGGTGGGGGATGGTATCAGTGGCAGCATTGGTGGTTGGGGAGGGATAGGCTCAGTGGCATCGGTGGTGGTGGTGGGGGATGGGATGAGTGGCAGCGGTGAGGGAGAGATGGGATGAGTGGCAGCACTGGGGGGTGGGATCAGTGGCAGCAGTGGTAGTTGGGTGGGGATGGGATCATTGGCAGCGGTGGTAGTTGGGTGGGGATGGGATCAGTGGCAGCGGTGGTGGTTGGGGGATGGGATCAGTGGCAAGGGTGGTGGTTGGGGGGGTGGGATCAGTGGTAAGGTGGGATTGAATGAGATGAGTGGCAGAGGTGGTGGGGGGAATGGGATCAGTGGCAAGGGTGGTGGTTGGGGGGATGAAATGGGATAAATGGTAGTGGAAGGGGGGGATTGGATGGAATGAGTGGCAGTGATGGAGGGCATTAGATGAAATGAGTGGCAACGGTGGTGGGAGGATGGGATCCATGGTGAGGGTGGTGGATGGGGATGGGATGAGTGGTGGGGGGATGGTATCAGTGGCAAGAATGGTGGTTGCGGGATGGGATCAGTGACACTAGTGGTCATGGTGGGGTGGATCAGTGGCAGCAGTGGTCATGGTGGCAGTAGTGGTGGTGGTGTGGGGGGTATCAGTAGCAGTAGTGGTGGTGTGGCGGGGTATCAGTGGCAGTAGTGGTGGTGTGGGGGGTATCAGTGGCAGTAGTGGTGGTGGTGTGGGGGGTATCAGTGGCAGTAGTGGTGGTGGTGTGGGGGTATCAGTGGTAGTGGTGGTGGTGTGGGGGGTATCAATGGCAGTAGGGGTGGTGGTGTGGGGGGTATCAGTGGCAGTAGAGGTGGTGGTGTGGGGGTATCAGTGGCAGTAGTGGTTGTGTGTGGGGGTATCAGTGGCAGTAGTGGTGGTGGTGTGGGGGGTATCAGTAGCAGTAGTGGTGGTGTGGCAGGGTATCAGTGGCAGCAGTGGTGGTGTGGGGGGTATCAGTGGCAGTAGTGGTGGTGGTGTGGGGGGTATCAGTGGCAATAGTGGTGGTGGTGTGGGGGGTATCAATGGCAGTAGTGGTGGTGGTGTGGGGGATATCAGTGGCAGTAGTGGTGGTGGTGTGGGGGTATCAGTGGCAGTAGTGGTGGTGTGTGGGAGTATCAGTGGCAGTAGTGGTGTTAGTGTGGGGGGGAATCAGTGAAAGTGTTGATATTGAGGGATGGATGCCACTCACTTGGTTCCCCCTCCTTGTTAGGTATTGCTTTGGTGAGCAGAGAGGATGGGCGGGACCAGTGCGTTCAGGCGGAGCCGGAGAAGATGGGCGGAGCGGGCGGGAACTGTGCCCGTGAGTACAGGAGGAGAGGATGGGCGGAGCGGGCGGCGAGGATGGCTGGAGCGGGCGGAGACTGTGCCTGTGAGTGCAGGAGGGGAGGATGGGCGGAGCAGATGGACAGAGCGGGCGGAGAATGTGCCCGTGAGTGCAGGAGGGGAGGATGGGCAGAGAGGATTGGCGGAGCGGGGAGAGACTGCCCGTGAGTGCCGGAGGAGAGGATGGGCGGAGCGGGGAATGACTGCCCGTGAGTGCCAGAGGAGAGGATGGGCGGAGCAGGCGGGGAGTGCAGTCAGTGTGCCCGCGGTTGCGGGCGGGGACTCGCCGTGAATGACCAGTGTCCATGACTAAGCACTAGATCGTAGTGCGAAACGCGTCGGCTGTACCCATCATTTGCTGTGACTTGTAGTGCTCCATGTTTTTTTTACTAATAAAAGGCAACCTTAATGGTCTTTTTTGGAGTGCGGCTGTCCATATGTTCTAATTTTTCCTGCTTCAAGCATTGCCAGCACCCGTGGTTCCTGGGAGGACATTGATTACCCATTGCACTCACCTGGAGCAGTATCCTTTTCTCTTCACAGTGTCATTCACAAGTGCAAGTGTGACTGGTGCCGTGCAACCCTGGTAATTCCGCCACTGCTCAAAGTAATGGCTGCGCAAGCCGCGCAGCCATTACTTTGACAGGCTGTCACTCAAACCTGCCCACACTGAGCCATCGGCCCACCGGGAATCTCCCGGTAGTCCCGATGGCCAGTCCATCCCTGCTTCTTTGTCTGTGTGTGAGCCGCCCCTCCTGCTGCTCTCATAACACTAACCTGTATACACCATCAGCACTGCTTATGATTTATAAATATTAATGCCGTAAATACCTAATTTAAGAACCGAGATTGCGATCACATGACCAGCCAGCTCCCCTCCTCCCCTCCAGACTGACATCAGCAGAGGAATCTCAGCCCCGCACGCTGCATCTCTCAGAGGAGAAAAGGAGAAAGCTGGCCAGTCATGTGATTGCTATCTCGGCAGTGAAATTAGGTATTTTCAGCATTTATTTTTATAAATCAGCACAGAGGGGGATTCTACAATAGGAGGCAATGATGATGGTGTATACAGGTTAGAGTGGCTTAACAACCACTTTAAATTTTACTTGCCACACCCAGACCTGATTACTTCCAGACCTGTTGAATCAAGAAATCACATAAATAGAAGCTGTCGGACAAAGTGAAGCATGGTCTGGGGCTGCTTTGCAGCTTCAGGACCTGGACGACTTACCATAATTGATGGAACCATAAATTCTGAGCTCTACCAGAAAATCCTCAGTTCGTGACCTCAAGCTCAAGTTCACTTAGGTGATGCAGCAGGACAATGATCCGAAACACAACAGCAAGTACAACTCCAAATGGTTCAAACAAAGCAAAATGTAGGTTTTGGAGTGGCCTAGTCAAACCCTGAACCTAAGTCCAATTGAGATGCTGTATCATTACCTTACACAGGCCGTTCATGCTGGAAAACCCTCCGATGTGGCTGAATAAAACAATTCTGCATAGAAGAGTGGGCCAAAATTGCTTTTTGCCTTAATAAATGAAACCATCATTTAAAAACTGCATTTTGTATTTATTCGGGTCATCTTTGTGTAATAATAAAATTTGTTTGATGATCTGAGTCATTTAAGTGTGACAAATATGCAAAAAAATAATAAATCAGAAAATGGGCAAATACTTTTTCACACAACTGTATTCATACATCACAAAAGTACCTTCTATTGTTCTCGGCCCTCCTCCAAATTCCTTTTTTTTTTTTTTTGCTTGCTGTGATCTGACTCACTGTTAGAGGGTGGCCACATTCATTTTCCATGGTATCACTGTATATACAGTAGAAATGTAGCAACCCTCTCTTGCTCCCTCCCGAGATGGACTATAGGATGGACTATGGGATTTGTAGTGCTCATAGTGCAGTGCACATGACTGCACCTCAAGAGTCCTGCTCATTCCAAACAAATGGAAGTGGGAAACAGAGGGAAAGGTTCAGGAGCACACAGAAGATTTTACAAGGAGGCAGAAAAACTCAATTAGAAATTATTTCATGAAAAATAGATTACATGGACATTAAGTAGTGGATGTGTAGAATATATTTGGAGAATAAGGATATCATTTAGTGTCACTTTAGATGGTTTTGAAATAACTACAAGGAAGAAATCCTTCATTGTCAGTACTAGCTATTTATCCAGGTATTGTGATAGTGTACCAGTCCCCCTTATTACATTTTTAAGTAAACCGAGAGCCCCTGCTTGTGATGCAGTAGAGGTATTACCTGATACGCCCCCTGCGATCTTCTTTTTACCCCCGCCCCCAATGCACAGGGGAGGAAATAATAGCAAACAATTCTGCAAAACTTAGATGGGGATAAATAAGTGACATTTCTAACTTTAGCACAATGTTTTCTAGCTTACTGATTTATTTCACTTGTTGTCTGGTATTGCTCTTTAACACATTTTTATTTTCAGTTAATTTTTCATTTTTACGTGTTCCTTTCCAATTTATTTCTCTAAAATGTTCATTAAAAAAATAGTATTCAGCAATAACACACCGCCCATTTAATTAAGTTCAGTTAATATAAAATAGTGATGAGTTTTGCTTTTACGCTATGCACTTTTAAAAGGATAACGAGGAAATTCCGTAACTTCATATTAGATTCATGAATTTGATGCAAGGGGTCAGGTTTTGCTATAAAAAGAATATACAATACCTCTTTCAGGCTATTGTTCATCATCTGTGATGAAGCGCTGATGAATAAGGATTCCTAAAATTAAAAAAGAGAAATAATTATCAGCATCTGAAAATATATTATTGCTTATACAAAGTTTTATGTATAACCTTCTGTCATGCGGTTTTAGATGAAATTGGTAAACTATTGATTCTAAACACATGCAGTTCGTTGAGTTCTGAATAAATATTCAGCCAAATTTTTCATTATTCGGAGATTCGGATATATCTGAATACCCAAATTACAGTATAAACGAAGTTTACCGAATGCTCCGAATAATGAAACGAAATCTGTCCGAATTTTTGAAATTCAAATTTAAATTTGAATAGAATTTTACATCGAATTCCAGTTGAATTCGAACTGTAAACATGTTTCGGAAATCAAAGACTGTGTGTGTTATTAGAGTACCATTTCGAAATAATGCTGTTTTAGTTTAGCGAAAGGTTATTTAAAGAGTCATTGTAATCATTTGTTGCAGATTTTTCTTTTGTTTGATCACTGTTCCACATTCGAATCTAAAAAAAAAAAAAAAAAAAACGTTTTCGATTCGGCCGATTTAAAATGTATCGATTCGAACGCTTCAAACCGAAAAATTCTGTAAATTCAAAGAAAATTAAAAAAATACATAAAACTAATTCTGAATATGAATCTCGAATATGAATCCCAAATACGAATTGAACGAATCAACCAAATTAAACAAAATTAAATAACTAGATTAACGAATCTAAACTAAAAAAAACTAAACAAATTTTTTCATCATGCACTTGTCTAGTTAATTCCATCACACACTAAAGCTATAGGGGAGATGTATGCCTTCCTAGGAACAATGTTTCCTGCACCTGGCACATAGGTATGTCTTAGTGAGGAAGACTATTACATCTGCCATGGCATTATTGTAAAAAAAAGGTGGTGAGTAGTGTAAAGGGGCAGGACTTCTGGCGCAGTGGCTTAGGCATAGTTGCAAGATATGAAAAACTGTTAAAAATGACCTTGCACCTCTACTAAAACTCAAGTTAACCTCCCTGGCGGTATGATTATATCTGATTTTTGAATGACAAAACGGTACATTTTTTTGCATGGAAATTTGTCATTTTATATTGTAGGCCTGTAATTCTTATGCCGCGTACACACGATCATTTTTCCCTTTGGGCGAGAAAAAACGATCGTCTGTGGGCTTTTTGTAATTTTTCCCAATGGGAAAAACAACATTAATCACAACGAGAAAAATTAGAACATGCTCTAATTTTTCTCGTCGTGATTCTCGTCGTTTTTTTCCGCGGCAGTTTTCCCATAGGGAAACACTGCCACGGAGCCCACACACGGTCGTTTTTCTCGACCAAAAAAAAAATGTCAGGAAAAACGGACATGTGTAGGGAACCAAGCCGTTCCCTCGTTTTTCCCATCGATTTTCTCGACGGTGTTTTCACCGTCGAGAAAATCGATCGTGTGTACGCGGCATAAGGAATAACTCACTTAAATCTGTCCAAACAAGAGTCTAGTAGACATCCCGAGTTTGAAACACAAATTCATAAATTATAATATAATAAATAACTATAAATAATTATAAAAAATAATAATATAATAATAACAAATTTTATTCAATAATGTAATAAAATTTAAAACACTGAAATTTTCTCAGTCGCAGAATCGTCGCTGTCGTCATTTTCAGTGTCTGATGACGAATTTCCACACAAATCACCATCGCTCAATTCTTATTCACTATCTCTGATTTCTAGCTGATCAAAAATTGCTTTTGACGTAGAGGGACGCTTTTTCGATGCCATGGACGTTCTCAAGTTACCAGGCAGAAAGAACAGTATATATATAATATAAAAGTGCAGGCAGGGCACTGGACAAAGCACTAGGGACAAAACTGATGTGAAATAATTTGATACAGTAATGTAATCTACAGATTACAGTGTATTATGTGTTTTGTACTTTTTTACATTTTCCACCGGGCTCCTCCCCAATGCGTTGCAATACTCGCAGGGAACGGAGCCCGGAACAGTAATAAATCAGGCAGATGATCCGGCGTAGGATACAGCGGGATGACACTGAGGGTTCCTGGGGACAAGGTAAGTAACCTGTACCAGGATACTGCAATGCAATCCCGAGTGTGACTTGGGGTTACCACTTTTGGTAATGAATATTAACCCCAAGCCACACTCGGGAATACCGCTAGGGAGATGATTAACAGGTGATTACTGATTTTTTTTTAAAACAACAAATAAGCTGCTCCCCAATAGTGTAGGAGAAACCCATACTGTAAAGAAATAAAAAATGTGAGGGGCTGCTCATTTGAAAACATAAACAAATGCTGTGGTACAATTAAAAAATAAAGTGCAAGGTGCAATAAGCCATTCAATTCAATTAGTCACAATTAGTGAAAAAATCCTTATGAATAAAGTTCATAAAAAGTCTTCAAAGTTATTAAGTTTCTTCTTTCTTCAATATGAGACACTGTTGTAAACCATCACCATCTTTTGCTTATTCACCCGATAGTGCCCAAAAGGAAGCGTAGAGTACCGGTCATGTCACATCCGGGTCCCTGTCTTCCAGTTTTCACCAATCGGTCAGTGGAACGCACGCCAGTTCAAGAGTTTGAGCAGAGCGATGGCATTCCCTTACAGCGTTCTATGCGAGTTATCCTAGTGACAGAGAGGGCACTATACAATGTAAGCAGCCTTTTAACTTCACATCATCTTCGGGCATCAGAATTAGGGATAAGGTCCTTGTCTGCATCAACCTGGGGACAAGGCGCCTTGCCAGAAGGGTGGCTTTGCTGCCCAACTTCCAAGGTACCCTCCCCATACTCACCTGTGATCGTAACCGGAAGAATTCACTGATTCTTGGCATTGGGATCTACTGTATACCATTGTAAATGTAGCTTTAAAGCGGTATTAAACCCAAAACCAAAAATTTTATATTTTGCAGTTTTACCAATCATTAGATGTATTGGCTGTATTCATTTTCTTTTGTAAAGCCATGTACACACGGCCAGTGTTTTCAATTGGCAAGTGTAGTAGATCTGGCGGAAAAAAAAAATGCCGGGAATCCCGGCGGGAAAATAGAGGGCCTGTTCTCTATTTTTCCCGGCACTTTTCCCATCGAGGGAGCATACACACGCCCGGTTTTCACGGCAAAAAGCTCTCCCAGCAGTTTTCTTGCCGGGAAAACCGGTCGTGTGTACGAGGGGCATTAGAATCACCTGCGCACATCTGTACATGATCATCTGCGTACATCTATCCGTGATCACACAAACCAATTATTATATACTTAACCGTTTTTTTTTTTTTTACCAAAGACATGTAGCAGAATACATTTTGGCTTAAATTTATGACATGACAAAATTCGATTTCATTGAATATCTTTTAAAATAAAAAGAAGAAATATAGTTTTTTTTCCAAATTTCCGCTTTTATTTTTGCTTATATCGCAAAATTTTTTAAAACAGAGTCATGAATAAATACCACCAAAAGAAAGCTCTATTTGTGGGAACAAAATGATAAAAATTTAATTTGGGTACAGCGTTGCATGACCGCGCAATTGTCATTGAAAGTGCGAGAGTGCTGAAAGCTGAAAATTGGTCTGAGAAGGAAGGGGGTGAAAGTGCCCAGTATTGAAGTGGTTAAAACAGTTCTTCAGGACACACTCTAGCATCAGATTAACAGGAAAAGAGAGGAAGAAAATGAAGCTTACTGAAAATCAATAGGTGCTCATGACTGTTTGTCAGCTGCTATTAAATAATGGCCATTTCAGTGATTTTGGAGACACAAATAATTGAGTCACATCTTGATCATTCTCCAAAACTGACCATTTTTTATCAATAAGCTGAAAATTATAGTCTTCTAAACCTGTGAATAACATGAACAATGCATCACCCCTGAAAAGCATAATGCCGGCATTTGAAGTCTGTGTCCAAGTTGGGCTAATTTTAGCATTGCATGAAAAGCATTCCTTCCTCATCAATACATCTATTACAGAGTAAGACACAGATCATTACGACAAAATCATTTAATCAAAGTAAAGTAATCAATCACCAGTTAGGATTTATTTATACATCAAATATTTAATCTTGCACATCAATCCACTAATTTTCCAGTTACTCTAATATCAAGTACGGTAATTAGCTTTTACTGTGGGCCTTCGTACTGCTTTATTTATTTAGAAAAATGCATTAAATACTGAAAAATAGATAGTTGATCCCACCAGCAATAAATTAAGCTCTTAACCGGTTAAGGACCGGCTCCTGTACATATACGTCGGCAGAATGGCACGGCTGGGCAAGGTAACGTATATATATGTCACTGTGAAATTCCCACCGCGCGCTTCTGCCGCAAGCTCCGTAACCGTGACCGCGGAATCCATGGACTCGATGTCCGGCGGTGTCCCGCGATCGGGTCACAGAGCTGCAGAATGGGGAGAGGCAAGTGTAAACAAGCATCTCCCCGTTCTGCCTAGTGACACTGTCACTGATCGTGTGCTCCCTCTCATCGGGAGCAGCGATCAGTGACGTGTCACTCGTAGCCACGCCCCCTAACAGTTAGAATCACTACCTAGGACACACTTAACCTAGTGGTTAACCCCTTCACTGCCAGTGTAATTTTCACAGTAATCAGTGCATATTTATAGCACTGGTCGCTGTAAAAATGAAAATGGTCCCAAAAATGTGTCAAAAGTGTCCGATGTGTCGGCCATAAAGTCACAGTCATGATAAAAATCGCAGATCGCCGCCATTACTAGTAAAAAATAAATAAATAATAAAAATGCCATATAACTATCCCCTATTTTGTAGACGCTATAACTTTTGCGCAAACCAATCAATATACGCTTTTTGCGATTTTAGCAAAAATATGTAGAAGAATACGTATCGGCCTAAACTGTGGAAATTTTTTTTCTTTTTATAGATTTTTGGGGGATATTTGTTATAGCAAAAAGTAAAAAATATTGCATTTTTTTTAAATTGTCGCTCTATTTTTGTTTATAGCGCAAAAAATAAAAACCGCAGAGGTGATCAAATACCACCAAAAGAAAGCTCTATTTGTGGGAAAAAAAGGACGTCAATTTTGTTTGGGAGCCACGTCGCACGACCGCTTAATTGTCAGCTAAAGCGACACAGTGCCGAATCGCAAAAAGTGCTCTGGTCTTTGGCCAGCGAAATGGACCGGGGCTTAAGTGGTTAAATTGATACTAAAGTCTTGTTTTTTTTTTTTTTTTTTTTTAAATAACAAACATGTTATACTTACCTGCTCTGTGTAATGGTTTCTCACAGAGCAGCCCCGATCCTCCTCTTCTTGAGTCTCTCGCTGGAGCTCCAGGCCCCTCCCTCCTACCGGGTGCCCCCACAGCAAGCAGCTTGCTATGGGGGCACCTGAGCCGAGCTGCTGCTCTGTGTGTCCATTTAGACATGGAGCTGCAGCTTGGCCCCGCCCCTTTACTTTTATCATTGGCTCACTGACTTTGATTGACAGCAGCGGGAGCCAATTGCGCCCGCTGTGTGTCTCAGTGAATGAGGAGGAAGAGTCCCAGACAGCCAAGTCCCTCATGCAACATCGCTGGATTGAGATGGGGCTCAGGTAAGTATTAGGGAAGCTGCTGCACACAGAAGTTTTTTTTTATCATAATGCATAGACTGCATTAAGATAAAAAACTTTCTGCCTTTAGAAAAATTTTAACATCCAATAGTAGGCTGACAACTCTAGTACTGCTGCACTAAAACAGCAAATAGGAGAAGAGGGGAAACAGCAGGCCGGTGGTATGAGAACAGCATGAGCGCTGAGGAGTTACAGAGAAAAGAGAGGTGATTGCTGATGTTGTCTAGCTGGGAGGGATTCTGACAACCCTGCTTGGAATTTCAGTACTGAAATACTAGTAAATTATGTCACCAGCCAGTGCTCAGACATGCGTATAGAAGGAGCCTAGAGATGGAGGAGTTACATAGGAAGCACAATTTCTGAACCAAGAAGATAAATTGCAGTTGCATGCATGTCCTATTATTTACTGTACATTTCCTTGGACTTACCAGTGTATTACATCACCAATCAGTGCTTGGACTAGACCAAGAGATTCATCTATAACTGGAGCCCTTTCTTATTCACCCAAAGCTGCTCCAAAGAAGGATTGGCCTACGGATCTGCTTCCTTGTTCCGATGCCAGCCGATGTTTGTTACCCAATGCTTTTCATTTAGCGATCTATGTAAGTGCAATACTTTACTTATAATAAATGGGTTTTGAAGATTTCACACCATGTGTGGGTCATTTTTCTTGTATATGATAGTATCTATATGAGGGAAGATCCGGTGAAATACTTTTGGAACTCATGATATTGGGAATCTGACAGCTGCCCAAAGGAGTCTCATGATCAGTCTCATGCTAATTATGGTTGCTTCTAATGAGATGGTCATAGCCTTTTAGTAAGCAGCTTTGGAGGTCAGTTTTGCACATAACTGGAAGGGAATATTGGCATCGATAAACACAGAACAGAAATGGGAATTCCTCAACAAAACTGTTTGGGACCTCACTGCAAAGTATATTCCAATGGGCAATAAGTTTAAAAGGCTAAAAATAAAACCTATGTGGCTCACGGTCAAAGTTAAAAAAGCTATAAACAATAAGAAAAGAGCTTTTAAAAAATATAAAAATGAAAGAACACTAGTGTCATTTAAATGTTACAAAGAATATAACAGGATATGTAAAAAGGAAATCAAGGATGCAAAAATTCAAAACGAACGAAAGAAATTGCAAAAGATAGTAGGACAAACCTCAAAAAAGTCAGGTCTGAGCATGTAGGCCCTTTAATAAATTAGCCTTCTCTTTGTCCCCAGTCACCCACTCTAGATTATTTTGTAAATACTTTCTTCAGCTCTGTGTATACAATGGAGCATGGGGGAAATCACGTCCATAATCGTCTCAAAAGTGTTATGGTCCAGAAATATTTAGACAGAATAAAGGTGGATAAAGCACCTGGACCAGATGACCCACGGATCCTAAAAGAATTGATCTCTGTAATTTTAAAGCCATTGTATCTAATTTTTAGGCACTCATTAATGACAGGAATAGTACCACTGTATTGGCGCTGGGCCACTATTGTGCCTATATTTAAAAAGGGAACAAAGTCTTTACCAAGTAACTATAGACCTGTTAGTTTAACTTCTATAGTTGGGAAGATACTGGAGCGTTTAATAAAAGACCACATAGATGAGTTCTTGCTGGAAAAAAACGATTTAAGCAACAGACAGCATGTATTCATGAAACACAGAAGTTTTCAGACAAACCTGATTTCTTTTTATGAAGACGTGGTATACTTGGATTTTGCAAAAGCGTTCGATACAGTTCAGCACACATGGCTAATGTGTAAGGTAAAGTCTACAGGCTTGGAAAGATCAGTGTGTAAATAAACAGAAAACTGGCTAAAAGACAGAATTCAGAGAGTAGTGGTTAATGACTCTTACTCTGAATGGTCTAAGGTTATCAGTGGTAGGCTCAATAATAACATGCAATGCTAAGCTGCAGTTTCCAAAGCGAGCAAAGTCCTTTCTTGTATTAAGAGAGGTATGGACTCCAGAGAGAGAGAGATCATTTTGCACCTGTGCAAATCATTAGTAAGACCTCATCTGGAATATGCAGTTCAGTTTTGGGCACCAGTTCTCAAAAAGGATATCGGGGAACTGGAGAAAGTGCAGAGAAGGGCAACCAAACTGATAAGAGGCAAGGAGGAGCTCAGCTATGAGGAAAGATTAGAGGAACTGAATTTAATCACTCTTGAGAAGAGGAGATTAAGGGGGGATATGATCAACATGCACAAATATATAAGGGGTCCATATAGTGAACTTGGTGTTGAGTTATTCACTTTACGGTCAACACAGAGGACAAGGGGGCACTCTTTATGTCTAGAGGAAAAAAAGATTTCATCTCCAAATACGGAAAGGTTTCTTCACAGTAAGAGCTGTGAAAATGTGGAACAGACTCCCTCCAGAGGTGGTTCTGGCCAGCTAAGTAGATTGCTTTAAGAAAGGCCTGGATACTTTCCTAAATGTACATAATATAACTGGGTACTAACATTATAGGTAAAGTTGATCCAGGGAAAATCCGATTGCCTCTCGGGGATCAGGAAGGAATTTTTTCCCCTGCTGTAGCAAATTGGATCGTGCTCTGCTGGGGTTTTTTGCCTTCCTCTGGATCAACTGTGGGTATAGAATTGGGTATATGGGATTGTACAATATTTTTTATTCTTATTTTTTTATATTTTTATGGTTGAACTGGATGGATTTGTGTCTTTTTTCAACTTGACTAACTATGTAACTATGTGGTGGATGTTTACAGTGGTTCTTTTTCTTTGGGAGACACACACTGTTTTTTAACTTTACTGGGACATCTTCACTTTGCATTGTGGTGCACTATTTAAACGTTTGATGAACTTAATTTTTTTATTCAGATGAACTAAAATTCTTGTCTGTTTATCTGTTTATTATGTGATTATATACAATTTATGCTTTGGATTAATAACTAATAGGGACTCTAAATTATCTTATATATTGGTACTAGAGTTTGGAATATAGCGCTGCCTACACATATATTTATGCTCTTATTGATGTCTATTATACCTAGACATTAGGAAAGCTGCTTGTTCCTCTTCCCTTTTTTATCTTTATTTATATATATATTTTGTGCTGAGCGTGTGTTTTTTTTTTGTTTGTTTGTTTTTTTTGTTTCATAAAAGAGTTTTTATTCTTATTTTTGTTCAATATCACCAATCAGTGCTTGGACTAGTCCAAGAGATTCATCTATAACTGATTTAAATATGGAGAGTCCAAAACCTGGTGCAACTCAATCAGCTTCCAGTTTTTTTTTGGCAAAGCTTAATTGAACAAGCTTATGTTAGAAGCTAATTGGCTACCATGCACAACTGCACTAGATTTTGCACTCTCCAATTTTAGTAAATCGACTGCATTGTGGTTTCAATACCCACAGTGGCCACTTTATTGGAAAACAAACAAATAATTAACTTCAATATTATATAAATGTTATAATAAATCAAATTTAACAGAAAATTGCTAACTAGCGAACAATGATATAAGCAAGAGGGGAGTTACAAACAACTATCCACATACTCATGTCAAGGTCACCATTAGGGTAAAAGATGACACATTACTCCTCCCAGACCTCATACAAGGTAGAGCGCTAGGCAACATGCTGTAATCGCACAGAAAAAGTACCTCCACAGAGCAAACATCAAGTACCCCAACAGCAGGGGACATGTCCCATAGGAAGCCTCTGAAGGAAGACCTGGTGGAATTCAACGTGATTCGGAAAAAGGGGACGCGTAGAGAAGGAAGCCCCCACATATTTTAATTCAAATTGCAATTTTAAAAAGACCAACGGAAATGTGTAAATTACAATATCATTTAATGCTTATGAAATTTTAATGTATGAGTTTAGATCTATCATTTGATGCTTATGAGATTTTACTGTATGGGTTTAGATCTATTTAACACTATAACAAAAATATGGAAGAGTTTGTAAAAATGTGAAAGTCATCAAAATTTATTTTTTGGTATGCATACATTTTGATAATAACTCATAATATGTACTCATTACCAAAATATGATAATTTGAAGATGTTTATATTTAGAATCAGGGACATTTTAACTAACAAACCTTTAAAACCCGAGGCATTTCAACCAACCAACCTTTAAAACCAGAGACATTTCACCCAACCTTTAAAACCAGAGACATTTCAACCAACCAACCTTTAAAAACAGAGACATTTCAACCAACCAACCTTTAAAACCAGGGATATTTCAACCAAACAACCTTTAACCGCTTGCCGACCAGCCGCCTTCATTATACTGTGGCAGGTTGGCACGGCTGCGCGAACTGCCGAAAGTGTACACCGGCCACTTTAAGAGCTTTAGGGGTCGCACCCGTAGCGTTTCACCGGAGCCAATGCGCATTGCTTGTGGCCGCGATGTCCACCGGAGACCCACGATCGCTCCTTTAGAGAGCCAGAATGGGGATCTGTCAATGTAAACAGACAGATCCCCGTTCTGTAGGAAAGTAGAGAGCAATCTGCTGTTCCTAGTGATCAGGAATAGCGATCTCTCTCTACTCCCTGTCAGTACACTGCCCCCACAGTTAGAAACACCTCCCTAGGGAACACTTAATCCCTTGATCGCCCCCTAGTGTTAACCCCTTCCCTGCCAGCGACATTTATAAAGTAATTAGTGGCTATTTTTAGCTCTGTTCGCTGTATAAATGTCAGTGGTTCCAAAAAAGTATCAAAAGTGTACAATCTGTCTGCTGTAATGTCGCAGTCTCGCAAAAAATTGCTGATCGCTGCCATTACTAGTAAAAAATAATTAAAAAAATTATAAAACTGCCATAAATATATCCCCTATTTTGTAGACACTATAACTTTTTGGCAAACCAATAAATATATGCTTATTGCGATTTTTTTGCCAAAAATATGTAGAAGAATACATATTGGCCTAAACTGATGAAAAACATTGTTTTTTTTATTTATTTTTTGGATAGTTATAGCAAAAAGTAAAAAATATTTAATTTTTTTTTTCAAAATTGTCTGTCTTTTTTCGTTTATAGAGCAAAAAAAAAAAAATGCAGAGGTGATCAAATTCCACCTACAGAAAGCTGTATTTGTGGGAAAAAAGGACGTCAATTTTGCTTGGGTACAACCTCGCACGACCGTGCAATTGTCAGTTAAAGCGACGCAGTGCCGTATCGCAAAAAATGGCCTGGTCATTAAGGGGGCAAATCCTTCCGGGTCTTAAGTGGTTAAAACCAACCAACCTTTAAAACCAGAGACATTTCAAGTTAAAAAGTAAAAAATAAATTAATACCAAGAGCTATAATAAGAAACCAGAGATCACCAGCTAATCATATGAGTCCTCTAGTGATAGAGAGTACTTTGTCAAGAATTCTATAGAGGTTTTCAATTGACATATACATTCAGTTTATCCAAAATCATTTGCCAAGTGTTATTGCTACTGACAGAAATGATTATGTAGCCAGACACGTGATTGTTATTGGCAATAATTATACCCTGTATTCTTCATTACTGTGAGTGCGGTGACTGCCTCTGTACTAGTATTCCGCCTGGGAGTCTGAGAATGTCAAGTCCAACATCTTCCCAGACAGGCATTTGGCTGTTGACAGATTTCCTTTAAATCTCTGGAAACATTTTGAAAATGCAAATTCGTTGAATACATGCAGAAATCTATTGCCTAGAGACAAGATTGGTACCTAATATCAAGTTCTTTCAGATTTCACATCACACTGACTGATCAAACTCAAACAGCGAGGCACTGAAAATTTGCATATGAAAAAAAAACTCAAAATAGATATAATATGTGATATATGTAAGGTGCATGAGGCTCAAAATAAAAGTGAATCATGACATGTCTTAAGTAAAATGTAAAGTCTCTGTTGTATGCAAAAGAAAGCAAATGCTAGTCTTCCAAAATGTCTTTCCCTGGTTTTACAGATAAATTACTAATCAAAAACGTTTCAGAACAGCCAGTGATTATAAGGTCAGCAAAGAGCAGATTATGTGCGTTCTGTTTATCTAAAGACAACAGTAGGGAAGAAATCAGTGGAAGAGATGCTGTAACACAAAATTCCTTCCATAAAAAGAAAAAGACCTTATATATAAGTATTAAAAAAACTGTTATCCCTCCTGCAATACTTTTCAAACAGTCCTCATCTTCTGAGGACAGCTGCCCGACAGGATACACACTGAATGGGTTGTTTAGGTACTGTAAGTCATACACAGTTGATGGTAAGTGGAAGGGTATAGCCAGCGAGGGTGGCACAGCCATACTCTGCTCAGCAGAAGGTTGTATTCATGGGAATGGAGAGGACAGAAGATCAGTTTATGCCAGTGCCATTTATCACAGGGGAAGTTATACTGATTAGGGCAAGTTTTCTAATTTGCCTGATCATGCCGAGAGTTGCTGGTCAGATATAGTCCATGGATGTGAGATTGTCACTGGCTGCATCCAAAAATGTATATTTTTGTATATTGCATGTCTAAATACCCTCAAGCCCCGTACACACGACCGGTTTTCCTGCCAGGAAAACTGGCAAGAGAGCTTTTGGCCGGGAAAACCAGACGTGTGTATGCTTCCTCGCAGTTTTCCCGACAGGAAAACAGCTGGGAATCCCAGCGGGAAAATAGAGAACCTGCTCTCTATTTTCTCGTCGGGATTTCCGGCGTTTTTTTTGCCAGATTTACTAATACTTTCCTATGGGAAAGACTGCGAGGCAGTGCCGATGGAGCATACACACTGCCGGGATTCCCGGCCAAAGCTCTCATGGCAATTTTCCTGCCGGGTTCTCGGCTTTCCCCTTGGTTTTGCTAATTATTTAGATTTACTTATTGAATTATGCAGTATAGCATAATTTTATATTGCATTTTATATTTTTATATTTTTATATTTTATATTTATATTTTATATTTATATTTTATATTTATAATTTTATATTGCATTGCTGTACAAAATAAGTGTATAACAACATACAGTGCCTTGAAAAAGTATTCATACCCCTTGAAATTTTCCACATTTTGTCATGTTACAATCAAAAACGTGTATGTATTTTATTGGGATTTTATTTGATAAACCAACACAAAGTGGCACATAATTGTTAAAGCAGGTGTCCTGGTTCACCGTTTCAGGTCCGATTTCAGCTGGAATTTTGGGCTGAATTCGGACCTGAAAACGGACCATAAGACGCACAGGGCTCCTGTGCAAATTTGCATCGGAGTCACATTGGAAATATGTGAACTGGCTCCATAGAAAGATTTTCACAATTTCCTGCTATTGCGAATTGGATGCGGGGATTCCACATCCAATTCGCAATAGTGTGAACCCAGCCTCAGTGGAAGGAAAATGATAAATGGTTTTCACAATTTTTTACAAATACATATCTGAAAAGTGTGGCGTGCATTTGCATTCAGCCCGCTTTACTCTGATACCCCTAACTAAAATCTAGTGCCTTCAGATGTTACATAATTAGTAAAGAGTCCACCTGTGTGTAATTTAATCTCAGTATAAATACATCTGTTCTGTGAAGCACTCAGAGGTTTGTCAAAGAACCTTAGTAAACAAACAAACAGCATCATGAAGGCCAAGGAACACACCAGACAGGTCAGGGATAAAGTTCTGAAGAAGTTTAAAGCAGGGTTAGGTTATAAAAAAATATCCCAAGCTTTGAACATATCACGGAGCACTGTTCAATCCATTAACTGAAAATGGAAAGAGTATGGCACAACTGCAAACCTACCAAAACATGGCCGTCCACCTAAACTGACAGGCCGGAGAGAATTAATCATAGAAGCAGCCAAGAGGCCCATGGTAATTCTAGAGGAGTTGCAGAGATACACAGCTCAGGTGGGAGAATCTGTCCACAGGACAACTATTCGTTGTGCACTCCACAAATCTGGCCTTTATGGAAGACTGGCAAGAAGAAAGCCATTGTTGAAAGAAAGCCATAAGTAGTCCTGTTTGCAGTTTGCGAGAAGCCATGTGGGGGACACAGCAAACATGTGGAAGAAGGTGCTCTGGTCAGATAAAACCAAAATGTAACTTATTGGCCTAAGAGCAAAACGCTGTGTGTGGCGGAAAACGAACACTGCTCATCACCCTGAACACACCATCCCCACCATGAAACATGGTAGTGGCAGCATCATGTTGTGGGAATGCTTTTCTTTAGCAGGGACAGGGAAGCTGGTCAGAGTTTATGGGAAGATGGATGGAGCCAAATACAGGGAAATCTTAGAAGAAAACCTTTTAGAGTCTGCAAAAGATTTGATACTGTGGCAGAGGTTCACCCTCCAGCAGGACAACGACCCTAAACATACAGCCAGAGCTACAGTGGAATGGTTTGGATCAAAGCAACAAATGTGTTAGAATGGCCCAGTGAAAGTTCAGACCTAAATCCAATTGAGAATCTGTGGCAAGACTTGAAAATTACTGTTCACAGATGCTCTCCATCCAATCTGACAGAGCTTGAGCTATTCTGCAAAGAAGAACGGGCAAAAATGTCACTCTCTATATGTGCAAAGCTGGTAGAGACATACCCAAAAAGACTTGCAGCTGTAATTGCAGTGAAAGGTGATTCTACAAATTATTGACTCATGGGGGCTGAATACAAATGCAAACCACACTTTTCAGATATTTATTTGTAAAAAATTTTGAAAACCATTTATCATTTTTCTTCCACTTCACAATTATGTGCCACTTTGTGTTGGTCTATCACATAAAATCCCCAAAAAGTACATTTACATTTTTAGTTGTAACATGACAAAATGTGGAAAATGTCATGGGGTATGAATACTATTTCAAGGCACTGTATACAAATCAATAAAACCACAGGAGGGAAACCCACTTTGTAGAGTAAGGTAGAAAGAGTAAGGGAGATTTGTCATTATTCTGTTGTAGATACTGTACCTTTTAGGTATTTGACGAAGTATAGCCATTCATTACTTAAGGCGTAACTCCACTTTTGTTGAGAAAAAAACACCCCCTGGGTGATCTATGTACATTGCAAGGATTATAACAAACTTTGTTGCAGACTCCCACCTTTTGTTATTCTGAATAAATCCGTGTGTGTTTGTCTGTGCCTCTGTTCTAAGTGGGTTTAATGGGAGTGATTTCATAATTATCAGTCACTGTGGCTGGGCCTGTATCCCTTTAGACGTGTTCCTATTGAAAAAATAAAATTTTTGTTGCAGGGGATGCCTGAAATCTGACTTGTATCTTAGGCAGACTTCTGTGAAAATTGGTGAGCCAATCACACAAGCAGGAAATTATGTTTCTGGGGAGTGGTCAGTATACATTCTGTGTACAGAACAACTCCATGTAGCCATACTGCATTGCATTTATACAAAATTACAGCGGCTGCAGATTGAAAAGGAAAGGTAATTTTTAATAACATCCAATTACAATTTGACTTGTATCGCAATTGTACACGCTATATTATTGTTTCTTTATTTGCTAATTTTTCCCCCCACAAAAGTGGAGTTACCCTTTAACCACTTCCCTACCCAGCCATAGTCAAATGACGTCCACAGATGGGATCTCCCATCCTGGGTGGACGTCATATGACGTCCTGGCTTTGTAGGGGGATATCTGAATGATGCCTGCAGCTAGAGGCATCATTCAGATTGAAGTGCTGGCGATTCTGTGCACCATAAGAATGATCATAGCGGCGGTTCCGCCGCTTGATCGTTCTTATAGGCCGCGGGAGGGGACATCCCCCCCTCCCGACGTCATCCGGTGCTTCTCCGGGCTCTCCCGTGCGATCGGGGACCTGGAGCGAATCTTCCGGCGCCGTTGGTGGGTCACGTGACGAGCATAGAGATGAGCATAGAGATGACTGGTGACCAGATGGTCACCAGTCATCTCTATGATCGTCAGAGGCCCGGGCGCGATGTGATGACGTCACGCCCGGGTCCTCAAATGTAAACAAAGCCGCCATTGCGGCTAGTAAGTATGAGATCAGTGAAAAAAATTTCACTGATCTCATGCTTTCCAGCCTGGAGGAAAGATGTGGGGTCTTATTGACCCCGCATCTCTCAATAAAGAGGACGTGTCACACACATTCCTATTATAAGGATGTTTACATTCCTTGTAATAGGAATAAAAGTGATTAAAAACAAAAAAGAAGTAAAATAATTGTACAATAAATAAATAAATAAGTAAAAAAAATAAATAAAATAAATTAAAACGCCCCTGTCCCCGGTAGCTCGCGATCAGAAACGAATGCACACGTAAGTCGCCCACATATGTAAACGCCGTTCAAACCACATATGTGAGGTATCGCCGCTTGCGTTAGAGGGCGTGCAACAATTCTAGCACTAGACCCCCTCTGTAATTCTAACCTGGTAACCTGTAAAAAAAATTAAAGCGTCACCTATGGAGATTTTTAAGTACCGAAGTTTGGCGCCATTCCATGAGTGTGCGCAATTTTAAAGCGTGACATGTTAGGTATCTATTTACTCGGCGTAACATCATCTTTCATATTTTCCCCAAAAATTGGGCTAACTTTACTGTTTTGTTATTTTTTAATTCATGAAACCATTTTTTTTTTAAAAAAGGCGTTTGAAAAATTATTGAGCAAATATCGTGCAAGAAAAAAAGTTGAAATGACCGTCATTTTATACCCTAGGGTGTCTGCTAAAAAAACATATATAATGTTTGGGGGTTCTGAGTAATTTTCTAGCAAAAGAATGATGATTTGTACATGTAGGAGAGAAGTGCTAGAATAGGCCCGGTATTGAAGTGGTACAAAAAGCCCTGTATTGAAGTGGTTAACGTTCAGCAGCAACGCATTCAGTACTGCTACCAAGAATCAAGATGTGTATGGGCTGTGGAGAAAGTGATCACATCTTCAAACCAGAAAACATTTACATTGAAGAAAACTATAACAGTTAAGCTGGTATTCGGTAAGGTGTTGGAGGGTGGATATGGGCTTTGGAATGTGAATAAAGATGTTGTGACTTGAAGGGGGGGTAATTAGTGCTTCATTTATCCCAACAACATGGTTGATATGGTGTCCAAATGATTGAAACGCATTATTTATACTATTACATTGTGAGTGAGTGAGTAACTTATAGTATAGCGCTACAAATGCGAACTAAATCGCCTCAAGGCGCTTTGTATCCATTGTCGTCCTGATCCTTCAGAAGAGGTGGGTCTTAAGTTTTTTCTTGAAGGCCCGGTGGTTTTCTTCCATGCGGATGTTCGTTGGTAGAGCGTTCCATAGCCGTGGTCCTTGGACTACGAAACTTCGTTCTCCTTTAGATTTGTAGCGGGACTTAGGGATGTGGAGGAGGTTTTGGTTAGTTGATCGGAGAACGTGATTGGGGATGTAGTGTTTTATTTTTTCGCATAAGTATTGAGGAGAGTTTCCTTGTGTGCATTTGTGAGTGAGGCAGAGGTTCTTGAAAGTTACCCAATCCTTTACTGCTAGCCAATGGAGGGTCCTAAGGGACGGGGTGATTGATTCCCATGTTTTTTCCCATTACCAGTCTGGCTGCTGTGTTCTGGACGACTTGTAGACGAGAAATCTGGTATTTGGGTAGTCCTAGGTAGAGGGAGTTTGCGTAGTCGAGTCGAGAATTGATGATTGTTCCAACTACTATTGCTGTATCCTCTTCCGGGATGAAGGGGATAAGTCTTCGTAGCAGGCGGAGAAGATGGTGAGATCCGCTGACTACTGATCCTATTTGGGCGTCCATGGTCATGTCTGAGTCAAAGATGACTCTGAGACTTTTGACTTTGGTGTTTGGGGTAATGGTGGGTGGTGTCCATGTCGTCCTAGAGTTTGTCTTTCGGTTTGCGTGAAGAAAGAGAAGTTTTGTTTTGGATCCATTAAGTTTGAGGGAACTCTCCGTCATCCAATTGTCTATCAATGTAAAGCATTGTTCTAGTCTGTGATATTGATCTTTTTTGTTGGTGATGCGAAAGTAGAGTTGAGTGTCATCAGCATAGGAGTAGTAGAGCAGGTCCTGTTTGCTGATGATTTTGAGGAGTGGGCGGAGGTAGATGTTGAAGAGAACGGGCAACAGGGGTGATCCTTGAGGGACTCCGCATGTAATGGTGCGTGCTTCTGAAGTGAAGGCTCCTAGTTTCACTGTCCGGGATCGGTTCTCCAGGAACGATGCGAACCAGGGTAGATCAGAGTCTGTGACTCCGGCTACTTCTGTGAGACGAGTGAGCAAACTTTTGTGGTCTACTGTGTCGAAAGCTGCACTGAGGTCCAGCAGCACCAGGAGACTCGATTCTTCGCCATCTGCTGCTTCAAGGGCCTCATCCCATATTTTGAGAAGTGCCGTTTCTGTCCCGTGGCGTGGGCAGAAACCCGATTGTAGTGGGTCCAGGAGTTTGTTGGTGTCCAAATGGAGTTGTAGCTGTTGTACTACTGCTTTCTCAATGATCTTGGAGATGGTGTTAAGGCTTGTTACCGGTCTGCGGTGGTTTGGGTCTTTGGGGTCGAGGTTCAGTTTCTTTAGGAGGGGCTTGATTATACCTTGCTTGAGGGAAGTCGGAACAATACCTTCTTTGAACGATTGATTAATGAGATGTATGATGGTGGGTGCCAAGATGTCGATACATTCTTTCAGGAGTTTTGTGGAAATAATGTCTATTGGTGATGTGCTGTCTCAGAGGCTTCCGATGATGCTTTTGGTGGTGTCGATGGTGATTGGGACCAGAGTAAATTTAGTTGATTGTAAAATATTTATGTTGATTTTTTCTTCTTGCTTTGTCTGAGAGAGGTTGCTTGTTTTTTTCTGCTGAATTATTTCACGAATGTTATCGATTTTGTCGATAAAAAAATCCGATAGTTCATTGCAGAATTCTTGTGTTTCATTTGTTGGAGGCTCTAGGCAGGTGGGGTTCATAGTTTGAGAGACTAGTTTGAAGAGTTTGCGGGGACTGTTTAGGGCTTTTGAGATGGTGTTAGAGAAGTGTTCTTTTTTTGCTTTGAAGATTGCTTTGTGGTATTTCTTGGTGAGTAATTTGTAGTTTGTGTGGTTTGCCTTTGTTGAGTTTCTTCTCCAGGCTCCTTCAGCTATTCTGCGTTCTTGCTTCAGTAATGTAAGAGCGTAATTGAACCAGCCGGAATTATTTTTGCGGATGAGTGCTCTGCGTCTCTGAGCGACTGTGTCTGCTCTCTGTAGTAATGCTTTGTTAAGGGAGTTGAGTGTTTCTTCTGTTAAGTGGTTTTGATTCATTATTTGTTCGATAGTGTGGTTTTGAAAAGTTCCGAGTGTAGTTTCTTCTGTGATCTTGTCCAGTGTGTTGTTATTGAATGTGTCGGTTTTTGGAAGATGGTTTTGGTGGTTATTTTAAATTTGATAGCGTGGTGGTCCGTCCATGGTAAAGACGTGTTTTCCAGTGTGTTGATGTCCATATTTTGTTTGAAGATGAGGTCGAGAGTGTGACCCGAAACATGCGTGGGAGAATGTATCAGTTGCTGCAGACCTAGTTCTTCCAGTTGGTCGATGCAGGCGGCGGCGATGGGGTCCTGGTTGGAATTAGCCCAGAAATATATAATGAAATACTTCAACTCACCATGATGCAGAATCAATGTCACTTGCCAGCACACCGCAGCCACCAGATGCAGCCTGTCACTAGCCTGCTACCACAGCACCAGATGCAGCCTGTCACTAGCCTGCCACCACAGCACCAGATGCAGCCTGTCACTAGCCAGCCACCACAGCACCAGATGCAGCCTGTCACTAGCCAGCCACCACAGCACCAGATGCAGCCTGTCACTAGCCAGCCACCACAGCACCAGATGCAGCCTGTCACTAGCCTGCCACCACAGCACCAGATGCAGCCTGTCACTAGCCTGCCACCCCCGCACCAGATGCAGCCTGTCACTAGCCTGCCACCACAGCACCAGATGCAGCCTGTCACTAGCCTGCCACCACAGCACCAGATGCAGCCTGTCACTAGCCTGCCACCACAGCACCAGATGCAGCCTGTCACTAGCCTGCCACCCCAGCACCAGATGCAGCCTGTCACTAGCCTGCCACCACAGCACCAGATGCAGCCTGTCACTAGCCTAATTGTGTTACCACAGCAGTTCTTTACATCTTTAGCAGTTAAGGCCTTAGGGTACACTTCTACCATGGCTTTAAGTAATATGATTAGGACATGCTTAATAAATATGATAAGAAACTTTATACACCTTGATTGACAGACCCACAAGACTTGCCAAATAAGTCGAGGATGTTGAAAACCCCTGCCAGGTAAAAACATTTCTGTCCTCGCACTATTTTGGAATCTTCACTTCCTGTCCTGAATTCACAACAAGAAGTTCGAAGAAATCTCCTAAAGCATGAGAAATTTCCCTTTTATAAAGATGTTCCTAAAACAGATGTCCCTGGTACCTTTTGATCTGGGGAAAACTCCTCACTTTGTTTCTGAGTGACAATGATCACCACCAATATAAAAAGCGGAATCTCCCCAGTGGGACAAAGACAGCAAAAAAAAAAAAACATGACAAATTGTCTAACTCTTCCACATTCTAGCCCAAATTTTTTTCTCCAGAGATACACTTTAAGAGACCAATAAACATGCAATAACAGTCTCCTGATCTGGCTATTGTAGATAGGTGATTATAGATGGGAAAAAGCAGTTGCTGGTGGTGTAAATTAGTGATAGGACAATTTTGTTTATGGAATGTTCTGCAGTACTCCATAGACAGTTTATCAGATTATACCTATACTGAAGACTGTCCTCTCAAGCCTCAGGACACCTGAACACTTAAAGGGGATATAAAGGTTCATGTTTTTCCACCTTAATACATCCTATGCATTAAGGTGAAAAAACATCCGACAATACCAGGCCCCCCCCAGGCCCCCCCCCCCCCGTTTTACTTACCTGAGCCCGTTCACCTGCTGCACTCGCCCCCGACGTCCTCTTCTCTGCTCAGCCTGGCCGTTGATTGGCTAGAGTGGATGGATTGAAAGCAGCGCAGCCATTGGCTCGCGCTGCTGTCAATCACATCCAATGACACGGCGCGCCGGGGGCGAGTGATACAGTGAGCGGCTATAGCCGCCGTCTGTATCACGGGAGCGCGCCCGCAAGAACTAACCACCATGCGAGAGAGCTCGCATGAAGGTGGTTCGTTCTTGCGGGGAGGAGCCGAGACAGCCGCCGAGGGACCCCAGAAGACCAGGTTCGGGGCCACTCTGTGCAAAACGAGCTGCACAGTGGAGGTAAGTATAACATGTTTGTTATTTATTTTTATTTATTTTTTTAATTGCCTTTACAACCCCTTTACCCACCATTAAAAAGGTAACGTTTGGAATAGAAGAGACCTGGAATACATTCACTAGATTCACTAGCAGCTGACTGGCACCCTTTCTTATCCAAAAAGTCCTCCTTCCTGTGCCACCGGGTATAGTTCTGTCAAATCAGCATCTTAACATTATTGAAATAAGGCTATACTTTGCTGAAACAAGGGATTTTAAAAGCTGAACACACTGAAGTGGAGCTTGTTAACTGCAATAAAAGTCAAACCAAATTTAAAATGTAAGCCATCAGAGTTTGTCCTCTATCTCAAATGCTTTTCTCGCTTCTGATAGCATTTATAAATGCTGCCTTATGCATATATACTTAAACGCCATGCATTGTAAACAAAATCATATCCCCACAATATAAACTGTTCTACATTATTGCTGTTATTGTTGTTTATTATATTGTTAAATCTATAATTCTTAAAACATTATAATTAAATATTATTATTATTATTAATATTATTACTGATTCAAATTTATAAAATGCAAAAATCAGGCAAATTTTTCATCTTTTTTTTTGGCTGATGACAAATTTACTTTAATATGGTCCTTAAATTCTACAGATTGGACAAACCTACATGCACATTAGGGATGAGCTCGGTGTTCGAGTCGAACATAGGTTCGACTCGAACATCGGCTGTTCGCGCGTTCGGCGAACAACGAACGATTTGGGCCGTTCGCGCCAAATTCGAGTGACGCGAACGGCCCACAATACACTGCGCCATCGCAGTGTAATCCCGGCGCTGTGATTGGCCAAGCATGCACTGTGACCCTGCATGCTTGGCCAATCACAGCGCCGGCAGCGAGGAGAGCAATGATTGGCCACAGGCAGGATGCCTGTGGCCAATTATAGCTGAGGGGGTTTGGTACACGCCCCACACTTTAAAAGGCCGCCAGCGCGGCGGCCTCGTGTAGTGTGTTCCGGAGCAGGGAAAGTGAAGGATAGGCAGGGACAGTGTCAAATCTTGTCAAATCTATTCTTTGCTAAACCTTGTGTGTAGGGACAGAGAAGGATAGGCAGGGAGAGTGTCAGTGTCATATTCTTTGCTAAACCTTGTGTGTAGGTAGAGAGAAGGATAAGCAGGGAGAGTGTCAGTGTCATATACTTTGATAAACCTTGTGTGCAGGGAGAGAGAAGGATAGGCAGGGGACAGTGTCAGTGTCATATTCTTTGCTAAACCTTGTGTGCAGGGAGAGAGAAGGATAGACAGGGAGAGTGTCAGTGTCATATACATTGATAAACCTTTTGTGCAGGGAGAGAGAAGGATAGGCAGGGGACAGTGTCAGTGTCATTGTTGCTAAGCCTCCTGCACATTATACACCTGAAGTTAGCCCGTATTGCTGCTTTTTCCTGGTGTGTTACACCAACAGGATTTTGCGGCACTTACAGAGGGCGGAGTGTGCCTCCTGACCATATTACACCTTAACTTAGCCTGTATTGCTGCTTTTTCCTGGTGTGTTACACCAACAGGATTTTGCGGCACTTACAGCGGGCGGAGTGTGCCTCCTGACCATATTACACCTGAACTTAGCCTGTATTGCTGCTTTTTCCTTGTGTGTTACACCAACAGGATTTTGCGGCACTTACAGCGGGCGGAGTGTGCCTCCTGACCATATTACACCTTAACTTAGCCTGTATTGCTGCTTTTTCCTGGTGTGTTACACCAACAGGATTTTGCGGCACTTACAGCGGGCGGAGTGTGCCTCCTGACCATATTACACCTGAACTTAGCCTGTATTGCTGCTTTTTCCTGGTGTGTTACACCAACAGGATTTTGCGGCACTTACAGCGGGCGGAGTGTGCCTCCTGACCATATTACACCTTAACTTAGCCTGTATTGCTGCTTTTTCCTGGTGTGTTACACCAACAGGATTTTGCGGCACTTACAGCGGGCGGAGTGTGCCTCCTGACCATATTACACCTGAACTTAGCCTGTATTGCTGCTTTTTCCTGGTGTGTTACACCAACAGGATTTTGCGGTACTTACAGCGGGCGGAGTGTGCCTCCTGACCATATTACACCTTAACTTAGCCTGTATTGCTGCTTTTTCCTGGTGTGTTACACCAACAGGATTTTGCGGCACTTACAGCGGGCGGAGTGTGCCTCCTGACCATATTACACCTGAACTTAGCCTGTATTGCTGCTTTTTCCTGGTGTGTTACACCAACAGGATTTTGTGGCACTTACAGCGGGCGGAGTGTGCCTCCTGACCATATTACACCTTAACTTAGCCTGTATTGCTGCTTTTTCCTGGTGTGTTACACCAACAGGATTTTGCGGCACTTACAGCGGGCGGAGTGTGCCTCCTGACCATATTACACCTTAACTTAGCCTGTATTGCTGCTTTTTCCTGGTGTGTTACACCAACAGGATTTTGCGGCACTTACAGCGGGCGGAGTGTGCCTCCTGAACATATTACACCTGAACTTAGCCTGTATTGCTGCTTTTTCCTGGTGTGTTACACCAACAGAATTTTGCGGCACTTACAGCGGGCGGAGTGTGCCTCCTGACCATATTACACCTTAACTTAGCCTGTATTGCTGCTTTTTCCTGGTGTGTTACACCAACAGGATTTTGCGGCACTTACAGCGGGCGGAGTGTGCCTCCTGACCATATTACACCTGAACTTAGCCTGTATTGCTGCTTTTCCCATTTCCCTGCAGGCCATTAGAATGTCTGGAAGGCAAACAAGGAGAGGCAGACAGTCAGGAGCCAATAAAAGAGGGCAAGCAGGCTCTGTGTCTAGAGACAACAGTGCTGGTCGTGGACGCGGTGCATCGCCATCAGCACGTGGCCATGGGACACGCTTGTCCTTCTTTTCGGCAGCTGGACGTGTTGAGCCGCATCATGCCGAAGACTTGGTAGAGTGGATGACCAAGCCCTCCTCATCCTCCTCATCCTCTCTCACCCAGGCTCAGGGTACTGGCAAAGCAGCTGCCAAAGCGTCCTCTTCCCTGGTATCAATGTCATCATCAGTCACTCCTTCCCTAGACCAACCATGTCCTCCTGAGGAGTCCCCCTAACTGTTTGAGCACAGTGTTGGGTACATGCTCCAGGAGGATGCCCAGCGTTTCGAAGGGTCTGATGATGATACCCAGCTAGAGGAAGGCAGTAGCGTTAGAGCAGAGAGAGGGGATGCTCAAGAAGGACACCAATCTGGCAGTCATGTTCCAGCAGCTGCAGCATACTGCCAGATTGGCTCCAGTGATGAGGAGGGAGGGGGTGATGAGGTCACTGACTCCACGTGGGTGCCTAATAGGAGAGAGGAGGAGGAGGAGGAGGAGGCACATCTCCAACAAGGCAGGATGCCCTCGGGGGGCCAGCCTAAGGGCAGCACACCGACGGAATCACACCGCAGAGCTCCATCTGTGCAGTGCGCTGCCTCTGCCCGTTATTCAAAAAGTTCTTTGGTGTGGGCCTTTTTTGAGTCGAGAGCATCAGATCGCACAGCTGCTGTTTGCAACATATGTCTCAAGCGTATATCGCGTGGCCAAAACATCACCCGCTTGGGCACCACATGCTTGACCAGACATATGTTGACCTGCCATGCAGCTCGTTGGCAAGCCTACCTTAAAGACCCACACCAAAGAACAAAGCTGACCTCTTCTTGCACCGCATCAGCTGGGATCTCCAACCCCACTATACCTTCAGTCCTCTCTGAAACCTGCTCTGAGAGGAATGAAGGTGTAGAATTAGGTGTGTCACAGCCAAGTACTTGCGGGCACTCTGCTAGCAGTACACCGACGTCCGATTCTAGCAGGCAAATTTCCCTGCCCCAGCTGCTGGACCGTCGAAAGAAGTTCACTCCCAGCCATCCACATGCCCAGCGGTTGAATGCTAGCTTGGCTAAATTGCTAGCGCTTCAACTGCTGCCTTTTCAGTTGGTAGACTCGGCCCCCTTCCGTGAGTTTGTGCAATGTGCGGTTCCTCAGTGGCAGGTTCCCAAACGCCACTTTTTCTCACGGAAGGCGATTCCGGCTCTCTACCGGCATGTGGAAGGCAATGTCTTGGCCTCGCTGGAAAGGGCGGTCAGTGGTAAGGTGCATATTACCACTGACTCATGGTCCAGCAGGCATGGACAGGGACGTTACCTTTCTTTCACGGCCCATTGGGTCACTCTTTTGGCAGCTGGGAAGGATGCAGGACAAGGTGCAGTAGTGTTGGAGGTTGTTCCACCACCACGCCTCCAAAATGCTACTACTGGTTGTGACACACCTCTGTCCTCCACCCCCTCCTCTTCTTCCTCCGTGGCCTCTTCCTGTGCTTTGTCCTCTGAACCAGCGGTGCTCCGTAGGCGTTCAAGGGGCTACGCAAGTACGCAGGCAAAAAGATGCCATGCCATGCTTGCGCTGGTGTGTTTGGGGGACAGGAGCCACACTGGGGCAGAGGTTCTGTCTGCTCTGCAGGGGCAGGCCGAGAGGTGGTTGACGCCACGCCAGCTTAAGCCAGGAATGGTAGTTTGCGACAATGGCACCAACCTCCTCTCCGCTCTCCGACAGGGACAACTGACCCATGTGCCCTGTTTGGCTCACGTCCTTAACCTGGTGGTGCAGCGGTTCTTGGGCAGGTACCCGGGCTTACAGGATGTCCTGAGGCAGGCCAGGAAAGTCTGTGTGCATTTCCGCAGATCTTATAATGCCAGTGCTCGCCTGGCTGAGCTGCAAAAGGAGTTGAACCTGCCCAAGAACCGCCTTATATGTGACATGCCCACCAGGTGGAACTCAATGTTGGCCATGCTGCAGCAGCTGCACACGCAGCAGAGGGCCATCAATGAGTACCTGTGCGACTACGGCACCAGGACAGGGTCAGGGGAGCTCGGTTTTTTTTCACCACGCCAGTGGGGCATGATCAGGGATGCATGCACTGTCCTGGCACCATTTGAGGAGGCCACGAGGATGGTGAGCAGTGACAGTGCATGCATCAGTGACACTGTACCTCTTGTCCACCTGTTGGAACATACGCTGCGTGGAATAATGGACAGGGCACTTGAGGCAGAACAGAGGCAGGAAGAGGAGGACTTCCTTGCCTCTCAAGGCCCCCTTTACCCAGACAGTGTTCTTTCTGTCCCACCCATCGCACAGGAAGAAGAGGAGGAGGAGGAGGATTGTGTCAGCATGGAGGTGGAGCCTGGCACTCAGCATCATCAGCAGCAGTCTTTTAGGGATGATTTACAGTCCCAAGAAACCAGTGGACTTGTACGTGGCTGGGAGGAGGTGGCTGCGGATCATGTCGTCCTTAGTGACCCAGAGGACTCCGGACCGAATGCCTCAGCTAACCTACGCTGCATGGCCTCCCTGATCCTGCAAAGTCTGCGGAAGGATCCTCGTATTCTTCGGATCAAGGAGAGGGACCATTACTGGCTGGCTACTCTCCTTGATCCACGATACAAGGGTAAGGTTGCGGACCTTATCTTACCATCGCAGAGGGAGCAGAGGATGAGACAACTCCGGGAGGCCTTGCAGAAATGTCTGTGTGCAACGCGTTCCCAGAGACTGGGAGGTTACAAACTCCTGGTCCTGGACAACGAGTTGCTGAGGCTTCGGTCAGTCAAAGAAGGAGCGGTGGGGAAGGTGGCCGTCTGACCGATGCGTTCAGACAATTCTTTAGTCCGCAGCCCCAAGGTATGATCGGTTCCAGCAACCATCGCCAGCGTCTGATATACATGGTGCAGGAATACCTAGGGGCAAGGTCAGACTTGGACACCTTCCCCACCGAAAATCCTCTGGCTTACTGGGTCTTGAGGATGGATTACTGGCCAGAGCTTGCACAGTATGCAATTGAGCTACTGGCCTGTCCTGCATCCAGCGTTCTTTCAGAACGCACATTCAGTGCTGCTGGAGGATTTGTCACGGATCACAGGGTGCGCCTGTCCACCGACTCTGTTGATCGACTGACCTTCATAAAGATGAACCAGTCTTGGATCACCACCAGCTACCAAACACCTGAAGCTGATATAACAGACTAATTTATTTTCAAATGTCACATCCCTTCAAGACTGATACTGATGCTGAGAGACTGTCCTGTTATGTTGACTGACTATCCTCCTCCTCTTCAATGATCCGATTGATGATGATAGCTTGGAAGAACATTTTTGTTTCTGGGTGCCGCCACCAGTGGCTAAGGCCCAATTTTTCAGCCCCTGTTTAACAGGGGCGTGTTATTACAATTTTTTATGCAATGCTTTGCAGCAGGGCTCATTCCTGCACTCCAACTAGAGTATCTGAGAGTGGTTGCAGTGTCGTGGCACCAGCACCAGTGGCTAAGGCCCAATTTTTCAGCCCCTGTTTAACAGGGGCGTGTAATTACAATTTTTGATGCAATACTTTGCAACAGGGCTCATTGCTGTGCTCCAAGTACAGTATCTGTGAGGGGTTGCAGTGTTGTGGCACCAGTGCCTAAGGCCCAATTTTTCTGCCCCTGTTTAACAGGGGCATGTAATTACAATTCTTGATCTAATAATTCACAGCAGGGCCCATTCCTGCGCCCACCAAGACTAACTGTGAGGCCTTACAGTGTTGTGTCAACACCACCACCACCACCAAAGGCCCAATTTTTCAGCCCCTGTTCAACAGGGGCATGCAATTACAATTCTTGATCTAATAATTCACAGCAGGGCCCATTCATGCGCCCACCAAGAGTAACTGTGAGGGCTCACAGTGTTGTGGCAACACCAACATGTAAGGGGCAAATTTCAGCTGAGTATATACGGCAGGCCCCTACTTTCAAACATCCAACTTACAAACGACTCCTCCTTGCAAACAGAAGGATACAACAGGAAGTGAGAGGAAATCTACCCCTAGGAAGGCAAATTCTCTCCTGTAAGAGTTAATATGGGAAAAAAAGTGTCTCCTCTCCACTGATGCTTTATCACCAATTCTTGTTTCAATAAAAACCTCAAATTTTCAAAAAACATTTGTCATTAGGACGGGAAGTGAGGTGAACTGTTCTGAACAGGTGCACACTGCACAGACAGCAAAACAAATGTTACAGGGGTGATAACCCTCCCCTATGTTTTCCAAAAAGCTTAAAAATAGATTTTTTGCCTGGAGCTACACTTAAACAATGTACCTGTTCAAAATTACAAACAGATTCTACATAAGAACAAACCTACAGTCCCTGTCTTGTATGCACCACCTGTATACGGCTGTTCAGAGTATATAGGGCCTTTTTTATTTTGTGTGCGGGGTTCCCCTTAATATCCATACAAGACCCAAAGGGTCTGGTAATGGGCTGGGGTGGGGGGGGGGGGGCGTGTGATGGGGTAGCTATGCCATTTTTCTTAAAGATTTTCATCCATATTACCGGGACCAGACATTACATTAAAGCCGCAAGCAGTTTTAAATGGCTTTTTTTCCTTTAGAAATGTAATTTTGTGCAGGGACAGTTCTAAACACGGGAAACACGTGGCACTTCACAGGCATACTTTAGACACCCCCAGGTACGATATTTAAAGGAATATTTGACTTTTTTTTTTTCACTTTATGCATCATTAAAATGACTGCTCCCGAAAACGGCCATTTTTAAAACTCCTTTTTGCATTGATACATGTCCCCTGGTGCACAACCCGGGTTCCCAAACCCTTTTTAGGACAATAACATGCATAATAGTTGTTATAATTAGCACTTTAGATTTCGAACGTTCGCATCCATTGTATTTAATAGGGTTCTAAAGTTCGTGCAAACTTTCGGTCCGTTCGCGAGTTCTGGTGCGAACCGAACCCGGGGGTGTTCGGCTCATCACTAATGCACATATTCAAATCACAATTTACAATTCATTAAGGTAGATAAGGTATGCAGATTTCTCCAAATTCTCTAACTTCTCTAGATAATACACTCATCCATAGATACAGTCACTAGATACAGCTATTCAGTCCCTGCCCCCAAGGAGATTACAATCTAAGATCCCTAACTCACATTCATACATATTAGGGTAGGGTGACCAGATATCCCCGGTTTCCAGGCACAGTCCCCGGATTGAGGACACTGTCCCGGGACCAAGTCTGTCCCCGGTTTTGTCCCCGGATTGGATTTGAACAGGGGCTGGGGCAATTTCAAAGACAGTCAGTGCATAATAAATAAAAAAAATCAGAATTACACACTAAGCTAGTAGGTGCAATGGAGTGGGGGGGTGTATTTTTTCCATTAACTGTGCCCCTTTCTGATGATCATGTGCTGGTCAAAGCAGAGGGACCATTTCTTCAGTTTCGGGTGCATGCCCATTCCGCTTCTGCATGCATGTTCTTCTGCATTGGCTCAAGTCCCGGCCAGCCGCCTGCCTGTTTATCTCCTTGCCTTCCCTGGCGGAGTGATCTTCCTCCGCTCCCCACCCAGTAGTAGCTGGGGCCCGGAGAGTGAACATGAGAGGCTGTGAAGCGGACGGCAGCAGCAACGGGCAGAGAGAGGCAGCTGAGCTCAGGTGACAATGTCCAGCAACAGGAACAGAGGGTAAGTGGATCCGATCGTGGGGCTGCCAGTGCCTTCAAGGCTTCAACACAGGTGTGCTTTGGGGGTGTCTGTGAATAGACTACATTGCACTGTGTCTGGCTCTCTGGCATCATGGATGATATCATAACTCACAGGCAGAAAGCACTCTATCATGGCTCTGGCTGGCACTGTCACAGTGTGTCACATAACATGGCTGCTGGATGCTGATTTTGTTAACTTATTGGTCATAAGTATCAGCACCCAGCAGACATGTTATGTGACACACTGTGACAGAGCACTACCAGCTAGAGCCATGATAGAGTGCCTGCTGCCTGTGTGTTATCATTATGCTAATGATGTTAACCAGTTGCTGATTGCCTGATAGCAGATTTACTTCTACAGGGTGGTCACGCTGTACAGGATCATGTATATACGTGATCCTGCATTTCTGGGTATGGGAGCCAATCAGCGGCCCCGGCAGACTCAATGTCCACCAGTACCGACCAGTACCCGCTGATCGTTATGTACATGTACTATGTAAAAAAGGCAGATCGCCGTTCTGTCAGTATGAAAGACATTGATCCTGTGTTCCTGCACAGCAGGTACAGGGATCTATGCCTTCCCTTAGTAAAAGCACCTCTCCCACAGTGAAAAAACACGTGTTAGGCACACATTTAACCTTTTGATTGCCCTAGATGTTATCCCCGTCCCAGCCAGTGTCATTAGTACAGTGACAGTGCATATTTTTAGCACTGATCACTGTATTAGTGTCACCGGTTCCCACAAAGTGTCACTTAGTGTCTGATTTCTCCGCCGCAATATCGCAGTCCCGCTATGAGTCGCTGATTGCCGCCATTACTAGTAAAAAAACAATATGTCCCCGGATTTCATTTTAAAAATCTGGTCACCTTATCTTAGGTTCAATTTAGATAGAAGACATTTAACCTACCAGCATGTCTTAGGAGTGTGGAAGGAAACCAAAGTACCCAGAGGAAGCCCACGTAGGCAATGGGAGAACTTGAAAACTCCAGGCAGGTGGTGCCATGGTTGGGATTCGACCCTAGTGCTGCAGGACTGATGTGAACAGCACTTTCACCTAGCAGCAAAAAGGGTCGCTGGTTCGAATCCCAACCACAACACCATCTGCCTGGAGTTTGCATGTTCTACCTGTGCCTGCATGGGTTTCCTCCGGGTACTCCGGTTTCCTTCCACACCCTAAAAGACAGTCTGGTAAGTTAATTGGCTCCTGTCTAAGTTGGCCCTAGTATATGTATGAATGTGTGTTAGATTGTAAGCTCCTTGAGGGTAGGGACTGATGTGAATGTATGATATATATGTAAAGCACTGCGTAAATTGACAGCGCTATATAAGTACCTGAAATAAAATAAAAAATAAAATATACAGTGCCTTGAAAAAGTATTTATACCCCTGAAATTTTCGACTTTTTGTCATGTTACAACCAAAAACGTAAATGTATTTTATTGGGATTTTATGTGATAGACCAACACAAAAATCAACACCTGCCCAGAGAAACATGTTCCAATGCAAAAAATATAAAAAAAAAAAAAAAGAATTGTGCATTTTTTATATTTCACTGTAAGCATTTAAAAAATAATTTTTTTTTTTTATTTTATTAACAAGGTATAAAGTAGACATACATAGGGTATAAGTATATACAATTTAGCTCCCAGAAGAGGGAGTCATAACCAAATAAACAAAAATACAACAGTTAATAGTTAATTAAGGATAGGACATTTAAGTGCGTAATGGTTGCATAGTACCATGATACCTGAGGTTAAGAGATGCCGCAGGCGCCTACTGAGTTTAAGGAAGAGAGAACCCTCAGGGAGGTGATATCAATGGGTGATAACAAGAAACTCAGTATACATGGGGCATCAAACAATATCTAAGGTAAAGAGAAGATCCTGGAAAACCATGGGATAGAGGAGGGTGGTGACGGAAGAGGGTACTATGCTAAATATCTAGTTCCTGGAGCGTCAGATGTAGCTGAGATCAGAACAGATCGCCTTTCTTAAAGTGGGTTATCCCAAATCAGGGGAGCTAGTAGGTATGAGGTCTTACAGATAAGAAGAGAAGGTAGAGGAGAAATAAAGTGTAGAAACTAGGAAGAAAAAGGAAAATATACAAATATGGGGGGAGGTTTTGCCCAGATCTTTTAAAAGCATGCCTGGGGGTTTAATTGTCCTGCTTGTAAAGGGGCACATCTTTGTGACGCACAGATGCAGCTGCAATGACATTTATAAAGGAAAAAAGAGTTTTAAAATTGCCAGAAAATTAAATTTCATTGCTGACTTTTTAATTTGTATATTACACTTTTGCTGTAGAACATCTTACAGCAAGAATGAAAAACTAAAAATTGCACAGAGTCGCCCCCCCCCCCAAATGCATATCAGACCCTTAATCAGACCATGCAGCCTGGCTGGTCAGTAAAAGGCATCTGCAGGTGGGTGAGCTTATCAGAATCTGGGTGCCCCTTTAATAATAAGGAGGCTCCCAGATACCCCCCCCCCCCCATGTGAATGAGTATGGTGCTCATAGTACACCACTCAGTCACCTAGAAATAAGGACACCCAAACATTTGACAAGTTCTTTATTAAAGTAGAACTATAGGCAAAAGTTTGTTTTTCATTTTGGATAGAGCAAGGGAGGGTTATAACCCCTGACAGATTTTTTTTCACCATCTGTGTACCATTGCGGAGATTTCCCTTCACTTCCTGTCCCATAGCCAAACAGGAAGTGAGAAGAAATCCCTGCTAATTAAAGGAATTCTATGGGGACCCCCAGGTCACCAGAACTAGTGTCCCCATTGGAATATTTCCCCTCTATCAGTTTCATGGGGACAATCCGAAATGTGGAATTTTCTTTTACTTTCACTTCCAAGGACAATGGTAAACTGGACCAATAGAGAGGGCGAATCTCCTTAACGGTGGCACAGACAGCAATTAAAACTGACAGTTCTAATCCATCTCCACTCCATTCAAAACTAAAAAAAATAAAGTTTTGCCTTTAGTTAAACTTTAAAAATAAAAATAAAAGTCCCTTGTTGTGAATCCATTATCAATCATGATCATGAAGGACTCGCCAGGAAAATAAAAAAACTCGATGACCCAGCACATACGACCAATCCTGACAGTACCACCCAAATGACAGCTTCCTGAGCTGCCATCAGTTATATAAGGGAAGGAGCAATGATAATGGGCCTGGTCACATAATTGGCCAAATCAGTGGCTCGAAGAAAAATGCAGGCATTAAGGTAAAAAAAGTTTAGGCTTTATAACCACTTTAAAAATCTTACTCCAGCACTTGCAGTTTACAACTTTCAATGCTGCTGGCTTCTGCTTTCTCAGTGCTACTTCTCTGAACTTCCAGTCTTCACAGAGAAGAGTTACCAGTGGACAGTGCAGTCTTGAGTCAATCTGTTAGCTTGGGTAAAGGAGGGGATAGAAGGAAAGGAATGCCTTGCCTAGGTTATGGAGGAAAGGAATGCCTTGCCTAGGTTATGGAGCTGTGTGTTTCAACTGATAATATAACAACTTGATGGTGAGTAGGAGACAGCCTTCATAGTGGCTTCTTCCATAACCTACCATAAGTGTAGACTGGCCTTTGATGCACTTTGAAGTCATTGGATCTGATAAGTCTAAAATTTCTGTAGCGACCTCACCCCTCTCACCCCTTCTTCTTCTCGGCTTGTTGTCTCGTCTAGGGGGGGGGGAGTATGGGAGGAGGGATGAGATACACCACAGCCCATATCTTCTTTTGGATAGAGGTGAAGGCCAGAACCTATTTTACCATCGGGTCGTGTGTATAACCCAGAGCCAAGTCTCTTCTGCGAATGACCCCCTTTGCTCCCAGTAACTGGAGTTCCACACCACTGAAAAGGTCCAACTCGTATTTATTCTTCAACAGCAATAAATCTTCATTTAGCACAGACAGGTTGTGACCAAAGAACAGTTCAGTATAGGTGAGGAGTAGGTCGAGGCACAATCCTTAGGTAGAACTAACCATTGTGATGTCACCAACGGTTATGGCGCACAGTCGCTGCCACCGACTGTGTAGAACAGAGAGTGAATTACCTTCGCTAAATGCAGCCCCTATCAGAGGGAAGACATCCGTCCAAGAGAGTTACCAGAGGCCCCGCCGTCACCAGCAATGCTGCACCGGACTGTTCGGAGGGGTTACGCTCCCTGGCCTCCTCACCTCAGACTCGGGCACCCAAGGCTTTAGGGCCCCCTCGGATTCCTCCACCCTTGCGGGACCCAGTTGAAGGTACCGGGCCCCAGGCCTTCTCAATAGTACCTCACCCCAGGCTAAAGGTGCCTGGGATGGACTCCATCTCCCGCTCCGGCCAGGTCAAGGGCACCTGAGCCCGGAATTCTGGAACGCCGGCACCCAGGCTGAACTTCTCTGACCTCCGACTCTGAACCCCGTGTTCAGGGCGTCCGCCCCTCTTATCTCCTCTCCCTCAGCGTCACCACAGGTTCCCCGCCCTGCGGTACAGCCACCGGAAGAGGGTACGGTACTGCAGTGAGGGTTCAACCCGGGCCCAGTGCGACAGCGCCACCCACAGGCCAAAGGGAATCTCACACCACAGAGTCCTCCATGAACAACAAATGGTCCCAAATTCCCTAACAATCAGTGCATCTGGGTTACACTACCACCCAGATGCCTCCCCCTAAATTCAAATACCTGCTACATTTCATTTTGGCGGTAGTGCCTTTACAGCTTGTCTTTATACACACCTAGATGCACATATTTTTTATCTGCCAAGAGTTGATTGATTCCTTCAAGTGATTAGCATGATGATTATTGCTTTTGAACTTATCATAAGTGCACACTGACCTCGTTTTTGTAGTTTGAGGTCAGTGGATTTGGTAAGCCTTTTCTCCATATACTGGTAGAAGTTCCTTCTTATGCCGCATACACACGGTCGGAATTTCCGAGCAAAAAAGTCGGATGAAATTTTTTCAGCGGATATTCCGACCGTGTGTATGCCCCATCTGACTTTTTCCATCGGATATTCCGACGGAGTTAGAAAGAGAACATGTTCTCTTTTTTTCCGACGGAAAAAACTTCTATCGTAAATTCCGTTAGTCTGTATGGAACTCCGACGGAGAAATGAAACACGCATGCTCAGAATCAAGTCTACGCATGCTCAGAAGCATTGAAATTCATTTTTCTCGGCTTGTCATAGTGTTGTACGTCACCGCATATTTGGCGGTCGAAATTTGGTGTGACAGTGTGTATGCAAGACAGCTTAAATGAAATTCCGTTGGAAAATCCCATCTGAGTTTATTCCGACAGAAAATCCGACCGTGTGTACGGGGCATTAGGGAAAAAGAGATTACCACTCCAGGTGAGTAAGTTCTATTGATCCTTCAGCAATCAGGAAGCCGTGGGTGCTGGCAATGCACAAGGCAGACTGAGAACAGCAAATGGACAGCCGCACTCCAAAAACCTTATCGGTTGCTTTTATTGTAAAAAAACGATGAACAAATGCACCACAGGTCACAGCAAGGCAGGGATCAGCTGACGCGTTTCACACTACAGGTTTCACACTACTATAGTCATAGCTATGAGTAAGTACTAATACCTGTAGTGTGAAACGCGTCAGTCGATCCCTGCTTTGCTGTGACCTGTGGTGCATTTGTTCATCGATTTTTTACAATAAAAGCAACCGATAAGGTTTTTGGAGTGCGGCTGTCCATTTCTCTATTTGCTGTTCTCAGTGTACGTGGCATTAGAGATAGATTTGCATTTGGAAAATTGTAGTGTTCTAAAATATGCTATTTAAGCACACATATAGAAAAATGTAGTATAAAAATAATTTCCGTTTTCATTTCATTTTTTCTTTTTTTTCTTTTGGGGTCTTTATCTCTGCTATCATAGTTTGACAATATATCAGTGGTTGCCTATTACTGTGGTTTGACTGCGATGGTGGCACAAACTGAATGCATACTTTTTGTATAAAGGAAAAGTAAATCTAATGATTTATAGAATTGCTTTTACCAGAATATATAGCACACCGTTCATGCATTGTTAAATACCTCTCTAGACATCTGAGCACAGCTAGCTGTTCTTCTCATTGTATGTCTTCGGTAGGAGAGATTCTGCACCACTCCACAAGTTCTTTATAAATTACTTATATTCTGTGAGTTTCACAGTGTCTGGGTTTTCAGGCTGTTCTTCTGCTGGCCCCATGCCCATTCATTTGTTGTGCTAACTGAACAAACTAGTTTAGCTTAACATAGTTGGGTTCATGTATTTAGCCATTAGAAGCAGTTAGAAACAATAGGGTCAATGTAACCGCTTCATTTATCCCTAGAGAGGAAGGGACATTTCTTCAATTTGAGGACAGATTGATAGCTGCCTTAACAGGGCTTACTGTACATTCCGAAAATTCCACCATTAATAGTGTACAAGGTGAACATAATGGTCTGCAATATTTTATATGTGATTTGCTAAACATGCATGCTTATTGTAGGCAAACTGTATTTCTCTTATAGGATGGTATGGGGGGGGGGGGGGGGGAATAACATAACATCCTGAATCTCTCTCATTCAAGTAGGAACATTTTTTGTTAAGTATTTCAGACAATCGTCCATAAACTATTATAAACACAAATAAAGCACCAACTCCAGGCAATTTTTTGGGTTTGATCAGAGGCGTAACTAGAACCTTCAGGGCCCCGGTGCAAGAAACCATGATCTGCCCCCTGCCCCCCTTCCACCCAAGCCCCGGGCTTCCAAATTTGGGAGGGTGTCCATGGACATCCTCCCAAAACTGTGCTTACCGCGTGCCCCCTGGGACGTGCATCCAGCGCAATCACAGCGGCCCTTTACCATGTAATCAGCTGATCACATGTAAACAGACTTGCCGGTTATCCACAGCCCTTTCCTCCCACGCTGTGTCTGTGTTAGGAAAGGACTGCTGTTACCTGTCAAGAATGTCAGTAAATTATTTACACTGATAATCAGTGCCCCAATCATCAGTGCCATCTATCAGTGCTCATTAATACCACCTATTAGTGCCCATCAATGCTGCCTATCAGTGCTTATAAATGCCGCCTATCAGTGCCCATCAATTCCGCCTACAAGTGATACCTATCAGTAAACCCAAAATCTAATGGGAAAATAATACAACTTACCAGTCCTTAGATGTGGTGGCTGCTTTAGTTTTTATTTTTCAGGCTTTTTTCTTCTATTTCACCTGGTGATCCTGTCATTCATATATATCTTGTCCTTGAGTTACAATGCTCACTCACTGTACTATATAAATGGAGGAGTGGAAAAGTCACCCTAGGCTGTTCTCCTGGTTTTGGACTCTAAACACCTCCTCCTCCCTTTATCCCCATTACATTGGGGGGTAAGTGTTTTATATTTCACAGAAGACAGCTGGGAACATCGATTGAGATTTTAGCTCATTTCACAGGAAGTTACAAGTACAGATTTCCTGGCAAGATCAACAGTAAACGGAAATGAATGCAGTCACCACACCTAAAGACTGATAAACTGTAATATATTACAGTTGTGTTTTTGGGTTTAGATATTCTTTAAAGGGAATGCAAAGCAGTCTTGCATATATTTTATTTGTTCATTTTTACTATGGTCAGGAAAATAGGAAATTCCCCGTATCAAACGTTCAAGATGAAATTCACAGTCTTCAATGTCAGAGCAGTCATCCTTTTCTTTCCTGCTATGTAGAGTCAGTTCCATTTAATCATTTAATCAGAAAAAGTGCACCTGAAGGCAAACAGTATTCAGGTTTGACAACATTGTGGCAAACATGTCAAGTTGGCTCAAAATTGTGGGCATCAGCATTACGTTACACCCAATCGCCAAATTCATTCTTCTAGAATTTCAGTGACTTTACATGGCTGAGCTTTCCCATGCCCTACCATCTACTGTAACTCTCTGACCAGAGTCTTAATTACTACAATACTACATACCCACATGGCTACTATACAGCTTGGAGTTATAATTGTTTAGCTAAACCACCCTTTCTCAACCTTTCAGGTCTCAGGGTACCCCTGCTAAAAATTATTATATCTACAACCCATAATACATTAGTGTGATGATAAGTGGGAAGAAAGCTCCTTACTCTTATGGTCAGGAGGGGGGCGCTCTCTCGTCCCCCCCTCTTTTCCTGCGGCCTGCCAGGTTGCGTGCTCGGATAAGGGTCTGGTATGGATTTTTGGGAGACTCCACGCCATTTTTTTTTTATTTGGGGTGGAGTTCCCCTTAAAATCCATGCCAGACCTGAAGGGCCTGGTATGGATATTTGGGGGGAACCGCACGCATTTTTTTTTAAATTTGCGGCGGGGTTCCCCTTAATATCTATACCAGACCTGAAGGGCCTGGTAATTAAATTTGGGGGGACCCCCACGCTTTTTTTTTTTTTTTTATCAATGACTTTTCTATGTATTCCTGGTAGCCGACAATTCATTAATAGTCGCGAGTGAGTTTTAAATGATTTTTTTTTCCTTTAAAAATGACATTTTGTGCAGGGACAGTTCTAAGCATGGGAAACAAGCGCGACTTTACATGCATATTATACACACCCCCCAGGTACGAAATTTAAAGGAAAATTTCATTTTTAATTTTTTCATTTTAAGCATTATTAAAATCACTGCTCCCGAAAAAACTGCAGTTTTTAAAACTTTTTTTTGCATTGATACATGTCCCCTGGGGCAGGACCCGGGTCCCCAAACACTTTTTAGGACAATAACTTGCATATTAGCCTTTATAATTAGCACTTTAGATTTTGAACGTTCGAGTCCATTGTATTTAATAGGGTTCTTAATTTCACGCGAACATTCTGTCTGTTCGCAGGTTCTGGTGCGTACCGAATAGGGGGGTGTTCGGCTCATCCCTATTATGTGACAGTGAGCTCCTCTGACTGCCTGTGGATTTGCTATAACAATGTAGAATGTTAGAATTGCCTTAGTAATCAGAGTGATTTTCAAAATCCTTTGACTTTACCTAAAAAGATGACTGAAGTTTGGTTTGTACAGATTAATGCATTTTGCAGTTTGCACGTCCCTACTGAATAAGCTCAGTGATGTCAAGGGCGAACCCTGGGGTCTAATAATTTTAGCTGAAGTTGGTTACTCAACAGAGCATGCACGGAGATGGAAGGAAGGGGCAGGATTCACTACTGACTAATTTTCTGTGTTGTGTGTAAAATTTCAGATTCAGCTATTGAACTAAACGTTTTTTTTTTGCAAGCAAACTATTACATGGCAAATATGATAAGAAATGCAGAGCTCCATCTGCTTTGTAGATATGAAAACACAAAATTTTCAATTGCAATATTTCATATTAGGCTAAGTACCCCAGAGGTGATCAAATACCACCAAAAGAAAGCTCTATTTGTGGGATAAAAATTATAAAAATTTGGTTTGGGTACAGTGTTGCATGACCGCGCAATTGTCATTCAAAGTGCGACAGCACTGAAAGCTGAAAATTGGATTGGACAGAAATAGGGGAAGGTGCCCGGTATTGAAGTGGCTAAACTACAAATGGATAATCATAGACATAAAAAAAAAGTAAGTAAGTTAGCAATTATGACTTTACTCTGATTTCATTTTCAGCCTGTTTGTTTCAGTCAGTGATTCAGAATCAAATATAGAGACAGCCAGGCTTGTAGCAGTTTCATAAGAAGGTCGACAATGGTAGCTTATATCTTTCACCCCAGTACAGGTTTCCTTTGTGTATGCCCAGCTATTTTTTTTTTAAGCATGGGGTAGAGGAGGAATATGCAAACAATTCACCAACTAAAAAGTGAGTGAGTCAGCGTTCACTGACATAAGATGGTATCTGTATATAATATATACTGAAATGACAATAAAAGAAATAAAAATAAAAATAATGTGGACTATTAAAAACATAAAATGAAAAGTAATAGACAATGATTCAAGTCCAACTAGTCCATGAATAAGTAAGAACCACAACGTGACTCAGATCAATAGGAAAAAAAGGCAGCAGGTGGTGACTGAGCAGGATACATACAAGCCGACAGCTCCTTGTTGAGGTTTAGGATTCCCTCGGAAACAGAGATAAAAAGGAGAAAAACAGGGCGCCAGGTCAGTGTAAGTAAAACCAATAATACTTTATTCCAATATCCACTTACATCTAAGAAGCTTGTTGAATATCCACTTACATCTAAGAAGCTTGCCGAAAAGCCAAAGGTGGACACACCCGATGAAGGAACCAATCAGCCTGAAGAAGGAGGCAGGGCCTCGGAAATGCATTGCGACCCGCCCCCACCACACGTTGGGGGTCCTGTGTGTTTGCTGCAGCTCCTAGAGGCATGTGAGAGGCGGTGACGCCCCCGGGATTCTGCTCTCATATGCGGCGGGTCCTGGCTAGTGTGGGCGGTGGTTCCTTCATCGGGTGTGTTCACCTTCGGCTTTTCGGCAGTGGGAGTCTTTTGGGGTTTTCTGTCAGCCTCAGCTTTCCTTACCAGCGAGTCTGGACACTCACAGCATCCCTCCAGTCCACCCTGTCCACCGTCCTGGATCATCACACACAATACCACAGCACCTCTACATGCAGTTTGCAAGCTTCTTAGATGTAAGTGGATATTGCTATAAAGTATTTGTAGCAGGTATGTACTTTCCCGGGTGTAATTTGAACTTGGCAGAGACATCAGTGATGTGTAATTCCCTGCATCGCAGCAGGTGGCGCTGTCGCCCTGGGCTGGGGTTGAATCATTGCGGTGTGTCGTGCCTCCTTTTTGTCCTCCCTCGGCAGCGGTATGGTGGGGCGGGGAACCCGCCGTGCTTGCTGGGAGAGGGTATAAAGGGGCCGGCCATCTTTTTCACGGGGTAGAGTCCCAGGCACCTTCAGCCTGTGGGCGGTGGTTCGTGTCGGTTCTCTAGGTGGGCCTAGGCCTAGAGGACAGCCGGAGGTCGTGTTCCATCCCAGACACCTTTGGCCTGGGGTGAGGTACTCGGATGGAGGTCTGGAGCTCAGTGCCCAACACTGAGTTCCGCGAGGGAAGGAGATCCTAGGGAACCCCGGGAGTGGGTACCCGAATCCGGAAGGCGTAATGGACCGGGGGGAGCTCCTCACTTGAAGACCTGGTGCAGCATATTGCCAGTGACGGGTGAGCCTCTCGTCGGAGACCGCCTGGAAGGAAATTCCCCCTCGCTCGAAGACCGCAACCCACTTTCAGGGAGGAAAGTGAAGAACACATTGTGTCTGGGCCTACTCGCATCCACACATCCTTTTCTGTTCTGTTTCTACCAAGGGAGTTCAACTGATTGTGTTCATTCGAGAAGAATAAAGGAGTGTTGAACTTTAATGGTGTGGGGCTCATTTCCTGACAGACATTGTTCAAGGTAACTCTCGGTGGAGGCTCCAGGTGCACAGCACTGACCCGAAGGTAAAAGAACTTTGCTTATACCACACTGACACCTGTGGTGAAGGCCAGGCGTGGTGTCCCCTCTCCTTTCCCCTCTAAGGTACCCCTAGACAAGAGAAAAGACGAGCTGAAGACAAAGAGGGGAGTGAGGAGGGCACTACATATTGTTTGTTTTGTCTTACACTGACCGGATAGAGGGGGAATGATTAGATCTGTACTGACATCCATGGCTTTATTAGGCATCTTCAACCCTCACTTACTATCACAATAACAAAATGTTTTATCAGACAGCAATAAAGAAAAAAACTGAAACAGACACAGATAGAAATAAAAATCCAGCAGGGGTTTTAGCCATCCCTTTAGCTAGGGCCGTCTTTAAGGCAGGGCAAAGGGGGCCGCTGCCCTGGGCCCTGTCATTGTTGTGGGGCCCAAAGCTGCTGCCTCATACTTGCCAACTATCCCAGTTTAAATTCCCTTGTCCCTTGAAATTTTAGTCCTGTGCTGTGTCCCAATATCTCAGTGTAAAGTTCTGCTACTAATGCTGCCCAGCTCTGCCCTATTGTTGTGTACAGATGACTTAACTGCAGACCCTGTGTTTACATGCAAATAACAGTCATTCATATGCAAATAACGGGAACAGTCATATGTAAATAGTTGCGGCCGGCAACATTGATATGTAAATCAAGGCGGCATTTATATGTATATAATGCCCCTCTGCAGTGAGGAGATGATGTGTTGTAACCTCTAGCAACCAATCAACAAGCATAAATCATGTGCTGTAACCTCTAGCAACTAATCAGTGAGCCGTAATGTGTGCTCTAACCTCTAGTAACCAGTCAGTAAGTGGTAATGATATGCTGTAACCTCTGGCAACCAATCGCAATCACTGCCTGATCTCATACAGTAAACTGATTTTAAAGCGGAGGTGCAGCGGAAAAAAAAATATTAAAAGCCAGCAGCTGCAAATACAGCAGCTGCTGACTTTTAATATTAGGACACTTACCTGTCCTGGAGTCCAGCGACGTCCGCAGCAGAGGACGAGCAATCGCTCGTCACTCTGCTGCCCCTACCGCCATCCTCGGTGAGGGAACCAGGAAGTGAAGCCTTGCAGCTTCATGCCCGGTTCCCTACGGCTGCGCCGTTCTGACTGGTCCCCCTGTGTTCATGGAGCCGAGTGTCTCCCAGAACACAACGGGTAATCTGCAGGAAGTGACGTGCTTAGCCGCAGATTTCCCGCAGAGAGAACTCCCGGAAGTGGGTGCAAATACCTGTCTTAGACAGGTATCTGCACCCCCTCCCCCCTGAAAGATGTCAATTGTGACACCGGAGGGGGGGAGGGTTCCGATCAGCGGAAGTTCCACTTTAGGGTGGAGCTCCCCTTTAAGTCTAGCTGATATTTATTGTATGTCTCAGAGCACGTGGAGAGTGAAATTGCATGGGGGGGGGGGGAATTTTTGCCCAGGGTCCAATTAGTATTAAAGACGGCCCTGCCTTTAGCTACTAAAGACCAGGGATGAGCCGAACACCCCCCTGTTCGGTTCGCACCAGAACCTGCGAACAGACAGAATGTTCGTGTGAACTTTAGAACCCTATTAAATACAATGGACTCGAACGTTCGAAATCTAAAGTGCTAATTATAAAGGCTTATATGCAAGTTATTGTCCTAAAAAGTGTTTGGGGACCCGGGTCCTGCCCCAGGGGACATGTATCAATGCAAAAAGAAGTTTTAAAAAAGGCAGTTTTTTCGGGAGCAGTGATTTTAATAATGCTTAAAGTGAAACAATAAAAGTGAAATTTTCCTTTAAATTTCGTACCTGGGGGGTGTGTATGATATGCATGTAAAGTGGCACATGTTTCCCGTGCTTAGAACTGTCCCTGCACAAAGTGTCATTTTTGAAGGAAAAAAAGTCATTTAAAACTCACTCGCGGCTAATACTGAATTGTCGGCTTTTATCAATACATACAAAACTCATAGATAAAAAATTAAAAAAAAGCGTGGGGGTTCCCCAGAATTCAATTACCAGGCCCTTCAGGTCTGGAATGGATATTAAGGGGAACCCCGCCGCAAATAAAAAAAAAATGGCGTGGGGTTCCCCCTAAATATCCATACCAGGCCCTTCAGATCTGGCATGGATTTTAAGGGGAACTCCACCCCAAATGTAAAAAAAAATGGCGTGGAGTTCCCCCAAAAATCCATACCAGACCCTTATCCGAGCACACAACCTGGCCGGCCGCAGGGAAAGAGGGGGGGAGGAGAGAGCTGTGTCGAATAATCTTGGACTAATAGAGTTAGGTTAGGCACATTCAACCGCATTTTCGAAAGACACAGATCACTATTGTCACCGTCATGTCGAATCTTCTATCTATATCGAACTGTTGTTGAAACAAAACTAAAATAAAGCATTTTTTATGTCGGATCTTTCAGATTTCGGATTCTGCATGTTCCTTATCGTTTGTTAAAATGAACGTGAAAATCCCAGAAATTCGGACGAAAATGCATTTGGACAAAAGCGAATGCACATGTCTACTGTCTTCTCGACAGCTGTCAAGTCAGCAGACTTCCCCGCAGACCCCCACAACCACCGGGCAAGGGTTGTGGGGATGAGGCCCTTGTCCCCATCAACATGGGGACATCCTCCCCATGTTGAGGGCATGTGGCCTGGCACGGTTCAGGAGGGAGGGGGGCCGCTCTCTCATCCCCCCCTCTTCCCCTGCGGCCGGCCAGGTTGCGTGCTCGGATAAGGGTCTGGTATGGATTTTTCGGGGGACTCCACGCCATTTTTTTTTTAAATTTGGGGTGGAGTTCCCCTTAAAATCCATGCCAGATCTGAAGGGTCTGGTATGGATATTTGGGGGAACCCCACGCCATTTTTTTTTAAATTTGCGGCGGGGTTCCCCTTAATATCCATTCCAGACCTGAAGTGTCTGGTAATTGAATTCTGGGGGAACCCCACGCTTTTTTTTTTTTATCAATGACTTTTGCATGTATTGATAAAAGCCGACAATTCATTATTAGCCGAGAGTGAGTTTTAAATGACTTTTTTTCCTTCAAAAATTACATTTTTTGCAGGGACCGTTCTAAACACGGGAAACATGCGCCACTTTACATGCATACTATACACCCCCCCTAGGTACGAAATTTAAAGGAATATTTCACTTTTATTGTTTCACTTTAAGCATTATTAAAATCACTGCTCCCGAAAAAACGGCAGTTTTTAAAAAAAAAATTTGCATTGATACATGTCCCCTGGGGCAGGACCCAGGTCCCCAAACACTTTTTAGGACAATAACTTGCATATAAGCCTTTATAATTAGCACTTTAGATTTCTCCCATAGACTTTTCGAATTTGCCGCGAACACCCCAATTTGTTCGCTGTTCGGCGAACGGGCGAACAGGCAATGTTCGAGTCAAACATGAGTTCGACTCGAACTCGAAGCTCATCCCTACTAAAGACAAGGCATTTTTAATTCTCTCCAAGTTGCTGTTGGAGGTCTTCCTTCATTTGCTGTCTGATGAAACTATTGTCACTGTGTTGAAAAGTAAGGAAAAATCTCTTTGACAAAGTCTGGATAGCAGTAAAAGCGCAACAGACGTTCTAATCTTTCTCTACTTTATCCAAAACTCCATAAAAAAATTTGGGCTGAACATGCATTTTAAAATCCTCATCTCATAGCATAAAGCGCTTCTGGAGTTTGGATTTATCATTGCTGTTCTATGCTTGGAAAACAGAATTCATTATTCAATATGGCAACATTACCACTGTATTTAGAATAATGTTACAGTATATAATGAATGTTTGACATTGACCAATTTCATGATAACAAAGTGCACTTATTTTTTTACACCCTCACCCTGAGCTAGCAGGCGCCCTTTTCCAACTTTACAGATACATACTTCCCAAGATCTGATGCCTCCCGCCTCCAGAGATTATGTACATCCAGCGCCGCAAGTCGTTTCTCTCCTGGGTGGGATCAGATAGGTGAGGGGAAGGGAGCAAGAAAAATAGGTGTGCATTGTCTGAAAATGCACTTATTTTTTAAAGAATATATTATGTGTATTACCTGGGTGTCCTATTTCCCAGATGTGTTGTTTTGTAGCTACTTGTTCTTTTTCATTTGGCAAGTCGTTCATTTGTGTAATGTATGTTCTATGTAATATACTGTAACTCTATGCAGGATTAATGGATATAGTATAGGTTGCTAATGAGAGAATTGTCAAAAGATAAAAAAAAAAAACAGCTGAGAAGACTCAACACATTTGAAATTTAATTTTCAGCTTTGTGTTCTGCTGCTATAGAATCATTATGTTCTCAGTCTAAATTGATTATTTCCTAAATCATTGTAAAGTATGCAATTATCAACCTGCCATGTAGCAGAATTACAAGAAAATACTGTCAAACATAAAAAAAATCAAGTGTGGATTTAAAGGGCCACCACTTATTATGAAGATGGTTATATGAACTAGGGAAGCAGTAAGGTTACAGATGCACATTTACTACTATACTTTCCTTTTTTAATATGAATTAGGGTCTTTTGAAATTCTTATACCCTTGTGTAAAAAGTGAGTCAGGCCTCATTCCATTCTACTGCCTACAGATCGATTTTAATAACAGTGTGATTGCAATAAAAATACAGGTGCATCTCAGAAAATTTGAATATCTTAAAAAAGTTATTTTATTTCAGTAATTTAATTCAAAAAGTGAAACTCGTATATTATATAGATTCATTACACACAGAGTGATATATTTCAAGCATTTATTTCTTTTAATTTTAATGATTATGGCTTACAGCTAGTAAAAACCCAAAATGCCAGAATCCTAAAAACACAGAATCTCAGAAAAAGTTCAATATTGTAGACTCATGGTGTCACACTCTAATCAGTTAATTAACTCAAAACACCTGTAAAGGTTTCCTGAGCCTTTAAATGGTCTCTCAGTCTGGTTTAGTAGGTTACACAATCATGGGGAAGTCTGCTGACTTGACAGCTGTCGAGAAGACAGTAGACATGTGCATTCGCTTTTGTCCGAATGCATTTTCGTCCGAATTTCTGGGATTTTCACGTTCATTTTAACAAACGATAAGGAACATGCAGAATCCGAAATCTGAAAGATCCGACATAAAAAATGCTTTATTTTAGTTTTGTTTCAACAACAGTTCGATATAGATAGAAGATTCGACATGACGGTGACAATAGTGATCTGTGTCTTTCGAAAATGCGGTTGAATGTGCCTAACCTAACTTTATTAGTCCAAGATTATTCGACACAGAAAGAAAATATTCGACATTATAGAGACATGAAGATTCCACGAAGCAGCTAAAAACATACGATCGCAACGAGCAGAAATGTATGGTCAAATGCTCCGCCCATAGGCTATAGAAGAATTCTAATGTTGGCTGACTAGTAATAATAATTAATAAATATAATTATTACTAGTCATACAACATTAGAATTCTACTATAGCTTGTGGGCAGAGCATTCAACTGGAAAGGTACGATTGCGGCGTCGTATAGTTTAGCTGTTTCGTCGAATCATCTTAGAACATTTGGCAGACACCATAAGCCTTCAATGACAGATTCGACCTTAATTCATTCGGAATGCATTTTTTAACGAAACAAAATAAATAAAAATGAATTTCAGAAGTAACTAAATAATTTTATTTTTCGGACGAAAAAATTAATTCCGAAAAAAAATATTTCAATGTGCACATGTCTAGAAGACAGTCATTGACACCCTACACAGGAAGGGCAAGTCACAAAAGGTCATTGCTAAAAAAGCTGGCTGTTAACAGAGTGCTATATCCAAGCATATTAATGGAATGTTGAGTGGAAGGAAAAAGTGTGGTAGAAAAAGGTGCAAAAACAACAGGGATAAGCGCAGCCTTGAGAGTATTGTGAAGCAAAGGCCATTCAAAAATTTGGGGAGATTCACAAGCAGTGGACTATGGCTGGTGTCAGTGCCTCAAGAGCCACTACACACAGACGTATCCAGGTCCAGGACATAGGCTACAACTGTTGCATTCCTTGTGTCAAGCCACCCCTGAACTGGAAACAAAGTCAGAAGCATCTTACCTGGGCTAAGGAAAAAAAAGGACTGGACTGTTGCTCAGTGGTCCAAAGTCCTGTTTTTGGATGAAAGTAAATTCTGCATTTCATTTGGAAATCAAGGGCCCAGAGTCTGGAGGAAAAGTGGAGAGGCACAGAATCCAAGTTGCATGAGGTCCAGTGTAAAGTTTCCACCGTCAGTGATTATTTGGGGAGCCATGTCATCTGCTGGTGTTGGTCCACTGTGTTTTATCCAGTCCAAAGTCAGCGCAGCCGTCTAGCAGGAAATTCTAGAGCACTTCATGCTTCCCTCTGCTGACCAGCTTTATGGAGATGCTGATTTCTTTTTCCAGCAGGACTTGGCCCCTGCCCACACTGCCAAAAGTACCAATACCTGGTTTAATGATCATGGTATCACTGTGCTTGATTGGCTAGCAAACTTGCCTGACCTAAACCCCATAGAGAATCTGTAGGGTATTGTCAAGAGAAAGATGAGACACCAGACTCAACAATGCAGACGAGCTGAAGGCCTCTATCAAAGCAACCTGGGATTCCATAGCACCTCAGCAGTGCCACAGGTGGATCACCTCCAAGCCATGCCCCATTGATGCAGTAATTCATGCAAAAGGAGCCCAGACCAAGTATTGAGTGCATACTATACTGTACATGGACATACTTTTCAGTATGCCAACATTTCTGTATTAAAAATCCATTTTTTATTGGTCTTATGTAATATTCAAATTTTCTGAGATACAAAAGTTTGGGTTTTCACTAGCTGTAAGCCATAATCATCAAGATTAAAAGAAAGAAATGCTTGAAATATGTCATTCTGTGTGTAATGAATCTATATAATTTAGGTTTCCCTTTTTAAATTGAATTACTGAAATAAATTAACTTTTTGATGATATTAAAATTTTTTGAGATGCACCTGTAAATAAATAAATAAGTACATATATAAATAAATATAAAAATGCTTGCAAGTTTAAACAAAGTGCACTTATCCCTCTGTTTTCCCCCATGCTAAACTAGCCCACCCTTCCTCTCCCCAGATGTATACTTAACTCTCCATCATGCCCTTGGTCTTCACACACTGTTGACAAACCCCCAGTGTGCTGGTCTGCTTAGAAGCTTCCCATAGGGTTCAATATGAAGATCTCTTGGGGCAGACAACCGTTGGAAATCGGCCCTATAAAGCTCTTTAGGGAGCCAACACACAGGTATGGCCGGAATGCTAGAAATATGCTGGCAATGTGTCAACAAGCACTGGAGATCATACGTAAACAGCGTATTGTCAAAAGTTTGAAAATCTGACTTTACAAACAACATACGCAATAAAGATGCACCAATGTAAAATCTTCTTTGTGTTAATCAGAACAATTATGATTATTTTTGTACTAGAGTATACCTACTGTATACATAGGGACACTAAGACAATTTTTAAACTCTAACCCATTAATTAAAGCAGTTGTAAACCCGCTGACACTTTTTTTTTCCTACACCTGTAAGGCAAAAGGCATAATGAGCTAGTATGCACCGCATACTAGCTCATTCTGGAATACTTACCTTAGAACGAGTCGGTATCTCACCTGGTCCACGCCGAGGCAGCTGACATTTTGCCTCGGCGTGTCTTCCGGGTATTGTGGCTCCAGCGCTGTGGGTGGCTGGAGCCGCGATGTTGTCACTCCCGCGCATGCGTGCGGAAGACTTCTTTCCGGCAAGGTCCGGCGTCTGCCAGGCTTACAGCCGAGAATCCCCGGTGCGTATGCGCCGCTGAAGTCAGCGGCTCATTGCGAGGGGAATATATCCTAAACCATACAGGTTTAGGAGATATTCTTTTTACCTACAGGTAAGCCTTATTATAGGCATACCTGTAGGTAAAAAGTAAAAAAAAATTACTATACAACCGCTTTAACCTTACTACAGATGGATTGTTTTAATAAATTTATCTGTTTCATTTAAGTTTATTTAACCAATAATTTAAACTAGATGAAAAGCTCAAATTGCATTTCTGTGCTTACCCATTCATCTGTTCTTCTTATCACAGGCAATGCATATGAATGAGCTTTTGATATAAACAGATCTCCATTTGTTTATACATTTTAACTGTGAAGATGAAGTCTTGAAAACACATTGCTGTGGGAGGTTGATATCAATGCAAATCATATGCATGATTTTCAGGAGAAGATACAAATGAACCACATAAGGAGGTGAAAAAACAAACAAAGCTACTGACTCCTAATTGTATTCTTTCAAAGAATATAGGAGATCATAAAAGATATAAAAGAAACAATTCAATGCAAGTTCACAAAGTTTTGATGAAGACTTTTCCTTATCTTCTTTTTCTCCTCAAAGGTCATTACCTTTGCCACAGGCCCCTTTCACACAGGCGGACCGATTGGATCTGTCTATCAGTTTTTTAGGCAGACCCGATCGGACCATACATTGCGCTCTATTTTAGTTTTTTGGCACAAAGGTCACAGCACCATGTCAAACTTTTTTCTATGCCAGCTCTAGACTAGCCCCACCTAGTTCTTGGGGTTAGTCTGTTTTGGCAGACCTCTCAGAGAACAGGGCCCGCCTGGTTTTGGCCAGGTGGGCCAGTGAGTACCCCAGTCCCTGCCAGGAGCCTTGCTTCCCGGGGGATCAGGGCAAGGGTCCTGTCTCTTCGGAGGGGGACCATGTGTACACCCTGTGCACTTTTTTGTGTTCTCACTTTTTGTGTGTGCACTTTTTTTTGCAGCAGGTGTTAATATTTGAAAATGTGGTTTACAGCACCACAGGAATAATAAAAAAAAATTGCCCTATATGGATCCACAGACGTAAACGGACATCCCTCTGGCTGACTGGACCAGATGACAGTCGGATGTAAATGAACAGGCAGTCCGCTTACATCTGACCGCCCAAAGAGGAAAGTGGGCTGCATAAGCAGAGGGGACACAGACCTGTAATTCGCCTGCTCAGTGGGGATCAGCATAAAGATCCCCCATTGAGCAGGTGGATCCGCTGGCAGAGTCCGCCCATGTGAAAGAGCCCTAAGGTTACCAGAGTTTGAAATTGAAATCCAGGGACACCTTGACCATGAACACAAAACCACACCCAAATTTGTAGCCACACTTACAAAACTATGTCCCCATTTGTTAAACTAAACTACTAAACTAAAATGACCAGAAGGGAATTGTTGCGGTCTACATTGTGGGCGTGTCAAATAGCCACATTGTGGCAGCAGTGAGCGGGGCTTAAAGTGATTGTAAAGGCTTGTTTTTTTTTTTTTTAATAACAAACATGTTATACTTACCTACTCTGTGCAGTTGGTTTTGCACAGAGCAGCCTGGATCCTCCTCTTCTCAGGTCCTTCTTCGCTGCTTCTTCCCCCCTCCCTCCTTTAAAGGGCCCCTCAGTCAGAAGCTTGCTACAGGGGGCACCCAAGCCGAGTCAGAGCTCTGTTTTATCCATTCAGACACAGAGCCCTGACCTGGCCCCCACCCCCTCTCTCTCCTGGTTGGCTGACTGACTTTTATTGATAGCCATTGGAGCCAATGGTGCCGCTTCTCTGTTTCAGCCAATCAGGACGAGTGCCCTGGATGGCTGAGCGGATCGTGGACATCGCTGGAGAGAGAAGGGGCTCAGGTAAGTAATTAGGGGGTTCTGGGGGAGCTGCTACACACACAAGGTTTTTTTATCTTAATGCATAGAGTGCATTAAGATAAAAAAAACTTGAGCCTTTACGGCAGGTTGGCTCAGCTGGGCAAATCGACGTTACCTTACGTCTCTTACCATTGTGGCCACTAGGGGCACGGGCGCGATGACCGCCGGGCACCCGCGATCGCTCGTGACAGAGCGAGAACCGGGATCTGTGTATGTAAACACACAGATCCCGGTTCTTTCAATTGAGAAATTACTGATCGTGTGTTCATACAATGTATAAACAGCGATCTGTCATCTCCCCTAGTAAGTCCCATCCCCCCTTCAGTTAGAACACAGACAGGGAACCCCCTAGTGTTAACCCCTTTCCTGACAATGAAATTTTTACAGTAATCGGTGCATTTTTATAGCACTGATCGCTGTAAATTTGTCAATGGTCCCAAAAATGTGTCAAAAGTATCCGATCTGTCCGCCATAATGTCGCAGTCCAGATAAAAATCGCAGATCACCGCCATTACTAGTAATAAATAATAATAAAAATGCTATAAATCTATTCCCTATTTTGTAGACGCTATAACTTTTGTGCAAACCAATCAATATACGCTTATTGCGATTTTTTTTACCAAAAATTTGTAGAAGAATACATATCGGCCTAAACTGAGGAAAAAAAAAATTTTGGGGAAAAAAAATGTGGGATATTTATTATAGCAAAAAGTAAAAAATATTGCTTTTTTTTTCAAAATTGTCTCTCTTTTTTTGTTTATAGCGCAAAAAATAAAAACTGCAAAGGTGATCAAATACCACCAAATGAAAGCTTTATTTGTGAGAAAAAAAGCCTGTAAATTTTGTTTGGGTACAGATTTGCAAGACTGCGCAATTGTCAGTTAAAGCGACGCAGTGCCGAATCACAAAAAGTGCTCTGGACAGGAAGGAGGTAAATCCTTCCGGGGCTGAAGTGGTTAAAAGTTTATGGTTAAATTAAACCTGAATGTATGCTGCCATGGGTCAAGCGAGTGTGAAGTATAGAGTGCAGGGGTCAGGATTAAGTATCACACAGAGTGCAAGGGGTCAGGATTAGGTAACATACAGAGTGCAGGGTTCAGGATTAAGTAACACACAGAGTTCAGGATTAAGTAACATATAGAGTGCAGGGTTCAGGATTATGTAACACACAGAGCTCAGGGGTCAAGTTTAAATAATGCACAGAGTTCAAAGGTCAGAACTGAGTAATGCACAGAGTTCAAGAGTTAGATTTAAGTAACACACAAAGCTCAGGGGTCAGGATTAACAATACGCATAGTTCAGGGTCAGGATTAAGACTTAATCTTGACCTCTGAACACTGTGCATTACCTAATTCTGACCCCTGAACTCTGTCCATTATTTAATCCTGATCCCTGAACTCTGTGTGTTACTTATTCATTAAGCAACACACACAGTTCAGGAGTCAGGATTAAGTAACGCACTTGTTCAGAGGTTAGGAGTAACAATTCAGGGTTCAGGTCAGCATTTGCTCACAGTCACAGATTGCAACATCGTCCTCAGGAGCTGCGGGGTAGTGTATGTAGCACCCTCTACCTTAGGTAGGTGCTAAGTGTAAGGGTTTTTGTATAAGCTACCAGTGCAGGTAAATTTAAGTAGGCCTATGCTGCGAGCTAGGCCTGTTTGTCTTGATATGGGGCAGGGGAGTGGTTTAGTGTAGCAGTAGGTGACTGACATGTACTGCAGCTCTTGGGCGCCTCCTTTGTTTCCAGGGAGAATGTTCTGGAAAAGGGGCAGGGCAGAGAGCTGGAGTGACATGGGGCACATGTGAGGAGCTCTGACCAATCCCCAACTAGGATTGGCAGGGTGCAGGCCTCCTACATATACCCATGGTCAGCCTGCTGGGGGAATAGTTGTCGGCTGGGTAAACTGGATGATGGAGTGTTAGACTGTCGTGCCTGAGGAAACCTCCTTTCTGGGGGGAGGGTGTACCTCAGGCTGGGAGCTTGGGAGCTGGGAGGAAGCCTCTCCTTACACGGTCATGGAGAGGTGACCTGGAACAGGAGCTGGAGGAGACAGTTGGTCCGCACGTCCGGAGTAAGTCATTCAGGAAGGATCCAGGGCAGATGTCGATGAGTGGAAAGCCCAGTGGAGAGATCTGGAAGAGACATGCCAGGGTAGCTGGATGTAGAGCCAGAGGGAGAGACTGTGGGAGTTTTGTCTCAAATCGATGCAGCCATGAGGGCAGGCAGGATTTGCAAGTCGGACTTGCTGGGATCAGTAGTCCATCACTTTTTATTCTTCTCAAGTAAATCGGTTGCTGCCATAAAGGGGTACTGCAGGCCCCGGCCTACAAAAGGTCATCAAGTAATTACACTGGGACTTATTCAGAGTGAGGCTTAGTCATGTTCTGATGGCGTGACAGGATTACTAATACTTGGACAGTAAAGTAGTGTGCTAGAGGAAGAAGTAAAGAAGTGTTCTGAGGTAACAGTCTGTCGAGGTATGTGCTGAGGAAGAAGTGTTTCTGAGGTAAAAGACTGTCAAGTTTAGGGTCAGCCATCTTGTTCTACTAAGAGGTGTGACACAGTTACTTTATTCTACAAAGTACTAATTTATCTTATGGGCATCCCATGTCCCTTTTCCCCAACCAAGTTCAATCCCCTAATAAAAACAACAAAAACAAGCAAAAGACTGTTCAATGACTGAAAAGTATGTCTAATGGAGGTCTGGGAGCAGGGTGAAATGTGTGGATGTGCCATCGCTACATGTAAAATTTGCAATGCTCAAATGCATACTGCAAGCCAATACAATTCTAAAAAAGCATGGCTTGAGTGGTCTCTGTGTGCGTGCCGCAGCATGGATGCCTGCGCACATGCAGGGTGCTCTGCTGGTGCCATTAATGAACCGCTGCCTTCTTCCATGGGCGAAAGCAAAAACCTAACAGGGAAGCACGTTTTCTGGGGACAGACCCCTGCAACAGGGACGGCTTCCAGGAAATGGGGACTAATGGCAACCTTAATTTATATGTCATATGACAGAACTTGCATTGTGAATGTACACTACAAGTTCTGTACTGTATAGCACTCCATTATGTACACTGTGCTATAAATATTATACTTCATACCAAGGGCTGTCTGAATACCTGAACAGTGACTGCATTTCATTGAATGCAATCAATGTTTTCAATGTTAGGCCCACAATTTTTCCTCCAATCAGTCTTCTTTCCACTCATTTTACTGAGCAACTATAAGATCTCATTAAAACGCCACCGACCCACCTACATTTAGATCTTACCAGTGTAATTCTAGATAGTTCATAAATTGAGAACTTCTATATGCTGCCAGAGATCAACATTGACTTTCCACATGATGGTCGTGGCCACAGACGGTTGCGCATTTCTTCTTGTGGGTCTTTTGAATAGAGGTCATCATCGTTTTGGCCTTACTACTATTCTTTTGATGCACCCTCCATTTCACGTCCTGCCACACTCATGGCTTCTGGGCCAGACGGTCCTATCGGTGCCCATTCAGCACATTTCCATTTGTGAGAGATGATTTCTTCCCTTTTTTTACTGTTTTTGTTGTTATGAAGCAGAGCCGGGAAGCCGGCCGTGGCGTCCTTAACAATGGATGAGTCATCAGCTGTCAACAGACTTCCCCGCATTGGGGAAAAACAGCGTGCTGGTCTCCACCAATCTTTACCAGGCCCTTCGGGTCTGGTATAGATGTTAAGGGGAACCCCATGCCAGAATGTAAAAATTAAACGGCATGGTATCCCCCAAAATCTCTACCAGACCCTTATGTGAGCATGCAGCCTGGCAGGCTAGCAAAGGGTGGGACGAGCAAGCACCCCTCTCCTGAACAATACCAGGCTGTGCATCCTCACCCCAAAGCACCTTGTCCCCATGTTGAGGGGGACAAGAGCCACCCCACAACCTTGGGTTGTGGGGGACAAGGGCAGGGGGCTTATCAGAATCTGGAAGCCCCCTTTAACAAGGGAGCCCCCCAGATCCCGCTCCTTATATGAATGAGTACGGGTACCCCTAACCATTCACCAAAAAATTGTCAAAAATAAATAAAAACACTGACACAAAAAAAAAATGTCCCCCGATGTAGATCCATCATCAATCAGGACACCCGCCACCCCCGCTGGACCCGAAAAAATAGAAAAAAAGCTCCGCCTGCAACAAAGGCTAACCGCAGACTGCAAGCTCCGCCGTTTGTATATAGGTAAGGGACGGGGCCAACTGGTGACATCACCTGGTGGCACCGCCCCCTTGTGGCATCACCGATCCAGCATGCACCCTGTGCTGTACGGTATATTCTCTATTGCATACCACTCTCCTCTGTACCCACAATGCATTTACATTCTGTAATTCATATAGCAACCTTGTACACCATTAAAGTGAATGTAAACCCCATTCATGAAATCTGACCTGGGCACATACAGTATATCTGTAGTGTTTACTTATCTCTCTCCAAAGCCCTAAGTGCTGTGTCTTTCTGCTACTACATTCTTCTGTTATCAGCATGATAACTTCTGACCAACACAGGCGATGAAAGCAGCTTAACGGGACACTAAAGGTTTATGTTTTTTCACCTTAATGCATCCTATGCATTAAGGTGAAAAAACATCCGACAATACCGGCCCCCCCAGCCCCCCCCGTTTTACTTACCTGACCCCTCGAAAGTCCCGCCCTCGCCCCCGACATCCTCTTCGCCGCTCAGCCTGGCCGTTGATTGGCTAGAATGGATGGGTTAAAAACAGCGCAGCCATTGGATCGCACTGCTGTCAATCACATCCAATGACGTGGCGTGCTGGGGGGCGGGTCCGAGTGATATAGTGAGCGGCTATTGCCGCCGGCTGTATCACGGGAGCGCGCCCGCAAGAGCTCACCACCATGCGAGCTTGCTCGCATGAAGGTGGTGAATTCTTGCGTGGAGGAGCCGAGAAAGCCGCCGAGGGACCCCAGAAGACCAGGTTTGGGGCCACTCTGTGCAAAAGGAGCTGCACAGTGGAGGTAAGTATAACATGTTTGTTATTTAAAAAAAATACCTTTACAACCTCTTTAAAATTTGTGTCGGGGAGGTAACTTAGAGACAGATAAGCAGAGAGCTTGTCTATTCACAGCACAGCTTTGCATGTTTCTTCGTACCTCTGCCTATGAGGAGGGGGGGGGTGTGCCTTTCCTCCAATTATTATTTTTCTTTCTTAATAAAACCACAACAGCTTTAAGGACTTGTCCCCCGCTCCTCTTGAACAATTGGCACTTTTGAGGAGCGGGAGGGCGCATACCATAAACAATTTCCTTACATGCTTTGTTACATAATGATACAAGCATTCTAAAAATACAGTGATAATGTAAATACACAGTGAGGAAACACATTTGTAACACATTGTGCACTTTCTAAAGAGTCTAGAAGGCTGAAGACAGCAGATATATATGTAAAACTTATGTAGGGAGGTTTCTTACATCTCTGTGTATTATCTGAGGCTGTTCACTTCACTGGGTATATGTGAGGGTTTACATCCACTTTAAGTACAGTATATACCTTGCTGCTGTCTGTTGTGTTCCATCCACCTTGCCGAACACCAGACTTTATTCATCATCACTAGGGATGAGCCGAACACCCCCGGGTTCGGTTCGCACCAGAACCTTCGAACGGACCGAAAGTTCGCGCGAATTTTCGAACCCTATTCGTTATAATGGACGCGAACGTTCGAATTCAAAATTGCTAATTACAACGGCCAATATGCATGTTAATGTCATAAAACAGGTTTGGGGACCCGGGTCCTGCCCCAGGGGACATATATCAATGCAAAAAGAAATTTTAAAAACTAAAGTTTTTTCGGGAGCAGTCATTTTAATGATGCATAAAGTGAAAAAAAAAAAAGTGAAATTTTCCTTTAAATATGGTACCTGGGGGGTGTCTAAAGTATGCCTGTGAAGTGGCATGTGTTTCCCGTGTTTAGAACTGTCCTTGCACAAAATGACATTTGTAAAGGAAAAAAAGAAGCCATTTAAAACCACTTGCGGCTTTAATGTCATGTCTTGTCCTGGCCGCCATATGGCTGAAAATCCTTGAGAAAAATGGCATGGCTACCCCATCACCCCCCCCCACCCCAGCCCCTTTGGGTCTTGTATGGATACTAAGGGGGACCCCGCACCCAAAATAAAACCCTATACCTACAACCCTATATACTCTGAACAGCAGTATATAGGTGGTGCAAACAAGACATGGACTGTAGGTTTGTTCTTAAGTAGAATCTGAACAGGTACATTATGAAGTGTAGCTACATCCCAAAAAAATCAATTTTTAAGCTTTTTGGAGAACATAGGGAGGGGTTATCACCCCTGTAACATTTGCTGTCTTTGCACATCTGTTCAGAACATGTCACCTCACTTTCCGTCCCAATGACAAATGTTTTTGGAAAAGTGGGGTTTTAATTGAAACAAGGATTGGTGATAAAGCATCAGTAGAGAGGAGATACCTTTTTCCCAAATTAAATCTAACAGGATAGAATTTTCCTTCCTAGGGGTAGATTTCCTCTCACTTCCTGTTTTCTCTTGCCGTTTGCAAGTAGGAGTCGTTTGTAAGTTGGATGTTTGAAAGTAGGGGCCTGCCGTATATACTCTGCAGAAATTTGCCCTATTAGATGTTGGTGTAGCCACAAGACTGGTGGGCACAGGAATGGGCCCTGCTGTGAGTTAATAGATCAAGATTTGTACTTGCATGCACCTGTTGAACCGGGCAGAAAAATTGGGCCTTTGGTGGTGGTGGTGGTGGTGGTGGACGGTGTTGCCACAAGACTGTAAGCCCTCACAGTTACTCTTGGTGGGTGCAGGAATGGGCCCTGCTGTGAGTTATTAGATCAAGATTTGTAATTGCATGCACCTGTTGAACAGGGCAGAAAAATTGGGCCTTTGGTGGTGGTGGTGGTGGACGGTGTTGCCACAAGACTGTAGGCCCTCATAGTTACTCTTGGTGGGCGCAGGAATGGGCCCTGCTGTGAACTATTAGATCAAGATTTGTAATTACACGCCCCTGTTAAACAGGGGCTGAAAAATTGTGCCTTAGGCATTGGTGCTGGTGCCACAACACTGCAACCCCTCACAGATACTGTACTTGGAGCACAGCAGTCACACCTGTTGCGAAGCATCTTTTTAAAAAATTGTAATTACACGCCCCTGTTATACAGGGGCTGAAAAATTGTGCCTTAGGCACTGGTGCTGGTGCCACAACACTGCAACCCCTCACAGATACTGTACTCTGAGCACAGCAATGAGACCTGTTGCAAAGCATTGCCTAAAAATTGTAATTACACGCCCCAACAGGGGCTGAAAAATTGTGCCTTAGGCACTGGTGCTGGTGCCACAACACTGCAACCCCTCACAGATACTGTACTCTGAGCACAGCAGTCACACCTGTTGCGAAGCATCTTTTTAAAAAATTGTAATTACACGCCCCTGTTATACAGGGGCTGAAAAATTGTGCCTTAGGCACTGGTGTGGTGGCATGGATCATTGAGGAGGAGGAAGAGGATAGTCAGTGAACATAACAGGACAGTCACTCAGCATCAGCATAGGCAGTCTTGAAGGGATGTGACATTATAAATTATTCCGTTATATCCGCTTCAGGTGTCTGGTAGCTGGTGGTGATCCAAGACTGATTCATTTTTATGAAGGTCAGTCGATCAACCGAGTCGGTGGACAGGCGCACCCTATGATCGGTGACAAATCCTCCAGCAGCACTGAATGTGCGTTCGGAAAGAACGCTGGATGCAGGACAGGCCAGTAGCTCAATTGCATACTGTGCAAGCTCTGGCCAGTGATCCATCCTCAGGACCCAGTAAGCCAGAGGATTTTCGGTGGGAAAGGTGTCCAAGTCTGACCTTGCCCCTAGGTATTCCTGCACCATGTATATCAGACGCTGGCGATGGTTGCTGGAACCGATCATACCTTGGGGCTGCGGACTAAAAAATTGTCTGAACGCATCGGTCAGACGTCCACCTTCCCCACCGCTCCTTCTGCTACTGACCGAAGCCTCAGCAACTCGTCGTCCAGGACCAGGAGTTTGTAACCTCCCAGTTTCTGGGAACGCGTTGCACAGACCTTTCTGCAAGGCCTCCCTGAGATGTCTCATCCTCTGCTCCCTCTGCGACGGCAAGATAAGGTCCGCAACCTTACCCTTGTACCGTGGATCAAGGAGAGTGGCCAGCCAGTAATGGTCACTCTCCTTGATCCGAAGAACACGAGGATCCTTCCGCAGGCTTTGCAGGATCAGGGAGGCCATGCAGCGTAGGTTAGCTGAGGCATTCGGTCCGGAGTCTTCTGGGTCACTGAGGATGACATGATCGCCAGCCACCTCCTCCCAGCCACGTACAAGTCCACTGGTTTGTTGGGACTGTACATCATCCCTAAAAGACTGCTGCTGCTGATGCTGAGTGCCAGGCTCCAGCTCCATGCTCACACAATCCTCCTCCTCCTCCTCCTCCTCCTCCTCCTCTTCCTGTGTGATGGGTGGGACAGAAGGAACATTGTCTGGATAAAGGGGGCCTTGAGAGACAAGGAAGTCCTCCTCTTCCTGCCTCTGTTCTGCCTCAAGTGCCCTGTCCATTATCCCACGCAGCGTATGCTCCAACAGGTGGACAAGAGGTACAGTGTCACTGATGCATGCACTGTCACTGCTCACCATCCTCGTGGCCTCCTCAAATGGTGAGAGGACAGTGCATGCATCCCTGATCATGCTCCACTGGCGTGGGGAAAAAAAGCCAAGCTCCCCTGACCCTGTCCTGGTGCCGTAGTCGCAAAGGTACTCATTGATGGCCCTCTGCTGCGTGTGCAGTCGCTGCAGCATGGCCAACGTTGAGTTCCACCTGGTGGGCATGTCACATATTAGGCGGTTCTTGGGCAGGTTCAGCTCCTTTTGCAGCTCAGTCAGCCGAGCACTGGCATTATAAGATCGGCGGAAATGCACACAGACTTTCCTGGCCTGCCTCAGGACATCCTGTAAGCCTGGGAACCTGCCCAAGAACCGCTGCACCACCAGGTTGAGGACGTGAGCCATACAGGGCACATGGGTGAGCTGCCCCTGTCGCAGGGTGGAGAGGAGGTTGGTGCCATTATCAGAAACGACCATTCCTGGCTTAAGCTGGCGTGGCGTCAACCACCTCTCGGCCTGCCCCTGCAGAGCTGCCAGAACCTCTGGCCCAGTGTGGCTCCTGTCCCCCAAACACACCAGCGCAAGCACGGCATGGCATCTTTTTGCCTGCGTACTCGCGTAGCCCCTTGTACGCCTACGGAGCACCGCTGGTTCCGAGGACAGAGCACTCGAAGAGGACATGGAGGAAGAAGAAGAGGAGGGGGTGGAGGAGAGAGGTGTGTCACAACCAGTAGTAGCATTTTGGAGGCGTGGTGGCGGAACAACCTCCAACACTACTGCACCTTGTCCTGCATCCCTCCCAGCTGCCAATAGAGTGACCCAATGGGCCGTGAAAGAAAGATAACGTCCCTGTCCATGCCTGCTGGACCATGAGTCAGCGGTAATATGCACCTTACCGCTGACCGCCCTGTCCAGCGAGGCATGGACATTGCCTTCCACATGCCAGTAGAGAGACGGAATCGCCTTCCGTGAGAAAAAGTGGCGTTTGGGAACCTGCCACTGAGGAACCGCACATTGAACAAACTCACGGAAGGGGGCCGAGTCTATCAACTGAAAAGGCAGCAGTTGAAGTGCTAGCAATTTAGCCAAGCTAGCATTCAACCGCTGGGCATGTGGATGGCTGGGAGTATACTTCTTTCGACGGTCCAGCAGCTGGGGCAGGGAAATTTGCCTGCTACAATCGGACGTCGGTGTACTGCAAGTACTTGGTTGTGACACACCTAATTCTACACCTTCAGTCCTCTCAGAGCAGCTTTCAGAGAGGACTGAAGATATAGTGGGGATGGAGATCCCAGCTGATGAGGAGCAAGGAGAGGTCCGCTTTGTTCTTTGGTGTGGGTCTTTTATGTGTGCTTGCCAACGAGCTGCATGGCAGGTCGACATATGTCTGCTCATGCTTGTGGTGCCCAAGCGGCTGATGTTTTGGCCACGCGAGATACGCTTGAGACAAATATTGCAAATAGCAGTGGTGCGATCTGATGCACTCGTCTCAAAAAAGGCCCACACCAAAGAACTTTTGTGATAACGTGCAGAGGCAGCGCCCTGCACAGGCGGAGCTCTGCGGTGTGGTACAGTTGCTGTGCTGGCCTCTAGCTGGCCTCCAGGGGGCATCCTGCCTCGTTGGACATGTGACGCTGCATCCTCCTCCTCCTCCTCCTCTCTCCCTTCAGGCACCCACGTGGAGTCAGTGACCTCATCATCCCCTCCCTCTTCACCACTAGAGCAAACCTGGCAGTAAGCTGCAGCTGGTGGAACACTACTGCCAGATTGCTGTCCTTCAGCATCCCCTCTCTCTGCGCGCACACTACTGACTTCCTCAAGCTGGGTATCATCATCCGAGCCTTCGAATCGTTGGGCATCCTCCTGGAGCATGTACCCAACACTGTGCTCAAACAGTTCGGGGGACTCCTCAGGAGGACATGGTGGGTCTAGGGAAGGGGTGGCTGATGATGCCATTGAGTACGCGTTGGCAGCTGCTCTGCCAGTACCCTGAGCCTGGGTGAGAGAGGATGAGGAGGATGAGGAGGGCTTGGTCATCCATTCTACCAAGCCTTCGGCATGATGCGGCTCCACATGTCCAGCTGCCGAAAACAAAGACAAGCGTGTCCCATGGCCACGTGCTGATGACGATGCACGACCACGTCCACGGCCAGCACTGTTGTCTCTAGAAACAGAGCCTGCCTGCCCTGTGTTCTTGCCTCGGCACGCTCTGCCTCTCCTTGGCGGTCTTCCAGCCATTGTAGTCGGTAGTGTATATAGTATAAAAAATAGAACTCCTATGTGTGCTCACAACACACTGTAGGTCCTATGGGTGTTGACACTAACACACTATAGGTACTATGTGTGCTGCTGACAAGAAAATATAGGAGCTCTGTTTGCTGCCACTAACACACTAGAAGTCCTATGGGTGCTGCTGAGAAGAAAATATAGGAGCTCTGTTTGCTGCCACTAACACACTAGAAGTCCTATGGGTGCTGCTGAGAAGAAAATATAGGAGCTCTGTGTGATGCCACTAACACACTAGAAGTCCTATGGGTGCTGCTGAGATGAAAATATAGGAACTCTGTGTGATGCCACTAACACATTAGAAGTCCTATGGGTGCTGCTGAGAAGAAAATATAGGAGCTCTGTGTGATGCCACTAACACACTAGAAGTCCTATGGGTGCTGCTGAGAAGAAAATATAGGAGCTCTGTTTGCTGCCACTAACACACTAGAAGTCCTATGGGTGCTGCTGAGAAGAAAATATAGGAGCTCTGTTTGCTGCCACTAACACACTAGAAGTCCTATGGGTGCTGCTGAGAAGAAAATATAGGAGCTCTGTGTGATGCCACTAACACACTAGAAGTCCTATGGGTGCTGCTGAGAAGAAAATATAGGAGCTCTGTTTGCTGCCACTAACACACTAGAAGTCCTATGGGTGCTGCTGAGAAGAAAATATAGGAGCTCTGTTTGCTGCCACTAACACACTAGAAGTCCTATGGGTGGTGCTGAGAAGAAAATATAGGAGCTCTGTTTGCTGCCACTAACACACTAGAAGTCCTATGGGTGCTGCTGAGAAGAAAATATAGGAGCTCTGTGTGATGCCACTAACACACTAGAAGTCCTATGGGTGGTGCTGAGAAGAAAATATAGGAGCTCTGTTTGCTGCCACTAACACACTAGAAGTCCTATGGGTGCTGCTGAGAAGAAAATATAGGAGCTCTGTTTGCTGCCACTAACACACTAGAAGTCCTATGGGTGCTGTTGGGGTGCAATGCTGTGCTAACAGCACTGCGGTTGGTACTACTGCAATACTGTACTAACAGTAAGCACGCACCAGACTAATCCCCAGCAGCAGCTAATAACACACTAACTGTGCAATCAGCAGCAATGAACGATCAATGACTTAGGTAGCAATGGTTTAGCAAAGAAATAGCCAATGGTTTAGCAAAGAAGAGCAAATCTTTCAGTATCAAGCAAAGACAGAATCAGCAGACTAATCTCTCCTAAAGCCGGAACTCATGTGACCGGGGCCGATGGCGTGGCGGCCTTTTAAATGGTGGGGCGTGTACTAAAGCCCCTGAGCTGTAATTGGCTACAGGCGTCCTGCCTGTAGCCAATTATTGCTCTCCGAGTTTCGGGCGCTGTGATTGGCCAAGCATGCGGGGTCACAGTGCATGCTTGGCCAATCATCAGCCAGCAATGCACTGCGCCGGCCGCGCCGGCCGCAATGCATTGCGGGGCCGCTCGCATCACACGAATGTGATGCGAACGGCCCAAATAGTTCTGGGCTCGACGAGCGAGCGAACGCCCGATGCTCGATTCGAACATGGGTTCGAATCGAGCACCGGGCCCATCCCTAATCATCACCATCCCTCCTGTATCTGAACAATCTCACATTTCCTAGCATTAATGAAAACGAATAAGATAGAGTGACTCAGTCTCTTTATACACTGTCTTAAAATCAGGGAAGCATACCATAAACAATTTCCTTACATGCTTTGTTACATAATGATACAGGCATTCTAAAAATACAGTGCTAATGTAAATTTAAATGGCCCTTGTAGAGCACTGTATTAATGTTGATAAAAAAATATTTTGCTACTAATGGCTATGGAAAGTTAAGCTATCTTGCTGCAGAAAATGACCAAGGGATCTCTGTGTGGAAGCAGCGCCCTCTATGCAGGGATCCGACACTACCTCTGGTAGTCAGAACTAGCATTCTTGAATCAAGAGGGAAGGATGATTGTGTTGTTGAGTGGAGAACTTAAAGAGGAGTTCCATCCACCTTTGAAAAAAATAAAAGTCAGCAGCTACAAAAACTGTAGCTGCTGACTTTTAAAAAACAGCCACTCACCTGTCCCATGATCCAGCGGTGTGCTCACCCTAGTTGGTCTCACCTGCTGTTTTCGGTCCCTGGTGCCGGCATCTTCACTATGGGCACCCGACTGTGACAGCTTGCGGCCTCACAGCCGGGTGCCCACTGTGCATGCGCGAGTCACGCTGCGCATCGTGATTGAATTATGCAGTTTTCTGGAACCTGTCTGTCCTAGAAGACTGCAGGGGGAGGGAGGGAGGGGAACTTCAGTTTTCGAGCACCACTGCACTGGGAATGGAACTGGGAAGCAGGTACCTGTCAAAATCGGGTACCTGCGCCCTCCCGCTCCCCAAAAGTGCCAATTGTTTAAGAGGAGCGGGGGACAAGTCCTTAAAGCTGTTGTGGTTTTATTAAGAAAGAAAAATAATAATAATGTTTAATAATTCCTGGCAGAGATGTTAAAAGTTCACCAGGATTCACCATTATTGGACTGTGGTTTGTTAAAGAACCTTTCAGAGCAAAACACGTTTGCCAAGTGTTCAAGACATTAATTGGATTAGCTATCTCTAACATTTACAAGCCTGGTTTGAGAGTTTAGAACAATGATAACTTTCGTTACAAGACTTTCAATTAAAGAAAAATAATGGGTATTAAACCCATTGTGAAGTCAAATCCTTAGCCAAATACAATGTTGATTTTAGCTGGCTGTCAGACAATGAATATGTTGTAAGGTATATGGCACCCAAAAAACTGGACAATCAAATGTATGAACAAGACTAAAGCTATATTGGCTAAGAAGTATTGATAAGAAGAAGAAATTGTTTATACAGCTGAACTAATCTCCCATCTGCAGGAGAAGACGGTCTAAACTCAGATTTTAACATATGCCACTTCTCAGACATTTTAAGAAAACACCTGTATACATGTTGCATTATAAATACACATGATATTAAAAGTAAGAATATATGTTGATATGGAATAAATGAAAAATTATGTTTAGATTATCAAATGACATCTTAGGTCATAGGGAAAAGTATGATCTTAGTATCTGTTTACCTAGGAAATTTGTTAGAAAAAGAAATATAGATACCAGTGTGATTTTATAAATAGAAGTGTTTTAAAGAGTTAATCAGCAGTATGAAAAAACTTTGAATTGTGATTATAAGAATATAAAGTAACAGACGTTTAGAGATTAACACGTATTCAAAATATAGATAATTATTTTTGTGTGCCATAGATAAAAATATATATATAACTTGTGTCATGTTAGAAAAACCAGCTTATAGATATCTTTTTAGACAGAAATATAAAACCATGTTATGTTATGTGAATGAATCAAAAAGTATATTAAATCGTATGTTATGTATACCAGATTACCAGAAGATAACAATATATATATATATATATTGTCTTCCCAGCATTATATAAACTTACACACATCCTGAAAATAGAATAAATCAACTTAATAGAGTTGATCTCACAATACATGTGAGGCCCCGGTGGTTGAAAGTGATATTACTTGAGGATCTCAAAGTCCAGAGAACAGTTAATCATTAACCACTTAAGCCCCGGACCATTTCGGGCCATTAGGACCAAGCCTGTTTTTGGGATTCGGCACTGCGCTGCTTTAACTGTAAATTGTGCGGACATGCAATGTTGTACCCAAATGAAATTTGCGTCCTTTTCTTCCCACAAATAGAGCTTTCTTTTAATGGTATTTGATTGCCTCTGCGATTTTTATTTTTTGCGATATAAACAGAAAAAGACCGAAAATTTTGAAAAAAAATGATATTTTCTACTTTTTGTTATAAGAAAAATCGAATAAACTCAATTTTAGTCATACATTTAGGCCAAAATGTATTCAGCCACATGTCTTTAGTAAAAAAAATGTCAATAAGCGTATATTTATTGGTTTGCGCAAAAGTTATAGCGTTTACAAACTAGGGTACATTTTCTGAAATTTACACAGCTTTAAATTTATGACTGCCTATCTCATTTCTTGAGGTGCTAAAATGGCAGGGCAGTACAAAACCCCCCCAAATGACCCCATTTTGGAAAGTAGACACCCCAAGGAAATTGCTGAGAGGCATGTTGAGCCCATTGAATATTTTTTTTTTGTCCCAAGTGATTGAATGATGACAAAAAAAAAAAAAAAATTACAAAAAGTTGTCACTAAATGATATATTGCTCACACATGCCATGGTTATATGTGGAATTGCACCCCAAAATACATTCTGCTGCTTCTCCTGAGTACGGGGATACCACATGTGTGGGACTTTTTAGGAGCCTAGCCACGTACGGGACCCCGGAAACCAAGCACCGCCTTCCGGATTTCTAAGGGCGCAAATTTTTGATTTCACTCCTCACTACCTATCACAGTTTCGAAGGCCATAAAATGCCAAAATAGCACAAAACCCCCCCAAATGACCCCATTTTGGAAAGTAGACACCCCAAGCTATTTACTGAGAGGCATGTTCAGTCCATGGAATATTTTATATTTTGCCACAAGTTGCGGGAATATGACAAACTTTTTTTTTTTGCACAAAGTTGTCACTAAATGATATATTGCTCACACATGCCATGGGCATATGTGAAATTACACCCCAAAATACATTCTGCTGCTTCTCCTGAGTACGGGGATACCACATGTGTGGGACTTTTTGGGAGCCTAGCCGCGTACGGGACCCCAAAAACCAAGCACCGCCTTCAAGGTTTCTAAGGGCATAAATTTTTAATTTCACTCCTCACTACCTATCACAGTTTTGAAGGCCATAAAATGCCAAGATGGCACAAAACCCCCCCAAATGACCCCATTTTGGAAAGTAGACACCCCAAGCTATTTGCTGAGAGGCATGTTGACCCCATTGAATATTTTTTTTTTGTCCCAAATGATTGAATAATGACAAAAAGAAAAAAAAAATGTACAAAAAGTTGTCACTAAATGATATATTGCTCACACATGCCATGGTTATATGTGGAATTGCACCCCAAAATACATTCTGCTGCTTTTCCTGAGTACGGGGATACCACATGTGTGGGACTTTTTGGGAGCCTAGCCGCGTACAGGGCCCCAAAAACCAAGCACCGCCTTCAGGATTTCTAAGGGCGTAAATTTTTGATTTCACTCCTCACTACCTATCACAGTTTCGAAGGCCATAAAATGCCAAAATAGCACAAAACCCCCCCAAATTACCCCATTTTGGAAAGTAGACACCCCAAGCTATTTGCTGAGAGGCATGTTGAGTCCATGGAATATTTTATATTTTGCCACAGGTTGCGGGAATATGACAAACTGTTTTTTTTTTGCACAAAGTTGTCACTAAATGATATATTGCTCACACATGCCATGGGCATATGTGAAATTACACCCCAAAATACATTCTGCTGCTTCTCCTGAGTACGGGGATACCACATGTGTGGGACTTTTTGGGAGCCTAGCCGCGTACGGGACCCCAAAAACCAAGCACCGCCTTCAAGGTTTCTAAGGGCATAAATTTTTGATTTCGCTCCTCACTACCTATCACAGTTTTGAAGGCCATAAAATGCCAAGATGGCACAAACCCCCCCAAATGACCCCATTTTGGAAAGTAGACACCCCAAGCTATTTGCTGAGAGGCATGTTGAGCCCATTGAATATTTTTTTTTTTTGTCCCAAATGATTGAATAATGACAAAAAGAAAAAAAAAATGTACAAAAAGTTGTCACTAAATGATATATTGCTCACACATGCCATGGTTATATGTGAAATTACACCCCAAAATACATTCTGCTGCTTCTCCTGAGTACGGGGATACCACATGTGTGGGACTTTTTGGGAGCCTAGCCGCGTACGGGACCCCAAAAACCAAGCACCGCCTTCAAGGTTTCTAAGGGCATAAATTTTTGATTTCACTCCTCACTACCTATCACAGTTTTGAAGGCCATAAAATGTCAAAATAGCCCAAAACCCCCACAAATGACCCCATTTTGGAAAGTAGACACCCCAAGCTATTTGCTGAGAGGCATGGTGAGTATTTTACAGCTCTCATTTGTTTTTGAAAATTAAGAAAGACATTTTTTTTTCTTTTTTTTTTTCTTTTTTTACATTTTCAAAACTTTGTGACAAAAAGCGAGATCTGCAAAATACTCAACATACCTCTCAGCAAATAGCTTGGGGTGTCTACTTTCCAAAATGGGGTCATTTGGGGGGGTTTTGTGCCATCTGGGCATTCCATGGCCTCCGAAACTGTGATAGGCAGTGAGGAGTGAAATCAAAAATTTACACCCATAGAAATCCTGAAGGCGGTGCTTGGTTTTTGGGGTCCCGTACGCGACTAGGCTCCCAAAAAGTCCCACACATGTGGTATCCCCGTACTCAGGAGAAGCAACAGAATGTATTTTGGGGTGTAATTCCACATATGCCCATGGCATGTTTGAGCAATATATAATTTAGTGACAACTTTTTGTACATTTTTTTTTTTGGTCATTATTCAATCACTTGGGACAAAAAAAAAATATATTCAATGGGCTCAACATGCCTCTCAGCAAATAGCTTGAGGTGTCTACTTTACAAAATGGGGTCATTTGGGGGGGTTTTGAACTGTCCTGGCATTTTATGCACAACATTAGGAAGCTTATGTCACACATCATCCACTCTTCTAACCACTTGAAGACAAAGCCCTTTCTGACACTTTTTGTTTACATGAAAAAAAATTTTTTTTTGCAAGAAAATTATGTTGAACCCCCAAACATTATATATTTTTTTAAAGCAAAGGCCCTACAGATTAAAATAGTGGGTGTTGCATTTTTTTTTCCACACAGTATTTGCGCAGCGATTTTTCAAACGCATTTTTTGGGGGGAAAACACACTTTTTTTATTTTTAATGCACTAAAAAACACTATATTGCCCAAATGTTTGATGAAATAAAAAAGATGATCATAGGCCGAGTACATGGATACCAAACACGACATGCTTTAAAATTGCGCACAAACGCGCAGCGGCGACAAACTACATTCATTTTTAAAAGCATTTAAAAGCCTTTACAGGTTACCACGTTAGATTTACAGAGGAGGTCTACTGCTAAAATGACTGCCCTCGATCTGACCTTCACGGTGATACCTCACATGCATGATGCAATTGCTGTTTACATATGACGCTAGACCGACGCTTGCGTTCGCCTTTGCGCAATAGCAGGGGGGGACAGCGGTGCTTTTTTTTTTTATTTTTTTTTTTTTTTATTATTTATTTGGCTTTTTTATTTTATTTTAAACTGTGCCTTCCATATTTTATTTTTTTACCATTTTTATCGTTATCTCAGGGAATGTAAATATCCCCTATGATAGCAATAGGTAGTGACAGGTACTCTTTTTTTGAAAAAAATTGGGGGGTTAGACCCTAGATCTTTCCTCTGCCCTCAAAGCATCTGACCACACCAAGATCGGTGTGATAAAATGCTTTCCCAATTTCCCAATGGCGCTTTTTATATCCGGGGGGGGACATTCCCTCCCACTGCTTGTAAAAGCAGTCTAGAGGCTAATTATCTGCTAGAATTGCTTTTACATGAAAGCCGGCTGCTGGCTGAAAAGAATGATACCAAGATGATACCTAAACCCGCAGGCATCATTCTGGTATAAACATTCAAAGTCCAGCAACATACCAGTACGTTGCTGGTCCTTGTTGGACATGTATTGTAATCTTTTTTTTCATACAGCCTATTGGCTGAACGAAAAAAAGAGATTGATTGGTGGGTATGCCCACCATTAGAATACCTCCCTTCATCCACCCACTTCTAATGATGGGCATATATGCCGAAGCATGGGGGCATCCTCCCGCAAAAAAGTTATGCCGCGTACACACGGTCAAGCCTTCGTCGGAATTTCGACCGTATGTACGCGGCATAAAAGGTTATGCCGCGTACACACGGTCGGACTTTTCCACGGGCAAGCCTCCGTTGGAATTTCGACCGTATATACGCGGCATTAGGAGCAAAATCGCTCCTCCGCCCCTGCTGCCCCCATGCTTCGGCATATATGCTCTTTTTTTTAACTGTGGTGGTGAAATCACCTCCTACAGCGTTGGAGTCACGGCTTTATGTATCGTGGGAGCAAACGCTGTTGCTGTCAAGATAAATAGATCCGCGCTGCAACTGAATGGCGTACCTGCTAAGCAAATGGTGGTTAACATTAAAACAAAGTAACATTACAGTACAACAGTAAGACCTTACCATGCCATACCTGCAAAGCAAATACCAAAACAAAACCTAGTAAAAAATAAAAAAATGTTTTAACGCAACCTGTGCCTAAAATATATATATGCCGAAGCATGGGGGCATCCTCCCGCAAAAAAGTTATGCCGCGTACACACGGTCGGAATTTTCCACGGGCAGGCCTCCGTCGGAATTTCGACCGTATGTACGCGGCATTAGGAGCAAAATCGCTCCTCCGCCCCTGCTGCCCCCATGCTTCGGCATATATGCTCTTTTTTTTAACTGTGGTGGTGAAATCACCTCCTACAGCACTGGAGTCACGGCTTTATGTATCGTGGGAGCAAACGCTGTTGCTGTCAAGATAAATAATTCCGCGCTGCAGTTGAATGGCGCACCTGAAAACAAAAAATTACATACCTGAAAAGCAAGCATGATAAAACATTGCAGAATAGAATACAGTAAAAAAGAGCAGAACAATAGAGAGAAAATAGAGAGAGAGAGAACAATAAAACGACAACTATTTTTGTTTTTTTTATTTTATATTTTTTTTGTGTTTTGTTTTTTACGTTTTTTTTTTACACTTTTTTTTGTAACTTTACAACTGTAATGGTTCGGGTCTCTCAAAATGTAATGGCATCTTGGGAGACCCTGTGTAAGTGTGTCCTTGTCTGTGAAATGCTGTACCCTACGCTAAAACTTCACTTTTGAGTGGTAGCGTTCAAAACATTCACCTTGGCAAAGACCAGGCTTGTCAGGACAGAGTGGACAAAAACTACGGATGTCACGCCTAAATCCGCGCTTGCTACAGACACGACATCTTTTTTGGGGGTGGCTTTGGGTAGGGGTACTCGGGAGGACATACGAATAATGCCTCTCATGCAGCCGGCTTACTGCATTTGGTTGGGGATGGTGAGGTGCAGAACCGCCTGGATACAGGAGTTCTGTGACTATCTCATTCTGGAATTTTAGAAGAGATAACGTCCCGCCTGAAGCTCTGTATAGCACATGAGCGTTCAGCAAAGCCAATTGGAATAATGATAGAGACACTTTTTTGTACCAGCGTCTCGCCTTACGGTCAATTAGATACGGCGCCATCAACTGGTCGTTGAGGTCCACCCCTCCCATATTTTGGTTATATTCGTGGACACAGAGGGGTTTCTCCACAACACCAGTCGCCGTACGAATTTGGACTGTCGTGTCTGCATGAAGGGAGGTAAGAAGGAAAACATTCTTATTGTCCCTCCACTTCATAGCGAGCAAGTTATTACACTTCAAGCAGGCTCTCTCCCCCAGCCTAAGACGGGCATCTACAAGCCGCTGGGGAAAGCCCCGGCGATTAGGTCGCACGGTGCCACATGCTCCAATCTTATGATCAAACAAGTGACTAAACAGTGGCACGCTCGTGTAATAATTGTCCACATACAAGTGGTACCCCTTTCCGAATAAGGGTGACACCAAGTTCCACACTATCTTGCCAGCGCTCCCTATGTAATCCGGGCAGTTGACCGACTCAATCTGACTGTCTTTTCCCTCATAAACCGTAAAGTTCACTACATAGCCTGTTGCCCTGTCACAGAACTTGTAGAGCTTGACCCCGTATCTGGCACGCTTGCTGGGAAGGTACTGCTTGAAAGACAAGCGGCCAGAAAATTTAATCAGGGACTCATCAACGCAGACAACTTGATCGGGAGTAAACAAGGCTGCAAAACGTTCGTTGAAGTGGTTTATGAGGGGCCGAATTTTATAGAGCCGGTTGTATTCAGGGTCCCCACGTGGACGACAAAGTTCATTGTCGTTGAAGTGCATGAACCGCAAAATCTGCTCGTATCGTGCCCTGGACATGGAGGCAGAGAACACGGGCATGTGGTCAATTGGGTGCGTGGACCAATAAGCACGCAATGACGGAAATTTATGTGTGCCCATGTTGAGGGAAAGGCCCAGAAAGGTCTTAAATTCAGAAACCGTAATTGGTTTCCAATTTCTGGCAATTTTAGGCAACTGGGGGTTAGCGGCGATAAATTGACCAGCATATAAATTACTCTGGTCCACAATAGATCTATAGAGATCTTCCGTGAAAAACAGCGAATAAAAATCAATTGGAATAAAATCAGCTGTTTCCACCTGAATACCGGGTTGGGCAGTGAATGGGGGAAGTACGGGTTCTGCAGAAGTGGTGGGGACCCAATCAGGATAGGCGAATTCTGCAGGAAGGGCAGTATGGGCACGACGGGCCTGCCTTTGTCTTCTTGGTGGCAGCGGGACACTACTTGTGCTTGCCACCTCGCCAGGTTGAACTGCACTTATGGGACTCGCCACGTCACCAAGTGTTACTGCAGTGCTGGATGTACGTCCAGGCTGTACTAGGCCGCTGGTGCTTGCCAGTTCACCAGAAGGAATAGTGGCGCTAGTACTACTCTGCTCCATGATACGAGAGACCTGCGGTTCTTGCTCCTCAACAACCTCAGAAGATCGGGATCGGGTACGCCTGACCTTAGCAGGGACCTCAACTTCGTCGTCAGAGCTATCTGACGTGGGGCCGCTGACGTCACTGTCTTCTACGGGAAGATATTCTGAGCCTGAATCTGACAGATACGTGACCTCCTCTTCACTATCTGTCATGCTCAGAATCTCATAGGCCTCTTTACTAGTGTACCTTCGTCTTGCCATTTTGGGCTCTAAATTTAGGGGTACACTAGTAAGATTCACAGGAAAAAAAGCACCTGACTGTCGTCAGCAAATATATCAAACGCTACAAAAAAACTGTTAGCGATCGCAGGGATCAGGCCTGTCTCTGCGAACGCTGCAGTTATGTGTGTTGTGTTTGGTAAGTGACAGTGATCGATCGATACTGCACTTGGGTGGGCTGGGCTGGGCTGGGCGGAGGGGCTAAACGCAGGCGCTAGCAGGTATCTGGGCTGATCCCGCTAACACTGCGTTTTTGGGAACCCTAAACCGCTGGGGATGCTAGTATAGATCTGATCAGATACTATACCACTAAGGGGGTGTATGCTTTGCGCGTGGGTGTTAGCGTTACTGGCACTAACCTAACACTGCCTGGGGCGACGCAGACCCTCTCTGGCGCTAAAACCTAATTGATCTCACCCGCCGGGCGATCAGGGGGGTTAAACCTTTATTGGGTTATATACGGCGGGTGCCCTGATGCTATAAAAAGCAAACTAATCAACCAGCGTCACCCGTAACCTTTATATGGTGATCACTGGTGAAAGGGTTAACTAGGGGCAATCAGGGGGTTAAAACCTTTATTAGGTTAAATATGGGGGTACCTGACACTATATAAAAACCTGACGGGTAACCTAAATAACTAAATAACTTACTGGCTAACCAGTGACACCAGTGACGCTTATACGGCGATCACTGGTGAAAGGGTTAACTCTAGGGGCAATCAGGGGGTTAAAATAATATATGGGGGTACCTGACACCAATAAAAACCTGCGGCGAACCTAAAAAAAAAATAACTGCCTATCTAAAACACCAGCGACACGAATACAGCGATCGGAAAAACAATCGCTTAGTGACGCTGAAGTTAGGGGGTGAAAGGGTTACCTGGGGGGTGATCAAGGGGTTAAACCTTTATTAGGGGGGGTTAGGGGGCTACCCTGGACCTAAAGGGGCCTAATCCTAACTGCCCTGCAACTTTTTACAATCACAGATGACACTAAATGCAGTGATCAGTAAAATAAATGATCACTGCAATCAGTGACACTGTGATTGGGGGCTTTGGGGTGACCTGGGGGGTGATCTGGGGGTGACTGGGGGGTGATTTGTGTGCCTATGTGTACCTACGTGTCAGTGGACTGTTGGAGCACTAACCTCTGTCTTCACTCCTCGGCGCCGGGAACGAAAAGACCGCGGCGAGGGAGATGACATCACTTCCTCCAGCCTGTGTTTACATCACATGGCGGAGGAAGCAATTTCATTGGCCGGGAGCGATCGCAAGGGGGGGGGCGGAATCGAGCGGCCGCCCCCTCATGCCTGATCGCTCCCGAACACTTAACGGCCGCTCACTGCAGTGAAGGGGGGTCCGGATGGACCCCCCAACTGCACAAAGGCGATCACGTAGATCTACGTGATTCTGCCTGTCCGTGCCATTCTGCCGACGTAAATCGGCGGTGGGCGGTCGTTAAGTGGTTAAGTTGTCAGCCTATAGAATCCAGACTTTTTGGACAGTAACTTCCATATCTGCAGCCACGAATGAGTTGAAGAGACACTTCCTTTGGGCAGCACTTAGTATAATTTTTTGAATCTTATTGTCCAGAGACAATACTTAAGGGAAGAAAAATTAGACACAGGGATACACTCCCACAGGACGGGGAGACACACTCAGGGACCTACCCTGAGGGGCACACTGGGAGATCCACTCTCTCAGACAGACTGACACCCATGCACTATGCATGAAGACATATTTTTACACTCATGAAGATTCCTAAACACCCGATACCTGAAAGCCACGGCAGCCATCTTAACTCTGGTCACTTGCCAGAAGGAAATAGACATGTTGGAATGGGTTATTATGTCATTTTTGATTTTATTTTGAATTCGTTGTTCTCAAAAATATTGAAGTATTGAATATTCTGCAATTATGATTTATTCTCATTAACCAACAACTGGTAGATTTTTTTGTAAAGATTCAATTTTTCATTATATTTTCTTTTTGCATAGTTCCAATCTTAGTGACAAAACAAACGTCCAATTTATTTCACCTTGTTAACCACTTACCTGCAGTATAGTAACGTTAGATGTGTGAAATACAGACGTTCTGTTTCATTGTCAATTATACAAAGTTGTTGAACCTATTGAGAATTTATCATGACAGCATTATGTCAAAGGGACTGTATGCCCATTTTGCGGGTACTTTCATTGATTTTCAAGTCGTTCATGTAACGCAATTGGTATTTTAATTTCATGTAAATATTTGCTTTTTGTCAACCAATAAATGTAGCTATTTTGTATGATCAAAGGTCTCCGTGAATAAGTTTCATATTATAGACTGTGTCATATAGATTGACTTTTGTATTCAAAAATATCTTCGTTAAAAATTACTCAATAATAAAGATTGTGCGTGTAGATAAAAGTGTAGCACTATCTTTGTAAAACTGTGTATGGTGATAAACCATAAACAATAATACATGTAGTAAGTGGTTAAACATGTGCTAAACCAAAAACCAGTGCTAAATATATCATGTGATTATACATGTGGGAAAATTATACAATGATGGTTAGCAAAACCAATGATGGTTAGCAAAACAATATATATTAACTTTAACTTCTTCAGATCCGGGCCATATACAAATGATGGCCTCAAGGTGGATCTACAAATCCGGGAGGCCGTCAATGGGCGGCCTCGGACACTGGGGGGCGCGCGAGTACCGGCGGCCGCGATGAGTAAGCATCTATCTTTGATGTGAAACGCGTCAGCTATCCACCCCTGCATGTCAGTTTTCTGTTTTTGTACCTTTGGAATCTATGGATTAACTTTGGATTTTAATTTTGGAATTTTGAAAATAAATCGTTTATACAGAGTGCGGCAGTCCAGGGCTCTTTTTTTTCCCCACGCGATGTCCGCCACGCACCCGCGATCGGCCGGTACACAGACAAGGATGTGGATCTCTGTGTGTAAACACAGAGATCCACGTCCTGTCAGGGAGAGGAGATCGATGCTGTGTCCCTTGCACAGGGACACAGATCGGTCACCTCCCCCAGTCAGTCCCCTCCCCCCACACAGTAGTATTCACTCCCAGGGCACACATTTAACCCCTTCCTCGCCCCTTAGTGTTAACCCCTTCCCTGCCAGTGTCATTTTTACAGTAACCAGTGCATTTTTATAGCACTGATCACTGTAAAACTTACAATGGTCCCAAAATGGTGTCAAAAGTGTCCGATGTGTCTGCCATAATGTCGCAGTCACAATAAAAATCGCTGATCGCCGCCATTACTAGTACAAAAAAAAAATATTAATAAAAATGCTATAGAACTATCCCCTATTTTGTTGACGCTATAACTTTTGCGCAAACCTATCAATAAACGCTTATTGCGATTTTTTTTACCAAAAATATGTAGAAGAATACGTATCGGCCTAAACTGAGGAAAAATTTTTTTTTTAAAAAAAAAATATTGGGATATTTATTATAGCAAAAAGTAAAAAATATTGTGTTTTTTTCAAAATCGTCGCTCTTTTTTTGTTTATAGCGCAAAAAATAAAAACCGCAGAGATGATCAAATACCACTAAAAGAAAGCTCTATTTGTGGGGAAAAAAGGATGTCAATTTTGTTTGGGAACCACGTCATACGACCACGCAATTGTCATTCAAAGCGTGACAGCGCTGAAAGCTGAAAATTGGCCTGGGCAGGAAGGGGGTTTAAGTGCCCAGTAAGCAAGTGGTTAAAGACTTCTGATCAAATAAAGTCCAAAGAAAAAGAGCATTCAACAACTTTGAAGTGTATAATGAGATACAGTCCAGAAAAGAAGTGTCAAACTTGCAACTCAAATAATTCTTGTGAAAAAAGGATGCTGTGAAGACCGCCACCAAGAGTGAGTTGAAGGAGGCTTACCGTATACCCCAGATGATGACTCTTTAGTCTAAACTAGTCGGGTGGATCTGTCTGCACACATCGCTCCTGTACCTATATCTATGCCTATAAGACCATCTTAAATGTGAGTGTTCTATTGTTATTTGAATTATTATTAAAACCTTTCCAAACGGTATCACGCTATGTGAGCTTTTTTTCACCTCCATACGCATGATTCACGGATACCAGGCCTCTGTATACACTTATGAACACGGGACCAACATACTTGATGTCCTGTTCGATCAAAGTGGATCAACCCCCCAGATCTCAGACCATTTATATTGGGTTCAACTAACCCCCAAGCTTATCTCGACTTGGGTGGCATATGCCCCTCCAAGTCCGAGACTTCCGGTAAGCCTCCTTCAACTCACTCTTGGTGGCGGTCTTCACAGCATCCTTTTTTCACAAGAATTATTTGAGTTGCAAGTTTGACACTTCAATTGAACACTTCTTTTCTGGACTGTATCTCATTATACACTTCAAAGTTGTTGAATGCTCTTTTTCTTTGGACTTTATTTGATCAGAAGTCTTTAAAGTTAATATATATTGTTTTGCTAACCATCATTGGTTTTGCTAACCATCATTGTATAATTTTCCCACATGTATAATCACATGATATTTTTAGCACTGGTTTTTGGTTTAGCACATGTTTAACCACTTACTACATGTATTATTGTTTATGGTTTATCACCATACACAGTTTTACAAAGATAGCGCTACACTTTTATCTACACTTACTTTACGCTTTTTATCTACGGCAGTGTTGGCGGCTGTTTTTGTTTTATAATTTTCTCAGCGCAGTATATACCCATTTTTTACACCAATAAATATTGTGCGGGCAAACTGTTCCTGAAAAAGCACAACAAAGCGGAACTTCCCCTTTTGGATGGAGCTCCGCTTTAACTCACAAGGGTATGTCAGACCACTGCAGAGTGCCCATTACTTTTAGATTGACAGCAGTAGTTCTTCTCTGCAGCATTGTGGCAGTTGACAGTCTTTTTGTTTCTTTGTAATCCTTCATGCACCTGAAATCTATTGACAGCATTTTACCTAAGAGCCGGTTCACACTGGGGCGGCACGACTTTGGGGGAAACTCGGCAAGGCGATCTCAAGACGACTTGAGAGGAGACTTGCAAAATGACTTCTGTATTAAAGTCAATGCAAGTCGCCCTTAGTCGCCCCCAAAGTCGTACAAGAACCTTTTTCTAATTCGGAGCGACTTGCGTTGCTCCTATAAGAATGGTTCCATTGAATAGAGCGGAGCGCAACTTGTCAGGCGGCTGAGTCACCTGACGAGTCGCCCCTGTGTGAACCAGCTCTAAGATTTCTCCTGGACTTTAAAGTCAAACTCCAATTGGGACACAAATAAAAACAAAAGCTTACTTTTTTTTTTCTATAATCTTTTTTTTTTTACTTTTTTTTACAGTCAGTTGACAAACATATAACCAACAAACATTAAAGACTACCTCATACAAATCCCTCAATACAATCACCTGTTCATATAACAAAAAAAACAACCCCAGAAGTGAAAAAAAAAGGAATAATAAATGAATAAAAAAAAAGAAGGGGGGGGGGGAATCCCTGAATCTTTAGCACTGCAACATAATGAGATTCCTGAATAACCAATAGGCAGAGTTCCACATCCAGAAAAAAAAAAGAAGGAGTGTCAGCTCCCTTTCATGGGATAGGAAACTATAAACTCCTATTCGCTGTATTAAAATTAATCCATGGTTCCCATTTAGCATGAAACTCTTCCAATCTATTGCTATCGGTGCAAACCTATTTCTCATCTTCCATCATTTTGTTGACCTGTTTCACCCAACTTTCTATAGTAGGTGCTTGTGGCTTTTTCCAATAGACCAGAATTAGCCCTTTTGCTGCATCCAACAGATGTGGAACTATACTCTTCTTATACGGTATGTCCTAAAGGAACTTTGAGTTCCATGAAAAAGGCATTGCACAGGGTTGTCCTTGATCAAGTCCATTATTTTAAAGATCAAATTCCTGAGCTGAGCTCAAAATGGCCTAATCTTAGGGCATTCTCACCAGATGTGGATATGAGAGCCTTGTTGCCCGCAGCCCCATCAACATCTATCTGAGACTGAGGGGTATGCAACAACCAACATATTCGGGACCCTGTACCACCTAGACAAAAGTTTATAATTTATCTCCTGTATTTTAGTATTTATCGAAGATGTGTGAACCAGTCTTAACATATTCCGTTTCTGTATGTCTGTGAAATGACGGTCTAGCTCTGTACCCACTTCCCAAAAAATCTAAGCTCTGTGGTGACACTACCTCTATTCAACAATTTATGAGAGATAGAGAGCAAACCACTATCCGTTGGCTGTTTATGCCATAGAGATTCAAAATAAAAGAGAGGTTCTGCCTTTCTAATCCCCTGTAGGTGAACAGTAGGGATGAGCCCGATGTTCGAGTCGAACGTAAGTTCGGCTCAAACATCGCGTGTTCGCCTGTTCGCTGAATAGCAAACAATTTGGGGTGTTCGCGGCAAATTCAAAAGCCGCAGAACACCCTTTAAAAGTCTATTGGGGAAATCAAAAGTGCTCATTTTAAAGGTTAATATGCAAGTTATTGTCATAAAAAGTGTTTGGGGACCTGGATCCTGCCCCAGGGGACATGTATCAATGCAAAAAAAAGTTTTAAAAATTGCCGCTTTTTTCGGGAGCAGTGATTTTAATAATTTCGAAACAATGAAATTTATAGGTAGCCAGAGCATTTATTAATATTAATATTTGCTAACCTGTTTATTAACCACTTCTAAGTCAGGCCACTTTCACCCCCTTTCAGCGCTGTCACATTTTGAGTGACAATTACTCAACACATGCAACACTGTACCCAAATTACATTTTTATCATTTTTTGGAGACTGATAGAAATTTCTTTTGGTGGTATTTAATGACTATTGTTTTTTTTATTTGTTTGCTATATAAATGAAAGAAGACCAAAAATGTAGAAAAAAATATGTTTTCTTTGTTTTTGGTATAACATTTTGCCAAGAAATAATCTTTTTTCATAAAATTAGGCCAAAATAATTTCTGTTACATTTTTTTTAGTAAAAAGAACCCAAAAACAGTGTATATTGTTGAGTCTGTGTGAAAATTATAGAGTCTACAAACGATGATATATATATATATATATATATTGTGGGGGGGTTAGCTCGGCAGCGGGTGTGTGTGATCCCCTGGATGGGCTCCCCACACAAAAACAGGCCCAGCAGACGGAGGTTGTGGTTTTCAAGATCAAAAAGGTGCGGTTTATTTCTCTATTTACAGTGACAAAAAAAACACAGCAAAGCAAAAAGAAACATAAACAAAATAAACCCTGGTCAGCTTGACCTCTGACTAAACATGCAGGTTTCCTAACTAACAACTGGGATCAGCCTGGTGCTGTCCTAGTCCCTAAGTCCCTGGTTTAGTAAATGTCCAAACAAATAGCCACACAGGCTTTGTCTCACCGCACAGGGGTTCACTCTCCCTAGACAGTCCACACAGGTCTGGTTCCAGGCATGAGCAAACACCTAATGAAGCTGGGAGTTTTTATAGAGGCCTTAAACGAGCTGACAAGCTTCAGCTGGTCTCATCAACTCCCTGCCTGCACGACGCCCAGCACTCTCCCTAGTTGTATAAGTCGGCATAAAGCCTGAATCTGGGAGAAATATATCTACCCCCCTGGATGCAACCAGGTGACTTTACCTTCCTGCTGTCACATACCCCCCCTCTTGTTTTAACCTTGGGGTTGGAACACCAGCAATCAGGCATTCATGTACTCGAGACAAAGCATCCACATTCCCCATTTGAACGCCAGGGCGATGCTTTACTGTGACGTTGAATTCCTGTAGGGCCAGGAACCACCTATTCACTCTTCTATTTGTCTCCTTGTTTTGAGCCATCCACTTTAACGGAGCGTGATCCGTAACCATGTCAAAGTGCCTACCTAGCAGATAGTACCGAAGGGAATCTAGAGCCCACTTCACCGCTAAACACTCCTTTTCAACCGTGGCGTAATTTACCTCATGGGACTTCAACTTCCTGCTGAGGTAAATGACTGGGTGCTCTTCCCCGTTCCAGACCTGGGACAATACTGCTCCTAACCCCACATCTGACGCATCACTTTGTACGACAAAGTCTTTAGAGAAGTCGGGTGAGTACAACACTGGCTGGCTACATAAGGCTTGTTTCAAGAATTGGAATGCTGCCTCAGCCTCGGGGGTCCATTTAATCATGACCGACCCTTTCCCTTTCGTCAGGTTGGTTAGGGGCACAGCCTTAGAAGCAAAGTGGGGAATGAAGCGCCGATAATAACCCGCGATTCCCAGAAAGGCTCGTACCTGCTTCTTGCTGTTGGGACGTGGCCAACTCTGGATGGCCTCGACTTTGTTGAGTTGGGGTTTTATTACTCCCCTGCCAATGGTGTACCCAAGATATTTGGCCTCCTCCTGCCCAATGGTACACTTCTTGGGGTTAGCCGTAAACCCCGCTTCCCGGATAGAGTCTAGGACTGCTTGCACTTTTGGCAGATGTGAGGCCCAATCTGTGCTATGGACAATTACGTCATCCAGGTAAGCCGCAGCATACTTCCGATGGGGCCTCAGTATCTGGTCCATTTTCCGCTGGAATGTGGCCGGCGCATTCTGTAACCCGAACGGCATTCTCTTATATTGGAACGCCCCGTCTGGGGTTACAAATGCGGTTTTCTCTTTGGCCGACTTGGCCAGGGGAATTTGCCAATACCCTTTTGTGAGGTCAAGAGTCGTCATGTATCGGGCTGTTCCCAGCCGGTCGATCAACTCATCTATACGTGGCATGGGGTAGGTGTCAAATTTTGTAACTTTGTTCAACTGACGAAAATCGTTACAAAATCGCCAGCTCCCATCCGGTTTAGGCACCAACACAATGGGACTAGACCAATCACTTTGGGACTCCTCTATCACCCCTAAGTTCAGCATTTTCTGTACTTCCTCCCGTATTGCCTCCCGTCGGGCCTCTGGGATCCGATAGGGTTTTAACTTCACCCTTTCACCGGGCGGGGTAATAATATCATGCTCTACCGCAGATGTTTGTCCCGGCAGCTCAGAGAACACCTCCTTGTTGCGAAGCACAAACTCCTTCACCTCCTGTTGTTGGGGTTGTGACAAGGTGGCTGCTATTCCAACCTCCGGAATCACGCAACCAGTTTGAGCTGGTGACCAAGTTTCTGCGACTAGGGACTCTCTATCCCTCCAGGCTTTCAACAGATTAACGTGATAGATCTGTTCGGGCTTTCGCCTTCCTGGTTGTCTGACCTTGTAATTCACTTCACTCACTTTTTCCATTATCTCGTAGGGGCCTTGCCATTTGGCAAGGAATTTACTTTCAACCGTAGGGACAAGTACCAATATCCTATCCCCCGGGGAAAAGGTACGGGTCTTGGCTCCACGGTTGTACACTCTCTGCTGTGCCAACTGCGCTTGGGCCAAATGTTCCTTCACGATGGGCATTACCTGTGCAATTCGATCTTGCATCAGGGCGACATGCTCAATCACACTCCTGTGGGGAGAACTCTCACTTTCCCAAGTTTCCTTGGCAATATCCAACAGTCCTCTTGGGTGTCTCCCATACAGTAACTCAAAGGGGGAGAATCCCGTAGAGGATTGGGGCACCTCCCTAATAGCAAACATCAAATAAGGAAGTAGACAGTCCCAATCCTTTCCATCTCTATCCACCACTTTCTTCAACATTTGTTTTAGGGTTTTGTTGAATCTTTCAACCAGCCCATCGGTTTGGGGGTGATACACAGACGTACGCAATTGCGTCACTTTGAACAATTTACACAGCTCTTTCATAACCCGGGACATAAAGGGTGTACCTTGGTCCGTAAGCAGTTCTTTACAAATACCCACCCGGCTAAAAACAAGAGATAGCTCTTTGGCTATGGTTTTGGCCGAGGTATTTCGGAGAGGGATCGCTTCTGGATAACGGGTGGCATAGTCCATTATAACTAATATGTACTGGTGCCCCCTAGCGGACTTGATTATAGGACCTACCAAATCCATTGCGACCCTCTCAAACGGGACCTCAATGATGGGTAGAGGGACCAGCGGGCTACGGAAATGTGGCATCGGGGCCGACCTCTGACACACAGGGCAGGAGGAACAATAATTTTCTATGTCCTTCATCACCCCAGGCCAATAGAATCTCTGTAATACCCTCTCTCGGGTTTTCTCTGTCCCCAGATGACCTCCAAGAATGTGCCCATGGGCCAACTCCAACACCAACTTCCTGTAAGGTTTGGGCACCACAAGCTGCTCAACGGTTTCTTCTGCCCTTTTTGCCACCCGATACAGTAGGTCCTTCTCTACGCTGAAGTATGGGTAAGTGCAGGTATTATCTGGGTTCACTAACTCGCCATCTATTTCCACTACGTTTTCCCGTGCCTTTATTAGGGCGGGGTCTTTTAACTGTTCTGTGGCAAAATTTTCCCTGTGAACCTCAAGATCAGAAAACTCCACAGACGGTAGGTTTTCGTCTGAGGAGGTGGGCTCCTCTCCAGTTTCTTGAGTCTCGCCTGCCAATACTGACAAGGGAAATTCTGGAGAGTCCTCACCACTCTCAGAGGAGTTCTGGCTATCACCTTCCTGGTACATAGGGGCACCAGTGGGGGGCTCAGGATCATCCCACAGTTCCCAGAACTTCGGAAAATCCCTTCCCACAATGGCATCATGCGGTAATTGAGATACTAACCCCACTGGATGAGAGAGGGTACCTTTGGGGGTCTTGAAACACACTGTAGTCACTGGATACTCTCGGGTGTCCCCATGCACACAAATAACAGCTACCTTGCTATTCCCAGAGACCTCTGTTTTAACTAATTCAGCCTTTATCAGGGTCACAAGGCTACCTGAATCCAGTAATACCACAACATTTCTACCATTAATACACATTTTGCATAAATGTTTCTCAGTTCCCCGAATGGCAGTGCATGCGAATGTCGCACACAGCGACTGACGTCTGTCCGTCAGAAAGTCACATTGCATGGGTTCCTCCACAACCGGGCAATTTGCTGCAATATGTCCCGCTTGCCGGCAGCGGTAGCAAACAATCCATTTGGCTGCCTCTTGAGCCCCTGACTTCCCAGGCTGTTCTCGCCAAACTTTGGGTAGAGCTCCCACCCTCTCACTCTCTCCACCCTCACCCCTTGGAATCCTCTTATCCGCCCCTGGGGATGGTCTGGTCTTAGGGTGGAAAGTCCGAGAGTCTCTGGAAGAGGCCGTCAGGTTCTCTGTAGCCAAGTATTTCTCTACACGATCCACAAGACCACCGGCCGTCTCTGGGTCTCCATGGCTTACCCACTTTTGGATGGCAGTAGGAAGAGCTCTCAAAAACCGATCCATTACAACATGTTCCACAATCTCTGGTGCGGACAAAGTCTCTGGCTGTAGCCACTTCCTGCTCAGGTGAATGAGATCATACATTTGAGACCTGGGGGGTTTTCCAAGCTGGAAAGTCCAGTTATGCACACGCTGAGCCCGGACAGCCAGGGTGACACCCAGCCTTGCCAATATTTCAGCTTTTAGCATCACATAGTCTTTTGCTTGGTCAGGCTCTAGGTCATAGTAAGCCTTCTGCGATTCACCAGTTAACAGAGGAGCCACCAGTCCAGCCCACTGCTCCTCAGGCCACTTTTCTCTTTCAGCAGTCCTTTCAAATGTGGTCAAAAATACCTCTGGATCATCCTCTCCAGTCATTTTTGTCAATAAACGACTCACCCCAAAGGACGCGGTATTAGTGGGACGGCTTTCCTCACTGGTCTGCGGACGTTGCTGCATTACTGCTTCCATTTGTTGTAGTCTCTGCTCTTGCTTCTGTAACAGGTCTATGAAGCGGGCCTCAGATTGCTGCTGGGCTGCAAGGCTCTGTTGATGAGCTTGCTGCTGGGCTGCAAAGCTCTGTTGTTGAGCTGCAAGGCTCTTTTGCAAACCTGCATTTGTCTGCTGTTGATTGGCATTTGCTAGAGCCAGCTGTTTCAGTATCTCCTCCATGCTGGCTTAAAAAAAAACTGCCACTGGTTCTCCACCAACTGTGGGGGGGGGGGTTAGCTCGGCAGCGGGTGTGTGTGATCCCCTGGATGGGCTCCCCACACAAAAACAGGCCCAGCAGACGGAGGTTGTGGTTTTCAAGATCAAAAAGGTGCGGTTTATTTCTCTATTTACAGTGACAAAAAAAACACAGCAAAGCAAAAAGAAACATAAACAAAATAAACCCTGGTCAGCTTGACCTCTGACTAAACATGCAGGTTTCCTAACTAACAACTGGGATCAGCCTGGTGCTGTCCTAGTCCCTAAGTCCCTGGTTTAGTAAATGTCCAAACAAATAGCCACACAGGCTTTGTCTCACCGCACAGGGGTTCACTCTCCCTAGACAGTTCACACAGGTCTGGTTCCAGGCATGAGCAAACACCTAATGAAGCTGGGAGTTTTTATAGAGGCCTTAAACGAGCTGACAAGCTTCAGCTGGTCTCATCAACTCCCTGCCTGCACGACGCCCAGCACTCTCCCTAGTTGTATAAGTCGGCATAAAGCCTGAATCTGGGAGAAATATATCTACCCCCCTGGATGCAACCAGGTGACTTTACCTTCCTGCTGTCACAATACATATATATATATATATATATATATATATATATATTAAATTGATTAGTCCTTATGTACTGCCTGCCTCATTTCTTGAGACCCCAAAATGCAAGGACAGTACAAATAGCCCTGCTAGCTGCTGACCTGGACTGTCTGACCTTGCTGCCTTAGTTCTTCTTCCTGCACCTGATCCAGCTGTAGCTGTGTCTGACATCAATTTCTGCTCTTTTGCCAGCGTGCTTCCAGCCAGCTTCTGCTGCATGTACTCCAGCAGAAGTTGTGCCACTCTGTGCTCTAGCATTCCCTGTTACTCTACCAGGACTCCTGAGCCAGAGCTGTAAGAGAGGCCTCCCTCTACACTTCAGGCTTCACCCCCATGTACGTTACTACACCTCAATATACAGGAAACCCCTGGAGGTCTCAAACACAGACAGTTGTGGGTTTGGGGCTGCTCACCCACACCCACATGTATGTCACATTAAGATGTTCGGCTATGTCCATGCAGCCACTGCAAACTCATAGACTTGCATAGCCTGCCTGCACACAACACCTGCCAGCTGGGGATGTCCAAACAAATAGCCCATTCACAGTGTACATGTTTTGGTCATGGCTCAGGCTCGACAGCCAGTAGCTATAGCAGTAGAGAGGTTCTCTACACTAATCCAGCAGGATAAGTACATGAGTAGATTACCCTGGTGGATGGCACAGACTCCCCTGAGGCACAGGGGCTGAGCACTATCACTGCTGTGTCTTTGTGCCAGGTCATGGTCCTCAGGCTTCGCCATACTAGAAGGTCAGCAAGTTGGTGGCAGATGGAGCAGCAAACAAGTCAAAGGTTGGTAACAAGTAGTTACAGTTTCAAATCAAGTGGAAGCATAGTTGAGGAACAAGCCAAAGGTCGGTAACGAGTGGTAATGAAGATATGGATGGCAGCAAGAGCGAAAGGAGCAAGATACTGGCTGGAGAGGAGCACAATAATTTGGCAAACAGGAAGTTCAGAGACATGGCTTAAATCAAGGAGCAAAGGGTTCAAGGTTCACCAGAAACAAGACACAAAGCAAGGTTGTCCACAAAATCAGTGATAAAAAGAAATAAATGCGCTACCCAAAAAACACATACTGTAAATAATAACAACTCTATAGAGGGAGGTGAAGCAGCTGTGCTGGAATGTGACAAATTCAAACAAAGTGGAAGGTAATAGTACAGCGCTACATATAGGCCAGTAAAAACTGGACTGTAACTCAAATGTGACCATAAATGGAAACACACAAAAAAGTGAGAAGGGGCAGGCTAAACGCCCTACCCAATATATATAAAATGTCCACAATAATAAACAAAAACAAAAAAATTAAGAGTGTCCAAAACAGTGGGTAAATAACAAGGAATGAATGTAAAACTTCTGGCACAATTCTTCACGTGGATGGTGACATTCATGTGTGCTTACCAGAAACGTTGGACCCGAATGTCATACGACAGCGGATCAATCGAGCTTGAGAGTATCTCCAACCCTTGTCGGGGTATTTTCCATTTAAGTTTGATCGTATCCCATCATCCGGTTGAATACCGGGATCCAGAGTGCCAGTCTTCTGGTGGGATCTCCAGCCTTGGGGGTATTGGAGACCCGAGAAGTACTGCATCCATCAGTTCCACCCAGGATTGAAGACATCTGATCGTCTAGCCGGTATACCTCTACATCCATCAGAGATCCGGGGACGTTCCTGTGGAGCAGCTGTTGGAGATACTCTCAAGCTCGATTGATCCGCTGTCGTATGACATTCGGGTCCAACGTTTCTGGTAAGCACACATGAATGTCACCATCCACGTGAAGAATTGTGCCAGAAGTTTTACATCCATTCCTTGTTATTTACCCACTGGTTTGGACACTTAATTTTTTTGTTTTTGTTTATTATTGTGGACATTTTATATATATTGGGTAGGGCGTTTAGCCTGCCCCTTCTCACTTTTTTGTGTGTTTCCATTTATGGTCACATTTGAGTTACAGTCCAGTTTTTACTGGCCTATATGTAGCGCTGTACTATTGCCTTCCACTTTGTCCACAAAATCAGACAGGGAGCTGTCCAACATCTCAGGTGGCACAGTGAGAAGAAATACAACCAGACACCACAAAGGTTCAAGGTTGTGATCGTGAACCTGACATTATGGGCCTCAGTGCATGTGTGATTGAGGCCTTAAAGGGTCATGGATAAATAAAATTAAGCATTCTTGCCATATTTACTATACATTTATTCAACAGCCCTTATATTTTTAAAAAGCCATTTTTTTTACCTGTAGTGGGATGACAAAGGGGTGGTGCCCTGAAATGTGTACACCTACCCACTCCACCTCCTGATACTGGTCTCACAAAATGTGTCAGAGGACATCCCATACATGTGGATTAAGGCTCGATCCTCCGGTGGCCCGGCATGCCATCATTCGGCCACATGGCTTTTTGTCTTGTACTGCTGTTCAGCGGACCCCGCACACATCCCTGCAGCTTTAAGCACTTTGGTGCTCTCTTGCCAGTGCTGGCAGCCCATCCCTGTTGTGGCACAGGTCTCACCTCATGGGTCAGAGGTCAATGTACATTTGCTGACAGCGGCTTGTAGTCCCTTCAGCGGTCCGGCTCACCAACATCCAGTTCAATGCTTCTTCTACTTTGTGCTGCTGCTTCATGCCATCTCACCTTCACCCTAAAGCTGTGTTCTGTGTCATTGGGAATGAATAATTCCCCAAATCATTGGTACTCAGTGGATTTTTTTAACCGATACCGAGATGTGTTCCACGCCATATTCACTCTACCTCCTCCACTGCCAGATCTATGCAGCAAGTGTCATGCCGCGTACACACGGCCGTTTTTAATGTCATTGAAAAAAACAAAGTTTTTCTTGATGTGATTCTTCTAAAGCCTGCCTTGCCTACACACTATCGTGAAAAAAAATGCTTGAGCAAAGCGCGGTGATGTACAACACGTTTGACAACACGTACGACGGCACTATAAAGGGGAAGTTCCATTCGGATGGCGCCACCCTTGTGTTAGTAAAGTTTGGTGAGAGACGATTTGTGCTTTTCAGCCTCGTGCTCTTCAGTCCGTTACAGCGTGACGAATGTGCTATCTCCATTATGAATGCTAGTTTTACCATAACGAGCGCTCCCGTCTCATAACTTGTGTAGCACAAAGACCCTTTTTTCCTGCTTTACCTTCACTCGCAGGTTTAAGGCACACTATGCCACATGCCCGTATCCTCCTGGTATAAGAGGTTGAGCGGTGTTCTTGTAATTTTTGGGTCCTGCGGCGAGTTACCCCCTTCCACTGGTTATCGTCCCTAGAATGTAGGGAAGAGTCTATCTTTCCTGCTTAGAAAGGCCAATGTCCAGACAGTGTCAACTCCAACAAAAGAGTTGGAGTTATTTTTCCTTTGCTTGATAACAACAGGAGAAGTTGAAGAGAGAAAGAAGTTGGATAGGGAGGTAGATTCAGGCACACAACACCTATCATTACACTTTGCCACTCAAGCCTGAGTGGGCTTTGCTCACCCGGATAGTCCACTCTCACGGTTCTAGCAGCCGGAATGAAGCACGAATGGTTACTTTGACTTCGTCCTCTTCATGGACAAGTTCAGAAGATCCTCTGCCACAGAATCTTTTAATTCCTGAATTAGAACCTTGAAACCCCTGTCGATTATTAGAGACCATAGGTGCCAATGGGGCACACTACAGGGGCTATCTTGCAACTCACGAATCCTTCCCTCTGATAGGCAACCAGGCCTTCCCGAGACAATGAGTTCCTTCACCGGTCCTCCAGACAGGTCCTCCCCTGGTTTCCTCACTCGGACTCCCTGGGACGCCAGTGGTTGGTTGTAGACCCAGTTGAAGGTACTGGGCCTACCTGGAACTCTATAGCCTCAGGCTAAAGGTGCCCGAGACTCTTCAACCAGTTCACGCACCCCCCGGCCAGCAAGGCCAAAGGGAGCGACTTCGCCACCAGGGGTCCTCCTTGGAATCCCCCCGGCACACCACCCCAGATCATGGCGTCTGGCGTTTATGTACCCTCTCCCGGCATGCACAGCAGGCAGAACACACCCACCGCACGGCAGCCGAGAGAGGACACCCAATCACTACAACGCCACCTGTGGTTCAACCCGAGACCTGGGCAACAGCGCCACCCACAGGTCAAGGGGAACTATACTCCAGGCAACACCACAGCAGAGCAGAGTCCAAACTAACAAAATTAGAGAACCTGAGCCAAACTATTGCTCAGGCTACCCTTAAATTTAAAGCATAGCGATCCCAATTTTGGGGGGTCCGCTACACTTGCTTCTGAGCATGCACATTTTTTTCCCGTCATTAAAGCGTACTCACGGCCGTTTTTCACGACGAGAAAAACGACGACGTGAAAAACGACGAGAAAAAATAGAGCATGTTCTAAATTTGTAATGGTCATTTTTCTCATTGAGAAAAATGCTCTGGAGACTACACACGATCGTTTTTAATGACCAATTTAAAAAATTGCATTTTTCTCGTCATGAAAAGCGGTCGTGTGTACGCGGCATTAGAAAAGAGATCACTCCGCCTGTTTAGTGTCACAGAAGTTGCTCTTACCTCTGATTATACTAAAAACAAAGTTCATGTACTTATTTGAGTGTTGGGTGTCAAGCATAAAATGTGAACAGGCACAATTACAAACAATGAGATTCTGCATGTTGCATGTACATATTTGGAAAAACACAATGCAAAGTGCTCATGTGTGAATGTGGGCTAAAAGCCAAACCACATGAAGAAGTCCATAACAACCATAATGGCTCGCATACAACTGCAGTATGTAGCATCACTTCACTAATACACCTATTTACTGGTCAACCCTTTGTTGCTGAATGCAATACATTTCTTCTGGAGTATGTGTTAAAGCACTTAAAGTGGAGTTCCACCCAAAAATGGAACTTCCGCTTTTCGGAACCCTCCCCCCCTCCGGTGTCACATTTGGCACCTTTCAGGGGGTAGGGGGTGCAGATACCTGGCTAAGACAGATATTTGCACCACATACGGGTATTGACTCCCGTGGGAGTCACGCCCTTTCGCGTCACCCCCCCGGCTGTCTTCTGGGAAACACACTGTTCCTAGGAGAGAGAGGGGACCAGTGACGGCGCGCCGCGCTACTCGCGCATGCGCAGTAGGGAACCGGACAGTGAAGCCGCAAGGCTTCGCTTCCTGATTCCCTCACCGAGAATGGCGGCGGCAGCATCCGAGGACCGAGCGACTGCCCGACCTCGTCTGTCGACATCGCGGGCACGCTGGGCAGGTAAGTGTCTATTTTTTAAAAGTCAGCAGCTGCAGTATTTGTAGCTGCTGGCTTTTAAAAAAAAAAATCTTTGCTTTAACACTTTCCCTGTAGCAGATGAATAATACATGTAGCAAGTCTAATACATGTAGCAAGGAACTAATATTTGCACAGCATACGAAATACGACTGAGAAACTTCATCTGGATGCATCTGCACAGAGAAAGTCCATATTTAAAGTAGATCTATAGGCAAAACTTTTTTGTGTCCCATTGGGGAGATTTCCTTTCATTTCCTGTCCCACAGCCAAACAGGAAGTGAGAGGCAATCCCTGCAAATTAAAGGAATTTCTTGGGGACCCTCAGGTCACCAGAACTAAGGTCCCCATTGGAAGATTTCCCCTCTATTACTTTTCTGGGGACAATCCAAAAATTGGGGTTTTCTTTTACTTTCACTTTCAATGATAATGGTAGACAATACAAATAAGGGGGAATCTCCTTAATGGGGGCACAGACATCAATAAAAACTGACAGGCAGGCCCGTCGCTACAGGACAGGCAAAACAAGCAATTGCTTGGGGCCCCGAGCTGGCCTGGGGCCCCCAACTTCCCAGGCTGTAGCGTGGCCGAGCTCCTCAGCAGCTCGGTGGCAGGAACGGCCGGATTCAGTACTGCAGCGATGAGCTCTTCTTCTGGGCTGACAGTCTGTGTGTTACAGAGTTCAGCCCAGCCCCTCCCTCCTCCACACGAAGCTCTATTAGAGGCTAGGTGGATCTGCTCTTTCTTTCCCCGCCCACACTCCTGGTAGCTCGTGTGTTGTCTGTGAAGAAGATGTGTGGGCGGGAAAGTTAAAACAGAGCAGTCACCTCGGCATCCACAGCCTTAAAAAAAAAAAATGAGCCTCCTGGGACTGTCCATTGCCACCAAGTAAGTGACAAGTGAGCTTCTCCTCCCTCCCTTCCTGCTCTCTCCCCCACTCTCTGCATATTACTAGCAGCCTGTTATTACTAGCACTGCAGCCTGTGACAGTTTCTTGCCCTCCTATGTTTTTTGATGTGGGTTCATGCTGCAGTTTGGCCACAATGCTGGTGTACTGGCACTGTCTTCCTGCATGTTACCCCCAGTCCCATAGACTTCTATCAGGTTGTACATTTTTTGCTGCATGTTCTGAAAGTGCACAAAAAGTCCTGCATGCTGCATCTTTGGTGCAATTCCAGAAAATGCAGCAAAAACGCACAACCTAAAAGAAGTCTGAGGGACTGCGGCTATGGAAAACCGCCAGCACACCAGTGCAGTGGTGGCCTGTCCATTAAGGGTGCTGCCCCCTCCATCATGCCACATCCTATATGTAAAATTGATAGATTCCTGCCTTGCATGAATCTATCCATGACCACCGTGCCCACCCCCTATTTAGGTGTCTGTGTCCGGAGGGGGTGTCACAGTGGCTGCATTTGATGAGGCACGGTGGCTGCATTTGATGGGGCACGGTGTCTGCATTTGATGGGGCACGGTGGCTGCATTTGATGGGGCACGGTGGCTGCATTTGATGGGGCACAGTGGCTGCGTTTGGCACAGTGGCTGCATTTGATGGGCACAGTGGCTGCATTTGATGGGGCACAGTGGCTGCATTTGATGGGGCACAGTGGCTGGGTTTGATGGGGCACAGTGGCTGGGTTTGATGGGGCACAGTGGCTGGGTTTGATGGGGCACAGTGGCTGCATTTGATGGGGCACAGTGGCTGCATTTGATGGGCACAGTGGCTGCATTTGATGGGCACAGTGGCTGCATTTGCTGGGCACAGTGGCTGCATTTGCTGGGCACAGTGGCTGCATTTGCTGGGCACAGTGGCTGCATATGATGGGGCACAGTGGCTGCGTTTGATGGGGCACAGTGGCTGCGTTTGATGGGGCACAGTGGCTGCGTTTGATGGGGCACAGTGGCTGCGTTTGATGGGGCACAGTGGCTGCATTTGATGGGAAGGAGTAAGAACACAGGGAGGGGGAGGTGTAAGAAGAACACAGGGGTGTGGGTGAACTTAAACTGTATGTCTATGCTGTGGTTTCTGTAGGCTTTGCGTTCATGCGGGGGGGGGGGGGGGGCTCCATGTCCATTTTGCTTGGGGCCCCCAAATTCGTTCAAACAGCCCTGCTGACAGGTGTTCTAATTCCTCTCCTCTCTATCCAAAACGAAAAAAAAGTTTTGCCTTTAGTTATAGTTTAATTAGATAATGATGAAGGTATTTTCCATATACACAATACATTGTGGCAATCAAAGGGTTAAAACAAGCTCACAGGTGCAATAGCATCTGTGAACTTTTCTTAGTTTCTGACTATATCACTTCAGTTTCATAGTATCTATCTTATTACAACCACGTCTGCATATTTACTGGCCCTCCCTTTTTTTCTTGGGCACTAAATTTCTACTAAAGCATCTTCTATGTGTTAAAGCACTTAACACCTTTCCTCTAGCAAATGAATAATACATCTAGCAAGTCTCAAGAACTAATATTTATACAGAATATGAAAAATGACTGAGAAACTTCATGGGGATGAATTTGCGCAGAGAAAGTCAATATTTAAAGAACATTTTACCCTAACATTTCATATTCCTGATATGTACCATGTACCTGTGTTAAAAAGCATCCTGTTCTCTTTGTATTGCTTTCTTTGTGTGAAAGATTTGGTGATCCCGCCAGTCCCCTGCTTTCCTGTTTACGACTAACCACACTAAGCATAGAAGCACATCTATCCCAGCATGGTTAGTTTTTTGGCTGTGCTGGGAGAACAGCCTGCCTTTCCTTCAATGATCAGACTTGTGCTTACCAGTTACTTACCAGCCTGTCTGCCCTTGAACAGTGAGCTCACTGTACAAATTTATCAATGCCTAACCTGACCGAGCTCCTGCGTATACATCATCCCTGCCTGGCCAATGACAGCAGCTGGTGATTGAGACCTGGAAGCCGGCCGCTCGAAGATGTCACATAGTGAGCAGAGAGATCAGTAAATACCAGTCTCAAGCCTACTGATCTTCCCGTGGCTATGAATGCCTAGTTCAAAGTGTTTCTAGGCTTGGTGAAAGTGAGATACAGTAAAACCTTGGATTGCGAGCATAATTCGTTCCAGAAACATGCTTGTAATCCAAAGCACTTGTATATCAAAGCAAATTTCCTCATAAGAAATAATGGAAACTCAAATGATTCGTTCCACAACCATGTATTCATAAATCCTTCAGTTTATAGTCCATATAAAAAGATTATAGCAATGTGGTTTTGTAACCATAAAATGTCCATTCAAAAATGGAAGCCTCCACAAAATCCAGCAGGAGCTACAAAGTATAAAAGAGAAAAGAGGCGCCTCTAAGGCCCCTTTCACACTGGGGTGGGAGGTACGCTGGTGGTATAGCGGCGCTATAACGTTGGAATTGCGGCGGTATTCGGCTGCTAGCGGTGCGGTTTTACCCCCCGCTAGCTGCCGAAAAAGGGTTAAAACCACCCGCAATGCGCTGCTGAAGCAGCACATTGCAAGCGGTATAGCCACGCTTCCCATTGATTTCAATGGGCAGAAGCTGTGAAGGAGCAGTATACACACCGCTCCTTCACCGCTTCAAAGATGTGGCTAGCAGGACTTTTGGAGCGGTTCTGCTAGCGCACCGCTCCAGTGTGAAAGCACTTGGGCTTTCACACTGGAGAAACAGCAGCCGCTGTTTAGGGTCGGTTTGCAGGTGCTATTTTTAGCGCAATAGCGCCTGCAAACCGCCCCAGTGTGAAAGGGGTCTAAGTGTAGCAATATGTTGCTGAATGTTGTACCTTCATTAAATGTAACCATATTGCTACACTTAGAGGTGCCTCTCCTCTTTTATACGCCATTGTGGCATGACGATACTTGTATATCAAGTCAAAATTAATTAGAAAATTTTGCTTGTCTTGCAAAACACTCTCAAACCAAGTTACTCTCGAACCAAGGTTTTACTGTACCTGGGGAGGAGATGAGGAACACTGTTCCTATGTTCATGGTGCCCGGTTGTTGCAGGGCGTGTTAAAAAGGGGTCAGAATTTGTTGGTTTAGCATACCATTTGGGGGAGGGGGGTTATGGAATATGTATTTAAAGTTTATCTATAGCGAAAATGTAAAGTCATATTTTAATTTCCAATGAATTGTATTTCAATTATTTCTAGCCTACTGCTATCAATCTAAACAGCCTTGAAGTTTGTAAATTTATGTTGTGAAGATCCCCACACGTTTACCTTAAATCCTGTGACATGTATTCATGTCCTGTGAGTAGGCACTGCAGTGTCACACATTTCACAAAGCCTGCTGTCTAAACCTCAGAGGTGCTGAGAAAATGAGTTTCAGGGGATGTCATCAGTACAGGAATCACTTATTGCAGGCAGAAATGTACCATTGGATAAGTAGTCCTTAGTAATTGAAAGTAAACAGCATAGGGGAAATTGTGTGTTACACACTCTTAACCTCTGCACTTTGTACAGTAGTCACTCCTGACCTCTGCACTTTGCACATTAGTCACTCCTGACCTCTGCACTTTGTACATTAGTCACTCTTGACCTCTGCACTTTGCACATTAGTCACTCCTGACCTCTACACTTTGTACATTAGTCACTCCTGACCTCTGCACTTTGTACATTAGTCACTCCTCACCTCTGCACTTTGTACAGTAGTCACTCCTGACCTCTGCACTTTGCACATTAGTCACTCCTGACCTCTGCACTTTGTACATTAGTCACTCCTGACCTCTGCACTTTGTACATTAGTCACTCCTGACCTTTGCACTTTGCACATTAGTCACTCCTGACCTCTGCACTCTGTACATTAGTCACTCCTGACTGAGTTGGTAAGGTTCTATTGAACCATACCCCTTTAAGTCCCTTCCACTGTTACTGCAATCTGACCATACCTACAATTTACTGTGGTGCGCTACATGAACTGCATTATTATTATTATTTAAGGTGAAAATCAAAGCACCAGAATAAAGACACAGCTCAAAAGAGAAAACCTTGGTACATGAATGAAAAACCTAAATTTTAAAATTACATTATGCTTGTATTATAAAATTGTCTTCTAAAATCAGGTCGCATCAAATTGATCTCTTGGTTATTTTTTTTTCTTTTTAAACAGCCTAATAAGATGAATCATTGCAGGGGCAATGATGTCACAGAAGTGTTCTTTTTCCACTACACACTCTGAGCTATGGTGACCCTGGTTGTAGCAGAATTGCTGCCATATAATGCTGTATCACCACCAGTGGCGGCTGGTGCTCCATTTTTTTTGGGGTTGCAAACACACCCTCCACCTTTCCTGCCTGCCAGCTAGCCCCGCACTTACCCCATCCAGGTCGCGGGAGGCTTCTCCAGCTTCTCCTCCCAGCCAATTGGGTCGCTTCCCCCCCCCTCCGACCAATATGATCTTAGGACCTGCTTCCTGTCCTCATTGGCCGGGAAGAGAAGCGGAAAGACAAAAGCGAATGTTGATTCGCTAATGTCACAAGTGGGTGGGCTCAGGGCGCAGAGCCCACCCTTTTTTATACCAATTAGAGCCTCTGGCACTAATAATGTGCTTAAAAAAAAACTAATAGAAATTAGGGGCCAGGGGCATGGGGTTTAGGGGGCGGCACCCCTGCACTGATCACCACTGCAGCCTATAGAAACTAATACCCAGATCAGATCTGGGATTTAGTTTCTGATATCAGGAAGGCAGAACAATAATGAAAAAAGTAAAGAAGCCGATTGGGGTAAAGAAGATGGCTAGAGATCTGTGGGCCATGTTGGCCTGTCGCCGCTCAGTGTTTGCTGGGTCGGCTGCTGTTTTGTTTTTACTATATGTGTCGTTAAAATTCAATAAAAATAAATTGACAAAAAAAAAAGATGGCTAGAGATGAAAAGGAAAAATTGCTATGATTTGCACTTAAACTTAAAGTAGATATAATTATACTTAAAAATTATTATGATATCAACTAAAGTAGCCTCTTCCGATGTGGAAAATAGGTAAAAATAGCTTTTTGAACTATATGTTTCCCGATTAAATCCTGCGCACATTAGGCATGTGGACCATTATTCATTTGTTTGTGATTTGCATATTTTCCTGACAATGAGGAGACCTCTCTGACACTTGAAACTCTCTAAATGAAGCCTTATTACCACACTGAATTCATGCAATATATAAGTTATCTACAATATTTTTCAATATAAATGCAAATTTTTTGCATTTTAAACCAAAGTTGACAAAAAAAAAGAGAACTTTAAATACGACTCTTATTGCAGTATTGAGTCTAATGGAATAAGTGTGCCAGTTTTAAAGTACATTGCTTTATGTCTAGTGCAAATGATGGCCATTTGTGATGTTGTGATGTTGACTGTGACATGTGAACTTTGCTGTTTACTTTGTTAAGGGCAACGGCTCATATTATGTGTCTGTGTTATGCTTGACAAGGACATTGAAACTTTTGTTACACAAAGTATAACTAAACCCAAGACCAAAAATGTATTATAATGTAGCTTACCAGTCATTAGATGTGGTGGCTGCATTGGTTTTCCCTTTTCAGAGCTAAGAACATTTTCTGCAAGTACAGAAACATACCTGTTGATCTTATTAGAAATCTTGCATTCTTGGAACTTCTATAGTCTGAGTAAATTTTTTAAACAATGATATCAGTTTTATAAGCTATCTTCTGTGAACAACAGAGCAATATCCTTTTATGAAACAGAAATGATAGGGAGAGGCGGGCATTTGTATTACAAATCAGGAGAGTAGTCTAAGGTGACAACGCTGCTCCTCTGTAAACAGAGTGCTGTAAGTGAGTGAAACAATTCTGTTACTGGCAGGATGACCAGAAAAAACTAAAGGAAATTGCATTAAATCCTAAGCATTCATTTACACTTGTGTAGTGCATGATCATTTGAAAAATCACTTGATTTGGTTGCGTTTACGAAACGTGCAAAACACGTATGCTGTGCTTGCGGTTACATTCAGTGTCAATAGCACCCCAAACGCAGAAACCAAGACTTGAAGTTTTGCACATAAAAAAATCTTAAAGTGATATTACATAGTTACATAGTCCATCCAGTTCAACCTGGGTAGGTGTACGCAGGGGCGGATCCAGAGTCTTTTCTCGGGAGGGGCACTGCCAAAAAATGATTTTTTTGTGGGAAATTTATCGGGGAAATGGTTGGTGTCGGCGCTTCAATCATCCCGGCACTATGGTTGTTATGGTGTCAGGATGATTGAAGCGCATTATTTCTATTATTACATTGTAATATAAAATGAAATAGTTCAATGCAGAATCAGTGGGAGCCCCGAGTGTGTCACTTGCCACCGTCGCCTGCAATTAGTGGGAGCCCTGAGGGTGTCACTTGCCACACGTTGTGGATTGTCACTTGCCACGTCACCTGCCACACCTTGCGGATTGTCACTTGCCACGTCACCTGCCACACCTTGCTGATTGTCACTTGCCTGCCACCAGATGCAGATTGTCATTTGCCACGTCACCTGACACATTTTGCGGATTGTCACTTGCCACGTCACCTGCCACACCTTGCGGATTGTCACTAACTTGCCTGCTAAGGTGTAGTTTTGGTTGTCTCTTGCTGTGTCCCAGACTCCCAGAGTCAGGCAGCAGAGAGATAATGTAATCTCTCTGCTGCCTGCACAGTGAGGGCGGAAGTCACTGCAGGAATGCAGGGCAGGCACGGGCGGTGAGAGATGATCTCATCTCTCTGCTCCCCCGCTCCCGGCTAGCTGATTGGCCAGCTGCCACACTGAGCCTGCTATCTCACTCTCACCTGCGCTGCCAACACACTGAGCAGCACGGTCTGCCCACGAACCGCGCCGCCCCCCGACAACAAACTGCGCCGCAAGCGGAGCCGGCCACTTTCTTACCCGTCTGTGGAGCCGCACGCTATTGCACCTGCCCACAGAGCGGCCTGACGTGACTCACTGACGTCACTCATTGCTAGACGCCAAGCGGCCCAGGCGTTAGCAGCGAGTGCAGGGAAGAGGCTCCACCCACCTCCTCCTCCGCTCCTGGTATCGTGTCAGTGCGCCACGTAACTACATTAGACGAGTCTCTCTCTCAGCACCGCTGATCGGCTGATGTGAGAAACTGAGAGAGAGACTCAGAGAGGCAGCGGCAGCCACAGAACAAGTACTGTATATACTCGAATATAAGCCGAGGCACCTAATTTTACCCCAAAAAACTGGGAAAACGTATTGACTCAAGTATAAGCCTAGGGTGTCCTAGGCTTATACTTGCCTCACTTTGCCTCACTGTGCCCATGCCTCACTGTGCCCATGACTAGACTGATGTTTAACATGGAAGTCTATGGAAGGAGTGCCCGGCTTTGAAAAATCGGTTCTCCCAGACACCAAACTTTTCAAACTTATAGAGGAGACATGGGGCTACATGTGTGCCAAGTTTGGGGTCCAGAGGACCTACGACCGGCCGGTACCGGGTCCGCAAAATCACTGGAGAAATGACCGTTTAACATTGGAGTCTATGGAAGGGGTGCCCGATTTTAAAAAATCTGTGCTCCACGGCCGTAAGTCCCCCAGACACCAAACTTTGCACACTTGTAGAAGAGACATTGGGCTACATGTGGGCTACATACTGGGTCCCCAAATTTCGGGAGATCAGGCGCAAAAAAAAAAAACAGAGCAAGCAAGTGAGTGTGACAGATGGTCTCGGGGGGGGGGGCAATTGCCCTGTTGCCCCCCCCTGGATCCGCCACTGGGTGTACGTGTGTCAGCGTAGATAATCATTTTCCATATCCCTGTATATTGTATTCTTTAAGATGCATGTCCAAGATTCTTTTAAAAATATCAATACTCCCCACTGACACCACCACTTGTGGAAGAGAGTTCCATATTCTCATTGCCCTGACAGTGAAAACCCCCCTGCGCTACTTAACCACTAGCCTACCCCCTGCCATCATATGACAGTAACTGAGCAGAACCGTGGATCTGTGTGTGTAAACACACAGATCCACATCCTGTCAGAGGTGAGGAGACCGATGGTGTGTCCCTTGTACATAGGGACACCGATCGGTCACCTCCCCTAGTCAGTCCCCTCCCCCCACAGTTAGAATCACTCCCTAGGGAACACATTTAACCCCTTGATCGCCCCCTAGTGTTAACCCCTTCCCTGCCAGTCACATTTATACAGTAATCAATGCATTTTTATAGCACGGATCGCTGTATAAATGTGAATGGTCCCAAAAATGTGTCAAAAGTGTCCGATGTGTCCGCCGCAATATCACAGTCATGATAAAAATCGCAGATCACTGCCATTACTAGTAAAAAAAAGAAAATAATAAAAATGCTATAAATCTATCCCCTATTTTGTAGCCGCTATAACTTTTGCGCAAACCAATCAAAATACGCTTATTGCAATTTTTTGTTACCAAAAATATGTAGAAGAATACATATCAGCCTAAACTGAGGAAAAAATGTGTTTAAAAAAAAAAGGATATTTATTATAGCAAAAAGTAAAAAATATTGTGTTTTTTCAAACTTGTCCCTCTTCTTTTGTTTATAGCGCAAGAGATAAAAACCGCAGAGGTGATCAAATACCACCAAAAAAAAGCTCTATTTGTAGGGAAAAAATTATAAAAATGTCATTTGGGTACAGTGTAGCATGACTGCGCAATTGTCATTCAAAGTGTGAAAGCGCTGAAAGCTGAAAAATGGCTTGGGCAGGAAGGGGGTGAAAGTGTCCTGTATTGAGGTGCTCCTCTCCCCCTCCTCTCCTCGGCGCCATCATCGTAACTGTGGGCACCCGGGCCGTGACAGCTGACAGCATCACTGCCGGGCACGCACTGTGCATGTGCGAGCCATGCTGCCCTCTCCTATTGGCCAGCCGATCTTCTGGGACCTGAGTTGTGTCCCAGAAGATCACTGGCAGGGAGGGGACGCCTAGGGCGAGAGGAGGAGTCGCCTAGGCGGCCCAAAAAAGGAAGCCGGAAGTGTAACAGGAAGTCCCACTAAAAGTAAGATAAACACCCCCTCCCCAAAAAAAATGACATGCCATTCAGGTATTTGTAAATCGCTATCATGTCCCCTCTCAAGTATCTTTTCTCCAGAGAGAATACATTTTGTGCTTGTATTGAGCTTCTTTATTGTGTTTGTCATGTGTAAGGCAGCCCATCGGAAAAAATTAAAACACATGAAAACTGTGCAAAAATGTGCATATGCACAACACGCTACAGTAGTGTGAATGTATGAATGGGGGCTAAATGTCTGTGTTTAGATACATTTTACCAAGCTTTATAAGAGCAACCTTTACACAGTAAATCGCAAGTTGACTGCTAATAGGAAAATACAATTTTTTTATATATATATATATATATATATATATAGGCGGTCCCCGAGTTACGAGCAAGTTAGGGACTGCAGGTTTGTTCTTACGTCAAATTTGTTTGTAAGTTGAAACGGTACATTTCTAAGTGTAACACCAGCCTGTGCAGTAATGTGGGATGTTCCGGGTGCTTCTGCGCATGCAGTCATGTTATTTGGGGCTCTTGTGGCCATGCAGTACTGCAGTGTGGGATGTGTTTGGCGCTTCAAGATGGTTGCTCGGCTGTATCCGGAACCAGTGTGGAGCACAAGCGGCTGGAAGTGACGTCACGTCACCTCTGTTCGTAAGTAGGAGTTGTTCATAACTCGGATGTTCGCAACTCGGAGACTGCCTGTATATACAGTACACTATATTGTCAAAAGTATTGGGACACCTGCCTTTACACGCACATGAACTTTAATTGTATCCCAGTCTTCGTCCGTAGGGTTTAATATTGAGTTGGTACACCCTTTGCATCTTTAACAGCTTCAACTCTTCTGGGAAGGCTGTCCACAAGGTTTATGTTGGCTGTCCACAGGGTTTCGGAATGCCTTGGAAGCATGAGCTTTTCTGACTGCAGAGCTATAGGTTTGACTCTGATGTGTTGGACCTCTGCAAAGAGATCACTGCTTCCATAAAGAGTGCAAAGGTTCTTCTCTACAGCTTGCTGGCAGGGGGAAGGCCTTTCTACTCAGGATTCTACAGAAATCAAACTATACTGTACCTTGAAAAAGTATTCATACCCCCTGAAATTTTCCACATTTTGTCATGTTACAACCAAAAACGTAAATGTATTTTATTGCAATTTTATGTGATAGACCAACACAAAGTGGCATATAATTGTGAAGTGGAAGGAAAAGGATAAATAGTTTTCAAATCTTTTTACAAATAAATATGTGAAATGTGTGGCATGCATTGGTAGTCAGCCCCCTTTACTCTTTAATCTAAAATCTAGTGGAACCAATTACCTTCAGAAGTCACCTAAGTAGGAAATAGAGTCCACCTGTGTGTAATTTAAACTCAGTATAAATACAGCTGTTCTGTGAAGCCCTCAGAGGTTTGTTAGAGAACCTTAGTGAACAAACAGCATCATGAAGGCCAAGGAACACACCAGACAGGTCAGGGATAAAGTTGTGGAGAAGTTTAAAGCCGGTATAGGTCATTAAAAAATATCCCACGCTTTGAACATCTTACAGAGCACTGGTCAATCCATCATTGGAAAATGGAAAGAGTATGGTGCAACTGCAAACCTCCTAAGTCATGGCCGTCCACCTAAACTGACAAGCCGGGCAAGGAGAGCATTCATCAGAGAAGCAGCCAAGAGGCCTATGGTAACTCTGGAGGAGCTGCAGAGATCCACAGCTCTGCAGGACAACTATTAGTCGTACACTCCACAAATCTGGCCTTTATGGAAGAGCGGCAAGAAGAAAGCCATTGTTGAAAGAAAGCCATAAGAAGTCCTATTTGCAGTTTGCGAGAAGTCATGTGGGGGACACAGCAAATGTGGAAGAAGGTGCTCTGGTCAGATGAGACATACATTGAACTTTTTGGCCTAAAAGCAAAAGGCTACCTGTGGCAGAAAACTAACACTGCACATCGCCCTAAACACACCATGAAACATGGTGGTGGTAGCATCATGTTGTGGGGATGCTTTTCTTCAGCAGGGACAGGGAAGCTGGTCAGAGTTGATGGGTAGATGGATGGAGCCAAATACAGGGCAATCTTACAAGAAAATCTTTTACAGTCTGCAAAAGACTTGAGACTGGGGCGGAGGTTCACCTTCCAGCAGAACAACAATCCTAAACATACAGCCAGAGCTACAATGGAATGGTTTAGATCAAACCATATTCATGTGTTATGCCGCGTACACACGATCGTTTTTAATGTCATTTTCAAAAACGAAGTTTTTCTCGACGTGATTTTTCTTGTTTCCTCTCAAGCCTGTCTTGCATACACACGTTCATTAAAAAAAAAACGCTCAAGCAAAGCGCAGTGACGTACAACATGTACGACGGCACTATAAAGGGGAAGTTCCGTTAGAATGGCGCCACCCTTCATGTTAGTAAAGTTTGTTGAGCGACGATTCGCGCTTTTCAGCCTCGTGCTTTTCAGTCCGTTACAGCGTGACGAATGTGCTATCTCCATTACGAATGCTAGTTTTACCAGAACGAGCACTCCCGTCTCATACTTGATTCTGAGCATGTGCGTTTTTTTTCCCCTCGTAAAAGCATACACACTACCGTTTTTCATGTTGTTAAAAAAAACGACGTGAAAAAATAGAGCAGGCTCTCATTTTTTTTAGCCCATTTTTCACGTTGTTAAAAATGCTCTGGAGCCTACACACGATAGTTTTTAATGGCCAATTTAAAAAATTGCATTTTTAACGTTGTGAAAAACGGTCGTGTGTACGCGGCATTAGAATGGACCGGTCAAAGTCCAGACCTAAATCCAATTGAGAATCTGTGTCAAGACTTGAAAATTGCTGTTCACGGACGCTCTTCATCCAATGTGACAGAGCTTGAGCTATTTTACCAAGAAGAATGTGCAAAAATGTCACTCTCCAGATGTGCAAAGCTGGTAGAGACATAACCAAAAAGACTTGCAGCTGTAATAGCAGCGAATGGTAGTTCTATAAAGTATTGACTCGGGGGGGCTGAATAGAAATGTACCCCACACTTTTCACATATTTATTTGTAAAAAAAATGTTGAAAACCATTTATCATTTTCCTTCTACTTCACCATTATGTACCACTTTGTGTTGGTCTATCACATACAATCCCAATAAAATCTATTTACATTTTTGGTTGTAACATGACAAAATATGGAAAATGTCAAGGGGTATGAATACTTTTTCAAGGCACTGTATGAGTGTCAGATCTTTACTACAGAAATAAGTATTGCAGACTTTGGTTCGGCTTTAATACAGGACATACATTCTAAAACAAAACACACTTGTTCCCTACTTCAGAGCATGAAAAAAACTTGAATACACGGCAGTTAAAAGTTTGGTTACGGCTCTGACAATTCTGTATTTTTTATTATTATTATTTATATTTATTCTAGGAAGTATCACACTCAAAATAAAAGATAGATAAAAATTATTCTGAGAACAATTGGGAGCACTGAGGTTAAACCATATCCAAGACGCTGATCTTATTTTCATCCAGTCCATATAAACTGAAGAAATAGGCTTTTTCTTCGCATAGAAAGTAATCCATGTGAAATAAGGTTTAGCAGTGTTCATGTCTTATCCATTTGTAGCTACAATTGGCAATAGAGCTGATGAAATGAACCGTGCCCAATTCAGATTTATGCATGACTTACTGTATGTGCTGTTCCTACAACGGTGAATGTGAAGCAGAAGTTCTGCTGTGTGCAGTGCTGTACGCCAGTGTAAGTAGAACAGAATGATAAAACCTTAGAAAGCTGGACCAAGACCAGTGCAGTCAGCACATAACTTTGGCCCTTATTAAATGTATTAATTACTAGTTTTATGCAGCATATATTACATATGGAGGTTGATTTACTAAAGGTAAATAGCCTGCTCATTTTGCAGGGGAATATTCCCTTGACTTTAGGAAATGTGGAGAAATTTTAGAATACCCAACCATGTACAAAGTGCAACTTCCCATGCAAAGTGAACAGTCTATTTGCCTTCAGTAAATCAACCCCATGGTGTTCAGAGAATGCCTTCACCACAGTGCAGAAAGACCATTGGTGTTGCCTATTATATACTCATCGTGCTTTAAAGTGGTTGCAAACCCCTTTTGACTACTTCTACTTATAGGTAAGCCTAGAATAAGGAAGTGGAAACATCTCCTAAACGTGCACCGTTTAGGAGATCTTTCACTTGTAGTCCGCCGCAAATGTTAACGGCGCATGCGCGGGGAAGAAACGAAACTAAGTGCCGTTTCTTCTCCAGCCTGTGCCGTGAATTGCGGCTCTCTTGCACATGCGCTGGAGTGACGTCACGCGACTCCGGCGAATCAGAGCCGGAGTCCGAAGAGGAGACAGAAGATGGACGATGCCTACACAGGGGACATCGCTGGATTCTTTTGCAGGTAATTGTCACATAATGGGCTAGTATGCGATGCATACTAGCCCATTATGCTTTTAATTTGCAGGCTTTTCAGGTAGCAAAAGAGGAAGTAAAACCCATCAGGGTTTACTTCCTCTTTAAAGAGACCTATTAATGAATAAACTTTTACAAGAATATTAATATTTAAAACAAATCTGTTACTTAGCTTATGCAGAGCAATGTAATAGGTTAGCTGGATAATCTGCCTCCCCCACCTGCTTTTCCTTATCTTCCCAGTGCCTCAGTGTTGACCCACTTACCTGCCAGGGCATCATGGCATACACTACATTGTACCTCTGGCTGTGTGCTTCTCTGTACAATGTGATCAAAAAATAAGGTTTTTGCCTGGTTGAGGACAGGCGCAGGGGTTACTTAAGGCAATAAATAATATAACCATTAGCCAAACAAGGGAGTTAATTGGCTAGTTTTATTAGTATCAAAGTTAAATGAAAATAAATACAAACACCAGAGTGCTATCGAACGATAAGAGGTGTCGTCGGTACCGATCACATATATCACTGACAGGACATACACAGACAGACATGTAACAAATAAACACTAGTCCGGACGCTGTGGTTCAGCCAAGGGAAATATGCAGCTTGCTGGGAAATACCCAAATTGTTCCCCTAATAAGGGGTAAATTTAATCAATGTGTGCTGTATGCACTGTTACTGTCAAGTGGGTGCAGTGATCCAGAGGCTGAACCTCCACGAGGGGTGGGTATGGGAGGGAGGAGGGGAAGATTGAGGATCCCAGGATATACTGTGTTATTAATTGGATAAATTGTACTTGATTCTGGTATGAATGGGACATTATTCTTTGGCAATTTCTTGAATTTTTGGTTGTTCAATTTGGCAATACTGATAGAGACCTATATACCAGAATGGTTACATTATTTGTTGCCTTAAGTAACCCCTGCGCCTGTCCTCAACCAGGCAAAAACCTTCTTTTTTGATCGTGTATTATGGTTACAGCAACAACACCCCACCAAGGTGTATTGACCAGAACCAGGCTTTCATACAGAATTCCTGGGAATTAGTGGATTTGCTTGCTTTCCCTTTTTTCCAATCCCCTTTACCTTCCCCCCTTTTTTCCCCATTAATTTATTCATCTGTACAATGTGAGACTGGTCCCTAGCCAATGGACTGGTTACTGTGCCCTGAATGGGTCACGGTAAAGCAGAACTAAATATTCAGATTAAAAAAGGTAAATATACTGTATATATATATTTATATATGATATGAGGGATGTTAGCTCTCGTGGTAGATGTGGTTTTTAAGTGAGTTCACATCAGTCCAAGCTAGGTTTAAGGGCCTAGTAGCCCACTTTTATTAAAAAGGTAAAAAACAAAGCAAAAGTCCGGCGCGTGGCTCTACACGTGGAGGCCTGCAGAAGGCCCAGACGCCGGCCCTTGGGGCATCTGAGCAGGGGACCTCCGCGACCCCGGACTGCTCTCAGGACATGTTCACAGAGCCCCGGGGAGCCGGGATGTCCTCCCCACATGGACCGGAGGTATCGGTCCTGGACCAGGACATCCGGGAGATGCTGCAAGCCCTCCCGACCCAGACGGCTATAGAAGCACTGATCCTCCGTTTGGAGGAGACGCGCAGAAGAGACATTCAGGAGGTGAGAGGGGAGGTATCTACCTTGGCGGACCGTGTGGGATCGGGCGAGACATCGCTGACCTCCCTGGAGCATAGGGTCTCAGAACTGGAACGCTCGAGGGACCAGCACCGAGACACCGCGATCACTCTTCAACTACACTTAGAAGACATCGAGGACCGCAGCTGTCGTAACAATTTGCGGCTCAGAGGCGTCCTAGAGTCCCTGGAAGATGTCGGTGTAGCGGTGATGGAGGTGTTGCGGACGGTGCTGAGTGACCTCGGCGCGGATGTCCTCCAGGACAGAGCGCACAGAGCCCTAGGCCCCAGGTCTGCTACATAATAAATCTGTTTTGCTAAGAGGCGCTTTTCTATTTTTCCTTTCCTGGAAACATATAGACTCACTCACTGACGCGGAGGGCCGCTACCTATACCTGAAGGGTATGCTGGGAGATAGGAAGATTACTTTGGCAAATCTCTATGCCCCAAATGACCGCCAAGACAGGTTCATCAGGAGGCGCATGGAACATCTCCTGCGCTTCACTGAGGGACAACTTATAGTGGGGGGAGACCTGAACATGCCCCTGATTCAGTCTGAAGACGCTTTCTCTGGGACGTCCTCCGCTACTCGAGATATACGTAAGCATATTAGCAATACGCTACATTCTACCCAACTGATAGACGCCTGGCGCCTTATGCACCCAGGTGAACGTGATTTTATCTTTTTCTCAAAACCCCACCAGTCTTACTCACGTATTGACTACTTCCTGATACCCCATGGGCAGTTACACGCGATCCGAGAGACCTACATCGGATCTATCACGTGGTCTGATCATGCGCCGGTCGGGCTTCGTTACTCGCTGTCCGCTGCATCGAAGGGGCAACGTTCTCCGTGGAGACTAAACGAGAGCCTCCTTCAAGACCCGGTGGTCCTGGCTAACTTAGTCAGGGAATTGGGATTTTATTTTTCCACAAACAAATCGGCCGACAGCGACCCCGGGGTGGTATGGGAGGCCCACAAAGCTGTATTTCGGGGGTCCCTCATTAGGCACGGCTCCAGACTGAAACGAGAGTGGACGGCGCAATTCGACCTGCTCCTCGCCAGGCTGCAGGCCCTGGAAGCATCCCACAAGGCTACACCATCCAAACAACTGGGTTTAGACCTAGATATGGTCCGATCGCAGATAAAAGATCTCCTCCAATTTAAGGCCAAGGCGGCGATACAGATCTTCCGCAGGAAATCATATGAGTCGGGCAACAAATGTGGGAGACTTCTGGCCCGAACGTTGCAGGCTCAACGTTTGGCTGCCTACATACCACACATTCAGACCGCTACTGGGCAGAAGGCTAGCCTTCCCCAGCATATCACGCAAGAATTTGGGGCCTTCTACCGCTCCCTTTACAACCTACCAGACACGCGACCTATGCCGGAGTCCATGCGGGAGTACTTAGACCAATCCCTCATGCCCTCACTTACGGGAGAAATGCGGTCTGCATTGGAGGAACCCATTACGCTGACTGAAATTCAAGTAGCACTTAAGAATACCAAACCAGGCAAGGCCCCCGGCCCTGACGGTCTGACCACTACCTATTACAGGACCCTCTTGCCTTCCTTGAGCCAGCATATGGCAGATCTCTTCAACAGCATTGGTTCAGGGACACTCTTCCGTGACTCCACACTCTTGGCTCAGATCTCGGTAATACCTAAGGAGGGAAAGGACCCGGGGTTATGTGGAAGTTACCGCCCGATATCCCTGCTCAATGCAGATCTCAAGATCTTTACCAAGATCTTGGCCTCTAGACTGCAAACACATCTCCCTGACCTGATCCATCTGGATCAAGTGGGCTTTGTCCCGTTTAGAGAGGCCAGGGATAATACCACTAAGGTCCTCAACTTGCTACACATTGCAGTCCAAAGTGAGACGCCTTGCGTTTTCCTCGGTACCAACGCTGAAAAGGCGTTAGATCGGGTTCACTGGGGATTCCTGTTCACAACATTGAGGCACATAGGGTTGGGGGAGACGATGTTGAACTGGGTGACCGCAGCCTATACGACACCGACGGCCAGGGTGAGAGCGAATGGGGTCTTGTCGGAGATGTTCCCCATTCGAAATGGGACCAGGCAGGGATGCCCTCTGTCCCCCCTGCTGTTCGCCCTGACTCTGGAGCCCTTCCTTTGCCACGTACGCCGGAACCCGGATATCACGGGAGTGGAAAAGAACGGGACGCAGTATAAGGTGTCGGTGTACGCAGATGACCTGCTCTTCTCCCTCACAAACCCCACGATATCCCTCCCGAACCTTCTGAGAGAATTTGAGGCCTATGGCTCTCTCTCTAATCTCAAGATTAACTTCACCAAGTCGGAGGCAATGGGCGTGGGGATAGCAACAGCCCAACTTAAACAACTTAAAGACGGCTTTAGTTTAAAATGGACCGATGTGGCATTGAGACATCTGGGGACATTCATACCCATGACAATAACCAAACTGTTTGCACTGAACTTCCCTCCTTTACTGAGGACGCTTCGGGGACTTTTGGACGGATGGGACAGCGGCCTCTATTCGTGGCTTGGCTGATGCGCCATCCTCAAAATGTCGATACTCCCTAAGTTCCTATACCTCCTACAGGCCCTCCCGATAGCCATCCCTGGGACCTATTTTAGGCAGGTCCATGCGGCCTTCACCAGGTTCCTTTGGGCTGGGAAACACCCACCCCTTACCAGGACTGTACTTTGTCTCCCAAAACTACACGGGGGCCTGGCAAGGCCGGATGTCCGTGCATACTACAGGGCGGCCCACCTCAGTCGGCTCCTGGATTGGTGCAGACATAGGGGCACCAAACTGTGGACAAGCCTCGAACAAGATCAGAGTGACATACCCCTTGACAGAGCCCCCTGGTGCCATTCGGATCTGCCACCCTCACTGAAAAGACACCCCCTGATAGGCAACACCCTGGGTGCGTGCTCGACTCTGCTGACTCGACCCTCACTCTCGTCCCCAGGCGTCCCACTTTAGTATACAGGGGAGATGGAGGTCATATGCAGAATTGTCAGACCCAAGGGGCCCGTACGGCCTGGATTTTATGAGAGCTCTACAGCTTAGCCACTTTCTTTCGACCATCCCGCCTCCGGCGATTCTAGACACCCCCTTACACCTCTGTAGGAGTTGTGTACGGAGTCGGGTAGGATCCAACACACGCTTTCGTGGTGTTATGGCATGTTGATGGAGCCCCTGGGTCCCCTGTCTTACTAGGTGGGAACAGGATCTCGGCTGCCAATTCTCAGACGACACGAAGCGGCATATACTTCGTTTCACTCACAAGTCTTCTCTTTACTAGGACTCAGGAAACGAACTACAAACTGCTCACACGCTGGTATAGGACCCCCTCCCTTCTACACAAAATTTTTCCTGATACCTCTGACCGCTGCTGGAGGTGCCAGGGGGAAGAGGGGACTCTCCTGCACATCTTCTGGTCCTGCCCATGGCTACGGGGATTTTGGGGGGAGGTAAGAAGGGTGACCCAAGAGTTTACCGACCGTACTGTGCCAGAAACACCGGCCTACTTCCTCTTACATGTAACTGACACGCCTGCAAAAGTTTATAAGAGATCGGTGGTCCGCCACCTCCTGGACGCAGCTAGGGCCTGTATACCCCTCAACTGGAAATCCCCCTCCCCTCCATCCATTGCACAGTGGCTCCGCAGAGTCGATGACATCAGCCTCATGGAGGACCTGATCCTCTCTAGTCAGCATAGACGCGAGACATACTCCAGGACCTGGCAGTTATGGAACATTTTTAAATATTCTGACGAAGGGCAGACCCTTAGAGGGGTTGAGCTGCCCACCTGAGTCTTTGCCCGGACTCTCCGCTCCCCGGAAGTGTTACTCGCTTGCTGCCCGCCCTTAGCGTGCCGGCGACCCACCGGGGTCTTGACAATCTGATAGGTTAGTCACCCTTACCTAGATGTATGTATACCCGATCCCCACCCCCTACCCTTCTCTCTTGCCCTTCCCTGTCTTATTCTCTACTCCCTCTTCCTTTCTCTGTCCATTTTTCCTCTTTTTTCTTTTCTCTGGGCTCTACCCAGCTCTCTTCTATCTGAGGTACTACACCTCCTGTTTCTATATCTCCTAGATAAATGGGAAAACTGGAAGGGAGACGGTCTCCACGAGACCCGGGCACTCTGACGTCAATAATCCCCTGACAGAAATGACCAGGCTGGCTGCAGGGGGATGCACTGGGGCCCAGTTGGGACCTCACCCCTCATTGGGGAATTTACATATACAGATGGCCATTAAGGGATGTGAGCTCTTTGGGGGTTCCCCTGCACTGCTTAACTATATTAGTCATTGGATGTATATGTCTGTTATTTACTGTTGGGGTCCGTGTGGACCAATTCCTCCGTTATAAATAAAAAATTGTGAAAAAAAAAAAATTGGGGTAAAAAATAAAGATGATGTTAGGCCAAGTATATAGATGCCAAACATGTCATGCGCGTGAGCATGGAGGTTGGGGGTGCTTTACATTTTTATTTGATAGATAGATAGATAGATAGATAGATAGATAGATAGATAGATACAGTAGATATATATATTTATTTTTTAACACCTTTATTGCTAACACAAGGGATGCACAATATCCCTTGTAATAGCATGAGCCATGACCGGTCCCTTTTATGGAAAGATCTGGGGTCTATGAGACCCCAGATCTCTCCTCTGGCCTCCAAAGCAGCTGATGAAACCAAGATCGGTTTCATCGGCTGCTGTACAAGCTGTTAACGGCTTGTCAACAAACAAACCAGAAGTGATTAAATCCTCGTCGCTTCCAGTTTCTGATGTAACAGTGGGAGGAACAACATCAGTTCCCCTCACTGTGTGCAGGAAAGTCAATGCTGCCATTCGGATCAGTCCCAGGTTCTCCTGTCCTATCGGTGGTGGCAGCAGCAGGGAGGTGGAGGACACCCTTAGCCTGACTGTAAAAGTGAATCAATGGTTGCATAGCTGCTCCGGTCACTTTTACATGGAAAAAAAAAATATTTGGTACTAGGATCATGGTTGTAGCCTCAACCATGATCCCAGTATAACCACCTCAACACGAGGCCATATATATATATATATATATATATATATATATATATATATATATATATATATATATATATATATATATATATACGTATGGTGGTATTGAGGTGGCTAATGTGCGTTTTGAATGGAAGCGCTGAGAAACATTTGATGGTTATGAACTTTTAACCTGCAGTATTCCTGGAAATGGAAAATATAATTGCAGAGTAAAACATCTGAAAGGAATTCTTCAGTATCATTAAAATGCATGTGCCAAGAACGTATAAAAATATGTCTACCAAATGCACAGGCTCTAAAAGTGGATATATATGGGAATTGATCGTCCATGTTCTAAAGGATCTTTAAATTGGTTTTGTTTGGTGTGTGATAACTGTGTCAGCAGACAAGTGTCTGTGTCACCAAGGATTTGGAAAGTTTCCTCTGGTTTGCTATTCATATCTAGGAATAAATTTGTGCAGAGATAAGTGGAGATAACCATCACAGGCTGGAATAGTGAGATTGCCCTACGTGCCCTGAATAGTGAATGTAACCTAATAAGTGAAGCAGTTCAAGAGTTGTATTGTTCTTTCTAAATGATCAAATCCCTGTGGGTATGTAAAACTAAAGTGTTATAAAAATCTTCAAATTAGAACTGAAGGCAGATATTAAAGACCTGCATTTAATCCATTTATACCGTATAGTCATTAAAAATCCTTAAGCACCCATTTAAACTTTGCTGTTCTGGCGTGTTTCGTTATGGAAACCTATTCAAGCGAATGGGTTACCAACGCTCCAGAATGGACGTTCTTTTCAGTGAAGCGTACCATAATGCATGTTTTACTTCAACACAGGTACAATAGGTGCGTCGGGATGCCATTAAAAATTAATGGCACCCCATCACACCAGAGTATATAATGTGTGCATTTGAACACCAGAACAGCGTGAATGGGCCCTAAATCTATTCTTCCATATTACCTCAATCTTTATATCAGAGCCATACATACAGTGCTGCCTTACTGCTCACACTCCCCTATACAACTAGGCTCAGACTGGAAAAGATAGTGGCAATACTATAAGCCAATCAGACTGTACTGTAACCCACAGTGATGGCAATATAACACAGAGGATTTACTTCTAGAAGGCAAGGCTTTTCCCATATAAAATCACAGGCCAGGGCAGGTCCATGATGGAGCTTTCTTGCTTTACCTGAATTGAAGAAGTAAGGTCACGGACCTGGCTTTAGTGTGTTGAAGGGGTAATTAAATCTGAAGAATAGCTTAAAGGAATTACAAATCCTTTGGTAAATTAAATAGTACACAGATATGCATTTCAACAGTTTTTAGCTGCCAAACTCTAGTTTTGCTTTAGCCAGTCAAACAATGAGGACTCTGTTGCAATGCATAGCACTACCAGTCTAACACTGTAAATATGCTCACAGGAGGGGAGAGTGTGGATCTTTGTGATCGCCCCTTTTAAGTGTTGTACATACTGCAACCATTCTAACTGGGTATATATTCATTAAAAACTTGGCACTACTGTAACTATTCTGACTTTTTTTTACAGGAAAAAAAAGGGAACTAATAAATTCTCACCAGTAAACATGCTGGGAAATCTCCATGTGCCATAATGATCACTTCTTGTGCTCCAAGACACCCCTTGTGTCTCGGTGGTTAGGCAATGCCAGTCTGATAGCTACCTTCAGGTCATCCCTGAAATCTCATCTCTTCAGGGAAGCCTATCACGCCTCCAACTAATCTTTTATCACTTCCATCAGCTCATTCCCCACAGTTGCAACATTTTGTACCACCTGTCCCACCCTATTATATTGTAAGCTCTTCTGAGCAGGGCCCTCTTAATCCTCTTGTATTTTATTGTATTATAACTGTATTGTCTCCATTTTATATAGTAAAGCGCTGCGTAAACTGTTGGTGCTATATAAATTCTGTATTATTATTATAATAATAATAATAATAATAATAATAAATACACATTTGAAATACAAGCTAGAGTATCTACCAAAATATATGTAACATAGTGACTCTCACCACTCTGTTGTTGGACACAAAATACTTCACATATATTAAAAGTTGATACAATGCTTTACTTAATACAGTTAAAAAGACTCGGGTAAAAACATCTATCTAGAACAGGGGTCTCAAACTGGCGGCCCTTCAGCTGTTGCGGAACTACAAGTCCCATCATGCCTCTGCCTGTGGGAGTCATGCTTGTAACTGTCAGCCTTGAAATGCCTTACGGGACTTGTAGTTCTGCAACAGCTGGAGGGCTGCCAATTTGAGACCCCAGATCTAGAACAACTATCAAGAACATTCATACTACTGATCACCCCCCTTTGGGGAGGGATGAAGATTGTTTAACAAGATAGTCTTTAAGGATAGGGTAGAAGTGATCAACAAATTTTGCTAGAATATACTGTATATCCTATTATATAATTTGTGGATTACTCTTTCCCACTATATATATATATATATATATATATATATATATATATATATATAATGTTGGCTCTCCCTTTTTACTTTTTTTGGAGGATATATTTGGTCATAAGCACTGATAATTTTGTATTTAGTATGAATACGTTTCTTTCTTTTAGTTTTGTGTTCGGGGATCTGTTAATCCTCCCACGGGCCGGCAAGATCTTACACACACTCAATTGCATCATTTTGCTTATACTGGATGTTCAACCAGAGGCTTGGTGGATTCCACAAATTTTAGCGAGGTATACTGAAAGTTCAACACAAACAAATCCCTCTCCCTCCCCCTTTCCCACTCCCCCTCTTCTGCCCCCCACCTTCCCCTTTTTTTTTTTTTTTTTTTTTTTTATGAGGCTTTTTCCCACCTACTCCCTTGGGTTAGTTATAAAAAAATTCCGACATCTAACTGATTAAGATTGTACATTAGATATCATGTGATTTATATGTATTTTTGTTTTTAGAACTTAGCTCTACTGTACCAGTATACAAGATAGGAGGTCCTGAAGAAGCGTGTGTTCCTGCGAAACACGTCAACCACTCCTACCCTATCCTTTAAGACTACCTTGTTAAACAATCTTCATCCCCCCCAAAAGGGGGATAATCGATTTTATGAATGTTCTTGAGAGTTGTTCTAGATAGATGTTTTTACCCAAGTCTTTTTAACTGTATTAAAGAAATGAAATAAAAAAAATGGAAAATTGGCGCCAAAATAATAAGTTAATAAATCAATTAAATAATTACTAGTGCAGCTCCAAAATTAGTGGATACTAATACATAGTGAAGAAAACAATATAAGGGCGCAACAAGTAAATAATGTCCATAAACACCAAATATGAAAAATATTCAAAGAAATAATTGCAGAAATAGACTAATAAAGCTATAATCAGTGTTATCGGAATCCAACCACCGTGCTCTTGAAAGGGTGCAGTATATTGGATAAGTGCTTCACCCGACGTGACGCTCAAATGTGCTCACCAGACATATTCGGCTATAAATGACCATCAGGCATATAACAAATAAGGGTGCAGTATACTAAATAAGTGCTTCACCCGACGTGACACTCAAATGTGCTCACCGGAAATATTCGGCCATATATGACCATCAGGCATGTAACAGGTACTCTTGATTTCCAATCACTTCAATCTCCAGTGGATCAATCAAAATAACTTCTTTATAAACAGGATGGATATCAATCTTCCACTCTAGAATGGGTTAAAAGCTCCACCGCAAAGAGCCACACAAAAAAAACGGATATAGTGTAATACCGTTTTTATTTAAAAGTGTACAAAGGTAAAAAAGTATACAACCAAGTATACTAGCAGCTGTGTAGGGAAGCAATGGCCAGGTTGTTTACTAAAAAACACATGGGGACCTGGGCTAGCATCAAAGCTGTAAATGAAATTTAAAAGTCATACCGCTCCAGTGTAAGGCAGGCTGTCAAAATTCTATGCATTTCGCAAGGTTTGCGTCATCAGGCCTATCCGGGTGAGCAAGATCCAGTGACAGAAAGTGTACTTGTCTCCAGGATCTCAAGTTCCTTAGCGATCTACACAAGGTATATGAATTCCGCTAACCCTCCATCCCTCTACTGCTGCAGGTTGTGTTGAATAAAAAGCATTGGAAAAAAAAATAAGTGACTGGTGCATGCATCTGTGGGCACATTGCCCAATTTAGAGCCAAGCAAATTTGATAAGTTGAACTGAGGGGTAACGGCAGGACCAAAAATAACCAGCAGCTCCTACAGGGGTAGTGCTATATATGCATACTTGCACATTTGTGTTAGCTTTTCCATCAGTCATATTTCATATTATTTATATCCCATCGTGCCTAGTTTGTTCACCAGGATTATTCAGAAGCGATGAATAGATGCTACCTTGTCAGGGAAGTGATGTAATAATTCCCTCAAAAGAATTTCTCTGTAAGAACTATTATTTTTTAATTATTGCCATGAATCAGACATGAAATAGGGTAGTTCTATCCTATTTTGCGTTTTGCTTTAAGCACACGGGAAGCTCACACACCAATATTATCAAAGATGCTCCTACTGCTGGTTAAAAAGTCCATTAAACAAGGCTTACATGAAATTCAATAAACAGCATAAACACATTATAAAGTTTATGTAAAATCAATCAATATTATCCGAGTTATAGGTCATTGTAATATAAAGGATCTACTGTATCAGTTATAGTCCCGCAAACAAAACAATAGTGTACAGTATAATAGAATTGGCTCTATAAATCAATAGATTGCCTACAGTTTATAAGTTCCTGGACAGAATCATGATCCACCGGGGTCCAGTAATCCATTGTCAAACAGTGGGATTGCTTTTAATTTATGGCATAAATGTTATTATACAGTACTGATTTTTTTTTTTGGGGGGGGGGGGATATTACTGATTTGTATTTTATATTATAGCAATGTGCCCACTTGGATAATGTTCATCGATTTTAAAAGTACATTTTAAGGAGTTTATTTCGGTATTTATTTATTGACAATTATATAGTCGATGGCCAAACACAGCAACATATTATAAGACAATCAGCTATACACATAGTAGAGACTACAGATTTTAGCATTTATCAGCCATCCCTGACTACTCCTCCTTTCCAAAATCAGCAGCCAAAGCAGATATTACCATGTGATTCTGATTTAAAATTCCAGCTGGAGTGCAGAGGTTGATGGGAATAATATAAAATGGTAAATTATAGGTAACTACATACAGCATGGTTTAAAATAACTAGCAGTCTTTATATTGATATAATGGATGGATATACCGTATAAATGTACATTGTAATTCCCTGGAACCAGCTTAGTTTCAAATAGTAGGGATAAACTAGGGAAACAAAATATTTGTGCCATATCTTTTATTAAATCAGTCTATTTAGTGTTTATGATGACTCTCCTTTAAGAAAAATAATGTAACTCTCTAGGAAGATACAAAGTTAACAAGTAGCATCCATCAAATCAATAATCTGTGTCAGTAAAAGCTAAGAGGAAATAGCAGGTGGTAGCAAGGCAAGTTCTTTTTGTATCATTTGGAGGATAAATGTACTGGCTGTTTCATAGCGCACAATTGAATCAGGATGACAAATATAGCTGGCCCCTGTGTTGGTGTTTGCAGAATTCACAAATCATCTCCGGGGTCAATAAATCGAATCACCCACGAAGACAACGGGTAATACATAGCTGTTACGTAATGTTTAGTCCCTGGAAGCAAAATAGTCGGCCACAGAGGTTTTAAAGAAATATCACCGATCTAAACATAATGGTGCAACCCAGTGAAGCAAGAAATCTCATCATAAAACTGGCCACACCCAACTTTAAAGCAAAGCAATGCATAACAAAACTCTCAGAACTGCTTTCTGTAGTTCCCCAGGCAAAGATTGCTCAGACAAGAGGCTGTGTAGTCTATTGATGCTCAAACTAGTACTGCAAGCTCACTATTCTGTTTGGAATCTCCCCACTCACTCTCCATCACCACTTAAGGCTTCTAACTTAAAGTTTTAGGGGTGAATTACAGGTATGAAACATTTAGAGAACTCAAGTCACCTTATGTAAGACAGAAGAAGGTGTTCCTTTTGAATCACTTGAGAAACCTGTGGGGCTAATGTCACATGCATGCCAGATCCAATGTAAAAAATGTACCTAAAATCAAAAACAAAAATGTACCTTGTAATACATTTCAGCTTACTAGTCCATAGGTATGAAGGTGAAATTGGTTTTCTTTTTCTACCTTTTCTTTTATTTCTACCTAGTGATCCTGCCACTAACACTTCCTGTCCTTGGGTGACAACACTCACATGCTGTAGTGTACTGTACAGCATTGTTATCCTAATACAGGACATTGGTTAGGGATACAGGACACTTCCTTTATTATCCACTTTTAAACATAGCAGGTAGGTGTTCTGTAGTCCTATCATACTTCCTGATATTGAAATCATCCAATGAGATCGCATCTCAAATTAAGATCCACATAGGAAAACCAGATCATCATGGGCACAATTACTGGGAAAATCAGACAGTAGATGAAATGCCAAAACCCTCACTGCATGAGTACATGAGGCAACAGAAGAGGGGTGTGCATATATGGTCAGAAAATGCCACCAGACCGGTTTCACTGGATCACTGTGTGCCTCAGAGGCATGGAGCAAATAAGCCAAAAAACAAACAGTGAAAATTGTAGCACACTTTTACATTAGAGTTCCGTGGAGAAATTACCTTAGTGGTGGTAAGTGCAGAAATGCATTTGTACATTGTTGATCAGTGCAGTGGCCCCTTTCATTGGTAATCAACTACCTCTTACACTGGTGGTAAATAAAGAATGCCCACTTACATTAGTAGTCAGTGTAGTGGCCTTTTACATTGGTGATCGGGGGAAAAATGCCGTCTTACCTTGGTGGTAAGTGTAGACTCTTAGATTAGTGGTCAATAGGAGAAGGACCCCCTTACATTGGTAATGAATGGGAAGACTGCCCACCTTTGGGACAGTTAAAAATGATCATTGGTTTCATTTTTACTGAGAAAGAGAAATTGTGCATTGCTCATGGAGCCCCAAGCAAACTCTGGAGGACTCTAGGGTTCCACTGAACCATCACTGAGAAAGGCTGAGCTGTGTCATCTGAGAATACCTTCAAAGGCCCTCCAAGTTCTTGCAGATATGCACAGATGGCAGGCCATTCTGATTGAAAAAGCTTAGGCACTTCATGGAAGCATCAAAGTTTTCGTATCTTTTTCTGCCTTCAGTGCTTACATTTTTTTAGTGAAATAAATGTAAATTGTTGCTAATGATTATTTTTTATATTCACATATTCAGCCAGCGTATTTAGCTTTTGGATCATTTTCAAGGCTCTTTTTATGTCTTATGTTGAAAAAGCCTGTTGTTGACCTAATTGGCTAAACCCATCATAGTGATCGACCAAAGAGACTGTAAGGTGGATGACAGATAGGGGCAAGCTTCAAAACTACCAGAAAGTGTCACCACCTCAACTTAAAGTGTATCTATGGTCAAAATGCAAAATCATATATTCATTTCCACATTGTATTTCAATTAGTTTCTAGCCTACTCCTGTTAATCGAAATTACTGTAACTTGAAGTTTGTAAACATACTTTGTGAAAATCCCCACACATTTACTTCCTTGAATTCTGGTATACATATTCACTTTGCCCTGTAATAGGCACTGTTGTGTCGCATAATTCACAGAGCCTGCTTTCTGAACTACAGAGAAGCTGCAAAGCATGCAGGGAATCCAGGAAGTTTATGGAAAGTGACGGCCAGCAGACAGGCAGCGAAAGGAGATTTGTCAAGTAAGCTTATATTGGACTGTCAAAAAAAATAATGTTTGTATTGTTATTACAATGCTGATGTTGTAGAATGAAAGTGTATGCTGTGACCATAGATATCCCTTAATGGACCAGCATTTGGGCATGCCTGTGGGGACCTAGAACAAAAATAAAAAAAAATCAAACTATTTCTCCTAGCAATTTTGTTTTCCTGTAGACACTGCCCACAGTGTAGGCACCATTGGCCAAAGAGAGAAGATGCAGGACCAACAGATGAAGTGAAGATAATGGTATATGTGTACATTTTATCACAAGCTGCACTGCCCAGCCACTTTACAGCTCTGTTTTAAAAGAGCGAGAAAAGTGATAGGAAGCTTTATATCAGCGGTCGGCAACCGGTGGTCTGCGGATCATCAGTGGTCCGCAAAAAAAATGTGATGGTCCATAGAGAAATGTGGACATTATTTGCAATTTTCATGTTTGTTATACTGTTTCATTATATTCTGATTCGTCTTTGTTTCACCAACACAGGATCACTGCCAATTTTTCGCCATGTTGCATGAAATTCACATTCCATGAACTGCGATAATCGCACTGACATTATTTTATTTTTTCATCTAGGCCTCCAGGGGTGCTTTTGTTGTCGGGGTCTCGTCCAATTGTTTCGTTTTGTTGAAGTAAATTGTAGTCTGTTAACGCTATACTGGTGTTTATTTCTCACAATATTCTTTTTTAGGTAAGTGGCCAGTGATTGTTATTTTTTATTTTAACTGTGCACATTGTGATATTTAATTGCATTGAAAAATTTGAGTTTACTGTTAACTGTCATTTCTTATTTGGTTTTAGATTCAAATAAAATAAACCCACAATGAGAGAGAAAAAACAACCAAGCAAAATGGAACTTCTATGATCATTAATCTAAAGATGTTTGTACTTTTTTTTTTTATTCATATTAGTGGTCCATGGGATTTAAAATTGTGAGTTTAGTGGTCTGTGAGGTCCAAAATGGTTGGCGACCACTGCTTTATACTCATAGATAAATGGGAGATTTTCTTAAAAATTAAGCTGCACATATCTCTGGATCTACTAATCATTTTACCATGAGGTTTTAACCACTTGCCGCCCGCCCTATAGCAGATTGACGGCGGCATAGTGGTTTCAAAATCCTGACTGGACGTCATATGACGTCCTCAGAATTTTGAGCCGCTGCGCGCCCCCAGGGGCGCGCATCACAGCGATCGTTGCTGCGGGGTGTCAATCTGACAGCCCTCAACACCGATCTAGGTAAAGAGTCTCCGACGGAGACTCTTTACCACGTGATCAGCCGTGTCCAATCACGGCTGATCACAGTGTAAACAGGAAAAGCCGGTCATCGGCTTTTCCTCACTCGCATCTGTCAGACGCGAGTAGAGGAGAGCCGATCGGCTGCTCCTCTGACAGGAGGGGGGGTTGTGCTGATAGATTATCAGCGCAGCCCCCCCGAGGATGCCCACACTGGACCACCAAGGATGTCACCAGACCACCAGGGATGCCAGCACCAGGTATGCCACCCTACACCACCAGGGATGCCAGTTATTGCCCCCTAATGGATGCCAATCAGTGCCCACAATGGATGCCAATCAGTGCCCACAATGGGCATCACTGATTGGCAGGCATTATTGTTTGGCACTGATTGGCATCCATTACAGTACATCAGTGCCGCCTATCAGTGCCCACCCGTGCCACCTATCAATGCACATCCGTGCCACCTATCAGTGCCCATCCATGCCTATCCGTGCCGCCTATCAGTGCCCATTCGTGCCGCCTATCAGTGCCCATTCGTGCCGCCTATCAGTGCCCATTCGTGCCGCCTATCAGTGCCCATCCGTGCCGCCTATCCGTGCCACCTATCTGTGCCCATCTGTGCCGCCTATCCGTGCCCATCCATGCCGCCTATCCGTGCCAATCCATTCCGCCTATCCATGCCACCTATCAGTGCCGCATATTAGTGTCCATCATCAGAGCCCATCAATGCCACCTCATCAGTGCCACCTCATTGGTGCCACCTCATCGGTGCCCGTCAGTGCAGCCCCATCAGTGAAGGAGAAAACGTACTTATTTAAAAAGTTTTGTAACTGAAACAAAAAAAATACTTTTTTTTTTCAAAATTTTCGGTCTTTTTAAAAAACTATTTTGCAGAAAATAAAAATCCCAGAGGTGATCAAATACCACCAAAAGAAAGCTTTATTTGTGGGGAAAAAATGATAAAAATGTAGTTTGGGTACAGTGTAGCATGACCGCGCAATTGTCATTCAAAGTGCAACAGCGCAGAAAGCTGAAAATTGGTCTGGGCAGGAAGGTGTATAAGCGCCCAGTATGGAAGTGGTTAAAAGAAGGCAAGCTCTCCATTTTTCTTAAAATGTTCAGTTTAAATTGCCTAGTTTTATGCGCGGTTTATGTATAATAGTGAATAGAAACTCCAAAGGGCAAAGATGGGATTGCCGGCATGTATAAAAGCAATCTCAAGAAGTCATACTACCAGGGGTTTATAAATCTGAACAGAAGGGCAACATGGAGCATACAACCAGAAAAGAAGACATTTCCTTCTGTATGCGATTCCATTTCTAAATGTAGATTAAAAGTAAGCATAACATTTTCCCATGTCCTAAATGATCCATATAGTTTTAAATAGCTCATTAGCTATTGAAATAGACCCGCTTGCTGGCTGGATACACTATCAAAAAAAAAAAAGTCTTCATTAGAATACAAAGAATTTTGTGCCTCCAAATCTTTTCGGGAACACAATTATCTGTATTGTTATTAAAATATCCATCACAATAAGAATGGATCTTGTTTCAAAATTCCAAACTATATCACAACTAGGTTATAAAAAATTAGTTGTATCCAGGGACAACAACAAAAAGACTGAAATAGCTGTCTTATGTGTGGACTGACCTCTGATTAAAGAACTTTAAAGTGTATTAATATCCAAACTTTTTTTTTAGTCTTGGGTAGAATGGGGAAAACTTAGAACCCCTGACAACCTTTTACCAGAAAGGAAGCAAGGGAAAATCTGCAACAGGGAAACAGACAACAAGCTATGGACGTTTGTGTATATATACAGTGCCTTGCAAAAGTATTCACCCCCCTTGGCTTTTTACCTATTCTGTTACATTACAGCCTTTAGTTCAATGTTTTTTTAATCTGAATTATATGTGATGGATCAGAACACAATAGTTTAAGTTGTTGAAGTAAAATTAGAAAAATATATACATAAAACTATTTTTAAGAAATAAAAAACTGATAATTGGTATGTGCGTATGTGTTTACCCCCTTTGTTATGAAGCCCATAAAAAGCTCTGGTGCAACAAATTACTTTCAGAAGTCACATAATTAGTGACATGATGTCCACCTGTGTGCAATTTAAGTGTAACATGATCTGTCGTTGCATATACACGCCTTTTTGAAAGGCCCCAGAGGCTGCAACACCTAAGCAAGACGCACCACTAACCAAACACTACCATGAAGACCAAGGAACTCTCCAAACAAGTAAGGGACAATGTTTTTTTAGAAGTACAAGTCAGAGTTAGGTTGTAAAAAAATAACCAAATCTTTGATGATCCCTAGGAGCACCATCAAATCTATCATAACCAAATGGAAAGAACATGGCACAACAGCAAACCTGCCAAGAGACGACCGCACACCAAAACTAACGGACCGGACAAGGAGGGCATTGATCAGAGAGGCAGCACAGAGACCTAAGGTAACCCTGGAGGAGCTGCAGAGTTCCACATCAGAGACTGGAGTATCTGTACATAGGACGTCAATAAGCCGTACCCTCCATAGAGTTGGGCTTTATGGCAGAGTGGCCAGAAGAAAGCCATTACTTTCAGCAAAAATCAAAATGGCATGTTCTGAGTTTGCGAAAAGGCATGTGGGAGACTCCCAAAATGTATGGAGGAAGGTGCTCTGGTTTGATGCGACTATAAAATTTAAACTTTTTGGCCATCAAAGAAAATGCTATGTCTGGCACAAACCCAACACATCACATCACCCAAAGAACACCATCCCCACAGTGGAACATGGTGGTGGCAGCATCATGCTCTGGGGATGTTTTTCAGCATTGGGGACTGGAAAACTGGTCAGAGTTGAGGGAAAGATGGATGGTGCTAAATACAGGGATATTCTTGAGCAAAACCTGTACCACTCTGTGTTTGATTTGAGGCTAATGACCCCAAACACACTGCTTAAGCAACACTTGAGTGGTTTAAGGGGAAACATGTAAATGTGTTGGAATGGCCTAGTTAAAACCCAGACCTCAATCCAATAGAAAATCTGTGGCCAGACTTGAAGATTGCTGTTCACAAGTGCAAACCATGCAACTTGAAGGAGCTAGAGCAGTTTTGCAAGGAGGAATGGGCAAAAATCCCAGTGGTAAGATGTGGCAAGCTCATAGAGACTTATCCAAAGTGACTTGGAGCTGTGATAGCCGCAAAAGGTGGCTCCACAAAGTATTGACTTTAGGGGGTGAATAGTTATGCACATTGACCTTTTCTGTTATTTTGACCTATTTGTTGTTTGCTTCACAATAAAAATAAAATCTTCCTTCAAAGTTGTGGGCATGTTCTGTAAATTAAATTATGCAAATCCTCAAACAATCCATGTTAATTCCAGGTTGTGAGGCAACAAAACACGAAAAATGCCAAGGGGGGTGAATACTTTTGTGAGGCACTGTGTATATGTATGTATATATATATATATATATATATATGTATGTATATGTGTGTATATATATATATATATATATATATATCCATTGCAGTGTTCTTTGCCCTAATGATCAGTATTTTTTTACGACTGTGCTGCAGCGATGTGAATGAGGCCTTAATGTGAGTTTGTGATTCAAACAGTTTAGTTAAGTGGCACCATGCTTGCCCATCATGTCACTTCCTGTTTGTATGTTCTTTTATACTGTATGTGTCTAACAATTAAGAATTTCCAAAACCCTTGGAAGTCTACGAAAAACATACAGCAATTGGTAAAAATGACGTGCCTTCAGAATCTGCGTCACTGTTACATTTTCAGGTTCTAAGAGAATCTTTTACTGCTCATTTTCTAAAACAAGGCTCAGTTTAAAATACAATTATTAGCTATTGAAATAGACTGTCTTGATTGAGAGCATTGTATGGAAACAAGTCTTCATTAAAACAAAAAGACAATCATTCATTCAAGGCTTTCCTGTAAAGCATTTGCCTGCATTGTTATTATAATACGTATCACAATAACAAAAGGATATTGTTCCTAGATTTCAAATACATAATAACTAGAATAAAATGTGATGTATTAACCCCTTGCTTACTGGGCACATAAACCCCCTTCCTGCCCAGGCAAAATTTCAGCTTTTGGCACTGCGTCGCTTTGAATGACAATTGCGCGGTCGTGCGACGTGGCTCGCAAACAAAATTGACGTCCTTTTTTCCCCACAAATAGAGATTTCTTTTGGTGGTATTTGATCACATCTGCGTTTTTTATTTTTTGCGCTATAAACCAAAAAAGAGCGACAATTTTTTAAAAAAACACAATTTTTGGATTTTTGCTATAATAAATATCCCAATTTTTTTTTTTTTTTTTAACAATTTTTTCCTCCGTTGAGGCCGATACGTATTATTTTACATATTTTTGGTAAAAAAATCCCAATGAGCGTATAGTGATTGGTTTGCGCAAAAGTTATAGCGTTTACAAAATAGGGGAAAGAATTCTGACATTTTTTTTTTATTTTTTACTAGTAATGGCGGTGATCTGCGATTTTTGTCAGGATTGCGATATTGCGGCGGACACATCGGACACTTTTGACACATTTTTGGGACCATTCACATTTATACAGCGATTAATGCTATAAAACTGCACTGATTACTGTATAAATGTGACTGGCAGGGAAGGGGTTAACACTAGGGGCGAGGAAGGGGTTAAATTTGTTCCCTATGTGTGATTGCTACTGTGGGGGGAGGGGACTGACTGGGGGAGGAGACCGATCTGTGTCCCTATGTACAAGGGACACAGCATCAGTCTCCTCTCTCCCTGACAGGACATGGATCTGTGTGTTTACACACACAGATCCATGTCCTTGTCTCTGTACCGGCCGATCGCGGGTACCTGGTGGACATCGCGGCCGCCAGGCACGCACATCGGCATCTCAGTGATGCGCCGGCGCTCGCGTGCCCCCCAGTGGCCGGAGGAGCGGAGGCCGTATAAAGACGGCCTCCCGGCAATGTAGAACCACTTTGCGGCCATCATTAGTCGTATGACGGGCGCAAAGTGGTTAAAGACTATCTATGACATAATATAAATTTATATATTCCACATATTTCAGTTATTTCTATCCTACGCATATTAATCTGAACAATCTTGAAGTTTGTAAACTTACTTTGTGAAGATCCTCACACATTTTCTTCCTTGGATTCTTTGACACATTCACTACCTCTGTGAGTAGGCACTGCTGTGGCACATATTTCACAGAGCTTGCTTTCTGGACCTTAGAGGTGTTGCAATAGGGGTTTCAGGAGGTGGAGTCAGTACAGGGATCTCTGCTTGCAGGTAGCGAGGTACCATGGGATATGTAGTCCTTACAAGTTGAAAGTAAGCAGCAGAGGAGAAGCTGCAAGGTATGCAGGAAATCTAGGAAGTTGTGGAAAGAGATGGCCAGCAGACATGCAGAACTTAAAGGGGTTGTAAACGCTCCTATTTTCTCACCTTAATGCATCCTATGCATTAAGGTGAAAAACTTCTGGCAGTCACCGGCCCCCCAGCCCCCCCCCCCCCCCCGTTTTACTCATCTGATCCCTGGAATGTCCCACGGCAAGGACGTCTCTCTGCCCAGGTTCTCGGCTCTTGATTGGATAGTTTGATAGCTGCGCAGCCAGTGGCAGCTGGTGCTCAAAATTTTTGGGGGGGCACAACTGAGAAATTCTGAAAAAAAAAACCATCAATTGCAGCCTCACTGTGCCCATCAAACGCAGCCACTGTACCAAACGCAGCCACTGCGACGCTAACTGACACTGATACCAAAAATGCTGACTGTGACCTTTGACCCTGATCTTGACCCTAACACTATCCCTGGCAAACCTTGATCTTTTTTTCTTTATTTTTTATTCTTTACTTAAATTTTTTGTTTGATTATTTTTACACTCCCAGCACAAAGGGAGATACGCATATATGCAGCCCCACAGGAAAAATAACACTTCCGTGAGGGCGCATATATGTGTGCAGTTGGCGGTAAGGGGTTAAACTAGCTCATTGTTTTACTTATTTCAAATGGCACATGATTTTTCTATGTTTTTTTTCTTTTCTTCAGAAGGTGTTTGGAAAAGCCTGGTGTAACGGGAAGCCCCGGGGAACTCAGAATCGCTTAGAAAGTATGAGATACCCTTGCTTCAGCTCCCCCAATGCCTCTTATGTGTCAACCACCCTGTGTCTCTATTAGGGGCACAGGGTGAATGAAAACCCCAATATGGTCTATGATAGCCATATTCAATGCTGCACATACATTGTATCTAGATTGGATGTGTACTGTGAGGGGGGGGGGGGGGGTTGTGTAATCATTGCTGTGAGGAGTTAAGGTGATTTGCATTCTATTGTCTATTATGAATTAAGTCTGCTACTGTGACGATGTGGATTGGAGCTGGTCGACCGTCTGGCTGCATATTATGGGATGTTGAAGTGTCTTCTGTGAGGAGGGGGGGGAATCACCCCTCCTGCTAAGACTGTTTACTGAAGGAGAAGTTTGAACACACCTGACCTGTATCACCATTGTCATTGGACAGTTTAACCCGCCCTGTTCCCCAAGGATGGGAAGGAAGGGTTTTGAAGAGAAATGTGTTACCATGTGTTTTGAAAATAAAGTCATTCGATGCTAGGAAGATACAGAGTGCGTCTCGTTCTTCCAGAAGGATTAATTCCTATGGAAAGTGGTCGTCTGGCTGTGGCTGTGGAGGATCGACAGTGAATTTGTGTCCAGGAGAGGGAAGGAATCTAAACGGCGTTAACTCCCTTTCGTATTTGGGGTGCCGTTACATTGGTTGGCAGCGGTGGGATATTCCCTCCAGTTACTGGGACACTCCAAACCACCGCAGTGAATGACCAGCTATGCAGCCTGCAGGAGAGTCACGCTGAAAGACTTACTTGAGAGCCGTGGAGGCACCGGTGGGACAAAGAACAAGGCCACCTTGATCAGGGAACTAGCGGAGATGGATCAGAGGGATGGTGATGCAGGACCCCGGTCAGTTGAAGACTTGTTTCAACAACGAGTTCGACAGCGGTTGGCATTATATGGTGCTAGCCCTCTGGTGGTATGTAGCCCAAGAGTGCCCATGGTCAGCGGATGACAGCCCCACGGAAGGCTTTGACTATGATGGTCTGGGATTGTTGTATTGGAGGCTGTCCAGTGACCCTGACTTTGGGAGTGATCAGGAGTGGCGTTTGGAGGAAATAATGGAGCACAGAGAGCAAAGACTGAATGTCTCGGAAGGGCACTGGGCACAGGAAGATTTGGAGTTTCTGGCCGTTCAGGAATGGGAGCTGGAGATTGCCTACAAACAGCTGCTAGACTCTACTCAGCAGCAGGGTGGGGCCCCCTTTGCCTGGGACTATCAGTAAATACCAGTTGACAACTATGAAATCCTGGCTGAAGAATCGGCAGTGGAAAATCTGAAGATTGCCATCCCTAAAGCCGAAGTGGATGATATGGAGTTCCAGGGAGCTAGCCTGGCTGAAGAATCGGCAGTGGAAAATCTGAAGATTGCCATCCCTAAAGCCGAAGTGGATGATATGGAGTTCCAGGGAGCTAGCCTAGCTGAAGAATCGGCAGTGGAAAATCTGAAGATTGCCATCCCTAAAGCCGAAGTGGATGATATGGAGTTCCAGGGAGCTAGCCTGGCTGAAGAATCGGCAAAGGAAAATCTGAAGATTGCCACCCCTAAAGCCGAAGTGGATGATATGGAGTTCCAGGGAGCTAGCCTGGCTGAAGAATCGGCAGTGGAAAATCTGAAGATTGCCACCCCTAAAGCTGAAGTGGATGATATGGAGTTCCAGGGAGCTAGGGCAGTTGGCTCATCTTCCCAGCTACAGATTACAGAAGGTATGGACTTAAGGGACTGTTCAGAGGATGTTATGGATTATGCATCACCTGCCCAAGTACTGGCAGCAGGACAGAGTACTGCAGACCCCTGCTCTACACCCGTGGCAGTTTTGGAGGCCCGAGATGAGAAGGTAATGGTTCCTCTTACCCTGGGGATTTCAGAGATGCAGGGGGGAGAAGCAGCCCTTTTCCCTCCCCAACAGTTAGCCAGAGCAGATGGGGTGGAGTCCCCAGCAGAAGTGCTGGCAACAGGGCAGAGTGCTAGCAACCTCTGCCCAGCACCGGAAACAACTGTGGAGTTTCAGGGAGCCGGGGCAGTTGGCCCATCTCTCCAGCAACAAGCTGAGGTGGTAAAGCTTTTACCCCCAGCTGAATCACTGGCAGCAGGGCAGAATGCTACTGGCCGCTGCACACAACTCCTACTTGAGTGGATATCGGTGGATGGGACTACGGTCTCCACTCACAGCAACCCAGTGGAAGAGCTGGCAACAGAGCAGAGTGCCGCGGGCCTCTGCTCTCAACTAACAGAAGAGGGAGTTCCTGTGGTACTGGATGGGACTTCGGTCCTCACTGACACAACCCCAGAAAATGGTGTGACACTGGGACAGGAGGATGTCAGCCTTGCTTTGCAAGCACTGGGGGATTTTCACCTACCACAAGTGGATGGGACTTCGGTCTCCACTTGTGTACCTCGGGGATGCTGGGCAGTCGGCCCGGATCCCCAGCGGCATGAAAGACTGAGCCCAGTCACCCTGTCTTCTCCCCAGCGGCGGGTGTGTTCTCTGAGAGAGGCAGAGGTTGGCTGGGTAAGTGATGCTCTGTTTGGAGCAATTTATTTGGGGTACTGTGTGGATACCGACATTAGAAGAAGGGACCTATGGACTAACTTCGGAGTCAACCCGTCTGGGGTCCCCTCCTCTGTTAATCTCCTGCCGAAAGGGGAGAGATGTAACGGGAAGGCCCAGGGAACTCAGAATCGCTTAGTAAGTATAAGATACCCTTGCTTCAGCTCCCCCAATGCCTCTTATGTGTCAACCACCCTGTGTCTCTATTAGGGGCACAGGGTGAATGAAAACCCCAATATGGTCTATGAAAGCCATATTCAATGCTGCACATACATTGTATCTAGATTGGAGATGTGTACTGTGAGGGGGGGGGGGGGTTGTGTAATCATTGCTGTGAGGAGTTAAGGTGATTTGCATTCTATTGTCTATTATGAATTAAGTCTGCTACTGTGACGATGTGGATTGGAGCTGGTCGACCGTCTGGCTGCATATTATGGGATGTTGAAGTGTCTTCTGTGAGGAGGGGGGGAATCACCCCTCCTGCTAAGACTGTTTACTGAAGGAGAAGTTTTAACACACCTGACCTGTATCACCATTGTCATTGGACAGTTTAACCCGCCCTGTTCCCCAAGGATGAGAGGGAAGGGTTTTGAAGAGAAATGTGTTACCATGTGTTTTGAAAATAAAGTCATTCGATGCTAGGAAGATACAGAGTGTGTCTCGTTCTTCCAGAAGGATTAATTCCTATGGGAAGTGGTCGTCTGGCTGTGGAGGATCGACAGTGAATTTGTGTCCAGGAGAGGGAAGGAATCTAAACGGCGTTAACCCCCTTTCGTATTTGGGGTGCCGTTACACCTGGGAATAGATTTATGTTGTTCTAGTTATCTTTACATTCTGAGCTTAATGCTCCATGCAGCTCTGGACCAATAATCTAAGGTCCCCATATATGTGTGATTTCAAAAGGTTAAAGCAGAGCTAAACTCTCTCAATCAACATGAACTATTTTTTAATCCTTATGCTGCTAGCATTAGTAAATAGATATGAAGGTTTATTATATTTACTTGTTTTAACCTTGTTTTTCCCAATACTTCAGTTGGTCTTTTGTTTCTGGCCTAGGCCAAAATTATGTCAAACATCCCAGGAGTCTTTATGGACATTTTTTTCTTTCATCTGGAGGAGGGAGGATGGGCTTCCTCAGCTAAGCTCACCCTCCTGCCTGCATGCCTGAGCTAAGGGCAGATAGATTCCAAGAAGTAAATGCTACAAGAATCATCTGCCCTTCCTCAAGATGGCTGCAGCTAGAAATGCTAGGGGGCTCTTTTTCAAAGTGATTTCTCAGCAATATAAAGTATGGAGACATAGATGGATGGGTGATATTGCTTTGAATATTAAAAAATATTTAAATAGTGTTTTCACTTTGTGGTGCTCAGATACGGTTTTGTTCTTCTCTTAACAAGATGTATGACATAAAAATGATCCTGACAGACAACCATGAGGCACCATCAAAGAATAATATCACTGAACCTGGTGTAATAAGTTTGTATCTTTCTACACAGCTTTTGTGCAGTGATCAGCCTGGTGTCACAGTTCATAGTCATTACCAGGCTAATGCACTACTGAATAAAGCCAAGCGCCAACTAAAATGTACTCTGTACCCTCCCCCCCCCCCCCCGGTTCGGTTCGCACCAGAACATGCGAACAGGCAAAAAGTTCTAGCAAAAATGCGAACCCTATTAAAGTCTATGGGACACGAACATGAAAAATCAAAAGTGCTAATTTTAAAGGCTTATATGCAAGTTGTTGCCGAAAAAAGGGTTTGGGGACCGGGTCCTGCCCCAGGAGACACGTATCAATGCAAATAAAAGTTTCGGGACCATCCCTACTGGGGAGATTCCCCCTCAGATTTGGTCACGATATGTGGATAAGAAGTGATTTGAAATAACTTCTATTGGGGAGCCATAAAACTAAAATCTTGTAAAGATTAAAAGGGTTAGAACTTAATTTTTTGTTGCTGTCCGCACATTCTAGTCCTTGTGGCAACCACCCACTCTTACCCCCTTCCCCCAATTCTTGCATGGTCATAAAAATGGCTTAAGTCAGACTTTATAAAAGCAGGAAAATCTAATGGAAAAGTGGGATATTATTCTAAAATAACATAAGAAGCAGTCTATTATTTTCAGTCAACACTGCTCTCTCTATTTCTTGTTTGAATATCATTTGTATGCATAGTTATTAACAGTCAACATTGCTGTCTCCATTCTTTGTAATATAAGATCAGTCCAGTATCTGACAACACAGAGGTTATCTTTTTTTCACTCTATTACTTTATTTGAAAGCCAAGTTTACAGTGCAATATAGGGAAAACTTTTTTCCAGGTCTGACCCACTCAGCTGAAGAGTAGTCTAATACAGATTCATTTTTTTCCACATGTGCCTATCTATTAGAGACGTACTGTATGCAAGTAAGTACTGATCCAATACTAAAGGCCCGTACACACGATCGGATTTTCCGACGGGAATTGTGTAATGGCAGGCTGTTGTCGGAAGATCTGACCGTTTGTATGCTCCATCGGACAATTGTTGTCGGATTTTCCGCCAACAAATTTTGGATAGCATGCTTTAAAATTTTCCAACAACAAATGTGTGTTGTCGGATTATCCGATCGTGTGTACACAAGTCCTTCAGACAAAACTCCAAAGTACAAACACGCATGCTCAGAAGCAATGCTCACCATAACACAAAATTAGCAGAAGTTGCCCAATGGGTGGCGCTAAAGAGCTGAAAAAACATGTCGTTTCGTGTTTGTTGGCCGACAATTCTTTGCCGTTTGTATGCAAGACAAGTTCATGGCCAATGCCCTTCGGAGAAAAGTCTTACGCTTTGTCCACAGAAAATCCGATCGTGTGTACCAGGCTTTAGATGGACATAGTGCTGAAAAAGATATGATAACTAAGCACTGGGGAAAATATCAGCTGCAGGCAACGATTAGACGTTTTCCCCCTCCTTGCTTTTAGGTTTAGATACACTTAAAGTGCTGTTGGGATTATAAACCATGGCTCGTTCTCGGAGCCTGTAAATTCCTCTCTTTTATTGGAAAATAATATAATAATAAAAATATATATATATATATATATATATATGTGTGTAGCGGGTATGTACTTTCCAATTCAAACTGGCAGAGACACCGGCGATGTACCGTTCCTTGCGGTCCAGCGGGTGGCACTGTCGCCTTGGGCTGGGGTTGAACCATTGCTGTGTGCTGTGCCTCCTTTTTGTCCTCTCTCGGCAGCGGTATGGTGGGGCGGGGAACCCGCCGTGCTTGCTGGGAGAGGGTATAAAGGGGCCGGCCATCTTTGTCACGGGGTCGAGTCCCAGGCACCTTCAGCCTGTGGGCGTGTGGTTCGTGTTGGTCCTCTAGGCGGCCTAGGCCTAGAGGATTTCCGGAGGTTGTGTTCCATCCCAGGCACCTTTAGCCTGGGGTGAGGTACTCGGATGAAGGTCTGGAGTTCAGTGCCCAACACTGAGTTCCGCGAGGGAAGGAGGTCCTAGGGAACCCAGGGATTGGGTACCCGAATCCGGAAGGCGTAATGGACCGGAGGGAGCTCCTTACTTGAAGACCTGGTGCAGCAGATTGCCAGTGACAGGTGAGCCTCTCATCGGAGACCGCCTGGAAGGAAAATTCCCCCCTCGCTAGGAGACCTCAGCCCACTTTCAGGAAGGAAAGTGGAGAGTTCATTGTGTCTGGGCCTACTCGCATCCACACCTCCTTGTTTGTCCTGATCTTTAAGGGAGTCTAACTGATTATGCTGTTCACTCGAGAGGAATAAAGGAGTGTTGGACTTTAATGGTGTGAGGTTCTCTTTCTGGTGGACATTGTTCAAGGTAACTCCAGGTGCACAACACTGACCCGAAGGTAGAGAAAGAACTTTGCTTACACCGCACGGACACATGTGGTGAAGGCTTGGCGTGGTGACCCCGTTCTCTCCCCTCTAAGGTACCCCTAGACAAGAGAAAGACGAGCTGATGCAAAGAGGGGAGTGAGGAGGCCGCTACATATATATACACTATATATATCATTCTGTTAAGGATTACATTATACTAAGCTCCAGGTAGGGGCAGCCATTCTGAATAATTACATGCCGTGTTCAAGCATACATCAGTGTTAAGAGCTTCTTCCAGTTGTGTGCAGCATTTTCTGTAGAGTTGGAGACTTCTACCTTCATTTGCATTCTGTGACTTTTGCTTCACACATAGCAGATTCAATTTAAGCAAGGCAAGAATATCTTCGACTTAAGAATTCTTATTGGAGGTAACAATGTCTGGTCCAGGACGATTAGAGCAAATAAGTATTAGCAGCAGAGTCTCTATGTCAGGGTTTCTCAACTCCAGTCCTCAAGGCGCCCCAACAGGTCATGTTTTCAGGCTTTCCATTATTTTGCACAGGGGATGTAATCAGTTTCACTGCCTTAGTAATTACCACAGCTGTTTCATCTGAGGGAAATCCTGAAAACATGACCTGTTGGTGCGCCTTGAGGACTGGAGTTGAGAAACACTGCTCTATGTCATTCTCAGCAATTATTGTATAGCCAGACTGACTTATCTTTAATTCCTTTAACTAGAGATGCTCGCCTGTCTGTATGATATCTGCTCATGTCATACATCAGTGAAGGCAGCTTCTAAAAGCAAAATAAATGTGTTGTTCAATGTAGTATAGAATGTTGAAGCAGGAGTAACTGATGACTGATAACAGATAATTACATTTAATATAGCTTTATTGCCTTTTTTGCTTGATGATACTGCATATCTTTGCTTGAGTGATTTCCCCCATGAGAAAAGGATAATAGACGGTTTTTCAAACTTTTATCCGGTGAAATTGGATTATTGCTCTGTTGGTTGCTTTGTTAAAGGAAAGTGGGAGAAAATGTCTTGTTCAATAAGATACATTGCAATCATTTTATTGGATGTCTGCAGCTGGCATAAATAATTGATCTTTATCAACATATCAAAGGACCACTAAATTAAAAGATGTGTTCACTTTCATAATAAATCTCATGATTTAAATCTCTAATCCAGTGGTTCTCAACCTCACTAGGACCGTGACTAGTGATGAGCCGAACACCCCCGGGTTCGGTTCGCACCAGAACCCGCGAACGGACCGAAAGTTCGCACGAACATTAGAACCCTATTAAATACAATGGATGCGAACGTTCGGATTCTAAAGTGCTAATTATAACGACTATTATCCATGTTATTGTCCGAAACAGAGTTTGGGAACCCGGGTTCTGCACCAGGGGACATGTATCAATGCAAAAAGAAGTTTTAAAAACGGACGTTTTTCGGGAGCAGTCATTTTAATGATGCATAAAGTGAAAAAAAAAAGTCAAATATTCCTTTAAATATTGTACCTGGGGGGTGTCTAAAGTATGCCTGTGAAGTGCCACGTGTTTCCCGTGTTTAGAACTGTCCCTGCACAAAAAAGCATTTCTAAAGGAAAAAAAGCCATTTAAAACTGCTTGCGGCTTTAATGCAATGTCTGGTCCCGGTAATATGGATAAAAATCTTTATGAAAAAAGGCATAGCTACCCCATCAACCCCCCCCCCCCCCTACCCCAGCCCATTACCAGCCCCTTTGGGTCTTGTATGGATATTAAGGGGAACCCCGCACACAAAATAAAAAAGGCCCTTTATACTCTGAACAGCCGTATACAGGCGGTGAATACAAGACAGGGACTGTAGGTTTGTTCTTATGTAGAATCTGTTTGTAATTTTGAACAGCTGCATTGTTTAAGTGTAGCTCCATGCCAAATTCCTTTTTTTTAGCTTTTTGGAAAACATAGGGAACGGTTATCACCCCTGTCACATTTTTTTTTGCTGTCTGTGCCCCTGTTCAGAACATTTCACCTCACTTTGCGTCCCAATGACAACTGTTTTTGAAATGTGGTGTTTTTATTGAAACAAGGATTGGTGATAAAGCATCAGTAGAGAGGAGACACCTTTCTCCCATATTAATTCTTACAGGAGAGAATTTTCCTTCCAAGGGGTAGATTTCCTCTCACTTCCTGTTGTCTTCTTCCGTTTGCAAGTAGTAGTGGTTTGTAAGTTGGATGTTTGAAAGTAGGGACCTGCCGTATATACTCTGCAGAAATTGGCCCCTTAGGTGTTGGTGTTGGCACAACACTGAAAGCACTCAGTTATTCTTGGTGGGTGCTGGAACGCCCTGCTGTCAACTATTATATCAGGAATTGTAATAACATATAATTGTTGATCAGTGGAAGTAAAAATTGGGCCTTTGATGGTGGTGCTGGTGCCACAACACTGTAAGGCCTGACAGTTACTCTTAGTGGGCGCAGCAATGGGCCCTGCTGTGAATTATTAGATCAATAATTATAATTGCATGCCCCTGTTGAATAGGGGCTGAAAAATGGGGCCTTTGGTGGTGGTGGTGGTGGTGGTGGTGATGGTGGTGCTGGTGCCACAACACTGTAAGGCCTGACAGTTACTCTTGGTGGGCGCAGCAATGGGCCCTGCTGTGAATTATTCGAACAATAATTATAATTGCATGCCCCTGTTGAACAGGGGCTGAAAAATTGGGCCTTTGGTGGTGGTGGTGATGGTGGTGCTGGTGCCACAACACTGTAAGGCCTGACAGTGAAGCCCCATACACACTATCAGTTTTTCTGCAGGTTTTTGTCTTCAGGTTTACCAAAACCATCTAATATGAGGTCAAACCTTAAGAGTTTCAATTCGTATGCAATCAGGCAGGCCCTTGCACTACATGGTTTTGGTAAACCTGAAGACAAGAACCTGCAGAAAAACTGATAGTGTGTATGGGGCTTGACTCTTGGTGGGCGCAGCAATGGGCCCTGCTGTGAATTATTAGATCAATAATTATAATTGCATGCCCCTGTTGAACAGGGGCTGAAAAATTGGGCCTTAGCCACTGGTGGCGTCACCCATAAACCAAAATGATCTTCCAAGCTATCATCATTAATCGTATCATTGAGGAGGAGGAGGAGGATAGCCAGTCAACATAACAGCACAGGCACTCAGCATCAGCATCAATCTTGAAGGGATGTGACATTTTAAAATCAATTAGTCTGTTATATCAGCATCTGGTGTGTGGTAGCTGGTGGTGATCCAAGACTGGTTCATCTTGATGAAAGTCAGTCGATCAACCGAGTCGGTGGACAGGCGCACCCTGTGATCCGTGACAAATCCTCCAGCAGCACTGAATGTGCGTTCTGAAAGAACGCTGGATGCAGGACAGGCCAGTAGCTCAATTGCATACTGTGCAAGCTCTGGCCAGTGATCCATCCTCAAGACCCAGTAAGCCAGAGGATTTTCGGTGGGGAAGGTGTCCAAGTCTGACCTTGCCCCTAGGTATTCCTGGACCATGTATATCAGACGCTGGCGATGGTTGCTGGAAACGATCATACTTTGGGGCTGCGGACTAAAGAATTGTCTGAACGCATCGGTCAGACGGCCACCTTCCCCACCGCTCCTTCTTTGACTGCCCGAAGCCTCAGCAACTCGTTGTCCAGGACCAGGAGTTTGTAACCTCCCAGTCTCTGGGAACGCGTTGCACAGACCTTTCTGCAAGGCCTCCCGGAGTTGTCTCATCCTCTGCTCCCTCTGCGACGGTACGATAAGGTCCGCAACCTTACCCTTGTACCGTGGATCAAGGAGAGTGGCCAGCCAGTAATGGTCCCTCTCCTTGATCCGAAGAATACGAGGATCCTTCCGCAGACTTTGCAGGATCAGGGAGGCCATGCAGCGTAGGTTAGCTGAGGCATTCAGTCCGGAGTCCTCTGGGTCACTAAGGACGACATGATCCGCAGCCACCTCCTCCCAGCCACGTACAAGTCCACTGGTTTCTTGGGACTGTAAATCATCCCTAAAAGACTGCTGCTGATGATGCTGAGTGCCAGCCTCCACCTCCATGCTGACACAATCCTCCTCCTCCTCCTCCTCCCTCCTCCTCCTCTTCCTGTGCGATGGGTGGGACAGAAGGAACACTGTCTGGGTAAAGGGGGCCTTGAGAGGCAAGGAAGTCCTCCTCTTCCTGCCTCTGTTCTGCCTCAAGTGCCCTGTCCATTATTCCACGCAGCGTGTGCTCCAACAGGTGGACAAGTGGTACAGTGTCACTGATGCATGCACTGTCACTGCTCACCATCCTCGTGGCCTCCTCAAATGGTGCCAGGACAGTGCATGCATCCCTAATCATGTCCCACTGGCGTGGTGAAAAAAACCCGAGCTGCCCTGACCCTGTCCTGGTGCCGTAGTCGCACAGGTACTCATTGATGGCCCTCTGCTGCGTGTGCAGCCGCTGCAGCATGGCCAACGTTGAGTTCCACCTGGTGGGCATGTCACATATAAGGCGGTTCTTGGGCAGGTTCAACTCCTTTTGCAGCTCAGCCAGGCGAGCACTGGCATTATAAGATCTGCGGAAATGCACACAGACTTTCCTGGCCTGCCTCAGGACATCCTGTAAGCCCGGGTACCTGCCCAAGAACCGCTGCACCACCAGGTTAAGGACGTGAGCCATACAGGGCACATGGGTCAGTTGTCCCTGTCGGAGGGCGGAGAGGAGGTTGGTGCCATTGTCGCAAACCACCATTCCTGGCTTAAGCTGGCGTGGCGTAAACCACCTCTCGGCCTGCCCCTGCAGAGCAGACAGGACCTCTGCCCCAGTGTGGCTCCTGTCACCCAAACACACCAGCGCAAGCACGGCATGGCATCTTTTTGCCTGCGTACTTGCGTAGCCCCTTGAACGCCTACGGAGCACCGCTGGTTCCGAGGACAAACCACAGGAAGAGGCCATGGAGGAAGAAGAAGAGGAGGGGGTGGAGGAGAGAGGTGTGTCACAACCAGTAGTAGCATTTTGGAGGCGTGGCGGTGGAACAACCTCCAACACTACTGCACCTTGTCCTGCATCCTTCCCAGCTGCCAAAAGAGTGACCCAATGGGCCGTGAAAGAAAGGTAACGTCCCTGTCCATGCCTGCTGGACCATGAGTCAGCGGTAATATGCACCTTACCGCTGACCGCCCTGTCCAGGGAGGCCAAGACATTGCCTTCCACATGCCTGTAGAGAGCCGGAATTGCCTTCCGTGCAAAAAAGTGGCGTTTGGGAACCTGCCACTGAGGAACCGCACATTGCACAAACTCACGGAAGGGGGCAGAGTCTACCAACTGAAAAGGCAGCAGTTGAAGCGCTAGCAATTTAGCCAAGCTAGCATTCAACCGCTGGGCATGTGGATGGCTGGGAGTGAACTTCTTTCGACGGTCCAGCAGCTGGGGCAGGGAAATTTGCCTGCTAGAATCGGACGTTGGTGTACTGCTAGCAGAGTGCCCGCAAGTACTTGCCTGTGACACACCTAATTATACACCTTCATTCCTCTCAGAGCAGGTTTCAGAGAGGAGTGAAGGTATAGTGGGGTTGGAGATCCCAGCTGATGCGGTGCAAGAAGAGGTCAGCTTTGTTCTTTGGTGTGGGTCTTTAAGGTAGGCTTGCCAACGAGCTGCATGGCAGGTCAACATATGTCTGATCAAGCATGTGGTGCCCAAGCGGCTGATGTTTTGGCCACGCGATATACGCTTGAGACATATGTTGCAAACAGCAGCTGTGCGATCTGATGCACTCGCCTCAAAAAAGGCCCACACCATAGAACTTTTTGAATGACGGGCAGAGGCAGCGCCCTGCACAGGCGGAGCTCTGCGGTGTGATTCCGTCGGTGTGCTGCCCATACGCTGGCCACTCAAGGGCATCCTGCCTCGTTGGAGATGTGCCTCCTCCTCATCCTCCTCCTCCTCTCTCCTATTAGGCACCCAAGTGGAGTCAGTGACCTCATCATCCCCTCCCTCCTCATCACTGGAGCCAATCTGGCAGTATGCTGCAGCTGCTGGAGCATGACTGCCAGATTGGTGTCCTTCTTGAGCATCCCCTCTCTCTGCTCTCACGCTGCTGCCTTCCTCTAGCTGGGTATCATCATCAGATCCTTCCAAACGCTGGGCATCCTCCTGGAGCATGTACCCAACACTGTGCTCAAACAGTTCGGGGGACTCCTCAGGAGGAGGACATGGTGGGTCTAGGGAAGGATTGACTAATGAAGATAATGATACCAGAGAAGAGGACGCTTTGGCAGCTGCTTTGCCAGTACCCTGAGCCTGGGTGAGAGAGGATGAGGAGGATGAGGTGGGCTTGGTCATCCACTCTACCAAGTCTTCGGCATGATGTGGCTCAACATGTCCAGCTGCCGAAAAGAAGGACAAGCGTGTCCCATGGCCATGTGCTGATGACAATGCACCGCGTCCACGACCAGCACTGTTGCCCCCAGACACAGAGCCTGATTGCCCTCTTTTTTTGCCTCCTGACTGTCTGCCTCTCCTTGTTTGCCTTCCAGACATTTTAATGGATGGCCTGCAGGGAGATGGGAAAAAGAGCAATAAGGGCTACCTTCAGGTGTATACTGTGCAGGAGGCTTAGCAACAATGACACTGACACTGTCCCCTGCCTATCCTTCTCTGTCCCTAAACTCAAGGATTTGAAATATGGAACAGCAAAATTGGTTTAGAACAGAATAGCACACTGTCAGTTTCACTCACTGTACCTCTCTGTCCCTAAACTCAAGGATTGAAAATATGGTTCAGCAAAATTGGTTTAGAACAGAATAGGACACTTTCCCTCACTGTCCTACTCTGTCCCTCCCTACAAACAAGATTTAGCACAGAATAGCACACTGATAATTGCCACGAGTGTCCTTCTCTGTCCCTAAACTCAAGGATTGAAAATATGGAACAGCAAAATTGGTTTAGAACAGAATAGCACACTGACACTTTTCCTCACTGTCCTACTCTGTCCCTCCCTACAAACAAGATTTAGCACAGAATAGCACACTGATAATTGCCACGAGTGTCCTTCTCTGTCCCTAAACTCAAGGATTGAAAATATGGAACAGCAAAATTGGTTTAGAACAGAATAGCACACTGACACTTTCCCTCACTGTCCTACTCTGTCCCTCCCTACAAACAAGATTTAGCACAGAATAGCACACTGATAATTGCCACGAGTGTCCTTCTCTGTCCCTAAACTCAAGGATTGAAAATATGGAACAGCAAAATTGGTTTAGAACAGAATAGCACACTGACCCTTTCCCTCACTGTCCTACTCTGTCCCTCCCTACAAACAAGATTTAGCACAGAATAGCACACTGACACTTTCCCTCACTGTACCTCTCTGTCCCTAAACTCAAGGATTGAAAATATGGTTCAGCAAGATTGGTTTAGAACAGAATAGCACACTGACACTTTCCCTCACTGTACCTCTCTGTCCCTACAAACAAGGATTAGCACAGAATAGCACACTGTCACTGACACTCTCCCTACCTATCCTTATTTGTCCGTAATCACAAGGAATCCAGGATTAGTAAAGGAAAAATAATGACACTGTCCCTGCCTATGCTTCTCTTTCCCTGCTCCGGAACACACTACACAAGGCCGCCGCGCTGGCGGCCTTTTATAGTGTGGGGCGTGTACTAAACCCCCTCAGCAATAATTGGCCACAGGCATCCTGCCTGTGGCCAATCATTGCTCTCCTCGCTGCCGGCGCTGTGATTGGCCAAGCATGCGGGGTCACAGTGCATGCTTGGCCAATCACAGCGCCTGGATGACACTGCGATGGCATAGTGCATTGTGGGCCGTTCGCGTCACTCGAATTTGGCGCGAACGGCCCAAATCGTTCGATCTTCGTCGAACGATCGAACAGCCGATGTTCGAGTCGAACGTATGTTCGACTCGAACACGAAGCTCATCCCTAACCGTGACCCCTTGATAAAATTTCCCAAGTTGTGGGGACCCCTAACAGTAAAATTTTCGTAGCGTGGGTTGTCAGCACCCAAGGTAAGACAAGTAACTTTTGCCCTTAACCCACAGACATTTAGCGCTCCCTGAGTCCCTTCCACTCGTACAGTATTAAAACCCCTTATGGTACATTTTAGAATGTACCACTCTCTCTTTGTTATCCTTTCTTTCCCTTTTATCTCTCTATATCCTAATTTCTTGTCTTTTTTTCCCCATCCCTCTCTCTAGCCGTCTTTCTTGTTCTTTCTCTTCCTTTTTCTTTGTTCCTCCCCCTCTTTTTCTCTCCCTTCCATGTATTTTCTATTTTTTATTCCTTCTCTTACTCCTTGGTGGGGGGAATAGGATGAGTGGCAGTACTGGTGGAGGGTGGGGTGAGTGGCAGTGCTGGGGGGAGTTCTGCTGATCAGCCAACTTAGGTGCTCTTGATCAAGGTCATCTGCTGATCTGAGAACTGTAGTGGGGACTTTTAATGGCAACTATAATCACAGCTAGTGTTACTCACTGTGTCTCCAGCAGTGACACCTATGCCGAAATCAGGAGATAGGGTCTCCTCCAGTCCCCCCCCCCACTTCACATTCCTCACCAGTCAGCTGACCTTTAGTCTCTGCCCCCTAGCCATGCCGTGAACTGAATGGGCGGCTGCAAAGAGGCTGAGTGGGCTGCCACGGGCTCCAGGAACAGCCCAGCTGGGCGGCCTTGAAAAGGCTGGGAGAGCAGTGCGGGCTTCAGGAACAAACCAGGATTCGGTGACCCCTGGAAAATCGTCATTCAACCCCCGAGGGGGTCCCGACCCCAGGTTGAGAACCACTGCTGTAATCTAAAAACACAAACCCTAAAGTTTAACTGCACCTTTTGACTGGCTAGCCTAAGTATCACATTATCACATGTCAAAGACGCACAAAGCATGGTTGGGCAGCAGCTGAAAGAGACAATTTGCCCACTTTGAGTTTATCCTTCCAAAACTGACCACCTAGACCTACAAGGTTAACAGTCAACTTACTCTGTTAGCAATTTGGTTATAGGTGTACGGACACAGTGTGGACAAATTGTCACTCATCTTTTGTAGCTGTCTCTCTTTACATCTATAACAGTCTCCACTCTTCTAATAAACCATTCTTACGAGATTTTAGAGTGTGTATTTGGAAATTTGTGCCAAAAGAGAATTTGTGATGTCAGGTATTGGTGTTGGATGAGAAGACGTGGTTTGTAATTGCTGTTACAATTCATACCAAAGGTGTTCACAGTAGGTTTGAGGTCAGGGCTCTGTACAGGCCATTTGAGTTCCTCTACACCAAACTCAGAAAAAGCATGTCCGTATCGATCTGGTTTTGTACACAGGAGCATGGTCATGCTGGAATAGAAAAGGAACTTTCCTAAAAAGTTAGAAATGTTTGTATGTAAGCAGTATGGAATTTACAGGACCCCCGCCAGCCCCGAGGTCTTAGATTTATGCAGACACCACACCCAGCTTGCTGACCAAACTTTGCTTTACTGTAGATAAAATTACTCTGTCATTATTCTATATCACTAGCTGGTCCCTGGAGCTCTGCAGGCACACACTTATGATGTAGTGGTTAGCTTGGACACAGTAGGCAGTGGGAGATGCAGGCATCCAACACTCCCAAAACTGTCAAAGTGTCAGATTGTGAAGATTTGATTGATGCCTCTAACACTGCAATGACAATGTTTCTTTAAAGGGTTAGTTTACCTTTACAGAAAAAATGTAAAGGTGAACTAACACCAGATATCTTCTCCATTCTCCCCCAGCTCCTGGTTCCAGCTATACTTACCTCTGTGCAGTGCTTCTGGGAGGGACTAGATTGATACACTATGACAGCACTGCCCAATCAGAATCAATCTGGTCCATCCTGTATGCACTGCACAGAGAAGAGGGACCGCTTGAACAGCTGTGGGGGTGCTGACAGCTCGGCAACCCCCACAGGTAAGGACAGCGGTGCCAAGGGAGGTGAGGGGTGTCCAGTGTTAGTTCACCTTTACATTTTTTTCTGTAAGGGTGAACAAACACTTTAAGAAAATCGGTCCCCCAGTCTGTGACTGGACAGTTAAGGAGCAATAGCAAACTGGTGATCATCCCTCTGACTCTTCTACTGTCACCTTGTTTCTTGCTATCACATATGCATGGAAGACATCTGGATGTGCATGATAGGCTCTAAATATGCAAGGCCTTCCCTGAAAAATACATCACCTGAATGAGAGCATATGCTGCTCTAAAACCTGGATATATCTTTGAGCATTGATGGTGCCTTTCTAGATGTTCAAGCTGCCCATTCCATATGCTCTACTGCACCCCCATACCCTCAGAGATTAAAGCTTTTGAACTGATAACAAGCCAGAAGATACCTCTCCTCTTTAGTCAGGAGGACATGGAGCCCATGGTTGTCAAAAAGAATGCCAAGTTTCGATTAGACCGACCACTTTGCAACAGACCATTTTAAATTAGCTTTGGCCCAGAGAAGATGGCAGTGTTTCTGGATCATGTTCAAATATTGCTTCTTTTTTGCATGATAGAGTTTCACCATGCATTTTTGGATGGAATGCTATACTATGTTCATAGACTGTGATTACCTGTTTTTAATGTAGTGCCATCTGAGGGCTCAAACATCATCACGGCATCCAATATTGCTTTTCGACCTTGTCACTTCTGCACAGAGATTTTTCGAAATTCTCTAAATCTTTTGATGATGTTATGTACTGGAGATGATGATATATTTAAAGTCTGCAGTTTTACGCTGTGGAACATTATTCTGAAATTGTTCGACAAATTTTAGACATAGCTTTTTCAAAGATTGGTGAACCTCTGTCCATCTTTACTTCTGAGGTATTCTGACTCTGACGCTCTTTTTATACCCAATCATGTTACTGGCCTGTTGCCAATTAACCTAATTAGTTGCAAAATGTTCTTCCAGCTTTTCCTTGTTAGTACCACTTGCTTTGCCCACTTTTTCTTGCCCTGTCCCAATTTTTTTGAGATGTGTTGCTGCCATCAATTTCAAAATTACCTTTTTTTTGTTTTGTTTAAATGGTACATTTAATCAGTTTAAACATTTGATATGTTTTCTATTTTCTATTGTGAATAAAATATGGGTTTATGAGATTGGAAAATCACTGCATTTTGTTTTTGTGTAGATTTTACACAGCATCCCAACATTTTTGGAATTGGAGTTGTAAATGAAGCTGACATCAGGCCAAATGTAGTTATTTACATTAGCTTAGAGTGGTCAGTAAAAGGAAAAATTGCACCAGCATTAATGGTCAGTAGGGAAAAAATGCCCTGACATTGGTGCTAGTGGAAGGAAAAAATCAGGGACATTCCAGTGGACTGAGGGCACTGTGGGGGCTTTGTAGGTGCCCAGAGACTCTCTGGGTAGCTGGGGGACACTGTTAAGGGCTGGAGGCACTATGGGAGTTCTTTAGAGGGCTGGGCTCTGTAGCAGCCTAAGGGACACCGTTGGAAACTGTGGGACTTTGTGGGTGGTGGGGAGCCCTGGGGCAGGCTTTGGGGCCTTATGGGGGCTGGTGCTGCAGAAAGCTGTGGGGCTTTCTGGGATAAGGGGAGACTTGGGACAGGCTTTGGGGGCACTAGGGGAGGCTTAGGGTTCAGCAGAAGGCTATCATGGCACTGTGGGCGGCTGAGGGACTCTGAAAAGAAGCACTGGGGTGGAACAGGGCTGCTGTGGCTCGCAGGGGGCATTGTGAGAAGAAGGCAGCTGGGAATCACTGTGCAGGGCTTGAGACACTTTACTGCAGGTGGCTGTAGAGGAAGTAGGCAGAGCAAAACTTGCAGAACTGTTTAAATACCATTTACTGTTCAGACCTACTGTTAGCCCTACTGGAGGTGAAAGTGAAACTCCCCTTCATCCTTTCTCCTTTTATGTGACAGGTCATATCTGATGAGAAAGGATGGGATCAACTGATCTATAATGCTTCCACATAATGCCTGATGGAGCAGTGCCTGGAGCTGGAACATTCAGCCTGCCATCTTTGGGTACCTGCTGATGCTCCGCAGAGCATCCTATATCCTAGGGCACACAAAGGGGACTTTCCTTCAGCCCACTGCTCCTCATCTCAGGAGTAGGGATGAGCCGAACATGCGAACAGGCAAAAAATTTGTTCGAACACACGAACACCGTTAACGTCTATGGGACACGAACATGAAAAATAAAAAGTGCTAATTTTAAAAGCTAATATGCAAGTTATTGTCATAAAAAGTGTTTGGGGACACGGGTCCTGCCCCAGGGGACATGTATCAATGCAAAAACAAAAATTTTAAAAACTGACGTTTTTTTGGGAGCAGTGATTTTAATAATTTTAAAAGTGAAACAATAAAAGTGAAATATTCCTTTAAATTTCATACCTAGGGGCTGTATATAATATGCCTGTAAAGTAGCGCATGTTTCCAATGCGCTTTTTTTTTTTTTTGGTTCGGGGTTCCCCTTAATATCCATACCAGACCCAAAGGGCCTGGTACTAGACTAAGGGGGGAACCAATGCTGTTTTTTTTCCATTACTTTTATCTGTATTGCCGGAACCCGACAATTCATTATAGCCGCGATCAGTTTTAAATTACTTTTTTTCCTTTAGAAATTACTTTTTGTGCAGGGACTTTTCTAAGCACAGGAAACATGCGCTACTTTACAGGCATACTATAGGCACCCCCCAGGTACGAAATTTAAAGGAATATTTCATTTTTATTGTTTCACTTTAAGCATTATTAAAATCACTGCTTCCAAAAAAACGGCCGTTTTTAAAACTTTTTTTTTGCATTGATACATGTCCCCTGGGGCAGGACCCGGGTTCCCAAACACTTTTTATGACAATAACTTGCATATTAACCTTTAAAATTAGCTCTTTAGATTTCTCCCATAGACTTTTAAAGGGTGTTTCGCGGCTTTTCAAATTTGCCGCGAACACCCCAAATTGTTCGGCGAACAGGCAATGTTCGAGTCAAACTCATGTTCGACACGAAACAGATAGCCCATCCCTACTCAGGAGCTCTGGGCTCCATAACTGCTGCTACAGTAGGTGCCGCCGATATTGTGTCAATCTCGGCGCTTCTAGCGGCGAGATTGACACCCTATGAGCTCCGTCGCGAGAGTCAGCGCCGAGCTGTCTCGTCATCGGGAAAGGAAAAAAAATGTTCCTTTCACGATGAGCGACACGCATTGCCGATAGGCGGGGATCCGACGTGGATTCCCGCCAATACCAGGCACTGCGTTTGGTATGAATCCTGAGCGGGAACTTCACGCCAATTTTCAAAGAAAAAACCGGCGTGGGTTCCCCCTCCAGGGGGATACCAGGCCCTTGGGTCTGGTCTGGATTTGAAGGGGAACCCTACGCCGAAAAAACGGCGTGGGGGTCCTCCTCAAAATCCAAACCAGACCCTTATCCGAGCACGCAACCTGGCAGGCCGCAGGGGAAGAGGGGGGGACGAGAGAGCGCCCCCCTCTCCCTCCTGAACCATACCAGGCCGCATGCCCTCAACATGGGGGGTTTGGTGCTCTGGGGCAGGGGGGCGACCTGCGGCCCCCCCACCCCAGAGCACCCTGCCCCCATGTTGATGAGAACAGGGCCTCTTCCCGACAACCCGGCCCCTCCACTAGCAAAAGAGCTACAAGAAGTTAGTGGAGGCCCGGCGGAAGAAAGAACCGGAGAGCGGGAGAAGAACCGGAGAGCGGGAGAAGAAGAAGGCGACGGAGAAGACCGGGCCTCCGCTAGCAAAAGAGCTAAAAGAAGTTAGCGGAGGCCCCGCGGAAGAAAGAAAGAACCGGAGAGAAGAAGAGGGGAGAAGGCGACGGAGAAGACCGGGCCCCGCTAGCAAAAGAGTTGGAAGAAGATAGCGGTGGCCCGGCAGAAGAAAGAACCGGAGAGCGCGGCGACGACACCGGAGACCCCCAAAGTCGGAAGAAGACTCCCGGAGCTGTGCAATAAAATACTTTTAAAAACTGTGTTGTGTTTTTATTGCCATTTTTTTCCACCAGGTGAATGGGTAGGGGTACGATGTACCCCATACTCATTCATATAGGGTGGGGGGGCCGGGATCTGGGGGCCCCCTTATTAAAGAGGGCTCCCGGATTCCGATAAGCCCCCCGCCCGCAGACCCCGACAACCAACGGCCAGGGTTGTCGGGAAGAGGCCCTGTCCTCATCAACATGGGGGCAGGGTGCTTTGGGGTGGGGGGGCCGCAGGTCGCCCCCTGCCCCAGAGCACCAAACCCCCCATGTTGAGGGCATGCAGCCTGGTACGGTTCAGGAGGGAGGGGGGGCCACTCTCTCGTCCCCCCCTCTTCCCCTGCGGCCTGCCAGGTTGCGTGCTCGGATAAGGGTCTGGTTTGGATTTTGAGGGGGACCCCCACGCCGTTTTTTCGGCGTAGGGTTCCCCTTCAAATCCAGACCAGACCCAAGGGCCTGGTATGCTCCTGGAGGGGGAACCCACGCCGTTTTTTTCTTTGAAAATTGGCGTGGAGTTCCCGCTCAGGATTCATACCAACAGTGCCTAGTATTGGCAGGAATCCACGTCGGATCCCGTTCAATACAGTGTCGCGTCTCCCTCTCGCTATTGCAGCGAGCGCGACACGTGTCGCCACCCTGTTGCCGAGATCTCGGCACTCCTGTCGCCGAGAATCTCGGCGATGGGAGCGCGATAGATATACAATATCGGCGGCACCTACTGTATCATCAGAAGTCTATCAGTCTCAGTCAGATATGTTTAATATAGTAGACCTACACACAGACTTCTGACAGAATCTGACACACAATTAATACAAATCCATGCTGCCTCTCATTTATCAAATGCTTTCTGACAGTTTTGTGTGTGACCCATGCATCTGCAATACCAGTCAACCTGCTGTCATAGTTTTACAAAGTGATAAACTTGTTTTTATATAGTTTTACAAAGTACCAGGTCCCTTTAACGTATACATCTTCATGTGATTTATCCCTTGTTATTATACATCTGCCCTTGCTCTCAGTTACAGCATCATTGATTTTGAACAGGTATTTATCTTGTGTTGATTAGATGATTATGTAGCAGGAAGGGTTCAGGATTTTGATGAAGCTTTCTTCAGTCCATTTAGCAGGCTCCTACAGCAAGGTGCATGAAGGGCAACAATCTGTTTGTTGGAAATGTTTGCAGAACACTATTACTGAAACACGTCGCAGGTCTATTGACTTAATTGCCATCATTTGTTCAAAGACTTTACTGTAAGGGAAAATACTGCAATGGATGAGTTCACTCAAGACTGTTTTGTTTGTTTATATCTTAGAGTGAAATTTCCTAGCACTTTATTAAGAAAAAACATTGCAAGAACCTTTTGATTAGTTCTTTAAAGCGGAGTTCCACCCTAAAAATTAACTTTCTATTAACAGCTTGCCTTTAATGTAAAAAAAAAAAAAAATGTTTTACTCACTTCTATCTGCCTGTTACAAGGCAGATTTCGTAATCTGCCTAGTTCCTAGTCCTAGGTGGTTCAACTACCTGTCCTAAGACCCCATTGCTTCCTGGGAAATTATGACACTCATTTCCCAGGAGTCTCTGGGCATTACTGTGCCTAAAAATCGCCCAGCATGCACCTCTCCCTGAAAACCAGGAAGAAAAAGAAACTGGGCCTCACATGCCCACACATATGATGGATACGACCACAACATGAGCTGGAGGATATAAGGAAAGTGTTTGCAATGATTTCTGGAACGATTTGGGAGCTATTAATATGTTTTAGGGACTATTTAATGTGAAGTGTGGCTTCACTGACCAATAAGGAGGTTGGAGAGAGAGAAGGAATCAACTATACTTTTACATTGAAAGTCAGGAATAACATACTATGAGGGATATTTACTAAGACTGGAGTATCCAGAATCTGAAGCAGCTGTCAATGGAAAACAATCAGCTTCTAGCTTTCATTTATATTTCAATAGTTTTATTAAAATGTTGTATACAAAGTATAGAAAAACAAAACAAAAATAAAAAATACCTCTCAGCTTTTCATTGCACAGTATCAAACATATTTAGGGAATCATATATATAATATATTCTATGACATTGGAGAGCCCTATTGATATCGCCCACATTATCCATAATGACCCTCTCAAGTGGGCCAAAGTACTGTAGCTCAAAAATAAACCATACACAAACCCACTACGCCCAGGGTCTCAAGCTCATCTCCCATCCCAGGCCATATCGGGCAATCAAACGGCTGGGAAGAGCCGGCTCCCTATCCACCTATCGGGGGAGCCTAACTCCTCCGAATGTGCGGGCATTGCCCCCAACTCCCCTGGTGGGCAATGATCTGCTGAAAGTAAACAAAAGAGGTATATCGACTGTAAAGTCTAAATCAATACTCCATAGTGTGAAGTTTTAGAAAGAAGGTAAGGAAGAAAGAAAATGGGGGGGAACAAAACCGAGAAGGAAAGGTGAGAGGGGGGGGGGTAAACCATGGCTCCGTGCCTAGAGGCCTGTCTTATACTAATAAATCTAGGTAGCGAGCGTTCGGGGATCATTTGTAAGATATCCAATCCAAGGGTCCCATACTTTATGAAATAACTTCATCTTGTCCTGCACCAATGCCGTCAACCTTTCGTTTAACATAAGCCACGATAATTTGCCTTTAAGCTGATCAAATGGAAGGGCAGCGGACCTCCAATTCCTGGCTATGGTTATTTTTGCTGAAATAAAGATAAAGGTTATAAGCCGCCTTTGGAATTTGGAGGCTACCACTACCCCTCCCCCAGAAGTGCTTGTTTTGCTGATTTAGTCAAGTTTATCTGGGTAAGGGAATATATGAAATTAGAGACCCTTATCCAAAACCTGGGAAATGGGAAAAATAATGGGAATAATGGGAAAAATCTAAAAGAAAGGGCTTCCATAGTGAAGTATGTCACAATTTTATTCCAAAAAACAGATAAAAACAAGGTAAAAATCGTGACATACTTCACTATGGAAGCCCTTTCTTTTTGATTTTTCTCATTAACCATTGGACAACTCTCCTCAAATCGTCTTTGCCTGGTCTGGATTCCGTTTTGGTGTGAGTGTCTTGGAGGTCGATTAAACGTTGGGATCGTCATTGGGATCGTGTACAACTCCTGCTGGATATACCCATATGTGCTTTATGACTACCTGTAATAGGGGTCATGGAAGTCGGGTGAGTAGGATGTGTGACAGGTGATGGTGGTGGAAGAAATTTCAGTCAAATATCTCTACTGTCCACTCCAGCAGGGATTTGAAGATTGTGTACACTGTTTGAAGAAGTTGATACATTGTCTGAGGACTCTGATACATTGTTTGAACATTTACTATTTGCACTATTGAACTCATTTTGTGTTTGGACTTTTTACACACATATCATCATGTTGGTGTTTAGTTGAAATCACTTTGCACGTTTGCACTTTAAAACGGAAGGAGCATGGTTTAATCAATTTAGTATTGATTTCTATTCATTTATTTTCTCTTATACAATGTGCTGCTCCTTATCAATACTCACCTGTTTAATTACTTTATTTACTCTAGTTTCTGTTACTAATTATCTTTCCACTTTGCGCTGTTTTGGGTTTTTTAACCCCTAATTCACATTTTAACAAAGAGAATGAATAAGTTGGTATTTAGAGACTAGGCTAGTGATGTAACTGGGGGGGGGGGGGTCAAGTTGTGGATGGCTTTGTAAATAGTTAGTATTTTGAATTTAATTTGTTGGGTGAGCAGAAGCCAGTGGAGGGATTAACAGAGAGGATTAGCAGACACAGAGCGATTGGTAAGGTGGATGAATCTGGCAGTAGCATTCATGATGGATTGAAGGGGGGATGGACTATGTAGAGGTAAGCCAATGAGAAGGGAGTTTTCTTTTAGTTTTGGTTAGAGTGGAGATGGACTAGACTCCCTGTCAGGTTTTTATTCATGTCTATGTCCCCACTGGGGAGATTATCCCTCTCTATTTGTCCTGTTTACTGCTATTGAAAGTGAAAGAAAATCCCAAATTTTCAGTTTTCCCCAGAAAGGTAAAAGGGGAAATCTTCCAATGGGGACACTAGTTCCCCATGAGATAGAATGTTTTTTATGAGTAAAATGCCTCACATTTTGATGAAATTACATGCTTTATTTTAGTAGTGTTTTTTTTGATAATTGCAAACAAATGTTTGAAAAAAGCTATGCGTTATCTCATATTTTAAGAGGAAAAAAACTCTTTGTGAATTGAGCCCCCAGATACTCCAAGGTATAAAAGGGTTATAGTGCTGATTTCTGGAGACTAAGGATCCACTTGAATTTATGTATAGTCTGCACAGTCCATTGGCTGACCGAGCCTAAATCAGGTGTATCCTCAGAAAAAGGCCATCCAGATACTCCATTATGGGAATGGCGAGTGAAGCAGAGCAAGAATGGTGCAAGCACCTTCGCAAAGACACAAGATGCAGTGGACATGCCAAAAGAAAGAGCAACAAATTGTCAATGTGTGCCCACAGCAAAACACAGGTAGTGTTGATACGCCAGGAGAATGGGGACATGCAAATAGGCATCCCTAATTTCCACAGGGGCCATAACATCTCTACAGATGGCTGACTGGGCGGATTACATACATAATTTTTGTACCCGGAGGAAAGTGTTGACAACTTATAGATCCAGTATTGGGCAGATGGTCCATTTTACTTTGGTGATTGTTAAAAGGTTGAAATAAAAACCCTGAAACCTCAACTTTTCTGGGAAAATGGCTATAACCGCTTGAGAGAGGAGCTGTGCTAGAGCAACATGAAGGCCCACAAACATCTCGACCCAAACATCTGAAATGTCCTGGGACTATATAGTAGTGAAGGCCAACAGACATCCCACCATTCTGACAAGTGGGTGCACCTCTCATTGTGTGCAGGACTTGATTGTGGACTTGGAGGGCCTAGGGGTCTAAGACTTATGGTGGAACTGAGTTTTTTAAGCTTTTCATTGCACCTGTTTTCAATTTATTTTTATTAGTCTTTTTTCATAAATACAAAAACTTTTACATTTATACAAAATTCAGTTACAATATGCACTTGTTCCCTCTTGGTATTCAATATATAGAATCTTGATGCATATCTGTTAATTACTTTATCATTAAAACAAAGATCCCCTTCAACATTTATCTACATATACTCCTTCTAACTTCCATACCCTTTCATCTTCCATCCATTCACAATAACAAAAAAAAAAATCTGAAAACACACCTCTCCCTTATCTCTCTTCCCTCCCTTTCCATTTGATCATTTTTCACTTCATTTAAACCTCCCCTTCATTTTCCCACTTATTTTCCATTTATAAATATTCTTTCCTATCTTTTGAGAACCGAAATTCTACCCATTTTTGCCATATTACATGTATTTGACTATTTATGTATCCTTCTTCTCTTATCTGTCTTTCCATATAATGTATTTAGTTAATTTCACATATCCACTCTGCTATATTTGGGCTTTTATTTTCTCTCCAATTGCAAGCTATTATTGTTCTAGCTGCCGTTATCATATGATGAAGAATATCCTTCTTAATACTCTTTATTGATTCTGGCATCAGAAGTAACACTGAGATATCTATATTTAGGTTCCTCTCTACTCCCGTTACTTTCCGATATATCTCATGCACTTTATCCCAGAAGTTTCTCACCAGGCGACATCCGTACCAGATATGGTCCATAGTCCCCTTTTCGACCTTGCTTTTCCAACAAATATCTGTTTGTTCGCTATTTATTTTATTTAACTCTACTGGGCTCCAATACCATCTCATTGCTATTTTATAGTTTCTTTCTTGGTATTTGTTTGCTGTATGTGTTTTATGAATTATTGAAAATATTTTCTCCCATTCTTTCTCTGATATTGATCTCCCTATTTCCTTTTCCCATTTTTTCATTCCTGTTAGCTCCCTAAGAGATCCTGAAGGGAGTAATAGACCATATATAGTAGATCATTTTTTTGTAGATTTTTGTTTATCTATTAAGATTTGTTCAAATTTAGTTTTTGGTCTGTTTATTAAGGGTAATTCTATATTTGTTGCGATGTATGTTTTTAATTGATGGTATTGTAGCCATTTATGTTTATGTTCAGGTCCCAAATCTTGCATTTTTGGTGTTTCCCCTTACACTAGGATCTGGGCCACCCTTGCGTTCTCCAATATGTTCCATTTAAAGTACATTGTGGTTGCTAAAGCTGGTGGAAATTCTGGATTGGAGAACAGTGGGGTCATTGGTCCCATCATGGTGGATAGGTTCCCCTTTTTTAATTCTGCGTCCCATATTTTTAATGTGGCTCTTGGAAATATTGTTAATTTTTTATTTCCAGGTCTTAAGTGAGGTTTTATCCAGGGGAGCGCTTTGAGTTGAATTCCTATAATATCTTCTTCTAGTTTAACCCATTGTTTATCCTCCATATTTTGGTACCAATCTACTATCCCAGTCAAAGAGGCTGCTTGTAAGTATTTTGAGAAATCGGTTAATGCTAGCCCTCCGTTTTTCTTAGTTCTAATTAAGATTTCTCTTTTAATTTGTGGTGTTTTATGGGCCCAGATAAAGCTTCCTATTGCTCTCCTTAGTTCAATCATTTGTTTTTTTGGAATGGCTAACGGAACAGTTTGAAAAATATATAACAGTTTTTGTAATATGTCCATTTTTATTATATTAATTCTTCCCATCCATGAGTATGTTACTTTTTCATATTTTTGTAATAATTGTATCACCTTTCGGATTGTCGCATTGTAATTCAATTCTTGTAGTTTGTTCAAGTCTCTCGGGATATAAATTCCCAGATATTTGATTGCTATTTGCTGCCATTTAAACGGAAACTCTTTTTGCAAAAATATTGGTGTTTTTTATGATAGTGAAACATTTAGCATTTCAGATTTATCATAATTACCTTTAAAATTACTCAGTTCCCCAAATATTTTAAATACTTTTATTAAATTCGATATTGTTATAATGGGGTTAGTCACATATATTAATAAAGCATCCGCATAAACTGCTGTTTTATATTCTTTATCTTTAATACTAATTCCTTGTATATCTTTATTTTTCCTTATTGCTTGTATAAGATGTTCCATCACCAGTATATATACACTGTAGTAAGGGAGATAATGGGCAACCCTGTCGGGTTCCATTTGAAATGTCTATATACTCTGATAACATTCCGTTTGTTCTAACTTTGGCCCTTGAATTAGAATACAATGCAACAATCCTATTTAGCATTTTTGGGCCCATTCCTATCTGAACCAATGTTTCCTCTAAGAACTGCCATCCCACTCTATCGAACGCTTTTTCGGCATGTGGGGATGGCAGTTCTCTGAGCATATTCTACTAGTGTACAGGTTTTTATAATGTTGTCCCTTGTTTCTCAACCTTTCGTAAAGCCCGTTTGATCTAGGTTTATATACCCTGGTAATATGGATGTTAATCTATTGGAGATAATCTTTGAGTATAGCCTTATATCGATGTTTCTCAAAGAAATTGGTCGGTAGTTGTTACATAATGTGTGATCTTTCTCAGGTTTTGGTATTAATACAATATGAGCTTCCTCTCTTTGTGATGTAAAAATTCGTTTTTTAGATATAAAATTAAATGTTTTTTTAAGAATGGGTATTATTATGTCTTGAAATGATTTATAGAATCTTGAAGCATACCCGTCCGGTCCAGGGCTTTTGCCCAGGACCAGCTCGGAGATGGCGTGTAGGATTTACTCTATTAAGATTTCTTTTTCCAAATCCTCCGTTATTTCTCTTGAAAATACCAGTAGAGCTGTATCTTTTATATATTTACGAATCTCTTCCCCTTTCTTGTCTTTTTCCATATTTTCCTGTTGAGTGTTTAAATTTTATTACTTAGAATAATATGTATGAAAAGTTTTAGATATTTCAGTTGGATCATAGGCTAATTCCCCATTTGTTTTTAGGATTTTAACTATGGAAGTCATAGGTTGTTGGTTTTTTAGGCTATTAGCTAACAATTTCCCTGTTTTGTTACCTTGTTGATACCATTGTATTTTATTCTCATCCCTCATCCGAAGGGAATCTTCATCAAGCAAGCATTGTAGCTGCATTTGTTTTTCTTTTAATGCTATTTTGTCCTCCATTTTAAGGCTCTGTTTATGCTTACTTTCTAGTTTTATCATTTCCATCATTAATTGAGATTGCTTCTGATCTCTTTCCTTTTTCAGCCTAGATCTGTGCTTGATGAATATTCCCCGCAGCACACATTTAAGTGTTTCCCTTTGTATAGGGATTGAGGTGTCATCATTTTCATGAATTAACAGGAATTCTCTCGCTGTTTGTCGTATGTCATTTTCACAGTCTTTGTTTTTTATTAAATTAGCATTCAATCTCCACGTCCCTGTTAGTTTTTTATGTTCAACTATCTTAAGTTCCAAGTATATCGGAGCATGGTCTGACCAGGAAAAGTTTCCAATATCTGTGGAGGGGGTCATCATTAGGGATGAGCTTCGAGTTCGAGTCGAACTCATGTTCGACTCGAACATTGCCTGTTCGCCCGTTCGCCGAACAGTGAACAAATTGGGGTGTTCGCGGCAAATTCAAAAAATCTATGGGAGAAATCTAAAGTGCTAATTATAAAGGCTTATATGCAAGTTATTGTCCTAAAAAGTGTTTGGGGACCGGGGTCCTGCCCCAGGGGACATGTATCAATGCAAAAAGAAGTTTTAAAAACGGCCGTTTTTTCGGGAGCAGTGATTTTAATAATGCTTAAAATGAAAAAATAAAAGTGAAATATTCCTTTAAATTTCGTACCTGGGGGGTGTGTATGATATGCATGTAAAGTGGCGCATGTTTCCCGTGCTTAGAACTGTCCCTGCAAAAAATGTCATTTTTGAAAGAAAAAAATGCATTTAAAACTGACTCGCGGCTATTAATGAATTGTCGGCTCCCGGCAATACATACAAAAGTCATTGATAAAAAAAAAAAAGCGTGGGGGTCCCCCAGAATTCAATTACCAGGCCCTTCAGGTCTGGAATGGATATTAAGGGGAACCCCGCCGCAAATTAAAAAAAAAATTGACGTGGGGTTCCCCCAAATATCCATACCAGGCCCTTCAGATCTGGCATGGATTTTAAGGGGAACTCCACCCCAAATTTAAAAAAAAAATGGCGTGGAGTCCCCCTAAAAATCCATACCAGACCCCTTATCCGAGCACACAACCTGGCCGGCCGCAGGGGAAGAGGGGGCGACGAGAGAGCGGCCCCCCCTCCCTCCTGAACCGTACCAGGCCACATGCCCTCAACATGGGGAGGATGTCCCCATGTTGATGGGGACAAGGGCCTCATCCCCACAACCCTTGCCCGGTGGTTGTGGGGGTCTGCGGGCGGGGGGCTTATCAGAATCTGGAAGACCCCTTTAACAAAGGGGACCCCCAGATCCCGGCCCCCCCTATGTGAATTGGTAATAAGGGGTACATTGTACCCCTACCATTTCACGAAGAAAGCGTAAAAAAATGTTTAAAAAAACACACAAACACCTTGAAAAAGTCCTTTATTAAAAAAAAAAAAAAAAAACATTCCAGCGGTGAAATCCAGTGTCCTGCGGCGATCCCGATGTCCAGCGCTGTCCTTCATTGGTTGTGCCTGAGCGGACCTGATGGGGAACTCCCTCTCAGTATTTTAAATGTATAGACCCGCCCCTTCTAAAGTTCCCCATCAGGTCCGCTCAGCGGACCAGATGCGGAACATGAGAAGGGGCGGGTCTATACATGTATTACCACAGTGAGAGAAGTTCCCCATCAGGTCCGCCCCCTCGGTATGTCGGACCCGCCTACGTCATTGGCTTGAGCGGGGAACTTCCTTCACTGTGTAATTTAAATTTACATAGTGAAGGAAGTTCCCCGCTCAAGCCAATGACGTAGGCGGGTCCGACATACCGAGGGGGCGGACCTGATGGGGAACTGCTCTCACTTTGTTAATACATGTATAGACCCGCCCCTTCTCATGTTCCGCATCTGGTCCGCTGAGCGGACCTGATGGGGAACTTTAGAAGGGGCGAGTCTATACATTTAAAATACTGAGAGGGAGTTCCCCATCAGGTCCGCTCAGGCACAACCAATGAAGGACAGCGCTGGACATCGGGATCGCCGCAGGACACTGGATTTCACCGCTGGAATGTTTTTTTGGTTTTTTTTTAATAAAGGACTTTTTCAAGGTGTTTGTGTGTTTTTTTTAAACATTTTTTTACGCTTTCTTCGTGAAATGGTAGGGGTACAATGTACCCCTTACCAATTCACATAGGGGGGGGCGGGATCTGGGGGTCCCCTTTGTTAAAGGGGTCTTCCAGATTCCGATAAGCCCCCCGCCCGCAGACCCCCACAACCACCGGGCAAGGGTTGTGGGGATGAGGCCCTTGTCCCCATCAACATGGGGACATCCTCCCCATGTTGAGGGCATGTGGCTTGGTACGGTTCAGGAGGGAGGGGGGGCCGCTCTCTCGTCCCCCCCTTTTCCCCTGCGGCCGGCCAGGTTGCGTGCTCGGATAAGGGGTCTGGTATGGATTTTTAGGGGGACTCCACGCCATTTTTTTTTCTAATTTGGGGTGGAGTTCCCCTTAAAATCCATGCCAGATCTGAAGGGCCTGGTATGGATATTTGGGGGAACCCCACGTCAATTTTTTTTTAAATTTGCGGCGGGGTTCCCCTTAATATCCATTCCAGACCTGAAGGGCCTGGTAATAGAATTCTGGGGAACCCCCACGCTTTTTTTTTTTTTTTTTTTTTATCAATGACTTTTGTATGTATTGCCGGGAGCCGACAATTCATTAATAGCCGCGAGTCAGTTTTAAATGCATTTTTTTCTTTCAAAAATGACATTTTTTGCAGGGACAGTTCTAAGCACGGGAAACAAGCGCCACTTTACATGCATATCATACACACCCCCCAGGTACGAAATTTAAAGGAATATTTCACTTTTATTTTTTCATTTTAAGCATTATTAAAATCACTGCTCCCGAAAAAACGGCCGTTTTTAAAACTTCTTTTTGCATTGATACATGTCCCCTGGGGCAGGACCCCGGTCCCCAAACACTTTTAGGACAATAACTTGCATATTAGCCTTTATAATTAACACTTTAGATTTCGAACGTTCGAGTCCATTGTATTTAATAGGGTTCTAAAGTTTACACGAACATTTTGTCTGTTCGCAGGTTCTGGTGCGAACCGAACAGGGGGGTGTTCGGCTCATCCCTGGTCATCATCAGGCCGGATTGATTAATAAAAAAGTAATCTATTCTGTGATATGAATTATGTATATTTGAGTAATATGTGTAATTTTTTTCTGTCTGATGTTGAGCCCTCCATATGGCTATCATTTGGTGTCTTCCTAGTAGACATTTAAATTCTTTTAGTTGACTATTTTCCCTGTGGGAGCGAGCACTAGATGTGTCTATTTTTGAAAACATTATAAAATTGAAGTCTCCGCCCATAATTACTGTTCCTTCTGCTTTTATTCCACACTTATTTTGTTCATAGTTTGGTAGATATAAATTCATGATTGTGAACATTTTTCCATATAGCATGACCCTTATAATCAAGGCTCTAACATCTTTGCCTTTCAAGCTTTGTACTATTTGGTAAGGTATATCTTTGTGGAACGCAATAGAAAAGCCTCTTGTTTTATAATAGCAAAATGTGTCATGAGTCCAGGTAACATAATTTCTATTATTTGTTTTGGGAATGTGATCTGAATGAAAGTGTGTTTCTTGAAACAGAATAATTCCAATTTTTTGTTTGTGAAATTAATTTAGAATTTGAGATCTTTTAAAGGGTGAATTAAGGCCTCTTGCATTGAAAGAACAACATTTTACCCCTCCCATAGAAACAAGGGGGGGGGGGGGGCAATCCAAAACTAGTATGTCGGAGAAGAGAAAGAGAAAGGAAAAAAAAAAAAACACATACACACTTACCCCCTAACCACTCGTAACACCTTACTCACACAACAAACGTACTTTCTCACAACTATATGACTTTAACAAGTCTGTCTTAATATACGTAAGATCCCTATCAGGAGGTGGACCGGGGCTGCCGTTCACGATTTGCTGCTCTTAGAGATTGTACATGCCGCATTCTCAAGTCCTTTTAAAATTAAATTCATTGGGCGGTTTTCATCTTTTTCCTTTCTCATCCTGTCCTTAATCCCATTTCCCATTTATATACCGTTAATAATTACTTTCCATTTAAAGACGTTAATAATCCTTTCCCTTTCTCCTTTCCCCCATTGTCTATCCTCCAATTACATTCTTATATACCATTAAACATTATTTTCATTAAATTCAGAGACGTTTAAGGTCACTATATCAACATTCAGGAAAAAAATAATAATAATAATAATGGGTATCCATTCCCCATTCCTCCACCCCCACATCATGCGACATTATGAGACTTATCCCACATATGGGGTTGTTGGAAGCAAGGGGGGGCGGTTGATCTAATAGTAGGGAGCGGTCGCAGGTGGGGGGGGGGGCAGGGATGAAAGGACGAAAAAAAAAAAAACATCCCCGTGGTGAATGGTGTACTGTGTATCTATGCAAGTGTGGTTAAGGGAACGATAAGTTCCAAAAAAACAAAACAAATAAAAAAAACATCCCCGTTATGCCCATAGTGTACTATGTGTACTGTTGTGTCTATAAAATAGTGAGTAAGGAAACGATGATTAAAAAAAAAAACAACCCTGTGTCAGTGTGATCCTTAATAAATAATGTTATGATTTATAGTGTATAGTTTTCATTGCACCTGGAGGCCTGGAGGAAACAAAAGGAACCGTTTTTAGCCTCTGGAGTAGAAGGTTCCTCATATGGAGGTTTTGTTTTGTTCTTCTGGAATAAAAAGGTACTCTTCCTCCCAGTGACCATAATAAAATTGTCCATGGACCAGCCAAAAAGCATATGCAAGAGGTGCTTTTTGCACTGATGCTCTGCAGACCAACGTTTGAGTCAAAGGTTATATTGCATATGTAACATCCACACAATAGAGTAGGGCCATAGGTATAAGCTCCAAAGGGATCTGACAAAATGTATCTAAGACTCTGGGACATACACTTGGACCAGAAAGCTAAGGTCTGGCAAACTGGCATGGTTACAATGGCAGGCTGCATGGCAGGATCTATGTGGGAGAATAGGGTCTTAAAGAGGCTTCTAGCATATTACCCATTGGGCCATTATACATGGGGATGCCCTCAACAGGGATAGAGTCTTGTTAAGTTAAGACATGAAATAGCTGGGTCCTCCACTGGGACTCACCACTTCTTCAGGAACTACTCCTCTGTACAGTTGTGTGGATCAAAACACTAATGCCCTGTACACAAGATCGGATATTCCGATGAAAAAAGTCAGATGGATTTGTTTCATCGAAAATTCCGATCGTGTGTGGGCCCCATCTGACTTTTTTCCATCAGTGTAAGAAAATAGAACATGTTTTAAATTTTTCCGATGGAAAAAAAAACGATAGGAAATTCCGATCGTCTGTGTGGAACTCCATCGGAGAAAAATCAATGCATGCTCAGACTAAATTAGGAGACGGGAGCGCTCGTTCTGGTAAAACTAGCGTTCGTAATGGAGATAGCACATTCATCATGCTGTAACGGACTGAAAAGCACAGCGACTGAAAAGCGCAAATCGGCTAACACCAAACTTTTACTAACACGCGGTAACACGTAATCAGCAAAAGCAGCCCAAAGGGTGGCGCCGTTGGATTTGAACTTCCCCTTTATAGTGACGTCGTACGTGTTGTACGTCACCGCGTTTAGGACGGTCGGAATTTAGTCTGATGGTGTGTATGCAAGACAGCTTTAAATGGAATTCCGATGAAAAATTCCATCGGATTGTAGCCCATCGGAATTCCGATCGTGTGTACAGGGCATTAGGTTGAGCAACAATCTTTTTTTAGGGTTAGGATAATTGCTCGACGCCACGGGACCAGATGCAATAGGAAATGCACTGGAAAAGTCTTAACAGCTAAAGGGCTCTTTAGAGAACCTAGGCTAGTCACTTTATATGTAACCGATGCAGAAAGCTCCAAACCTAGGCATATGCATCAATAAGGACCAAGATGGTATCCTTAAGTTTTGGAGTGATGTCTGCAGACTGCGACTTCTTGTGTATTCAGAGAAAGAGAGGGTGCAATCCTCCTTCATCTTTGGCTGACTGTGGAGAAGCAACTGCAAGCCTTAAGGAAATTTGGAGATGGACCTCGAGGAGAAGTCATGGAAGCACATTTGTGTCCCTGGCTTTCTGAAGCTGCTATCCTGGATGTAATTTTGCCTATAAACTCAGACCTAGTAACTGGGACTTCTTCCCTAGACAATATAGAGGAAAGGTTGACCTATGAAGAGGAGAAGGAAGATTCTGTTGTGATACAGGCAAGGGACAGGCTGTGTCAGCATCAGGTCCTTTTAAAAGCACATGGATAATATACTGACATGGTCTACATGACCACTGCCCTTGTGCTTTTAATTTTTCATACTAAGGAGTTGATTTACTAAAACTGGAGAGTGAAAAATCTGGTGCAGCTCTGCATACAGACGAATCAGCTTCCAGGTTTTTTGTCAAGGCTAAATTGAACAAGCTGAATTTAGAAGCTGATTGGCTACCATGCACAGCTTCACCAGTTTTTGCACTCTCCCGTTTTAGTAAATCAACCCCTAAGTGTACAAATGAGGAATAATCCATAGGGGTGCTCACAACAATGCTGCATATGCTTGAAGGGATATTGTTGTCTGTGAGGCATCACTGAAGGTTTTAGGGTAAACCAGGTATTGTCCCAAAGGTTCAGAGGTGCGGGTGTGCTGAGGGGGTGGCGGAAAAGGCTGTGCCAGTCCATGCATGCTCTGCAAATAGTGTGTGCATGCACAGTGTGATCCTCAGAAAATAGGTTGTGCAGGTGCTATAGAGGCACCCAGCCAAAGCCCGCCAAAAACCACTATTTTTAAAATAGAGCCATGCCCATTCCTAAAGCTGGCGTTCAACCAAAAGTATCACAGCCAGCACCAGACCCTAAATAAAGTCTACCACAACATTAGCAGCCAGAGCTCCGACACACCACGGTGGGGGTGCTGTTTACACAGATTAGGTTAGAGAAGCAGGCAGGATCTAGGAGAAATGCCCCATCCAAACAGTCTTTGCTCCTCCAGGTAGCATACCCCCTATGTTTTTTTTTTACTTACCTTTCCTCTGGCTTCCTTGGCACAGGGTGTAATTTTATTATCCTGTCACTGAGCACCTGGACAATAGTGAGTACTTCAAGTGTCAAGGGAGGATGCTGCATTACTGGGCTGGAAGCATTTTTTCAGTGCGATTTGATATATTTCCAAGATCTGGCTGGAAGGGTGATGATATCATTCTTGCCCGGGCGCCACAGGCATTGGCCAAAAGTAAGGTAAGTATTTCATCCCCATTTTTTTAAATTTTAGATGATAAGTCGACTTTGAAGAAAAGTCAGGTCAGCAGAGTAGCTTTGCTGCCTGGCTGGGCTTTGTGAGGGCTCATATGCAGCTATTGGAAGGAGGTCAGAAAGTGATTCTAATAATTTCTAACAATAAGTGTTTTTAATAAATAGCTTTTACATGCTTACTTAACCTCCCTGGCAGTATTCCCGAGTGTGGCTCTGGGTGGGATTTTAGTACCTAAAGCGGTAACCCCGAGGATTGCCTCGCTGGATCCTGGAAGAGGTGACTTACATTGTCCCCGGGATCTTGCAATGTATTTCCGCAGTGTACAGCGGCCGGATCTTCCGCCCGATGCACTGTGTTCCACTGATTCCCTTTCCTGCGAGCGTCGCAATGCAGGGGGGGCGGAACCGGCGGTAAATTAAAAAAGTATAAAGCACAAACACACTGATACAATGTAATCCTATTGGATTACAATAGAAAATAAAATAAATTGACCTTAGATTGCCCCCCCCCCCCAGTGCTTTCTCCAGTGCCCTGGTCTGCAGTTTTACTGTACTTTGTGTCTGTAAACTGCACAGCGACCATGGCATCAAAAAGGCGCACCTCCACCTCAAAATTGCTATATGACCTGTGGGAAAACAGCGACAGCGATACAGAATCGCTTGCAGAGGAGTTGAGTGACAGCGACTCGTACGGAAGTTCTTCATCAGATGCAGAAAGCGATATTAGCGACGATCCTGCGACTGTGCCCAGCGATGTGCGGACTTGGTGCTCAATTGATTGCGGTACGGAGCACGTAGCACCTCCAAGATTTCCATTTACAGGAGCACCTGGGATCAAAGTGGATGTTGAGGACGATAATCCCTTGGCATACCTTGAGCTCTTTCTGACTGATGAAGTTATTACCAAAAATTGTTCTGGAGACAAATCGCTACCAGGAGCAACAAGCTGCTACCCATCAGCGCTTTTCAAGGAACAGAGAATGGGAACCGGTAACCAGAGAGGACATCTGCAAGTTTCTGGGCCTTATAATACTTCAGGGAGTGGTGGGGAAACCCCTGCAGAAATGGTACTGGACAACCAACAAATCGCTGGCCACTCCTTTTTTTGGCACCCTTATGTCGGAATACAAATTTTCACTCATAATAAAATATTTGCACTTTGCAAATAATGAAGACTTTGATGAGAGTTCTCATCCAGCCCCAAAACTGAAAAAAATTTGGGAGATTTACCAACTAATTTTGAATAATTTCCAGCAGACCTATCCTTAGCTGGATACAGTTTATCGCATCAAAGCGAGCTCGTTTTGGCATAAAGTCATTTATGCTGTGTGAATCCAGCTCTGGGTACATCTGGAATTCGGTCCTGTACACCGGGAAAGGGACCAAATTCAGCGATCGATTCAGCAGTTTTGGAATGGCAACCGCTTTGGTTCTTTCTTTGATTGAGCCATTGCTGAATCAGGGCTACTATGTCACCACAGACAATTTTTATACGTCCCCAGAACTCTATGAATTCCTTCTTCTGAACAAGACGGATGCCTATGGGACCGTTAGGCCTAACCGGCGTGACATGCCGCCAACCTTTGCCAATAAAAAACTTGGAGCAGGAGAAATAGTGGCCTGGCAGAAAGGAAAAATTATGGAAATGAGATGGTGGGACTAATAAAACGTGTGCCTTCTGAGTACCATTCACAACACCTCTACTGTAATGGTACATACCAAAGGTGGAAAAGATGTCATGAAGCCACAGGTCATGTTGGATTACAACCATACCATGGGAGGTGTGGACAGGGCTGACCAGGCCATGACCTTTTATCCTGCCATGAGGAAGCAACAAAAAAAATATTATAAAAAAAATTTCAGGCATCTTCTGATGCCTGAAAAGGCCTATGATTCATGCAGACTTTGTGTGGAAGGTTGCCGAACTCATATTTCTGAAGCAACGGCAGTAAACAGATCTGGACGTCGGGCTGCTGGCATTGTGATTCCGGAACGCCTGACTGGTCGTCACTTTATGGACCACATTCTACCAACTGAAAAGAAGACAGCACCCACAAGGATGTGTGTGGTTTGCTGCTCCAAGCGGGAAGGAAAATCCGAAAAGAAACCCGTTTCTATTGTCCCGACTGTGACGTTGGACTTTGTGCTGTACCTTGTTTAAGATTTTCCATACCCGAGACGTTTACTGACGCAATGTGACTTCTAATATTGCACCCTTGTTTGACCAAAAAAAAATTCAGTGTTTTTGATTATATTATTTATTAAAATGTATTGAATAAAAAGTATTATTATTATTAAATTATTATTTGTTATTATTTATTATATTATAATTTATGATTTTGTGTTTCACACTTTATCATACCTGAGATGTCTACTAGACTCTGGTTTGGACAGATTTAGGTGAGTTATTCCTAAGAATTGCAGGCCTACAATGTAAAACGCCAAATTTCCATGCAAAATAATGCTACAGCTTTCAGCACCTAAAATCTGAAACAATCATACCGCCAGGGAGGTTAAATATACAATAGCTTCCTTTAAACACTTCTATACCACAGGCCATCATATGACATCCTGGACTTTAAATAGAGATATCTGAATGATGCCTGCTGCAGCAGGCATCATTCAGATATCTTTTTTTCTGGCCGGCGATTCTCCGCACAGTAAAAACAATCATAGGGGTTCAGCCGCTTAAATGTTTTTACAGGCAGAGGGAGGGGATGTCCCACAGCCCTCTGGTGCATGGGCGAGCCGGAGAATGAATCGGCTGATAGCAGCCATTTACCATAGAGCTGACCGAGGGCCAGATGGTCCCCAGTCATCTCTATGGCCTTTGGAGGCCGGGCGCGACGTTATGACATCACTTCCGGCCCCGGCAGATGTAAACATTGCCGCTTTTTCGGCTTGAAAGCCGAGATCTTCTTTTTTTTCCTGATCTCAAGCTTTCCAGCTTAGAGGCGAGATCTGGGGATTTATAGACCCCAGATCTCGCTGTAAAGAGGACCTGTCATGCCCGTTTCCTAATACAAGGGATGTTTACATTCCTTATAATAGGAATAAAAGTTATCAAAAATATATATATTTTTAAACGCAAAGTGTTTACAATTAAAAAAATGTAAATAAAATAAACAAAAAAAAAAGAATGTGCCCCCGTCCCCTCGTGCTCGCATTCAGAAGAGAACGCATATTTAGGTTGCGTCCGCATATGTAAACAACGTTGAAACCACACATGTGAGGCATCGCTGTGGCCCGCGAACGTTAGAGCGAGATAAATAATTCTAGCACAAGACTTCCCCTATAACTATAAACTCAAAACCTTTAAATAATTTTAAAACGTAGCCTATGGAGATTTTTATGTATCGAAGTTTGGTGCCATTCCACGAGTGACATGTTAGGTGTCTATTTACTATAACATCATCTTTTATATTATAAAAAAATTGGGCTAACTTTACTGTTTTGTGTTTTTTTAATTCATTAAAGTGTTTTTTTTTTAAACTGCTGCGCAAATACCGTGTGACATAAAAAATTGCAATGGCTGACATTTTATTCCCTAGGGTCTCTGTTAAAAAATATATATATAATGTTTGGGGGTTCTGTGTATTTTCTAGCAAAAAAATGATGGTTCTTACATGTAGGAGAGGAATGCCAGCATTGGCCGGTATGGAAGCTCTTAAATACTCCTTATGTACCTTTTATATTTTCCTTTTATTTTATCTCTGTAGGATGCTCCATGTTTTTGTGCTCATCCAAAATAGGTTTTGCAAACAAAGATAAGAGCTTCTGTACACATTAGCAGCATGGAAGGACAGCTGAAAGGTTAATAGAATAATAATGACATTTATGCACCTGGCAAATGTATGGAGATTAAACATCTTTGGGTATCAGCAGGAGCATATTGGGAGAAAAACTGTCTTCCTGTGCATTTTACATGGGAGAACAAATTACAGGTTGAGCTGCAGAATTCACCTGTGCAATTAATCTCCTGCCAGCAAGATGCTAGAAGTGACTTTCTTTCCAAGATATACTTACCATAAGCATATGCTGCAATTTATCACCAACTATTTTTAGAAAGGATAGTAAAAGAAATGGGGCAGAAACATCAAAACATTTCATGATATGTAGAAGAAAGGCTATTGTTGCCGGCAGGGCCGGCCCTACCATGGGACCCAATGGGACCGTGGTACCAGGCGGCATTTAGGAGGGGGCGGCAGTCCGGCCGGCAAAATATTTTTATCAGACATACTTTCAATCAGTCCGGGGCAGAGAGCAGGAGCGGATGCTGGTCGGCGCCGTGGTGCGCTGTGCCTGTGCGCGGTGCCGCTGCTGTCTCCTGACCAAGACATGGTGCTGCCTGGGACCAAGAATGAAATGCTGCCCCCCCCCCCCCCCAAAAAAAAAACACGCCCACCAAAACGCCCCCACATTCATTATTTTATATCATGATAAGTAAAATTTAATTTATCAGAAAAGCAGAGTTACATGCAACAGCACCATATGCAAAATTACATGACATACCATTACGTTCAAATCCAAACCACAAACTCCAGTGTTATTTTGTGTTTATCTCATGTTAATTGGTTACAACTATATTGTTGTGTATACACTATTGAGGTCCCTAACAGCCAATTGGGGTCCTCAATCACATTATTGCCCATTTGTGCCAGAGGGGATTGAGCCAAATTCTGGGGGTTGACAGGCAGAGTGCAGGCCCAAAACTAAACTAGCAGCTCCTACGGGGGCAGTGCTACAGTTAGATGACAGGCTAGTAAATTTTTGTCAAATGACAGTAATGACAAGCTCTTACCTGCTAACACGGTAACAAACACTGGAGTCGAAGACAGGCAGCAGGGTGCAGACAGACGATCCCGCCACAAATATACAGGAGATGGTCTAATGCTGTGTGCAGACAATGATACAGGAGATGGTCAGAGACTGTGTGCAGACAATGATACAGGAGATGGTCAGAGACTGTGTGCAGACAATGATACAGGAGATGGTCAGAGACTGTGTGCAGACAATGATACAGGAGATGGTCAAAGACTGTGTGCAGACAATGATACAGGAGATGGTCAGAGACTGTGTGCAGACAATGATACAGGAGATGGTCAAAGACTGTGTGCAGACAATGATACAGGAGATGGTCAAAGACTGTGTGCAGACAATGATACAGGAGATGGTCAAAGACTGTGTGCAGACAATGATACAGGAGATGGTCAGAGACTGTGTGCAGACAATGATACAGGAGATGGTCAGAGACTGTGTGCAGACAATGATACAGGAGATGGTCAGAGACTGTGTGCAGACAATGATACAGGAGATGGTCAGAGACTGTGTGCAGACAATGATACAGGAGATGGTCAGAGACTGTGTGCAGACAATGATACAGGAGATGGTCAGAGACTGTGTGCAGACAATGATACAGGAGATGGTCAAAGACTGTGTGCAGACAATGATACAGGAGATGGTCAGAGACTGTGTGCAGACAATGATACAGGAGATGGTTTTATTGTGGTAATGACAAGGTCTTACCTTCTAACACGGTAAACACTGGAGCCACAGAAAGACAGCAGGGTGCAGACAGGCGATCCTGCCACACACAGTAAGACTCTGCCACGCCAGCCGGCTCCCGCATTATTGGGTTTGATTGACAGCAGCAGGGCCAATGGCTGCGCTGCTATCAATCTATCCAATCAGGACCAGAGACACCGTCTGTGGAGCTCGTGTGCTCGTCCCCGTTGCGGGAAAAACCAGGCTCAGGTAAGTAAAAGGGAGGCTGCTGCATCAAAGGAGGTTTTTTACCTTAATGCATAGAATGCATTAAGGTAAGAAACCTTGAGACCCCTTTCACACGCCCATAGCGTTGGCGGTAAAATATCGGTAAAACGCCGCTATTTTACTGTCGGATTTGCGGCACATTTCACCCACTAGCAGGGCGCTTTAACCCCCGCTAGTGGCCGAGAAAGGGTTAAAATCGCCCCCAAGGAGTGGAGGAGTGGTGTATACAGCGCTCCTAAAGTGACCCAAAGATGCTGCTTGCAGGACTTTTTTTAACATCCTGCAAGCGCAGCACCCCAGTGTGAAAGCTTTTTAGCGCTAAAATGCCTGTAATGCACCTCAGTGTTTTTATGCAGTTTTGTTAGACCCCTTTCACACTGGAGGCGTTTTTCAGGCGCTTTTGGGCTTAAAATACCGCCTGTAAAGCGCCTCCCCTGCAGTCCCAGTGTGAAAGCCTGAGTGCTTTCACACTGGGATGATGCGCTGGCAGGACGTTAAAAAAAAGTCCTGCAGGCTTGATTTTTAGGGCGGTGGAGGAGCGGTGTATTAATGGGTAGCGTTGCTAAAGCACCTGCAAAGTGCTTCGGCAGCAGCGATACACGGGCACATTTAACCCTTTCTTCAGCCACTAGCGGGGCTTAAATGCGCCCCACTAGCGGCCGAATAGCGCCGCTAAAACTACGGTAAAGCGCCGCTAAAACTAGCAGTGTTTTACCGTCAATGCCCACCCGCCCCCGTGTGAAAGCAGCCTAATGCCGCGTACACACGATCGTGATTCACGGCGGTAAAAAAAACGCAGTGAATCATGACAGGAAAAACGAGGGAACGGCTTGTTCCCCCACACACGACCGTTTTTCCCGTCATTTTTTCTCATGTCGAGAAAAACGACCGTGTGTAGGCTCCGTGGCAGTGTTTCCCTATGGGAAAACTGCCGCGGAAAAAAATGACGGGAAAAACTACGAGAAAAATTAGAGCATGTTCTAATTTTTCTCGTCATGATTAATGCCGTTTTTCCCGTCGTGAAAAATGACAAAAAGCCCACACACGGTCGTTTTTCTTGTTAAAATTTTTTTTTAATTTTTCACGACGGGAAAAATGATCGTGTGTACGCGGCATTAATGTTTTTTTAAATTGTGTTTTTGTGCTGTACATACAGGGCAGGCAATGGCATCCTGAGAAGAACATGTGCCATATGCCACCTCTACTGACAATGATCTATCCTGCACAGAGAGGGAGTTGAAATAAAATTCATGACACACGACCATTGCATCTTGATTAGAAACCAAGAAAACAATACAAATCATTTTATAGTTTGCATTTTTTTAACCACTTGCTTACTGGGCACATAACCCCCTTCCTGCCCAGGCGAAATTTCAGGTTTCAGCACTGTCACGCTTTGAATAACAATTGCGCGGTCGTGCGACGTGGCTCCCAAACAAAATTGATGTCCTTTTTCCCCACAAATAGAGCTTTCTTTTGGTGGTATTTGATCATTTCTGCGGTTTTTATTTTTTGCGCTATAAACAAAAAAAGAGCGTAAATTTTGAAAAAAACACTATATTTTTTACTTTTTGCTATAATATCCGAATTTTTTTTTTTTATATATTTTTTTTTTCTCAGTTTAGGCCGATACGTATTTTTCTACATATTTTAGTTAAAAAAAATTGAAATAAGCGTATAATGATTGGTTTGCGCAAAAGTTATAGCGCCTACAAAATAGGGGATGGAATTATGACATTTTTTTTATTTATTTTTTTTCCTAGTAGTGGCGGCGATCTGTGATTTTTATTGTGATTGCGACATTATGGTGGACACTTCTGACACATTTTTGGGACCATTCACATTTATACAGCGATCCTTGCTATAAATATGCACTGATTACTGTATAAATGTGACTGGCAGGGAAGGGGTTAACACTAGGGGGCGGGAAGGTGTTAAATGTGTTCCCTGCTAGGTGATTCTTACTGTGGGGGGAGGGGACTGACTGGGGGAGGTGACCGATGGTTGTCCCTATGTACAAGGGACACAGCATCAGTCTCCTCTCCCTGACAGGACATGGATCTCTGTGTTTACACACAGAGATCCACGTCCCTGGCTCTGTGACAGCCGATCGCGGGTACCTGGCGGACATCGTGGCCGCCAGGCACGCGCATCGGCACCCGCGTGACACGGCGGGCACAGCTTTTCCCCGATGTGCGGCGGCGCGCATCGCGGAAGTAAACAGGAGGACGTCAATGGACGCCCTCCCGGCAATTGAGCGCCGCGCTGTAGACGTCATTTGTCTATTGCACGGGCACGAAGTGGTTAAAAGAATAAAGTTTTGCTTTAAATTACAGGGAAAACATGGGTACAATACAAGGATCATCATCAGCCACATTAAAAATCCCACTAACTCACCCTTTTTATCAGATAGGCAGAGAGGCAGCCCAGGCTCAGCTCACACTGTCACCGTCCAGGGCACAGCCAGTCAGCCACAGCAGAATTCCTCAGAGTCCCACTCTGAATCCCATTCCCAACTCTCATGCAGGAGATGGCAGATGGATGAGGTGTGTGGGCGGAGCAATATTGATTGGCGCGGAGGCTGAGCGCTGTGAATGCTGGGGCGGCCGTGGCCTCCTGACGTCACTGGTTGCTAGGCGACGGTCGGGACTCGGCACTCGGCAGGCAATGAATTATAGCAGCCAGACAGTGCAGCCAGGAGACAGCAGCAGCACCGCGCACAGGCACAGCGCACCACGGCGCCGACCGGCATCCGCTCCTGCTCTCTGCCCCGGACTGATTGAAAGTATGTCTGATAAAAATATTTTGCCGGCCGGACTGCCGCCCCCTCCTAAATGCCGCCTGGTACCACGGTCCCATTGGGTCCCATGGTAGGGCCGGCCCTGCTCCTGGCTGCACTGTCTGGCTGCTATAATTCATTGCCTGCCGAGTGCCGAGTCCCGACCGTCGCCTAGCAACCAGTGACGTCAGGAGGCCACGGCCGCCCCAGCATTCACAGCGCTCAGCCTCCGCGCCAATCAATATTGCTCCGCCCACACACCTCATCCATCTGCCATCTCCTGCATGAGGGTTGGGAATGGGATTCAGAGTGGGACTCTGAGGAATTCTGCTGTGGCTGACTGGCTGTGCCCTGGACGGTGACAGTGTGAGCTGAGCCTGGGCTGCCTCTCTGCCTATCTGATAAAAAGGGTGAGTTAGTGGGATTTTTAATGTGGCTGATGATGATCCTTGTATTGTACCCATGTTTTCCCTGTAATTTAAAGCAAAACTTTATTCTTTTAACCACTTCGTGCCCGTGCAATAGACAAATGACGTCTACAGCGCAGCGCTCAATTGCCGGGAGGGCGTCCATTGACGTCCTCCTGTTTACTTCCGCGATGCGCGCCGCCGCACATCGGGGAAAAGCTGTGCCCGCCGTGTCACGCGGGTGCCGATGCGCGTGCCTGGCGGCCACGATGTCCGCCAGGTACCCGCGATCGGCTGTCACAGAGCCAGGGACGTGGATCTCTGTGTGTAAACACAGAGATCCATGTCCTGTCAGGGAGAGGAGACTGATGCTGTGTCCCTTGTACATAGGGACAACCATCGGTCACCTCCCCCAGTCAGTCCCCTCCCCCCACAGTAAGAATCACCTAGCAGGGAACACATTTAACACCTTCCTCGCCCCCTAGTGTTAACCCCTTCCCTGCCAGTCACATTTATACAGTAATCAGTGCATATTTATAGCAAGGATCGCTGTATAAATGTGAATGGTCCCAAAAATGTGTCAGAAGTGTCCACCATAATGTCGCAATCACAATAAAAATCACAGATCGCCGCCACTACTAGGAAAAAAAATAAATTAAAAAAATGTCATAATTCCATCCCCTATTTTGTAGGCGCTATAACTTTTGCGCAAACCAATCATTATACGCTTATTTCAATTTTTTTTAACTAAAATATGTAGAAAAATACGTATCGGCCTAAACTGAGAAAAAAAAATATATAAAAAAAAAAAAATTCGGATATTATAGCAAAAAGTAAAAAATATAGTGTTTTTTTCAAAATTTACGCTCTTTTTTTGTTTATAGCGCAAAAAATAAAAACCGCAGAAATGATCAAATACCACCAAAAGAAAGCTCTATTTGTGGGGAAAAAGGACATCAATTTTGTTTGGGAGCCACGTCGCACGACCGCGCAATTGTTATTCAAAGCGTGACAGTGCTGAAACCTGAAATTTCGCCTGGGCAGGAAGGGGGTTATGTGCCCAGTAAGCAAGTGGTTAAAAAAATGCAAACTATAAAATGATTTGTATTGTTTTCTTGGTTTCTAATCAAGATGCAATGGTCGACTCGTGTGTCATGAATTTTATTTCAACTCCCTCTCTGTGCAGGATAGATCATTGTCAGTAGAGGTGGCATATGGCACATGTTCTTCTCAGGATGCCATTGCCTGCCCTGTATGTACAGCACAAAAACACAATTTAAAAAAACATTAATGCCGCGTACACACGATCATTTTTCCCGTCGTGAAAAATTAAAAAAAATTTTTAACAAGAAAAACGACCGTGTGTGGGCTTTTTGTCATTTTTCACGACGGGAAAAACGGCATTAATCATGACGAGAAAAATTAGAACATGCTCTAATTTTTCTCGTAGTTTTTCCCGTCATTTTTTTCCGCGGCAGTTTTCCCATAGGGAAACACTGCCACGGAGCCTACACACGGTCGTTTTTCTCGACATGAGAAAAAATGACGGGAAAAACGGTCGTGTGTGGGGGAACAAGCCGTTCCCTCGTTTTTCCTGTCATGATTCACTGCGTTTTTTTTACCGCCGTGAATCACGATCGTGTGTACGCGGCATTAGGCTGCTTTCACACGGGGGCGGGTGGGCATTGACGGTAAAACACTGCTAGTTTTAGCGGCGCTTTACCGTAGTTTTAGCGGCGCTATTCGGCCGCTAGTGGGGCGCATTTAAGCCCCGCTAGTGGCTGAAGAAAGGGTTAAATGTGCCCGTGTATCGCTGCTGCCGAAGCACTTTGCAGGTGCTTTAGCAACGCTACCCATTAATACACCGCTCCTCCACCGCCCTAAAAATCAAGCCTGCAGGACTTTTTTTTAACGTCCTGCCAGCGCATCATCCCAGTGTGAAAGCACTCAGGCTTTCACACTGGGACTGCAGGGGAGGCGCTTTACAGGCGGTATTTTAAGCCCAAAAGCGCCTGAAAAACGCCTCCAGTGTGAAAGGGGTCTAACAAAACTGCATAAAAACACTGAGGTGCATTACAGGCATTTTAGCGCTAAAAAGCTTTCACACTGGGGTGCTGCGCTTGCAGGATGTTAAAAAAAGTCCTGCAAGCAGCATCTTTGGGTCACTTTAGGAGCGCTGTATACACCACTCCTCCACTCCTTGGGGGCGATTTTAACCCTTTCTCGGCCACTAGCGGGGGTTAAAGCGCCCTGCTAGTGGGTGAAATGTGCCGCAAATCCGACAGTAAAATAGCGGCGTTTTACCGATATTTTACCGCCAACGCTATGGGCGTGTGAAAGGGGTCTCAAGGTTTCTTACCTTAATGCATTCTATGCATTAAGGTAAAAAACCTCCTTTGATGCAGCAGCCTCCCTTTTACTTACCTGAGCCTGGTTTTTCCCGCAACGGGGACGAGCACACGAGCTCCACAGACGGTGTCTCTGGTCCTGATTGGATAGATTGATAGCAGCGCAGCCATTGGCCCTGCTGCTGTCAATCAAACCCAATAATGCGGGAGCCGGCTGGCGTGGCAGAGTCTTACTGTGTGTGGCAGGATCGCCTGTCTGCACCCTGCTGTCTTTCTGTGGCTCCAGTGTTTACCGTGTTAGAAGGTAAGACCTTGTCATTACCACAATAAAACCATCTCCTGTATCATTGTCTGCACACAGTCTCTGACCATCTCCTGTATCATTGTCTGCACACAGTCTCTGACCATCTCCTGTATCATTGTCTGCACACAGTCTTTGACCATCTCCTGTATCATTGTCTGCACACAGTCTCTGACCATCTCCTGTATCATTGTCTGCACACAGTCTCTGACCATCTCCTGTATCATTGTCTGCACACAGTCTCTGACCATCTCCTGTATCATTGTCTGCACACAGTCTTTGACCATCTCCTGTATCATTGTCTGCACACAGTCTCTGACCATCTCCTGTATCATTGTCTGCACACAGTCTCTGACCATCTCCTGTATCATTGTCTGCACACAGTCTCTGACCATCTCCTGTATCATTGTCTGCACACAGTCTTTGACCATCTCCTGTATCATTGTCTGCACACAGTCTTTGACCATCTCCTGTATCATTGTCTGCACACAGTCTCTGACCATCTCCTGTATCATTGTCTGCACACAGTCTCTGACCATCTCCTGTATCATTGTCTGCACACAGTCTCTGACCATCTCCTGTATCATTGTCTGCACACAGTCTTTGACCATCTCCTGTATCATTGTCTGCACACAGTCTTTGACCATCTCCTGTATCATTGTCTGCACACAGTCTCTGACCATCTCCTGTATCATTGTCTGCACACAGTCTCTGACCATCTCCTGTATCATTGTCTGCACACAGTCTCTGACCATCTCCTGTATCATTGTCTGCACACAGTCTCTGACCATCTCCTGTATCATTGTCTGCACACAGCATTTGACCATCTCCTGTATATTTGTGGCGGGATCGTCTGTCTGCACCCTGCTGCCTGTCTTCGACTCCAGTGTTTGTTACCGTGTTAGCAGGTAAGAGCTTGTCATTACTGTCATTTGACAAAAATTTACTAGCCTGTCATCTAACTGTAGCACTGCCCCCGTAGGAGCTGCTAGTTTAGTTTTGGGCCTGCACTCTGCCTGTCAACCCCCAGAATTTGGCTCAATCCCCTCTGGCACAAATGGGCAATAATGTGATTGAGGACCCCAATTGGCTGTTAGGGACCTCAATAGTGTATACACAACAATATAGTTGTAACCAATTAACATGAGATAAACACAAAATAACACTGGAGTTTGTGGTTTGGATTTGAACGTAATGGTATGTCATGTAATTTTGCATATGGTGCTGTTGCATGTAACTCTGCTTTTCTGATAAATTAAATTTTACTTATCATGATATAAAATAATGAATGTGGGGGCGTTTTGGTGGGCGTGTTTTTTTTGGGGGGGGGGGCAGCATTTCATTCTTGGTCCCAGGCAGCACCATGTCTTGGTCCGGCGCTGGTTGCCGGGCTTGGCTTACACAACAGACATACCAGAAAATAACAAAATATGAAAAAAGTTTTCAAGTATTGCTCCAAACTATTTACAGAATGTACCATTTCATATAAATCTAACAGCAATATAGCCATTGGTCAAGGTCAGGACTGCTGTCAAGTCCTACTCTGGGCAACAGCCAAAAATGACCCTAATGCCGCGTACACACGACCGTTTTTATTGTCATTGAAAAAAACGACGTTTTTCTCGACGTGATTCTTCTCAAGCCTGCCTTGCCTACACACTATCATGAAAAAAAATGCTAGAGCAAAGTGCGGTGACGTACGAAATGTACGACCGGACTATAAAGGGGAAGTTCCATTCGGATGGTGCCACCCTTTGGGCTACTTTTGCTGATCCTCGTGTTAGTAAAGTTTGGTGAGAGACGATTCGTGCTTTTCAGCCTCGTGCTCTTTAGTCCGTTACAGCGTGGCGAATGTGCTATCTCCATTACGAACACTAGTTTTACCAGAACGAGCGCTCCCGTCTCATCACTTGCTTCTGAGCATGCGCGTTTTTTTCACTTTGTTAAAGCCTACACACGACCGTTTTTCATGACGAGAAAAGCGACGACGTGAAAAACGACGAGAAAAATTAGAGCATGTTCCAAATTTTTAATGGCCATTTTCCACGTCGTGAAAAATGCTCTGGAGCCCACACACGATCGTTTTTAATGACCAAATAAAAAAATGTAATTTTTCTCATCATGAAAAACGGTCATGTGTACGCGGCATTACAGTGGGGCTTCCCCATGCTGCAAGGTGTAAATACTTGTTAGATCTTGGTGAAGAGGAATCAACTCTGATGCCTCGTACACACGACCAGGTTTCCCGGCGGTAAAAAGTCCGCCGGGAAACCCAAGGGGAAAACCAAGAACTTGCTCGGTAACTTTTTCACCCTACACACGCCCGGGTTTCCCGGCAGGAAAACTGCCATGAGAGCTTTGGTCGGGAAACCCGGCCGTGTGTATGCTCCATTGCAGTGTTTCCCATAGGAAAACTTCCGGCTTAAAAAACGCCGGGAATCCCGGCAGGAAAAAAGAGAACATGTCATTTTTCCCAGCGGTTTTCCTGTCGGGAAAACTGCGATGGAGCATACACATGGCCGGGGATTCGTGGCCAAAAGCTCTCATGGCAGTTTTCCTGCTGGGAAAACCGGTCGTGTGTACGAGGCATAATACTTAAAGTGGTTGTAAACCCACTTAGACAACTTGCACCTACAGGTAAGCCTAGATTAAGGCTTAACTGTAGGTGCAAGAAATATCTCCTTAACCTGCACGGTTAAGGAGATATTTGCTATAAACACAACACCGATGACGTCACACGCATGCGCACTAGCGGGCCGGCATCATTGCCGGTTTTCTGAATGGGATCTTGCCGGCCCGAGCGCGCATGCGTGTGACGTCATCGCCGCTCCGGCCAATCACAGCGTCGGAGCGGCGATACACTGACGGCAGTGACAGGACATCGAGGCAAGATGGCGGCGGCGGCGGAGGGGAACAAGGAGCAGTTCGGGGGCTTCGATCTCAGGTAAGTCATTCATAATGAGCTAGTATGCTATGCATACTAGCTCATTATGCCTTTCTTTTGCAGGGTTTTTAAAAAAAACAAAAAAAAACATGGGTTTACTTCCTCTTTAGTTTACCTTTTTCCTTGCTCTTGCGGGCTTCCATCAACACTGTGACCAGTCCTGTGAACTTGTTTCCCATTGCTGCTCTCTGACGCCTTTCCTTACAATTTCCTTACAATGCAGGACCAGCATTATTCCTTTACCCCTAGGCTAAACAAGCATTTAAACCGTGCCGGGTAGCCCCTTCAAGGGTATATTCTTTTATTTCTCAAGCCTCGTACACACGGCCGAGAATCTCGTCAAGAAAAAACACGTTGTTTTTCTTGACGAGATTCTTGGACAAGAAACTTGTCCCGACCGAGTGTACACACGCTCCTTTCAAAGAACCCGCGGTTCTTTGAATGGAGCGAACGCGGTGACGTAATCGACTACGACGAGCGTGCGCTCGTCACATTTGATGCCGTTGCCGCCATCTTGCTACACCCTACCTATGCCTAGGAAGCTACTGCGTATGCGTTGAAGTAATTTTGAGCATGCGCGGGCTTCCCGGAGGACAGGTTAGTGTACACACACACACTTTTCTCGTAGAGAAACCTGCTGACAAGAATCTCGACGAGAAAAAAGAGAGCAGGTTCTCTATTTTTCTCGTTGAGATTCTTGTCGGTTTTCTTGACGAGAAACATGATAGTCGCGTACACACGACCGATTTACTCGGCAAGAAAGCTCTGCCAGCAAGTTTCTTGCTGGTTCTTGCAGAGAAACTCGGTCATGTGTACAAGGCTTTAGAGTTCAGCTTTAAAGATCTTCATTTCATGTCTGTTTTTTGTTTTCAATTTTATTTTATTTTGCTGCACCACTGTTACATACCAGGCCATGTACTACCATCTTCTTCTATGATGTTATTTGGATTCATGGTGGAGGGGGGAAGGTTGCAATGAGGAGAAGAACAGTTTTAGAATAAAGGTCTCCTTTAAACGTTTTGCATGTTCAGTTAAAATCAGCTAAATGCATTCCATGTACACTATATTGCCAAAAGTATTGGGACACCTGCCTTTACACGCACATGAACTTTAATGGCATCCCGGTCTTAGTCCGTAGGGTTAAATATGGAGTTGGCCCACCCTTTGCAGATATAACAGCTTCAACTCTTCTGGGAAGACTGTCCACAAAGTTTAGGAGTGTGTCTATGGGAATGTCCAACCATTCTTCCAGAAGCGCATTTGTGAGGTCAGGCACTGATGTGGAAGAAAAGGCCTGGCTCGCAGTCTCCGCCCTAATTCATCAGCAGGCCAGTCATGTTCCTCCACCCCAAGCCCATGTCTTTATGGACCTTGCTTTATGCTTTGGTGTGCAGTCATGTTGGAACAGGAAGGGACCATCCCCAAACTGTTCCCACAAGGTTGGGAGCATGAAATTGTCCAAAACGTCTTAGTATGCTGACGCCTTAAGAGTTCCCTTCACTGGAACTAAGGGGCCAAGCCCAACCCCTGAAAAACAGCCCCACACCAAAATCCCCCCTCCACAAAAGGATTTGGACCAGTGCACAAAGCAAGGTCCATAAAGACATGGATGAGCGAGTCTGGGGTAGAGGAACTTGACTGGCCTGCACAGAGTCCTGACCTGAACCCGATAGAACACCTTTGGGAGGAATTAGAGTGGAGACTGCGAGCCAGGCCTTCTCATCCACATCAGTGCCTGACCTCACAAATGTGCTTCTGGAAGAAATGTCAAACAGTTCCATAGACACACTCCTAAACCTTGTGGACAGCCTTCCCAGAGGAGTTGAAGCTGTTATAGCTGCAAAGGGTGGGCCAACTCAATATTGAACCCTATGGACTAAGACTGGGATGCCATTAAAATTTATGTGCGTGTAAAGGCATGTGTCCCAATACTTTTGGTAATATAGTGGACATCAAAACAAATGGTGTGCAAAGTTTGTTTCCTTTAGAGAGCAAGCACAGACTGACTTTTCAGCAAGGTACAGAAAAGGTCCCTTTTTCTCTCTGTAGAAGCAGTGGTCTCTTTGCAGAGGTCCAGCACGCCTCAGACCTATACCACTACAGTCAAGAAATCTCATGTTTCCTGTAAACTGGAAAACTCTAGCTTTGACTCGGTGGAGGGGTATTAGTTTTAAATGGCATCCCAGCACACCCACCACTTGTGAGCCACTGTGCATTGTGGTGCATGGTGTTAATTAGTGCAAATCCATTTTTCTGTGAATTAAAGATGCGCATCCAGCCCATGCAAAATGAATGTACAAAATTAAATAATTTTAATACTGTGCCAACCCTAAAAATTATATATAATGATGAAAAGCAGCCAAACACCAAAATCAGACAGGATGATAAAGTATGTATATGTTATAAAGTGTGGCGCTAAATAAAAAAGGTGAGAAATCTTAATATGTATAAATATCAAAGTACACAGTGAAGTGTGATGTTAAATATAAGATGTGCAACACAAAAATTGTTTACACAAAAGAACCAACAAAAGTATTGTAAGTGATACTAAATGGTATCCACCGTGGTCCGCCCGTGGTGATACAGCACACATAGACCACTGATAATCAAACCAGTGCACTAGTAAATGATGCATAAAAGGATGAATGTTAATGACAATAAAACAAAATTATTTTTGAAAGCAGACTCATGTAGGTCATCACAGGTGAGTGCGTGTCCTTAAAATGCCATGCAGCGATATCAAATAAAGTTCAGAAAATCGGGATCCAATAGAAAACTTGCATCAACTGCAGGATATATAGGAAGGTGAGTGCATCAGATGATCTATGCAGACATATGAAGTATATAACATCACCCGGGAGTGACTTCACCTTGGGCCAATAAGGGATAAATGGGTACTCTTACCAGCCAGAGTGGATCCAGCACACCATACGGCGGTGGATCATCAGAGCTTTGTCCACTCTATGGACAGAGGGAGCAACAGGGATCTGTAGAACACCTCCTCCTAATACTGACGACACTCCTGGTCCATGTCTCCAAGCCAAAGGGAAGATCCAGATATCAGGCAGCAATTACATCAAATTGCAATGACCATGTAAAAAAGGAATACCCCAGTTAAAGTCTGTTAAGACGAAACCGGTCGGGTTTATACGCCAGCTCCAGCTGTCCATACCATGCTGCTTTCCTGTATTTGGATTTTTATTGATGCTCAACTGCCTGAACTTTTATGGATTTCGAATAAATCTTTTTTTGGATTTACACTATGCGGATTAATTTTCCTTTTTTACATGGTCATTACAATTTGATGTGATTGCTGCCTGATATCTGGATCTTCCCTTTGGCTTGGAGACATGGACCAGGAGTGTCATCAGTATTAGGAGGAGGTGTTCTACAGATCCCTGTTGCTCCCTCTGTCCATAGAGTGGACAAAGCTCTGATAATCCACCGCCGTATGGTGTGCTGGATCCACTCTGGCTGGTAAGAGAACAGATTTATCCCCTATTGGCCCAAGGTGAAGGCACTCCCGGGTGATGTTATATAAATCATATGTCTGCATAGATCATCTGATCCACTCATCTTCTTATATATCCTGCAGTTGATGCAAGTTTTCTACTGGATCCTGATTTTCTGAACTTTATTTGATATCGCTGCATGGCATTTTAAGGACACGCACTCACCTATGATGACCTACAGTACATGAGTCTGCTTTCAAAAATAATTTTGTTTTATTGTCATTAACATTCTTCCTTTTATGCATCATTTACTAGTGCACTGGTTTGATTATCAGTAGTCTATGTGTGCTGTATCACCACGGGCGGACCGCGGTGGATACCATTTAGTATCACTTACAATACTTTTGTTGGTTCTTTTGTGTAAACAATTTTTGTGTTGCACATCTTATATTTAACATCACACTTCACTGTGTGTTTTGATATCTATACATATTAAGGTTTCTCACCTTTTTTATTTAGCGCCACACTTTATAACATATACAAAATGAATGTACAACCTTAACACAAAAGGGGGAAATCAATAAAGCTTTTATGGTGGTAATCCCTCCTGGTATTGTATTGTGCCAAATTCATGGAGCATCCGAGACACTTTTTATTTCTGACCATGACTTGTGCACCATATTCAGTTAGTTCTTAAATGCGCCACTTTTATATTGTGGCACAGCGAATGTGCCAAATTCAAAATAAAATACCAACAATTATGGTAATTAAGACCAACTTTATTTTGGCGAACACTGGAACATGCATAGGATGCATTAAGGTGAAAAAACTGTGCTAGCAGATCTTCGTTATCAGTTGTAAACTAGTTGAACACTGTCTGTCCTAGCAAATGGTTAAATATTCAGAAGTTGGGCTTTTTGTATTGTATGTTATTGAATAGTGATGGGATTTATGTTTATTATGAGTAATATGTCTTACGTGATGTATATGTTTGTATTGAAGTATGTTGAAATATTATTTTCTTTGCAAAAACTATGAAAATTTCAATAAAATTTGATTAAAAACAAAATGTAAATTGTTTGGGCTAATAGGCAAGGGGGTGTAAAAATGAATAAAAAAAATAGTAAGGGGGGGTCGCTACTACCCAGGGGAACAAGTACCAAAGCTAGGAGATCCAATGCGACCAGGATCAGTGATTTTTTTAGCACTGGCATTTACAAATGAAAATAGAGTTTTAAATTGCTGGCAAAGGATATCTCCTGTTTTTTAAAAGAAAAAATGGCATACAGACTCCAAAGGTCACCCAAAATACATAACAGACCCCAAAGGGTATGATATATATTGTGGGGGAAACTTTGGAGGGGTCCGTTTTTATTTTTTAAAGGAATCCGGCACTGCAGTTTTCCTTTTCGGAAAAGTAAAATGTAATTTTTTTCTTTGTAAATGTCAATTTTGCCGTAGCACATCCTAGCAAGAATGAGAATGTTTTTTGCGTAGACTTCCCCTCCCTCCCTTTTATGGAATGTTCAGTACTTGCCGCCGAAATTGTGTTTTCAGCGCGATGGGATCGCGCTTGAAATCAGCGCTCAAGGCTGTGATTCTCGCGCTCGCGGCCCCCACGAGATGCCGCGCATCCATTGGAATCCATTGGGGGCGGCGAGCGGGAGGAGCAACAGAGCTCGTCGCTGGCTCCCGCGACGGGACTCGCAGGTGTCAATCTCGCCGCTAACAGCGGTGAGATTGACACAATATCGGTGGCACCTACTGTATAGACTCTGTAATGTTGCCAGTTATTTCTACAAGTCCTCTGCTTCTATAGTGTAGCACTACCCCCGTAGGAGTTGCTGATATCTGGGTCCCAACTGCTGCACAGCCAGTCACAAAGCATTTCCTTAATAATCTCAAACATAGAAAATCAGTCCTTGGCTTGTTTTTGTTGTTTTTATTAGGGGATGATAACTTGGATGGGGTAGGGAATTATGGGATGCCCAACTTGAAAAACGTCCAGAACATAGGACAAGGGACAACTTCCTATTCACAAAGGATCCTCTTCTTCCATCCTCCTGCACAAACTTGGTTCCTTCATGTACAGCTCCTGCTGATGCATTTCTGAGGGAACTAACAGTTTTAGCCAGTTCAGCAAAGGCCCATTACAGGCAGGGACTCCAAACCCTTTTTGACACAGTAGCATAAATGGAGTGAACAGCAAACACACATCCTTCTGCCTTCCTGTGGCCACTGATCTCAGTTCCACTTACTTGCAGAATGTTAGCCCACCTAGCTGAAACCAGCCGCACCTGGCTGTTTTCCAATTCAGTCCTCCTGACGGGCTCTCTGCCCCAGTCCTGCCCGACTGACACACACACATGGAGATTTCCCCAGAGCAAGAGATCTGCTACAACTGACAGTCTATCTTTGTCTATCCCTGCACAGTGCTGATCTACTCACTGTCTCCCCTTGCTCTCTCCCGCTGCCTCTCCGGCATGAATTCCTCCAACTGCCTCCTGTGTTGGGATCCTTCCAGGCCAGCCTCCCGAGCTTCAGTCTGAGGGGAAACCCCCTCCCCCTGGTGCGGGTACCTCAAGGGCCACCTACAGCCTCTCCTCAGCACCGCTTCTCCATCTTCCACCTATGGGTTATCCCAGTTCCCTGCCAGGCTCACTCCTGGGGATTGGCTGAGAACCCATAAATATTCAAGGTAGCTCGTCCTCACCTCCACACACTATTTTCTGAACGTTCTCCAGCTTTCCAGATACCAGGGGGAGGCACCAGAGAGCTGCCAGGATGAATCATCCAGCCCTGGCCTCTAATGGCCCTGACCCAGATTCAGTGACTCCCTGGGCCAGAAATGCTTTTTCCTACACTCACTTCTAGTAGCACACACTAGAGGGTTCTACAGTAGAATGTATGGTTTGGGGATCTGTACTGAATTTCCTAAATCTGTAATTTATCAGTGCACGTGAGCTATGGAAAGCTTGTTTAAATGAGAATGAGAGCTGGCTCACAGCAGCAAAAGGTTAATAAATGTACAGAAAGCTTACCGAGAGCTAAAATTAATGTTTAACAGACATTACAAATGGACTTTAATATGAAGCAGAAGAAAATCATGTGGAAACCCAAGATAAATATAAAAATGCCACAAATTCCGCTGCCTTGCTTGGAAATGGTACTGTTAATCCATTGATCTGTCCAACTGCAAACACGGGAGATTCACTGATAGATAAGCATATCAAACTGTACTCGGATGGATTTCTTCCTAGCAGCCTCACAGCTGAGGTAAATGAAGAATGAAGGTTCCTCAGCAGACACGGTACTCCTGACAGCGCCAATGTTTCTGCAGGTTGCTTGGTTATTATAACATCCTAATTTTAGAATCTCACTAACATTATAATCTTCTTTTTTTTTTTAAAGCAATGTTTCAGATTTAGGCAGAAAACAATGGGTTGAATCACTCCTCTCACACATCATTTCTCCACCAGGGAGTCAAAGCAATCCAACGAGTCCACAATATGGTCTGTTTCCCATGAGCTTCAGCTTGTATAACAGCAGAGCTTTAATGAAACTTTCAGCAAGGTATTGCAAAGCTTTTGACAAGCTTTGATCAGCTTTCTCAAAATCTTTAAAGCTCCTGCTTGAAAATGTTGCATACAGATCTTAATGTAAGTTCTGACTGTCACTTTAAACAAGCTGCTAGCAGGCTTCTGCAAGCTTTCAACAAGCTTCACGTAGTGCTGAAGCGTGCTAGCAGCTTGTTTAAAAGTGGCAATCAGCACTGATATTTGGATCTGTGTTCAGCAATTACAAACTGGAACTAAAGGACGCTTTTAGAGTAGGATTAGACATGCATCTAAATCTCCGTTGTCTCTGAAGCCCGATCTGCGCTCGGATCACACTCCTCACTGCCTGTTTTCATTTAATTTAGTCCGACAAACGCACTGCAACCACATGCATTGCACGTGGCTGCATCCGCGATTGCCCACGATCACAGCAGGGCCGTGGTTCACGTCCTGTCAGAGGAGAGGAGACCGATGTGTGTTCCCAGTACAGAGGAACACAGATCGGTCTCCTCCTGTTGTGAGTCCCCTCCCCCTACAGTTAGAATCACTCCCTAGGGAACATATTTAACCCCATGATCGCCCCCTAGTGTTAACCCCTTCCCGGCCAGTCACATTTACACAGTAATCAGTGCAGTTTTAAAGCACTAATCGCTGTTTAAATGTGAATGGTCCTAAAATAGCGTCAAAAGTGTCCGATATGTCCGTTGCAATGTCACGTCACAATAAAAATCGCAGATCACCGCTATTACTAGTAAAAAATTTAAAATAAATAAAAATGCAATAAATCTATCCCCTATTTTGTAGATGCTATAACTTTTGTGCAAACCAATCAATATACACTTATTGCAATTTTTTTTACCAAAAATATGTAGAAGAATACATATCAGCCTAAACTGAGGAAATTATTATTTTTTTTAAATTGTGATATTTATTAAATCAAAAAGTAAAAAATATTGTGTTTTTTTCAAAATTGTCGTTCTTCTTTTGTTTATAGCGCAAAAAATAAAAACCGCAGAGGTGATCAAATACCACCAAACAAATGCTCTATTTGTGGGGAAGAAAAACATAAAGATTTCATTTGGGTACAGTGTTGCAGGACTGCGCAATTGTCATTCAAAGTGCGACAGCGCTGAAAACTAAAAATTGGTCTGGGCAGAAAGGGGGTGAAAATGCCCTGTATTGAAGTGGTTAAACCAGTTACAGCAACTATTTTCTTTTCTTTTGAGATAAAGGTTTTACATATACATGAATAAAAGCTGATTATTGTAAGCAACCCTGTCAATGTTAAATGGTTTAGCTTAATCCTCTAACTGTCCTTTTTCGTGACAACTTGGTCTGTTAAAGGAAGTTGTAAATGTAATAAATGTTTGTTTTTCGGTTGAATGCCACTTTATACTAAACCTATGTTACTTGGTGTTAAGCAGCATTGTCATATAAATACAGAAACCATAAAACACCAACGTCTACCTTAGCTTTTTCATGCCAGCATCTAAATCTGAATCCAATAAAAATAACCAATCAAATATGAGCTGTGCTTGTGTAGCGCCCTGCTCCTGATGATCAGGCGCTATATTTAAATCTAGTGGGTATCTGAGCTACTTACTGGCTCAGATCTGATTATGAAGGCTAAATTTGCCTATGTTTCGGCTGTGGCTGGCTGTGTTGGGAGGACTTCCCACTGTTTACCTGTAGGTGGCGGTACTACCACAGGCCAGTGTTGGAACGCAACCAAGCCAGAGCGGATTGGGTGTCTTTCCCCGGGAACAGCTCAGTGGGAGTGGTCTCCCCGCTGAGCATGCTGGGGAAGGGTACTTAAGGGGCAGATGCCATTGTTCTGGGCTTGTTTGCCATGTGGCCCTCCTGGCCCAAGGCGTGTGTTACTGCCTGTCTCATTTTCCCGCCTCAGGGCCTGCTGGCCAGAGGCTGTGCACCTACAAAGTAGGCCCAGATGTCCTGTCTGGGGCCTATGGCTCGAGGGTGGTCCTGTGCTGTCTGTCCTGAGGGAAGAAGCCACTAAATGGAGGAAGCAGTGGAGGACCTGTCTTGGAGAGAACCCAGCGGAAGGCTGGTATCTCGGGAGGAGGCCTGGTGACTCTATTGGAGGATGCACCCTAGCCAAATGCTACCCTGCAGTATCGCCGGTCTGTCTTAAAGGCTCTCATACTGCTCGGCTGAACACTTGCTAAGTCCTTTGGCGGAGGACCAAGTTGCAATTTGTCCACATCGCCCAATCCTGTGGCAGAGAATTGTCTACCTGTTCTATTTTCATCAAGTCTGTGGCAGAGACTTTGGGTCCGTGCTCCACTCCGGCTGCTAGGCCGGTGAGAGAGGTCTATCCGGATGAGCAACTTCCACTCAAAGGAAAGTGGTATGTGTACTTTGTTTAGTGTCGTTTTGAAACCTAAAAGTTCCTCAGTGGTCTGCATCATGTGCCTGAACTTCCCCTAACCCTCCGTCCTTTTTCCCTGCAAGTTGGTGTGAAATAAAAGCAAAGAAAAAGGATTTACAACTTGTGTGGACATTGAAGTTTCTCCTGAAGTGTATAGCTCCTACGGGGGTAGTGCTACACTTGGAATAGCCTACTGTATGTAACGCTCAGCTCTGGGGCCACTGGAAATAACACTCCAGTGTCCAATAAGCAGGGGAGGGCTGGCGGCCTTTGGCCTGGGAGGCAAGTCCAGTCAAGTGGCCCATTGAACCGCCGAATCAGCTCACCATCCATGGCCCACCTGGTTTTTCAATGCAGCCTCACCAGTGCCCATCAGTGCAGCCAACTCCAGTGCCCATCAATGCAGCCTGATCACTGGAGAAGGTTACAAGAGGTGTATGGGGGGTAGATTGGGGGTCAGCTAGGGGTGTCAGGGTCTCTCACCTCAGCGATCTCAGCGCAGCAGGTCCTTGCACGCCACGGTCTCCTGGGGGGGGTAATGCTTCTGATCCTGGGGTCAAGTTGCAGCCAGCGCCCAGCCCTGCAGCCCTGCGTCCCGACTCCCTGGCATGCCCTGCCTCTGCCTGATTCCAAGAATCCAGTCCCAGGGAGTTGTAGTTTCCTCTGCGCTGCTGTGTTTTCCACCCACCAGAAGCTTGAGTGCAGACTGCAACTCTCGGAATGCAACAGCTAGTGGGTGGCCGCCATGGCCATGCCCCAGGCCCGACTTCCTAGACCAGAATAAAAAAGAAAATGGTAGCGGGCAGCGGCTGCCGGCCATTTTGAACATAAGTTAAGGCGGCCTGGGGGGCAATTGCCACCCTGCCCCCTGGCCCAGCCCTCCCCTGCCAATAAGTCTCCCTTGAAAAAAAAATATAAAAGAAACTGCGCTTAAAGTGTACGAATCAAGCTAATGAATTGCCTGAAAAAAGAAAATATTTTAGGAGAAGCAGCAACTAGTCTGAAAACAATCATCAGTGGGTACAAATAAGAAAAAAATATATAGTCGCGCTAACTTATGAATTTGAACATAAGCCCATCACTGGGTAACTGAAAAAATCCAAATATCAACAGTGATAACATATAAAAAGCTAAATAAAAAGCAATGTATAATCTATGTGAGGAGCGATTTGTCAAGTGAGCGCGGAGATAGAAGAGCGGAGATAGAAGAGAGCGGAGTGTCCCCCCCTTTTTTTCATGGTCCACGTTGACTACCTGTATGATGTTATATGAGCTGTCGGGCTATTAAAACAACTGAGGTTTACCACTGGCTACACTCTGGAGGCTTAACTGAGTACTACTTAAGGCTGTTTGAGGTCCTCCGTCATAGGGGACCATCGCTGTTCGGTAAGCAGTAACTTCTACTGGTGGTGGTGAAAGTCACGAATTTAAGTCTAAGAAGATCTGAATCCTTTCCTTCTTCATTTCTTTATTAATTTTGGATATCGCCTCACGGGTGCTTTTTTCATTATGGATTTTTGAATATGAACTTTGAGGGGTTCTTCCGCTCTACAGTATTTTTGGACAATAACCAATTTTTATTTATTGCTTTTTATTTAGCTTTTTATATGTTATCACTGTTGATATTTGGATTTTTTCAGTTACCCAGTGATGGGCTTATGTTCAAATTCATAAGTTAGCGCGACTATATATTTTTTTCTTTTTTTTTCTAATAAGTCTCCCTTACCTGTTCAGAGGCTGCCAACCCAGGTACCAGTTCCAGAGCACACTGACAAACTTCAGGCTTAGTTTAGGGTTTTCTTTTTGTTGATTTATTGCAATAATTGAACAGAAGAGAGGGAGGAGGGTGCAGGATACTCCAAAAAGCTGGTATAGGAGGACAGATTCTCAAGCAAAAATCCTTTAGCATCAGCCTTTAAATATTTTTGGGGATAAAGGAGGACATCCAGTCTGAGCTGTATAAGAGCAGTCACAGTCCTGATAGCAAACTCTAGCATCTAACCCCCAAAGCACATGCACACCTGGAATCCTGGGTAAAGGTCCTACTCACAATGTCCAAGGACGGCTGTCACCAACCAGCTTCTATGCAACACCCTTCGGTGATAAAGGGTTCATTAACCTTGCATGCTCCTGACCGCAGCTCTTCCCTATTGCTTCGTATACATTTTAGTATAAATTACAATATAAATACTTATTTTATATACGGTTTTTTTAAGTTCCAGGCGCCTCTGTATGAATGCAGAGGCCTGACAATGGGGTGAATTCACATACAGCATGACATCACCTGCTCTAGTCAAGGCAATGGGGGGAAAGAGTTAATGCCCATAAGCTGCATCAGCTACTAATTTACACATATGAGTTAGAGCTTTGCAGTTACATGACCGCATAAAAAACATGCAAAAAAAAAGGTATTTACATATCATGAAAAAAAACTGTAGTATGTACCCAACTTAAGGCATACCTCTCAACTTTTTGAGATGGGAACTCAGGACACCTATTAGAAAAAGTATGTAGGCATTGACCACACCCCCTGCCATGCCCTCTTAAAGGAGAATTATACAAAAAAAAGATTAGTTAAACCCACGAGTGCTTTTGTTTACCACTATTATTCCTTTATACTGGATTTTGAAATTTACAAATGCAGCAATTTATACATTAAATGAAAGGTTTAGCACTGGAAAACACTTTTTGATAGATAAATAGTGCTTTTTATATACAACTATATAGATCAGATCAAAATGAGGGGCAAATGAGAAGGAAAGAAGGACAAATCAGTCCCTCATTTTCCCTCAGAAATCACGGACAGTTGGGAGCTATGCTTAAAGTGGTTGTAAAGGTTCGCATTTTTTTTTTTAAATAACAAACATGTCATACTTACCTCCACTGTGCAGCTCGTTTTGCACACAGTGGCCCCAAGTGGTGTTTTCTGGGGTCCCCCGGAGGCTCCATCGGCTCCTCCCATCCTCAGTTAACCCCCTCTGGGAAGTGCTCTCCCAAGGGTGTTACCTTGCGGGCGTGTTACCGAGTCCTGAATTCGGCGTCTATAGACGCAGAGTACAGGACTCGGCCCCGACGCCCGCGTCATTGGATTTGATTGACAGCAGCACAAGCCAATGACTGCGCTGCTATTAATCTATTCAACGAAGAGCCGAGAAGCCCGGGCAAAGGAAGAGCACGTTCGCGACGTGGGACTTTCCAGGGCTCAGGTAAGTATAACGGGGGGAGGGGGCTGGGGGGCCGGTAATCGTAATATGTTTTTTCACCTTAATGCATAGGATGTATTAAGGTGAAAAAACATGAATCTTTACAACCCCATTAAGGTATTGTCTTCCAGAAATGTCTTTCAAATCCAAGTTCCTCCATGCACTTAGCCAAGCACATGCTGAGGCCTGACAGGAAAGAGTTCATGCCCATTAACTGCATTTGCCACTAATTTACACAGCTCTTCAGTACACAGGCTGCCTTCCAAGGTGCAGCACCATCAGGTAAAGACTTCAAACATTTATCTTCTCCCTAGTCACTTTCCTGGGTGCCCTTTCCAGGGATTGGTCCGATAAAGAGGGGATGGGATGATGTCAGGGAGAGGTCAGATAAATATTCATAACTCAGTGGCTGGCCCTCCCAGTCTATTCTGGAAGCCTCTCCCAGAGGCAGACAGGAGCAATCAACCACCAAGCTTGGGGAGGCCTGACCAAACCAAAAAAACAGATCGCTGCTCAGCCAATTAAAGCAAAGCAAAAAACGTAAAAAACTAAATTTAACCTGTCTAGAGCAGGGTGTGAACCCTATGCGCATTCATATTCTTTTATTTAAAATAAATTCATAATTGAATTAATAGGGGGAGGGACACACATTCTTACCTGTTTCTAGCTTATTTGGACCCTTACCTCCGTCAGACAGAAGCAATTAAGTGGGTAGACAGTACTGGGCTTTCTTATTAGAAAGCCCAGAATAATCTAGAAGAAAAATGGCAGAGAAGCAGCTTGAAATAAATTTTAATTTTTTTAACAGTGAAAAGGTATATACAGTACAGCTTCAGTTTACAAACAATAATAATAAAATAAAACAAGACTAAAGTACAGCTGAAATATTTCTTGGATACCATAAGCAGTGTATTGGTTGATTTTGCCTGTTACCTGAAACTGCTTCAGAAATGGGTTTCCATTTAAAATGTTCATAGAACAGGTTAGGATTGGTTTCCGTTTTCATCTTTTTTTTTTAATACAATCATTTAATGTGATTTTCTCACATGCTGGCCTGGGATTTTCTTGACACACAAGTGCTTTTCACTACTAATTGTATAAAAAGATTTGATGGCACTACATGCTAGAAAAGAACAGATGTACAGTTAAGCCCTGTACACACGATCGGATTTCCGATGGAATAAAATCCGATGGATTTTTCCATCGGATTTCCGATGAAGCTGACTTCCATCAGTCTTGCCTACACACCATCAGTCAAAAATCCGACCGGCCAAAACGCCGTGACGTAAAACACTCAGACGAGCCGAGAAAAATTAAGTTCAATGCTTCTGAGCATGCGTCGACTTGATTCTGAGCATGAGTGGGTTTTTTCTCCGATGGAGTTCCACACAGACGATCGGAATTTGCTATCGTTTTTTTCCATCGGATAAATTTAAAACATGTTCTATTTTTAATCACTGATGGAAAAAAGACCGATGGGACCCATACACGATCGGTTTGTCTGATGAAAAAAGTCCATCGGACTGTTTTCATCGGTAAAACCGATCGTGTGTACAGGGCTTAACAGTTCTTAGAACTTTATGTAGATAAATGAGATCATAAAATTAGCATAAACACTGCTGTTCAAACAGTAAGACATGAAGAAATGTCCTACAGTGTATATCATAAGATTCCAACTTATGAGGCATCAGACTGCTTACAACCTGCTTTTAATGCAATCTGAACTATGGGTATTGTGGTGTCCGGTTTGGTGTCTCCATTTAGAAGAGTATCCCTCACCTTCTGTTACAGGGGACTAGAGAGATGGGAAGGCCTGGGTAATTATACTAATAGGGACGGGGGTAGCAAAAAAATCACTTTTTTTAGTAGAGTAGATGGGTGGACATCTCTTAAAGTAATCTTAACCTCCCTGTCGGTAATCCCGAGTCTGGATCGGGGTGAGTTTTCCATGCTAAGAGCGGTAACCCCAAGCCAGACTCGGGATTGCATTGCAGGATACAGGGAAGTTACTTACCTTGTTCTCTGGATCCTGCGATGTCCTCCCGCAGTGTGTGCGAGCTGTCTCCTCGCTCGATTCACACTGCCGAGTGCCGAGCTCCGTTCCCTGCGACGTTGCGGCCCACAGGGACGGAGTTCGGCGCCAAATTCAAAAAGTGAAACACACAGTATACATACAGTATACTGTAATCTTACAGATTACAGTACTGTATCAAATAATTACACATCCCCTTTGTCCCTAGTGGTCTGTTCAGTGTCCTGCATGCACTTTTATATTATAAAAACTGTTCTTTCTGCCTGAAAACTAGAGATTGTCCATAGCAACCAAAAAGTGTCCCTTTACATCAAAAGTGGTTTTAGACCAGCTAGAAAACAATGATAATAAATTAGAATCACTTGCAGAATTGAGCGATAGCGATTTGTGGGGAAATTCGTCATCAAACACTGAAAGTAATGACAGCGACAATTCTGCAACTGAGCAAATTTCAGTGTTTTTGATTTGATTACATTATTGAATAATTTTTATTACAATTACATTACTATTTGTTATAATTATTTATAGTTATTATATTATAATTTATGATTTTGTGTTTCAAACTTTATCATACCCGGGATGTCTACTAGAATCTGGTCAGGTTTAAGTAAGTAATTACTAAGAATTGCAGGCCTACAATACATAACACCAAATTTCCATGCAAAATAATTGTACCGCTTTTGGTACATAATTCCAGACAGAATCATACCGCAAGGGGGGTTAAAGATGAAGCCCTATACACACGCTCGGTTTTCACGGCGGTAAAAAGTCCGCCGTGAAAACCGAGGGGAACACCGAGAACCCGGCAGGAAACCTGCCATGGAGCTTTGGCCGGGAATCCCGGCCGTGTGTATGCTCCATGGGCACTGCCTCGCAGTGTTTCCCATAGAGTATTAGTAAAACTGGCGGAAAAAAAAAACGCTGGGAATCCCGACGGAAAAATAGAGAGCAGGTTCTCTATTTTTCCCGAGCAGTTTTCCTGTTGGAAAAACTGCTAGGGAGCATACACACGACCGGTTTTCACGGCAAAAAGCTCTCCTAGCAGTTTTCTTGCCGGGAAAACCGGTCGTGTGTACGAGGCTTAAGTTCACCTTTTCTTTATTCTCTAAATTCCAGCTCCCCTATGTACCAATATAGCATTAATGTACTTTTTTTGCAAAAAGAAAACAGCTTACTGTTTATTCTACACATGCTTACCTCACTCTCTTAATGGATGATTAAAAACACTGCTCCATTACTTCTGCCCTACTTCCTGAACATACGTTAGGTCATGACACAGGAAGGAGTTGGCCAGCTGATCTCATTAGCACACACCCTGCATCTACTCTCAGATGGTCAACTCCTTCCTGTGTTACGACCTAAAGTATGTTCATGAAGTAAGGCAGAAGTAATGGAGCAGTGTTTTTAAACATCCATGAAGAGGGTGAGGTAAGCGTGTGTAGAATAAATGGAAAGCTGTTTTATTTTTGCAAAAAAAGTACATTAATGCTATATTGGTACATAGGGGAGCTGGAATTTTGAGGAAAAAAAAAGGTGAACAAAGGTGAAATCAAGCCTCGTACACACGACCGGTTTTCCCAGCAAGAAAACTGCTGGGAGAGCTTTTTGCCGCGAAAACCGGTCGTGTGTATGCTCCCTAGCAGTAAATGTAAAGCTGTTTTATTTTTTTTAAATAAGTACTTTAATGCTATATTGGTACATAAAAAAGCTGGAATTTAGAAAAAAAAAAGTGAACGAAGGTGAACTTAGCCTTTAAATATGCCCCTCCTGCTACCTATACAGACCAACCAGTTTAAAAAATCTGAACACTTACTTTATCTATTTTCAGCCAGCTCTGATCTGGTTATGATCCAGTTTCCCAGCTGCAGGGGAGAGGGGGGAGGGCCAACAATGACTGGGACATGGGTGTGTAAGGATGACATCACCACTCCCAGGCATTTCAAGTCGTTATTGAGCGTATCTTCTTTCTTGCATCCACCGCTGGGTGACACAGAGGATCATGTGACCATTCAGAGCCAGTTGAAAATAGGTAAATATACACATTTTTATTTATACCGTTTAGGCAGCATAGGTAGTAGGAGGAGGGAGTGGCATTTTTAAGGCTAGTTAATGTTAGGTAGTTCAGTAGCTAAGGCTATACAATGCCTCATCTGTAAATTGCTGCTTTCCCATTTTTCCCTATTGCTTTGTATACATTTTAGTATAAATTACAATGTAAATACTTATTTTATATGTTTTTTTATGACATGACCCCAAAGCTCCAGGCACCCCTGTATGAATGTGGAGGCCTGACAACAAAGTCAATTCACATACAGCATGACATCACCTGCTCTAGTCAAGGCAATGGGGGGAAGAGTTAATGCCCATTAGCTGCATCAGCTATTCATTTACACAGATGAGTCAGAGCTTTGCAGTTACATGATCACATAAAAAAACTTAAAAAAAATAAAGGTATTTACATATCATTGACTAAAATAGTGTATAAAAAGAAATCAACTGCCCTCTTCTTCCCTTATACACTCCACTGCGCTTCGGGAGCAGGTCTGCTGAATGCAGACCAAAAAACCTTACTAGCTGCTACTTTACAAAAAACATATAATAATAAAAGTATTTTGAATAAACAAAAATAGTAGCGCTTCTGTGTATTACACCACAAATGTCCCGTGAAGAAATACATATATGTGAAAAACTGCAAAACATATACTCTAAAAATATATATTTGCACATACAATAAATTAAGGAGGAGGAATCCCGGAACCCAGTATCCCAACAGGAATATGCCACTACCACGCCGAGAAGGAGAGGTTGTAGGGCAGGGAAACAAATTCAATCCCAGAAAAAGAAGGAGGGCCAATTAAAAACAGGAATTTACAACCTGAGCAAAACCGTATTAAGTGATAATGAAAAAAATGTCTTCAATTTGGGACTCAAATGTGCACCTAAAAAGAGAATGAACAAATTTGATGTGTACATCGATACACACAAATTCATTTGCACATTAAATATGAAAAAAAAAAATTTGAGTCATCCTAGTGATCCATCCAAAATAACAAATAAAGTGTCAACATATATTGACAGTGGCCTGCGCAATAAATCAGTTTTTAATCCCCAAAATACAAGCAACCATTTTGTTGAGGTATTTAAAAATATGGTGTTAAAGGACATTGAGGAACTCCCAGTAAAAAAACGGATTAACCCTACCTACATCCAAGAGGGTATCAAGTCCCTGGAGGAAAGAAAGGGAATTATTATCTGACCAGCGAATAAAGGAGGGGGTGTTGTGCTAATGGAGAAATCCTTCTATCACAACCAATTAATGGAACTTTTAAACGACCAAACCACATATAGGAAATTACCTCAAGATCCTACGGATGCGTATAAGAACCAACTTAATTTATTGGTTGAATGGGGATTTAAACAGGGCGCGATCAATGGAAAGGAAAATCAGTACTTGAATCCAAGCTCCTGCAGAATACCGATAATTTATACTTTGCCCAAGGTCCATAAAAACGTTGAGATCCCTCCAGCACATCCGATTGTAAATGGGATAGGCTCGGTCACTGCAAGATTAGGAGAATATCTTGACCGGTTTCTCCAACCTAGTGTGAAAATAACGAGAGCCTACCTTAAAGATACAAATGACCTTTTGCGACTGCTGAAGGAGGTGGAGCTTACACCGGCCGCCACCACCTTTTTGGTGACGGCTGATGTTAGCTCATTATATACCATCATTCAACATGATGACGCCTTATTGGCGCTCAATTGGGCTTTATGTAAACGGGATGATATACCCCATGTGCAGAATTTTTTTTTGGGCAAGGTTTTGGACTTCTGTATGGCTCATAATTATTTTTGGTATCATGATCAGTTTTTTTCCCAGCAGGTTGGCGTGGCTATGGGAGCGAAGTTTGCCCCTAGCCTCGCCAACTTATTTATGGCAGAGTGGGAGGACAGACATGTCTTCAATGTATGTAGACCGGAACTGAAACTGTACCGGCGATTCATAGATGACCTCCTGTTTGTTTGGGAGGGTTCCAGACAATCAGTTGAGGATTTCATCAAACATCTGAATCATAACACCAATAACATCGTTTTGGATCATGCCATCAGTGAGGAAGAAGTGAATTTTCTGGACCTAACCATTATGAAATCTGACACCACGATCAGCACTAAGGCTTATTTTAAGCCCACTGATTGGAATAGCTATTTGTCAATCGGAAGCGGACATCATCCAGCTTGGATCAGAAATATTCCGAAAGGACAAATGCTAAGAATTCGTCGCAACTGTACAACAACAACTGATTATTATACGCAGGCCAATATCCTTGGCAATAAGTTTTTACAGAAAGGCTATAAGGAAGATAGTATTAAGAACACTATCAATGAAGTAGCTTTAATTCCAAGGGAACAATGTTTAAGGAAAAAAGAGGATGGAATCACTAATAAGACATACCAACTAGGTTTTATATCCGATTTTCATTATCAGTACAAAGAGGTAGAGGAGATTTTTCGTAAATATTGGCACATTATATGCAGAGATAGACATCTATGCGAAATCTTGTCAGAAAATCCTAAATTTATTTATAGGAGGGCACCTAACTTTGGTGACCGGGGGGTATGGAAAATTTTGGATCCGCCCACTCGCCAAAGTTTGAATAAAAACTTCAAAGGATTTTATTCTTGCCGCAAATGTATCTGTTGTAAAACAGTGAAAACTGACAACAGAGGGACTACCAGCCTTACAAACAAAGAGGGTGATATATTTGAAATTGAACAGTTTATCACGTGCAACTCTTCCTTTGTGGTTTATTTATTGTGGTGCCCTTGCGGGTTGTACTATGTAGAGAGAACGAAACGACTCCTACGAGTACGGGTATCGGAGCACCTAGCTAATATCAGAAAGGGCTTCCGATACCATAGTGTCTCCCTGCATTTCAAAGAGAAACATAATCAGGACCCTACCCTTCTACAGTTTTGTAGGATTGATTGTACATATTCTGCTTGGAGAGGTTCAAATCGAGTCAGAGACCTCTCACAGAGAGAAACAAGATGGATATTTCTCCTTAAGAGTCTCCACCCGAGAGGGTTAAATATTGAACTGAATTGTTTTATTATTAATTTTCAAAGGGTTTTAATATATTTCTTTCAATTTTAATATATTTCTTCCAGACTAATAGATTAGGATGTATGCGCATGCGTAAATGCTCAATTTGGGTGCATGCATACACATTATACATTTTTTTCTCCTTTTGAATATGTGGATGGAGGTTTTTATAGGTTTGAGAGACTATTTATATTTTTAAGGCCAGTTCTCTCTAGAAAATGTATATTATAATAGATCTGTACTATATACATTTGACCCTTTATGATCTATTGCTCATTTACATATTTTCCGCATGTTTAATTATGGTGATTTAATTATGGTGATTTGATTTTATCTAATCTTAATGTCTGTGATTTATTGTCCTCACTTGTCATTTTTGTATATAATGCCTCTTGTGGATAATTACCAGATAATTTTATGTTGATATGCATATTAGGTTATGCTAATTATACGGCATTTAGGTTTCCTATCCTTTTAAGTACCTGCAGTTTAGATTATATGCAGATTTTATCTGATATTATCATCTTGCAATGTTGTTGCGCTAGCTGCAGATGGGGTCATGCCCGATGTATTGTAGTCCTGGAGACAGCTAGCGCGCATTTGCACAGCATGAATCTCTCCGCGACCTATCACGGACGGGAGTATAAAGGGGGTGATGCTAGTCCGTGTAGCCAATCCCATTGGAAGAAGTCCTATGCGACGAAACTAGTCTGGGAGAAGCTACACGGCGCTCTTTTATAGTGTATGGTGTTCGGTTTTTTCGACCATTCATCAAATCTACAGTCCGGTGTTTGGACGGAAGTTCACGGTGTTTTCGATTGGAGTGGAGAGACGGGCATATATGAAGGAGGGTGAGACACAAATGATTGATTGGTCCGCCGAGACCGCAATACATCGCGGCTACCTGTCGTATGCCTGTCTGGCGTTTTGAAGTGATTTTGCTGAAGTGCCTAATTTTGATTTGCTAGATGTGAGTGAAACTATTGAAGGTTACCTGTGCTGTGTTTAATAAAAGTTTTTACGTACTTCACTATTGGAGACTTTTTTGCTTTTTCATGTGGGAAAACTTGACTGACCTAGCAACATCGTTTGGATCTATCTTTTATACCCTGAGGGGTGTTTAAGCTGTGAAGCCGAGCATGAGAGTGCAAGGCAAATCCTAGTGGTGAGTGCAAGTCCTTAGGGAGTGGAGTCACTAATCACGCTGGTGTGGTGAAGGTTTATTCAAGAGAACACAGGAAGATTTTTATGCAAATTTTAGTTGAAGTCACTATTATTGGAACACTTATCTCACTGATGGACTTTCTTTAAATGTTTTTTACACAACTGGTTTGAAAACAATATTTGAATGTTATGGACACTTATTAATTTATTGTATGTGCACATATATATTTTTAGAGTATATGTTTTGCAGTTTTTCACATATATGTATTTCTTCACAGGACATATATATATTTGCTATAGTATTTAGATTTGTGGTGTGATACACAGAAGCGCTACTATTTTTGTTTATTCAAAATACTTTTATTATTATATTTACATATCATTAAAAATATAAGGGATTTACACATTGATCTAAGCTAACATATATGCAGGACAAGGGAAATCGATTGAAATACATCATTTAAAAGTTGGGGTACTGTATAAACTTAAATACTACAGCCCTGGCCAAAAGTTTTGAGAATGACACAAATGTTAATTTTCACAAGTCTGCCTCAGTTTTTATGATGGCTATTTGCATATACTACAGAATGATATGAAGAGTGATCAGATGAATTGCAATTACGGTAATTGCAAAGTCCCTTTTTGTCATGAAAATGAACTTAATCCCCAAAAAAGCATTTCCACTGCATTTCAGCGATTCCACAAAAGGGCCAGCTGACATCATGTCAGTGATTCTCTCGTTAACACAGGTTAAGGTGGCCAGATTTTTAAAATGAAATCCGACATTTTTTTTTTTTTTTTACTAGTAATGGCAGCAATCAGTGACTCTCTGTCCGTCGCCGCCACCGCCCGCCTCACAGCCTGTCAAGTCTTAAGCCTCGTACACACGATTGAATATCCGTGGAAATCGGGGATGTCTGGTCACGCTAACACAGGTGTCAGTGTTGAAGAGGACAAGGCTGAAAAATCACTCTAATGCTGATTGAGTTAGAAGGACAGACTAAAAACTTTAAAAGGAGGGTGGTGCATGAAATCATTGTTCTTCCTCTGTTAATTATGGTTACCTGCACGGAAACAAGTGCAGTCATCATTGCTTTGCACAAAAGGATACTGCTGCCACTAAGATTTCACCTAAATTAACCATTTATGGCATCATCAAGAACTTCAAGGAGAGAGGTTCAATTGTTGTGAAGAAGGATTCAGGGTGCCCAAGAAAGTCCAGAAAGCGCCAGGACCATTTTCTACAGTTGATTCAGCTGCGGGATCGGGGCACCACCAGTGCAGAGCTTTCTCAGGAATGGCAGCAGGCAGGTGTGAGTGCATCTCCACACACAGTGAGGCGCAGACTTTTGGAGGATGGCCTGGTGTCAAGAAGGGCAGCAAAGAAGCCACTTCTCTCCAGGAAAAACATCAGGGACAGACTGATATTCTGAAAAAGGTACAGGGATTGGACTGCTGAGGACTGGTGTAAAGTTATTTTCTCTGATAAATCCCCTTTCCGATTGTTTGGGGCATCTGGAAAAAAACCTTGTTCGGAGAAGAAAAGGTGAGCGCTACCATAAGTCCTGTGTCATGCCAACAGTAAAGCATCCTGGGACCATTCATGTGTGGGGTTGCTTCTTAGCCAAGGGAGTGGGCTCACTCACAATTTTGCCTAAGAACACAGCCATGAAAAAAGAATGGTACAAAAACATCCTCCAAAAGCAACTTCTCCCAACCTTTTAAGAACAGTTTGGTGACGAACAATGCCTTTTCCAGCATGATGGAGCACCTTGCCATAAGGCAAAAGTGGGAACAAAACCTCAAAACTTTGGGTCTATGGCCAGAAAACTCCCCAGACTTTAATCCCATTGAGAACTTGTGGTCAATCCTCAAGAGGCAGGGGAACAAAAAACTCACAAATTCTGACAAACTCCAAGCATTGATTATGCAAGAATGGGCTGCCATTAATCAGGATGTGGCCCAGAAGTTGATTGACAGGATGCCAGGGCAATTTGCAGGGGTCTTGAAAAAGAAGGGTCAACACTGCAAATTTTGTCTTTGCATAAACTTAATGTAATTGTCAATAAAAGCCTTTGACACTTATGAAATGCTTGTAATTACACTACAGTATACCATAGTAACATTTGACAAAAAGATTAAAAAACACTGAAGCAGCAGACTTTGTGAAAATTAATATTTCTCTTACCATCCATGGACTGACACGGTGTCTCTTTACACTTTACACGTGGGTTATGTCCCTGCTTGCAGGAGAAGACCTAGGCAGAATGTGAAATGTTATACATACATTCTAAAAGCCAGAGCTGAACAGCCCCACCCAGGGGGCGATCCCTCCGGACATAACCCTCCCACTACAGTCAGCAGACTTCAGTTTTTTTCTGCCTAGCAGAAGGAGAAGACGTGGCTCTCTCAGGAGCCAGTCTCCTGACCTATTTTTATTCCTTTTCTGGAATTCTTTTTTATTTTATTTTTGAGAATTTTCTATTAACTGTCGGCTGGGCAACAGGTTGGGTACAAGATATCCTCGTAGTCTTCCCTGTCCGACCATCGAGCGTGCTGATCCTCGCCTTGTGTGCGTGAGACTCAGTTCACGACAGGCCCCATGACTCCAGGGGTGGCCGGGTTTGCTTTCATGCTCCCACGGTCCTCTCAAGACTGAACAGTTCCTGACTGACTGTATCTTTCGCGGTGGACCGGGCCGACAGCTACTCAGTACTGCACTGTGATAGTCCTGTCAGAAACACACCAGTGGGTCCCTCAGGGGACGGGTAAGTAGTCTCTCCTGCCTGCAGGTGAGTACAAAAGGCTGTGTGTTTCTCTGTGGGGGATTTTCCCTGTCTCCCCCTGTATTTCATTGTCACTCTCTGTCACCATTGCTGGTGCTGTGCTGTGTGGGGTGCCTGGGGGTCACACTGTTCTTGGAGGGGCTAATGCTGGTCTGCAGATATGCTTGGGGCCTTTTTTTGTGTGTTTTGGGGCCTGAGCGCCGAGTGGCGCTGTGTGTGTGCTGTTTTTTTCACTTTTGCTGAGTCATGGCGGCCATCTTGCCGCGGATCGCCTCAGTGAAGTGCGGCGGCCATTTTCTTGTAGCCCGTGCGCTCTTCAGCACTAGTTTTGGCCTCTAGCGCTGCTGTAACAGCGCGAATCTCCTCACAATCTCCTCACAGCTCACCAGCGTTGACACAGCGCGGTACAGACAGCGGAACTGAGCGGTCCCTGGTCCGGTTTGGTGAGTCCCCTGGGCGCCCCCTCCTCAGTCAGCACAGCCTGTGGGTGGACTTTTTATCTGAGGAGTCTCAGAGGGGGGCAATATGGAGTCTCTGTCACCAGCTTCCCCTAAATGTCAGTGGACAACAGGCAGTGCTTCAGCACCTGCGGTCCCTAGGGACCAGTTGTGGGCAGTCCTGGAATAATTTCTGACCAGGATGGGAGCTGTGTGCAAGCGCAAGGGAGCAAAAAAGCGCCCTCTCCCCACTTTACTTCATGAGGGCAGTGCGCTGATTCAGATATGGGCCTAGTCACTACCGCTCAGGACCCTAGTTCTGAATGTATTGGATGGTTTTGAACAGGACATTCCTTATGAGGAAAACTCCAGTTCTGAGTCAGTAAATGACAGGGCGCTTGTTAGTGTACTCATGACTGCGGTAAGGGACACTCTCAAGCTAAAATGCTGCGGATGCAGAACCTCAGGCGGATACAGTCTCCTTTGGTTCTTTTAAGGCCAGGCCTTCTAAAGAGGTTTTTCCATATGTACTTTCTTTGACCAGTTCATTGATAAGGTCTGGGAAAAGCCGCAGAAGAATTTTTTTATGGTCCCGCGGCGTTTGTCTATCAGATACCCCTTGAAGATGCCGTACTTAAAAAGTGGGCTTCTCCCCCAGGGTCGACCCTCCAGTCGCCCGGTTGAACAAGGCCATCACTCTCCCGATGGAGGGGACTCCTGCATTTGAGGACCCCACTGACAGGAGGTCAGAAGTGGTGAGCAGAGCCATGTTTGCCTTGTTGGGATCCGCCCTACGGCCTGTGGTAGCGGCGACCCTTGTGTCTTAAACACTTACAGGTTGGGCAAAAATGTTGCACCTAGCTGTACAGGAGCATAATCTTCCTCCAGACACAGTTGCTTTGGCCCACCAACTGGTTCAGGGCCTGGTTTATGTGTGCGACGCCACGTTGGACGCGACCCCTTTAATATCCAGGGCCTCTGTCTCGGCGGTGGTATTGCGTCGTCTTATCTGGTTGAAGTGCTGGTCTGCTGACCTAGCCTTAGGAAGCTCCTGACGGATCTACCATTTAAAGGTGGTAGACCTTTCGGTGCTGCTCTGGATGACATCGTCATGGATGTCATGGGAGGTAAAAGCACTCTTCTTCCTTAGACTAGCAAGGGTGAGGAGGCCCGCCGCAAACAGGGGCCTTCCTTTCCAGCAAAAGAGTTTTTTTTCGTCAGTCAGAGTCCACGGGTAGGCCCTCTCAGACTGACGGCAGTGCGGCTGGTGGGCACAAGTGCCCCTGGGTGCGTAAGCCGAACATGTGGCTCCCAAGCCCACCACCGCGTGAAGTCTTGCCTCCGCCCGACTCTGGGGTGGGGGGATGACTTTGCAGGTCACGAATCGGTGGTCCTCCCGAATCTCCGACTGGTGGGTGTGCGAGGAGGTCACCTCAGGATACAGGATAGTATTCCGATCCTGGCCCCCAGACAGATTCTTTCCCTCAAATCTTCCTCTCCTTCCTACCTGTCGGGCAGCCCTCTTGGGGGCTGTACAGGATTTGATCAGGTCCGGAGTGATTGTGCCGGTTCCGTCACAGGAGAGTTTTCAGGGATTCTACTTGAATCTGTTTGTCGTCCCAAAAATAGGACGTGGTTCGACCTATCCTGGACCTCAAGGCCCTGAATGTCTTCGAGAAGGTGCAGAAATTCCGCATGGAATCTATTCGCACGGTGATCGCTACACTCCACCAAAGGGATTTTCTTCTGGCGTCCTTGGACTTCAAGGACGCCTACTTGCATGTTCCGATCTGCGCAAGTCACCAGAAGTTTCTGCGCTTTGCGATCAGCGAAGTCCACTATCGATTGTGGCTCTTCCTTTCGGCCTAGCCTCGGCACCAAGGGTGTTCACCAAGGTGCTTGCTCCGGTTCTAGCCTTCTGTTACAGCGAGGTATTGCTGTCGTGGGCTATCTGGACGATCTTCTGCTAAGAGCAGAAAGTGGATCAGACTTAGAGGAAAGGTGACTATCGTCAATTAGACCCTCGGGGACTCGGGTGGTTCCTGAACATTCAGGAGTCAGTCCTGGTCCCGACTCAGTGTCTGGAGTATCTAGTTCTGATTCTGGACTCCTTGGAGGCAAAGGTATCCTACCTCTGGAGAAGTTGCTGACACTTCAGTCTGCGGTGCGGGTGCTGACATCCCAAAAATGGTTGTCAATCCGTTTTTTGCATGAGAGTCCCGAGACTCGTGGTGGCCTCCTTCGCGGCCGTTCCGTATGCCCAATCACACACCAGGGCATTGCAGAAGGAGATCTTGTCCACCTGGGACAAATCCCCGTTGTCCTTGGATCTTCAGATCCAGGTGATTCACCTGGTCAGGGCGCCCCTGACATGGTGGTTGAGATCCTCGGCTCTTCGGTCCGGAAAGTCGTTCCCCTCCCATCCAATGGACGGCACTCATGATGGACACCAGCCTGACGGGCTGGGGTGGAGTCTGGGGAATCCTGTCGGCTCAGGCCTTGGACTCCGGACGAGCCCGTTTACCAATCACTGTTCTGGTAATACGGGCCATCGGACTGTGTCTCTCCTCAGGTCAGAGAGAGTACGGGGTCGCTCCATCAGGAGCCAGTCGGACACCGCCACGGCGGTGGCGTATGTAAACCATCAAGGGGGAACTCGGAGCTCAGCTGCGGCTTCCCAGGTAGTCCGTATCCTGAAGTGGGCCGGAAGAAACGTGCCGGCTCTGTAGGCCATTTTACATTCTGGGCATAGACAATGGGCAGGCGGACTATCTGAGTCGCCAATCGCCAGACACCGGACCAAGAAGAGTGGTCCTTGCATATTTCAACTCCTTTACCGACGGTGGGGCACGCCGGATGTGGACCTGATGGCCTCTCGACTCAATCGCAAGGGTCGAGGTTGTGGCCAGATCCAGGGATCCTTGGGCGATGCCTCGGATGCGTTGGTGGCCCCATAGGGTCCTTATCGCCTGATATAAACTCCAGCGATCCTAATTGTTCCGGATTGGCCTCAGCATCACTGGTACGCTGATCTGGTACATCTCGTCGCGGACGTTCCCTGGCGGTTGCCGATGAGGGAGGACCTTCAGTCTCAAGGTCCTATGTTTCATCCGGCTTACAGTCTCTGGCTTTAACGGCAGGGCTGTTAAAAGCCAGGTGCTGAGGGACCGAGGTCTCTCGGACTCAGTCATTTTGACCATGTTAAGGACACGGAAGTCTTCCTCCAGGCAGATCTATCACCGTACCTGGAAAGCTTATATCGCCATGTGCGAAGCGCTGGACTGGCGTCCTCGGACGTATTCCGTCCCCAGAATCCTGCGTCCTCTGCAGTGTGGAGTGACCCAAAAGCTTGCTTTGAGTACCATCAAGGATCAGATTTCGGCCTTGGCCGTCTTCTTTCAGCGACCTCTAGCGGGTCATTTTCTTGGTTAGCACCTTGTGTTGGGGTTTTCGCCATGTGCTCCCTCCTGTCAAGCCTCCTCTCCCACCGTGGGATCTGAATTTGGTGCTCTCGGTCCTCCAGGAACCTCCTTTTGGGAATATCCGGGATATTCCCCTCTTGTCTTGTCTCAGAAGGTGGCCTTTTTAGTGGCAATCACTTCTGTTTGACGAGTGTCTGAGTTGGCGGCTTTGTCCTGCAAGTTGCCATATTTAGTCATCCATAAGGATAAGGCGGTGTTGCATCCGTGACCTTCCTTTTTTGCCAAAGGTGGTGTCGACCTTTCACCTACATGAGGACATTGCCCTCCCGTCCTTGTGTCCTCACCCATCGCATCCCAGAGTGTTTGCGCTGCACATATTGGAGGTGGTACGAGCCTTACGGGTGTACCTGTCTGCTACTGCTTGTATTCGGAAGTCCGACTCACTATTTGTGACTGTCTCTGGTCCATAACAGGGCCAAGCGGTTTCGTCTGCCATCATTTTTAGGGGAATCAGACAAACCGTCATTCAAGCCTATGCTCTCAAAGGGCGGGCGCCTCCCTTTCCGGTTACGGCGCATTCCACCAGGACAATTGGTGCTTCCTGGGTTTCCCGACATCAAGCGTCGGTTGCACAAGTGTGCAAGGTGGCGACCTGGTCGTCTGTTCATGCCTTTTAAGTTTTATAAGGTTAATGTGGCTGCATCTTCGGATGCTTCCTTCGGCCGCAGGGTGCTGCAGGCCGCTGTTTAAAGTTGCGACTCCTCCGTTGAGGAGCTCTGCCTTATTGGAGTGAAGTTTTGGTTTTTCCATTTATACTGCTCCCATCCCTCTTGACACTGCTTTGGGACATCCCACGTGTAAAGTGTAAAGAGACACCGTGTCAGTCCATGGATGGTAAGAGAAAATAGGATTTTTTTGTACTCACCGTAAAATCCTTTTCTCTGACATCCATGGACTGACACGGCACCCACCCTTCCTTTTAAATTTGTACTGCTTTGTTACGAACTGAAGTCTGCTGACTGTAGTGGGAGGGTTATGTCCGGAGGGATCGCCCCCTGGGTGGGGCTGTTCAGCTCTGGCTTTTAGAATGTATGTATAACATTTCACATTCTGCCTAGGTCTTCTCCTGCAAGCAGGGACATAACCCACGTGTAAAGTGTAAAGAGACACCGTGTCAGTCCATGGATGTCAGAGAAAAGGATTTTACGGTGAGTACAAAAAATCCTATTTTGTGTCATTCTCAAAGCTTTTGGCCACAGCTGTACTTTAAAGTGATTGTAAACCTAAACTTTCTTTCATGTTATACTTGCCCCGATCCTCCTCTTCCTTTGGTCCCCCACAGGCACTTCTGGCTCCTCCTATTCTCAGTGTACAGCCATAGAAAGCAACTTCCTATATTGGCACACCTGCGGGCTCGATCCCAAGCCGCGTTGTCTGCGACAATAGACAAATCTCCCCTTTATAAATCTCCCCAGTGGAGTGACAGGCAGCACAACATTTTTTGCGGAAGTTGGTCTTTAAAATAAGACATAATACTTAAATTGCAAATCATACAGTGCATCAATACCATTTAGTTGCAAACCAGTTAACTTTCCGGAAATCACACGGCAATGCCAAAATTTTATTCATTATTATGTCAAGGGATGGAACATCTACTGTTTTGAATCTCTGTTGCTAGTTTGGGGTAGACACTCTTATCTTCTCTTTAATTCCTTGCAGAACAGTAAATACGAGGGCTGTACTGAAAGTAAGACAAAAGAGGGTCTATTTTTCTTTATTAACTTACATACAGTAGGTTGTTCAAATTTCACATGCTGTATAGTAACTATTCTTCTTTTTAATTGCAGTTAAATAATGGATTCCAAGCAGAAGCAACATGCTGTCAATGAGTTCTTGACAAAGGAGGGGTGCAGACCATCCAAAATTGATTGTCTCCCACAGTATGGTTTGTCTTCAGTGCTGTTTTCCTCATCTTTAAACATCTTCATCCATCTTTGCACATTGCTCTTGTCAAAATGTCACCTCCATGTCATCTCCACAAACATTCTGTAGACTTCTGCTGATTTTGGGCAACCTGCATCCCTCCTTCATCAAGAACTCAATGACAGCACATTGCTTCTGTTTGGAATCCATTATTTGCTTGCAATGAAAAATAAGAAAAATAGTTACTATAGAGGCAGAGTTACTCTACCAACATGTAAAATTCAACCTATGTAAGTTCTACTTCTTCTGCCTACCCCCCCCCCCCCCCCATCTTTGGCAGAGACTCAGAGGTCAAGCACTTCTGAGACTCCCAGCAGGGCAAATCGCACTTTATCAGCACAAACACAGTCACTCAAGGGCAGACAGTCACTAGGATTTCACTTCCAGGCCTCTACTAACTAGGCTTGTGCAATTAGTTTCGTAACGAATCGAAATTCGTCCGAATTTAGCAATTTTCGGATATTCGGAAGCATTCGAATTTCCGAACAAAGCAATTACGAATAAAACAGAATCCGAAATAAATTATATTGCAAATAGTGAATGCCTTCGGCATAATTCGTTATGAAAAAAGTTACGAATGTACGAATCCATTCGAAGCACAATAACACTCTGCTCTGCTCTCTGCTTCTCCCTCACCGTGCTGAACTCCCTCTCAAAATGGTGTACAGGGGCGGAGGCTATAGCCGCATGTAAAAAACAAAAGTAAAATACGAGATTTCGAATCGTTACAAATAACCGCTATGTATTTAGAAAAGTACAAATCCTTTCAAAGCACATTAGGCATAATAGGCAGCTTCGTTGTGAGAGAGACACAGAAAATTACGAATCAACGAACCCAAAAAAAGTTACGAAAGTAGGAGTTGTGTCCAGAATCAACGAAAAACAATGTACTCCACCGAAAGTACAAATTATAAATTAACTAAAAATAAGGCTTACATTAATACGAATCATTCCGATTCAATGAAAAATGTCGCTTCCGAAAATACGAATTAGTCCGAACACGAAAAATCCCGTCTAGAAAAATTCCGAACGATTACGAATCAACAGGACCGAAAAGAAATGAACCGCATCTAAACAAATTTTTCCGTTGTGCACAAGTCTACTACTAACTGTCTCCGGATAATTAGATACTTGCTGTCCAGTACTGGCTAAACAATGTACTGTAAATCTCCAGGCCAGATCCTAAGTGCACGTCCTGTACTTGGCTTTAAACTGCTTCCAGGAAACCCACCAGCTCCTCCTAAGCTGAGACCTCAATGAACGCTCTCTGCAATAGACCCCCCAGCTTTAGTATAGCTTGTACCTTGGTGAATTCTCTGCAGGCTTTTAGATTACTTGCCCAGAAGCGCAGCAGCCCTTGCAGACTGGGATCTACTACTCCAGGACAAGAACCCTGCTGCATAAGACTATTTATCTATGTATGGGCTCTCTCTTTCCAACTTCTAGGCACACCCCTCCAGGGTATGGCTAGAGTTCCATAAATATTCAAGCTCAGAGTATATCTCTTCTAGTCCACTACATTCTAGAACCTACTAGAAGACAGGGAATAGTAGTGGAGCCTGCAGCCTGAGAGACCCAGAACAGCTAAAACTAATCACTGCTCCTCTGACTACAGAACAGCCAAAAATACCAAATGTACCATAACTTCTCTAGCAACCTTATCTAGAAGGGTACTACTCTAATAAAATATTCCCATGTAAAGCATTTTCCTTTATTATAGATGAAAGTCATTACAAAAAGATTTTATCACTGTGGCTGCATCCAGGTCACTTAGCAGCTCTTCCCTGAACTTCCAGCCCGGAATCGCATGCTTAGCAGGTCACATGCTCATCTTGTTTGGGACTACATGTCCCATCTTCCTTATCGCTATGCCCCATCCTCTTAGACCCAGCTACAGTCATACACTGGAGAAGCTGTGCTGGGTACAGAATCAGGGCTGCTTGCATGTGTGCACAGGAAGCATACCTACAGCTGCAGTCCCAGGAGTGAGTGTGCATGCAAAGGTGGCTCCAAACCAGCGTACAATGGTAAGGAGCCACCCTAACAAGGCAAAAGAAAGACTGTACAACACTGAAAAGCAGCAAAAAAATGCATTCTTATCACTGACCACTAATGTAAGGAGCATTCTTCCCACTGTTCACCAATGTATGGAGCATTGTTTTCACTGACCACCAATGTAAGGCGCTTTCTTATTACTGACCAGTGACCACCAATGTAAGGAGGATTCTTATTACTGACGCCAATGCAAGAAGCATTCTTATTACTGAACACCAATGTAAGTGATATACAATACATGAAATGTAGCTATAAATGCAAACTTACAAATCTGCGCCATAAGATTGAATTCAAAATGCAATGGTCTTCTGGATCCATCCTCTCCAATCACTTTACAAATGCTCGTTGGAAGCAGAACACAAAGGGTCAATGCACTAACCTTATAAGTGAGGTTGTGGAAAGCACATGGAAACATTCAGACGCATGCATTTCTACAGGTTCAGTGTTTTCAATGTGTAGCGGCCTCACTCCCTTCTCTCATGAATCGGTTATCCGATAGCTCTTGTCTAGGGGTATCTTGTATGCGAGAATGAGATGCGCTACGGCCCATGTCCTCCCCATTGCAGCGGGTGAGGTGAAGGCCAGTACCTGTTGTTCTCCTCGGGCCTGTGTGTTTCTTTAAGAGCCAAGTCTGTTGTGCCCACACTTCCCTTCGCTCCCATTAACCAGAGTACCACACACCGATAAGGGTCCAACTCTTGTTTATTATAGCACACAAATAAACAGTCCTTTGCCAGCCGACTGGTTGGGACCCATAAAACAGTTCAATACGGTGGGGTGAGCAGGTCGAGGCACAGTCCTAACAATCAAACTAAACCACTGTGGTTTCACCAGCGGTTGCTACAGCCATCGGCTTGAGAGAGAACTTGAATCTTTGGAGTCTCTACCAGCGACTCTAGAGAACATGAACTGGAGTACCTTCGCTGCGTTGTGGCCCCTGTCAGGGGGAAGATGTCCCTCCAAGGGAGTTACCAGAGACCCCTCTGTCACCGGGTTGATGCTGCTCCGTGCTCTTCAGAAGGGTAACCTCTCCGGCCTCCTCACCTCAGATACGGGCCCCATCCACCTCAGGGTCCCTCGGACTCATCCGCCCTTGCGGAGCCCAGAAGTCACTGGGCCCCAGGCCTCCGGTGTAGTACCTCACCCCAGGCTTAAGGTGCCTGAGATGGATGCCAACACTGCTCCGACCAGGCCATGGGCACCTGGGCCGAAACTTCGGACCGCCAGCACCCAGGCCAAAGGTGCCTGGGCGCGGGATAGCAAGAAGACCTCGTGGCAAGGGCGTCTACCGCCTTTTATCCCCTCTCCCAGCAGCCACAGCAGGTTCCCCACCCCGCTGTACCACCGCCAGAGCAGGACAAAAAGGGTGCAGCACTGCGGCAGTGGTTCTACCTCGACTTGGGACAACATCGCCACCCACAGGTCAAGGAGCACACTACCAAAGTCCTCCACGACTTAAATGGTCTAACCCCTCTCATGATTGGTACATCCTGGATCATACTACCACCCAGGTGCTCCCCCTAGATTTAGACCCCCGCTACAAATGTTTCCTACGTAAGTTTGAAATAAGTTTGGTAATGGAGGATATAGGTTTTTCTCCTACCATCCTGTCAAATTTCCCACCAAAATTTATGTTTAAAGCAGTTACAATGTGTTATCATATATTGAGCTAGCCATACACATTACAACCTGATTGTACAAACTCCTATAGATTCTAAACAATCATGACGCGTAAGTGTCTTCCTGACTGGATATACATTTGTAGCACTACTGGTGCTACAGAGCTGCTGGTTTAAATTTGGGCCTTACCGTTCCGTATGCTCGTCTCAGGGGTTCTCCTTGAAGAGTTGTCCAGAAGAAGTTTGCACCAACACAAAGTCTCTTTCAAGGGTTTTATTGAATAAAGTTTCAACAGAAGTGTTGAAGGGATGGGGAGGACTCAGGTACCTTAGTTGCGGATCACAATAATTTTCCTAGGTCCAGAGGAACAACTGTCTCCACGCTGGACTCAGCAGACACCGGGTAAGCCCAATCTCACCGGCCTAGCAACCGATACGTAGCTCGATCACATATATTCTCTGCCACAGACTTGGTGAAAAATAGAACAGTCTCTGCCAGAGACTTGGAGTAAATAGAACAGTCTCTGCCACAGACTTGGTGTAACCCTTCCCTGGGTTACCTTCTGACTAAAGAACACAGCTCTCAGTGCCAGGATCTTCCAGCCATTCCGGCAGCACTGTCAGGTAGATTATGATCCGGATGCATCCTCCAATTGAGTCCTCATCTGCTTGGTCCCTTCCAGCAGGTAAGGGGACACAGGATTATCCCTGGATGAGTAGGCTCCAGTAACTCCTGGGCCTACATCTCAGTTGCGAGGCCTCGAGCCAACGTGGCCCCGAGGCGGGAACTGCCAACACATCCCTGAGGCCAGAAGGGCCCTCAGGTGAGGATTGAAGAAGACGACCCCCAATTCTCTAATCCCTAATAATGGCATCTGTCCCTTAAGTACCCTCTCCCAGAATGCACAGCGGGTTGACCACGCCCCTGAGCAGCTTCTGAGAAAGAGATACCCAATGCATTCAGCCTGTTGCCTATCCTATCCTGACCAGTGGTGACAGCGACACCCACTGTCAGGAGGAAAATCACGCAACCAGCTGAACTGAAACAGAGTACAATTTGTAACACAATCCTTCTGAGCCAAACTATTGCTCAGACAACTATAATTTTAAACACATAGTGCCCACTCATTGGGAGCAGAGCGCTACACATTGAATGGGTTTTCTCAAGCAGAGGTCTGTAGCACCATGGGGTCCCTTGATTGAGGAGAAATTTCTACCTCTTATAAATTGCCATTGACACCAATGATCTTTTAAGCTATCTGCAAGAGGGTAATTCTTCCCGCTGACCACTAATGTCAGGAGCATTATTATTACTGACCACCGATGTAAGGAGCATTCTTATTACTGACCACCGATGTAAGGAGCATTCTTATTACTGGCCACCAATGTAAGGAGCATTCTTATTACTGGCCACAAATGTCAGGAGCATTTTTATTACTGACCACCGATGTAAGGAGCATTCTTATTACTGATCACCAATGTAAGGATCATTCTTATTACTGACCACCAATGTCGGGAGCAGAGTTGAGCGGACACCTGGATGTTCGGGTTCGACGGGTTCGGCCGAACTTCGGAAAAAAGTTCGGGTTCGGGACCGAACTTTAACCCGAACCCGGACCCGAACCCGAACCCCATTGAAGTCAATGGGGACCCGGACTTCTAAGGACTAAAAAGGCTCTAAAAAGGTAATGGAAAGGGCTAGAGGGCTGCAAATGGAAGCAAAATGTTGTTAAGAGCATGGCAAGTGCTCTGCAAACAAATGTGGATAGGGAAATAACTTAAAATAACATAAAAAAATAAAAAAATAAAAAATAATAATCTTGACCTAGGAGGACGAGGTCCATATGGAGTAGGAGGTTGAGGTGGCGGTGGATGTGGCTGTGTAGGTGGAAGCGGCAGTGGAGGAGGACGAGGTAGCCAACACTGATTCAAAAATACAACAATGGCTGGGTAAGGCCGGTGATGTGTCGAATTCTGTCCCCCGTCAAATAGTGTCCACCCTGTACTGCGCTTGCTCAGTATGTAGGACAAGGGGATTTCGAAAATCTCCCAAGACGAACGGCGCCTGCGTGGTGAGTTCAGGTGAAGGCCACACCATCCGTGGTTCAAGCCGAGCCAAGTGAGGCCATGCCCCGAAGCGTGGCGATCGAACCGAGCCCGTGAGGGGCCCTGTTACTATGTGCTACCGTATGTCCACTTGGATTGTGGGGCTTGAACCTGCACTCACAGCGCAGGCGCCGTTCATCTTCGGAGATTTTGTGAATCTCCTTGTCCTCTGTACTGCGCAAGCGCTGCGCCTTCGCAGTATGGGCCGGACACAATCCGTTGGCCGGACAGTTTTTGTCACAACACCGGTATACATGTCTATTCTGCACAAGGTACGGACAAGTCCTGTGGGATCCATGCCTGGTTCATTTTAATGAATGTGAGCTTGTCCACATTGGCTCTGGACAGGCGGCTGCGCTTGTCTGTGATAACGCCCCCTGCCGTGCTAAATACACGTTCAGATAATACACTGGCTGCAGGGCAGGCCAGCACCTCCAAGGCATAAAGGGCAAGCTCAGGCCATGTGCCCAATTTGGAAACCCAGAAGTTAAAGGGGGCAGACCCGTCATCCAGTACGTGTAGGCCTGTGGACACATACTGCTCAACCATGTTGGTGAAATGCTGCCTCCTGCTAAGACGTTCCATCTCAGCTGGTGGTGCTGGTTGTTGTGGCGTGCTGACAAAGCTTTTCCACATTTCAGCCATGCTAACCCTGCCTTCTGAGGTGCTGCCGGTGCCCCGGCTGCGTTGGCGACCTCTTCCTCCTCCTCTGCCTTCGCCTTGTGCTTCCACCGTACGCCCACTGTCAGGTGGGAATGCCACCAGCAGCGCGTCTACCAGCGTGCGCTTGTACTCGCGCATCTTACGATCCCGCTCCATTGAGGGAATTAAGGACGGTACGTTGTCCTTGTAACGGGGATCCAGCAGGGTGGCCACCCAGTAATCAGCACCAGTTAAAATGTGGGCAACTCGGCGGTCATTGCGGAAACACTGCAGCATGTAATCGCTCATGTGTGCCAGGCTGCCCAGAGGCAAAGAAAAGCTGTCCTCTGTGGGAGGTGTATCGTCTGTGTCCTCTGTATCCCCCCAGCCACGCACCAGTGATGGCCACGAGCTGGTCTGGGTGCCACCCTGCTGTGAAAATGGCTCCTCCTCCTCCTCCTCCTCCTCAATCTCCTCCTCCACCTTGTCATCATCCATAACTGTGCCCTTTCTGCCGGACAATTGTGTACCTGGCGTTTGTTCGTGCAGGAACCCACCCTCGTAGCCACTTGTGAAAGACTGCCCTGAAAGCCTTTGAAATGATCCCACTTCCTCCTCCTCCTCCTCATCCTCCTGTGCCACATCCTCTTCCATCATCGCCCGAAGCGTTTTTTCAAGGAGGCATAGAACTGGGATAGTAACGCTAAGAACGGCGTCATTGGCACTGGACATGTTGGTGGAGTACTCGAAACAGCGCAACAAGGCACACAGGTCTCGCATGGAGGCCCAGTTATTGGTGGTGAAGTGGTGCTGTTCCGCAGAGCGACTCACGCGTGATTGCTGCAGCTGAAACTCCACTATCGCCTGCTGCTGCTCGCACAGTCTGGCCAGCATGTGCAAGATGGAGTTCCACCTTGTGGGCACGTCACATATGAGGCGGTGAGCGGGAAGGCCGAAGTTACGCTGCAGCGCTGACAGGCGAGCAGCAGCAGGGTGAGAACGCCGAAAGTGCGCACACACAGCCCGCACTTTCTGCAGCAGCTCTGGCATATTGGGGTAATTTTTAAGGAACCTCTGGACCACCAAGTTCAGCACATGCGCCAGGCAAGGGATGTGCGTCAAACCGGCTAGGCCCAGAGCTGCTACGAGATTTCACCCATTATCGCACACCACCAGGCCGGGCTTGAGGCTCACTGACAGCAACCACTCATTGGTCTGTTGTTCCATGTCCCTCCACAACTCCTGCGCGGTGTGGGGTTTTTCCCCCAAACAGGAAAGTTTTAAAACTGCCTGCTGTCGTTTACCCCTGGCTGTGCTGAAGTTGGTGGTGAAGGTGTTACGCTGACCGGATGAGGAGGCGGTAGAGGATGAGGAAGCGGAGTAGGAGGAGTTAGCAACAGGAGGCAAACTGAAGCGCCCTGCAATCCTCGGTGGTGGAAGGACATGCGCCAAACTGCTATCTGCCTCAGGCCCAGCCGCCACTGCATTTACCCAGTGTGCTGTTAGGGAGATATAACGTCCCTGACCGTGCTTACTGGTCCACGCATCCGTAGTTAGGTGGACCTTGCCACAGATGGCGTTGCGCAGTGCACACCTGATTTTGTCCCCCACTTGGTTGTGCAGGGAAGGGATGGCTCGCCTGGAAAAATAGTGGCGGCTGGGCACGACGTACTGTGGGACAGCCAATGCTATCAGGCTTTTAAAACTCTGCGTCTCCACCAGACGGAATGACAGCATTTCAAAGGCCAGGAGTTTTGAAATGCTGGCATTCAGGGCCAGGGATCGCGGGTGGCTAGGGGGGTACTTCCTCTTCCGCTCAAATGTTTGGGAGATAGAGAGCTGAACGCTTCCATAGGACATTGTGGAGATGGTTGGTGACCCAGGTGGTAGTGTTGCTGGCATATCCTCTGTTTGCGGGGTGGCAGGTGCCACTGTCACTACAGAGGTGGATGAAGAGGCCGAGACTGCAGCAGAAGAGGAAGCAGGAGGAGCCAGAGACCTTTCTTGGTTTTTGAGGTGTCTACTCCACTGCAGCTCGTGCTTTGCACTTAGATGCCTGGTCATGCAGGTTGTGCTCAGGTTGAGAACGTTTATGCCTCGCTTCAGGCTCTGATTGCACAGCGTGCAAACCACTCGTGTCTTGTCATCAGCACATTGTGTGAAGAACTGCCACGCTGGGGAACTCCTTGGACCTGGCTTTGGTGTGCTCGGTCCCTTGCTGCGTTGGGCAGTAGCAGACATACTGTCTAGCTGACAGACGCTCCGCTTTTGCACCCTGCTCCCTCTTCTGCTGTGCTGGTGGCTCTGTGCGACCACCGCCTCTTCCTCCAAACTACACTGGTCACCTGCATAACGTTGATTCCATGTGGGGTCGAGGACCTCATCGTCCTCCACATCATCTTCCACCCAGTCTTCACCCCTGCCCTCCTTGTCTGTCTGCACAATTGCGAAAGCAGCAGCAGTTGGCACCTGTGTTTCGTCATCATCCGAGACGTACTGCGATGGTCCTCCCATGTACTCATCATGAAACATAAGTGGTTGGGCATCGGTGCACTCAATCTCTTCCACTTCTGGGGCAGGGCTAGGTGGATGGCCCTGGGAAACCCTGCTAACAGAGTCATCGAAAAGCAGAAGAGACTGCTGCATGATTTGGGGCTCAGACTGCTTGGCTGATTTGCAAGGGGGTGAGGTGAAAGACTGATGGACATGGGTTTCAGGTGCCAACTCTGTTCTTTCATCAGAAGAGTGGCTGGGAGACAATGTGAAGGAACCCGAGGCACTGTCAGCAACCCAATCTACTATCGCCTGTACTTGTCCTGGCCTAAACATTCGTACAGCCTCATTAGGCGCGACAAAATACCGCCGCAGGCTCGGTCGCCTACTCGCACCTGAGGAAGGTGTTTCACTTGTGCGTGTATCTGGCAGAGATCCACCACGTCCTCTCCCTGCAACAGGAGCTCCACCAGCAGCACCACGACCGGGGCCACCACGTCCCTTTGACCTTCTCCTCATATTTTCAAAATTTAGGATCTTGCCCTAAATGGGTGTTTTTGGAAGCGCAGAACACAACCAAAGTACGTAACCGCTGAATCGCACAGCTACAGAACTGCAGAAAATGCTATTCAAAAAATTTTTGTTTTTTTAGTATAGCACAGTAGGAGAAAACTATATAGAAATTGTTTATTTCACACACCTCAAAATATGTATAACACACTGCAAACTTTTTTTTGTGCCCCTAAACGGCGTTTTTTTGGAAGAGCAGAACACACCCACAGTACGTAACCGCTGAATCGCACAGCTACAGAACTGCAGAAAATGCTATTCAAAAAAAATGTTGTTTTTTTAGTATAGCACAGTAGGAGAAAACTATATAGAAATTGTTTATTTCACACACCTCAAAATATGTATAACACACTGCAAACTTTTTTTTGTGCCCCTAAACGGCGTTTTTTGGAAGAGCAGGACACACCCACAGTACGTAACCGCTGAATCGCACAGCTACAGAACTGCAGAAAATGCTATTCAAAAAAAAAATTTTGTTTTTTTAGTATAGCACAGTAGGAGAAAACTATATAGAAATTGTTTATTTCACACACCTCAAAATATGTATAACACACTGCAAACTTTTTTTTGTGCCCCTAAACGGCGTTTTTTGCAAGCGTACATTAAAGTGCAAATTTTTTATTTTTTTTGCCCTAAACGGGTCTTTTTTTGCACGAGCAAAATGCTCCTATATAATATTCTCTCTCCCTGAAAGCACCAACACAGGAACCTGGCCCTATACTACACTATCTATCTATCTTTTCCCTCAGATTGTAGAATCAGGACTACCTCATCTATCTTTCTATCTCTCCCTAAAAGCAGCAGCAGCAGACTAGATCCTCTCCCTATCTATTCTGAAGCAGAGTGACATGTGTGCTGTGTGCCTCTAGCTTATATAGAAGCTGGGTCACATGTTGCACTGACCAATCACAGCCATGCCATTAGTAGGCATGGCTATGATGGCCTCTAAGGGCACACCAGCTAATCAAAAGGTGATTGGCTGGCCCCTGAAGCATTTCTAAATGCGTAATTAGATTGCCGAACCTGAACCCAAACCCGGACTTTTGGGCAAAGTCCGGGTTCGGGTTCGGGAAAAAGCTAAAGTTCGGTACGGACCCGAACTTTACAGTTCGGGTTCGCTCAACACTAGTAAGGAGCATTCTTATTACTGATCACCAATGTAAGTATCATTCTTATTACTGACCACCTAGGGAGCATTCTTATTACTGACCACCAATGTAAGGATCATTCTTATCACTGGCCACAAATTTAAGGAGCATTCTTTTTACTGACCACCGATGTAAGGAGCATTCATATTACTGACCACCAATGTAAGGTGCATTCTTATTACTAATCACCAATGTAAGGAGCATTCTTATTACTGATCACCAATGTAAGGAGCATTCTTATTACTGATCACCAATGTAAGGAGCATTATTATTACTGACCGCCAATGTAAGGAGGATTCTTATTACTGATTACCAATGCAAGGAGCATTCTTATTACTGACCACCGATGTAAGGAGCATTCTTATTACTGACCACCGATGTAAGGTGCATTCTTATTACTGACCACCGATGTAAGGTGCATTCTTATTACTGATCACTTATGCACTGGTGGGCGGATGACGCGGGTCCCCGCCTCCCCGCCCCTGAACCACATGCCCCCACCCCCTTCTGAGGACGTTGGCCTCTGGCTTTGTGGACCCGGATCACACCGGGCCCGCTGCGGACATCCATCTGCGATGGGGCCGCGTGCCACTCGCCCGGAGGGGGAGTCTCCAGGAGGTACCCGCCCCCAGCCCACGTCCACCTTCTCTGTTTGGCTGACCCGCACACGAGGTACTCTATGCCATGTGCATGGAGTGCCTGTGTGTGGGGGCGGTATGTATTCATCTGCTGCTCGTGCCTCCCTCTCCCCTCCCACATTTAGTCTCCCCCTCCCCATATGGTGAGGTATTTAAGGGCAATGTGGAGGGAGACGCAGGTAGGCTGCCTGGGATAGCTGGACGCTAGTATTTCACACATTCCTGACCAATTGTCTCACCAACCATCTGCTGGTAAGTCTATGGCCTAAAACTGTGATTTGCATACTTTACCGGGAGACACTGCCTGTCTATGGTAGTTGTTCTCTCAAGCATATAACACAAAATCAAACATTGACTTGGTGTATCTTATTTTTCCTCCTTACTTTGCAGGAAAAACTGACACCGGTGTTCATATTAAGTTGTCTACTAAGGGGAATGCTCGATATTGAACCGAGCACTACCATTTATCTTCTAACATCTAATTTCCAAGTAAGCACACTCCAGTTAGCCTTATTTCACGTTTAATCTAATATTTGAGTGTATCCATTTAGGATACACGCACATTTTGGATGCCTGTATTACTAAGCCAGCATATGCACACGTACAGATTTACGTATGTGTTATGTGTGCATGTGTATAGGTGTTTGCTTATAGACATATATATATATTTGCATACCTGAGCCTAATTAAGCTCACATACATGTATCTTTTATAGATTTAAAATTCCGATCAGGATACCACCAAGCATCTATACGAATCCCTCTACCGTGGGTCTACTATCTAAGTCTAGCGATCGCTTGTCTTATACTTTCAAGTGAGGTATGTCTTGACTACACCATTTATTCCATTAATACCTTTTACTTAATTGGCACGTGCTCCTATTATGGGCACGTGCTGTTGATCTTATATTAGAACATTGTATATGGTCCACACTGACGACTACTTATGACTTCAACAGATTCGGGCCCAATAGTTCTATTGGCTTGGACTCATCGGTTGGGGGTCGAGTGTACGCTCCACTCAGTAGCTCCCCCTTTTGGTTTCCTTTGCAGTTTGGACGCCTTATGCATCGGCCCATCCTGGTTTGGGCTCCCTATTGTCAGGACAACCTTCTTTTTGCCCTGTCGTCTATCCCTTTTCTGTTTTCTTCATTCTTGATGTAATTCATCAAGACACCCACTTTTGTATATACGGTTAGTAGATAATATGCTTGTCTAAAATTGTACAATGTTTGTCTGTGGACAAAATTCATGTGCCCCAATTTCTGTATGCATATACTTTATACTTACATGTATCTTTATAAATTGTAGATCATAAAAAAACTCGACACCACTTGCTCCTGACGAAGAGGAATTACGTAAAAAACCTTGAAACGCGTAGAGCTTCACCATGTATATTTATACAAGAGTGTTATAATAAATTGGTTTTACTATGGATTTACACCTTTGTGACATCAATTGAATATGCAGTTTCTTTAAAAAAAAAAAAAAACCCTCATGTACTGATGTTTTTTAGATTTTGTAATAAATTAATATTTCTTTATAATTTATGGTTTGCATACATAATTTGTTGGAGTCATTGGCTCTTTAAAGTCCCGTCAGCGGGTTTCTATGTTTTTTCCGATCACCAATGTAAGGAGCATTCTTATTACTGACCACCAATGAAGGAGGATTCTTATTACTGATCACCAATGTAAGGAGCATTATTTTTACTGATCACCAATGTAAAGAGCATTTTTATCACTGACCACCAATGTAAAGAGCATTTTTATCACTGACCGCCAATGTAAAGAGCATTCTTCCCACTCAGCACTGATATAAGGAGCATTCTTATAAATGGCCACCAATATAAGGTTCATTATTTCCACTGATCAGCAACATAAGCAGCATTCTTCCCACTCGCCACCGATATAAGGAGAATTCTTATCACTGACCACCAACTTAAGGTCCATTCTTCCCATCTTATTCATTTTGCACTTGCACAATTGACTTGTTATGAAATTGCAATTTTATATGTTTATATATTTTTTTATTCATTTGGCTGTATTTACACTACTGATGAAATATTTTTATTGCATATTTATGGGTAATAGCGCTGTCTTAACATTTTATTAACCCATCCTTTCCACTGACCACCCATATAAGGTGCGTTCTTCCCACTGACCACCAATATAAGGTGCATTTTTCCCACTGATCACCAAAGTAAGGAACAACCTTATCACTGTCCACAAACGTATGGAGCGTTCTTATTACTGACCACCAAAGTAAGGAGCATTCTTATCACTGACCACCAATGTAAAGAACAGCCTTATCACGGCCCACCAAGGCATAAAGCATTATTCCCACAGTCCTGCAACGTATGGAGCATTCTTATCACTGACCACCAACGTATGGAACATTCTTATCACTGACCACCAATGTAAGGAGGATTCTTATCACTGACCACCAATGTAAGGAGCATTCTTATCACTGACCGCCAATGTAAGGAGCATTCTTATCACTGACCACCAATGTAAGGAGCATTCTTCCCACTGATCACAATGTAAGAAGCATTCTTCCCACTGATCACCAATGTATGGAACATCCTTATCACTGACCACCAATGTATGGAACATTCTTATCACTGACCACCAATGTAAGGAGCATTCTTCCCACTGTTCACCAATGTATGGAGCATTGTTTTCACTGACCACCAATGTAAGGAACTTTCTTATCATTGACCACCAATGTAAGGAGCATTCTTATCACTGACCACCAATATAAGGAGCATTCTTCCCACTGATCACCAACGTATGGAACATTCTTATCACTGACCACCAACGTATGGAACATTCTTATCACTGACCACCAACGTATGGAACATTCTTATCACTGACCACCAACGTATGGAGCATTCTTATCACTGACCACCAATGTAAAGAACAGCCTTATCACGGCCCACCAAGGCATAAAGCATTATTCCCACAGTCCTGCAACGTATGGAGCATTCTTATCACTGACCACCAACGTATGGAACATTCTTATCACTGACCACCAATGTAAGGAGGATTCTTATCACTGACCACCAACGCATGGAGCATTCTTATCACTGACCAACAACGTATGGAACATTCTTATCACTGACCACCAATGTAAGGAGCATTCTTCCCACTGTTCACCAATGTATGAAGCATTGTTTTCACTGACCACCAACGTATGAAACATTCTTATCACTGACCAACAATGTAAGGAGCATTCTTCCCACTGTTTACCAATGCTTGGAGCATTGTTTTCACTGCCCACTAATGTAAGGAGCATTCTTATCACTGACCGCCAATGTAAGGAGCATTCTTATCACTGACCACCAATGTAAGGAGCATTCTTCCCACTGATCACAATGTAAGAAGCATTCTTCCCACTGATCACCAATGTATGGAACATCCTTATCACTGACCACCAACGTATGGAACATTCTTATCACTGACCACTAGTGATGAGCCGAACACCCCCGGGTTCGGTTCGCACCAGAACCCGCGAACGGACCGAAAGTTCGAACGAACATTAGAACCCTATTAAATACAATGGATGCGAACGTTCGAATTCTAAAGTGCTAATTATAACAACTATTATGCATGTTATTGTCCTAAAAAGGGTTTGGGAACCCGGGTTCTGCACCAGGGGACATGTATCAATGCAAAAATAAGTTTTAAAAACGGTCGTTTTCCGGGAGCAGTCATTTTAATGATGCATAAAGTGAAAAAAAAAAAGTCAAATATTCCTTTAAATATCGTACCTGGGGGGTGTCTAAAGTATGCCTGTGAAGTGCCACGTGTTTCCCGTGTTTAGAACTGTCCCTGCACAAAATGACACTTCTAAAGGAAAAAAAAGCCATTTAAAACTGCTTGCGGCTTTAATGTAATGTCTGGTCCCGGTAATATGGATGAAAATCTTTAAGAAAAATGGCATAGCTACCCCATGACCCCCCCCCTACCCCAGCCCATTACCAGCCCCTTTGGGTCTTGTATGGATATTAAGGGGAACCCCGCACATAAAATAAAAAAGGCCCTATATACTCTGAACAGCCGTATACAGGCGGTGCATACAAGACAGGGACTGTAGGTTTGTTCTTATGTAGAATCTGTTTGTAATTTTGAACAGGTACATTGTTGAAGTGTAGCTCCAGACCAAAAATCTATTTTTAAACTTTTTGGAAAACATAGGTAAGGGTTATCACCCCTGTAACATTTGTTTTGCTGTCTGTGCCCCTGTTCAGAACATTTCACCTCACTTTCCGTCCTAATGACAACTGTTTTTGAAATGTGGTGTTTTTCTTGAAACAAGGATTGCTGATAAAGCATCAGTACAGAGGAGACACCTTTCTCCCATATTTATTCTTACAGGAGAGAATTTTCCTTCCTAGTGGTAGATTTCCTCTCACTTCCTGTTGTCTTCTTGCGTTTGCAAGTAGGAGTCGTTTGTAAGTTGGATGTTTGAAAGTAGGGACCTGCCGTATATACTCTGCAGAAATAGGCCCCTTAGTTGTTGGTGTTGGCACAACACTGTAAGCACTCACAGTTACTCTTGGTTGGTGCTGGAACGCCCTGCTGTCAACTATTATATCAGGAATTTTAATTACATATAATTGTTGAACAGTGGTAGTAAAAATTGGGCCTTTGATGGTGGTGCTGGTGCCACAACACTGTAAGCCCTGACAGTTACTCTTGGTGGGTGCAGCAATGGGCCCTGCTGTGAATTATTAGATCAAGAATTGTAATTACATGCCCCTGTTGAACAGGGGCTGAAAAATTGGGCCTTAGGCACTGGTGGCACAACACTGCAACCCTTCACAGATACTGTACTTGGAGCACAGCAATGAGCCCTGTTGCAAAGTATTGCTTCAAAAATTGTAATGACACGCCCCTGTTAAACAGGGGCTGAAAAATTGGGCCTTAGGCACTGGTGGCACAACACTGCAACTCCTCACAGATACTGTACTTGGAGCACAGCAATGAGCCCTGTTGCAAAGTATTGCTTCAAAAATTGTAATTACACGCCACTGTTAAACAGGGGCTGAAAAATTGGGCGTTAGGCACTGGTGGCGGCACCCATAAACAAAAATGATCTTCCAAGCTATCATCATCAATCGTATCATTGAGGACTCGGAGGAGGAGGATAGCCAGTCAACATAACAGCACAGGCACTCAGCATCAGCATCAGTCTTGAAGGGATGTGACATTTTAAAATCAATTAGTCTGTTATATCAGCATCAGGTGTGTGGTAGCTGGTGGTGATCCAAGACTGGTTCATCTTGATGAAAGTCAGTCGATCAACCGAGTCGGTGGACAGGCGCACCCTGTGATCCGTGACAAATCCTCCAGCAGCACTGAATGTGCGTTCCGAAAGAACGCTGGATGCAGGACAGGCCAGTAGCTCAATTGCATACTGTGCAAGCTCTGGCCAGTGATCCATCCTCAAGACCCAGTAAGCCAGAGGATTTTCGGTGGGGAAGGTGTCCAAGTCTGACCTTGCCCCTAGATATTCCTGCACCATGTTTATCAGACGCTGGCGATGGTTGCTGGAACCGATCATACTTTGGGGCTGCGGACTAAAGAATTGTCTGAACGCATCGGTCAGACGGCCACCTTCCCCACCGCTCCTTCTTTGACTGGCCGAAGCCTCAGCAACTCGTTGTCCAGGACCAGGAGTTTGCAACCTCCCAGTCTCTGGGAACGCGTTGCACAGACCTTTCTGCAAGGCCTCCCGGAGTTGTCTCATCCTCTGCTCCCTCTGCGACGGTAACATAAGGTCCGCAACCTTACCCTTGTACCGTGGATCAAGGAGAGTGGCCAGCCAGTAATGGTCCCTCTCCTTGATCCGAAGAATACGAGGATCCTTCCGCAGACTTTGCAGGATCAGGGAGGCCATGCAGCGTAGGTTTGCTGAGGCATTCGCTCCGGAGTCCTCTGGGTCACTAAGGACGACATGATCCGCAGCCACCTCCTCCCAGCCACGTACAAGTCCACTGGTTTCTTGGGACTGTAAATCATCCCTAAAAGACTGCTGCTGATGATGCTGAGTGCCAGCCTCCACCTCCATGCTGACACAATCCTCCTCCTCCTCCTCCTCCTCCTCCTCCTCCTCCTCTTCCTGTGCGATGGGTGGGACAGAAGGAACACTGTCTGGGTAAAGGGGGCCTTGAGAGGCAAGGAAGTCCTCCTCTTCCTGCCTCTGTTCTGCCTCAAGTGCCCTGTCCATTATTCCACGCAGCGTGTGCTCCAACAGGTGGACAAGAGGTACAGTGTCACTGATGCATGCACTGTCACTGCTCACCATCCTCGTGGCCTCCTCAAATGGTGCCAGGACAGTGCATGCATCCCTGATCATGCCCCACTGGCGTGGAGAAAAAAAACCAAGCTCCCCTGACCCTGTCCTGGTGCCGTAGTCGCACAGGTACTCATTGATGGCCCTCTGCTGCGTGTGCAGCCGCTGCAGCATGGCCAACGTTGAGTTCCACCTGGTGGGCATGTCACATATAAGGCGGTTCTTGGGCAGGTTCAACTCCTTTTGCAGCTCAGCCAGGCGAGCACTGGCATTATAAGATCTGCGGAAATGCACACAGACTTTCCTGGCCTGCCTCAGGACATCCTGTAAGCCCGGGTACCTACCCAAGAAGCGCTGCACCACCAGGTTAAGGACGTGAGCCACACAGGGCACATGGGTCAGTTGTCCCTGTCGGAGGGCGGAGAGGAGGTTGGTGCCATTGTCGCAAACCACCATTCCTGGCTTAAGCTGGCGTGGCGTCAACCACCTCTCGGCCTGGCCCTGCAGAGCAGACAGGACCTCTGCCCCAGTGTGGCTTCTGTCCCCCAAACACACCAGCGCAAGCACGGCATGGCATCTTTTTGCCTGCGTACTTGCGTAGCCCCGTGAACGGCTACGGAGCACCGCTGGTTCATAGGACAAACCACAGGAAGAGGCCATGGAGGAAGAAGAAGAGGAGGGGGTGGAGGAGAGAGGTGTGTCACAACCAGTAGTAGCATTTTGGAGGCGTGGCGGTGGGACAACCTCCAACACTACTGCACCTTGTCCTGAATCCTTCCCAGCTGCCAAAAGAGTGACCCAATGGGCCGTGAAAGAAAGGTAACGTCCCTGTCCATGCCTGCTGGACCATGAGTCAGCGGTAATATGCACCTTACCGCTGACCGCCCTGTCCAGCGAGGCCAAGACATTGCCTTCCACATGCCGGTAGAGAGCCGGAATAGCCTTCCATGAGAAAAAGTGGCGTTTGGGAACCTGCCACTGAGGAACCGCACATTGCACAAACTCACGGAAGGGGGCCGAGTCTACCAACTGAAAAGGCAGCAGTTGAAGCGCTAGCAATTTAGCCAAGCTAGCATTCAACCGCTGGGCATGTGGATGGCTGGGAGTGAACTTCTTTCGACGGTCCAGCAGCTGGGGCAGGGAAATTTGCCTGCTAGAATCGGACGTCGGTGTACTGCTAGCAGAGTGGGCGCAAGTACTTGGCTGTGACACACCTAATTCTACACCTTCATTCCTCTCAGTGCATGTTTCAGAGAGGACTGAAGTTATAGTGGGGTTGGAGATCCCAGCTGATGCGGTGCAAGGAGAGGTCCGCTTTGTTCTTTGGTGTGGGTCTTTGAGGTAGGCTTGCCAACGAGCTGCATGGCAGGTCAACATATGTCTGGTCAGGCATGTGGTACCCAAGCGGCTGATGTTTTGGCCACGCGATATACGCTTGAGACATATGTTGCAAACAGCAGCTGTGCGATCTGATGCACTAGCCTCAAAAAAGGCCCACACCAAAGAACTTTTTGAATGACGGGCAGAGGCAGCGCCCTGCACAGGCGGAGCTCTGCGGTGTGATTCCGTCGGTGTACTGCCCTTACGCTGGCCACCAAAGGGCATCCTGCCTCGTTGGAGATGTGCCTCCTCCTCATCCTCCTCCTCCTCCTCTCTCCTATTAGGCACCCACGTGGAGTCATTGACCTCATCATCCCCTCCCTCCTCATCACTGGAGCCAATCTGGCAGTATGCTGCAGCTGCTGGAACATGACTGCCAGATTGGTGTCCTTCTTGAGCATCCCCTCTGTCTGCTCTCACGCTACTGCCTTCCTCTAGCTGGGTTTCATCATCAGACCCTTCGAAACGCTGGGCATCCTCCTGGAGCATGTACCCAACACTGTGCTGAAACAGTTCGGGGGACTCCTCAGGAGGAGGACATGGTGGGTCTAGGGAAGGAGTGACTGATGATTTGTCTGACATTGATACCAGGGAAGACGACGCTTTGGCAGCTGCTTTTCCAGTACCCTGAGCCTGGGTGAGAGAGGATGAGGAGGAGGAGGAGGGCTTGGTCATCCACTCTACCAAGTCTTCGGCATGATGTGGCTCAACATGTCCAGCTGCCGAAAAGAAGGACAAGCGTGTCCCATGGCCATGTGCTGATGACAATGCACCGCGTCCACGACCAGCACTGTTGCCCCCAGACACAGAGCCTGCTTGCCCTCTTTTATTGCCTCCTGACTGTCTGCCTCTCCTTGTTTGCCTTCCAGACATTCTAATAGATGGCCTGCAGGGAGATGGGAAAAAAGCAATAAGGGCTACCTTCAGGTGTCCTTCTCTGTCCCTTGAAACAAGGACTTTCACAGTGAAAGAAACTGACACTGTCCCTACCTAGAGTTTTCTGTCCCTAGAATAAATGTTTTTTTTAATCACAATATAGCACAAGGACAATTCACTCAATGTCTCTCCAGGTCCCTGGAAACAAGGACTTGCAGAGTGAAAGAAACTGACACTGTCCCTACCTAGAGTTTTCTGTCCCTAGAATAAATGTTTTTTTTAAGCACAATATAGCACAAGGAAAATTAACTCACTGTCCTTACAGGTCCCTGGAAACAAGGACTTGCAGAGTGAAAAAAAAAAAACACTCTCCCTACCTACAGTTTTCTGTCCCTAGAAAAAATGTTTTTTTTAAGCACAATATAGCACAAGGACAATTAACTCACTGTCCTTACAGGTCCCTGGAAACAAGGACTTGCAGAGTGAAAGAAAAAAAACACTCTCCCTACCTACAGTTTTCTGTCCCTAGAAAAAATGTTTTTTTTAATCACAATATAGCACAAGGAAAATTAACTCACTGTCCTTACAGGTCCCTGGAAACAAGGACTTGCAGAGTGAAAGAAAAAAAACACTCTCCCTACCTACAGTTTTCTGTCCCTAGAAAAAATGTTTTTTTTAATCACAATATAGCACAAGGAAAATTAACTCACTGTCCTTACAGGTCCCTGGAAACAAGGACTTGCAGAGTGAAAGAAACTGACACTGTCCCTACCTAGAGTTTTCTGTCCCTAGAATAAATGTTTTTTTTAAGCACAATATAGCACAAGGACAATTAACTCACTGTCCTTACAGGTCCCTGGAAACAAGGACTTGCAGAGTGAAAGAAACTGACACTGTCCCTACCTAGAGTTTTCTGTCCCTAGAATAAATGTTTTTTTTAAGCACAATATAGCACAAGGAAAATTAACTCACTGTCCTTACAGGTCCCTGGAAACAAGGACTTGCAGAGTGAAAGAAACTGACACTGTCCCTACCTAGAGTTTTCTGTCCCTAGAATAAATGTTTTTTTTAAGCACAATATAGCACAAGGAAAATTAACTCACTGTCCTTACAGGTCCCTGGAAACAAGGACTTGCAGAGTGAAAGAAAAAAAACACTCTCCCTACCTACAGTTTTCTGTCCCTAGAAAAAATGTTTTTTTTAAGCACAATATAGCACAAGGAAAATTAACTCACTGTCCTTACAGGTCCCTGGAAACAAGGACTTGCAGAGTGAAAGAAAAAAAACACTCTCCCTCCCTACAGTTTTCTGTCCCTAGAAAAAATGTTTTTTTTAATCACAATATAGCACAAGGAAAATTAACTCACTGTCCTTACAGGTCCCTGGAAACAAGGACTTGCAGAGTGAAAGAAACTGACACTGTCCCTACCTAGAGTTTTCTGTCCCTAGAATAAATGTTTTTTTTAATCACAATATAGCACAAGGAAAATTAACTCACTGTCCTTACAGGTCCCTGGAAACAAGGACTTGCAGAGTGAAAGAAACTGACACTGTCCCTACCTAGAGTTTTCTGTCCCTAGAATAAATGTTTTTTTTAAGCACAATATAGCACAAGGACAATTAACTCACTGTCCTTACAGGTCCCTGGAAACAAGGACTTGCAGAGTGAAAGAAAAAAAACACTCTCCCTACCTACAGTTTTCTGTCCCTAGAAAAAATGTTTTTTTTAATCACAATATAGCACAAGGAAAATTAACTCAATGTCTCTCCAGGTCCCTGGAAACAAGGACTTGCAGAGTGAAAGAAACTGACACTGTCCCTACCTAGAGTTTTCTGTCCCTAGAATAAATGTTTTTTTTAAGCACAATATAGCACAAGGAAAATTAACTCACTGTCCTTACAGGTCCCTGGAAACAAGGACTTGCAGAGTGAAAAAAAAAAAACACTCTCCCTACCTACAGTTTTCTGTCCCTAGAAAAAATGTTTTTTTTAAGCACAATATAGCACAAGGACAATTAACTCACTGTCCTTACAGGTCCCTGGAAACAAGGACTTGCAGAGTGAAAGAAAAAAAACACTCTCCCTACCTACAGTTTTCTGTCCCTAGAAAAAATGTTTTTTTTAATCACAATATAGCACAAGGAAAATTAACTCACTGTCCTTACAGGTCCCTGGAAACAAGGACTTGCAGAGTGAAAGAAAAAAAACACTCTCCCTACCTACAGTTTTCTGTCCCTAGAAAAAATGTTTTTTTTAATCACAATATAGCACAAGGAAAATTAACTCACTGTCCTTACAGGTCCCTGGAAACAAGGACTTGCAGAGTGAAAGAAACTGACACTGTCCCTACCTAGAGTTTTCTGTCCCTAGAATAAATGTTTTTTTTAAGCACAATATAGCACAAGGACAATTAACTCACTGTCCTTACAGGTCCCTGGAAACAAGGACTTGCAGAGTGAAAGAAACTGACACTGTCCCTACCTAGAGTTTTCTGTCCCTAGAATAAATGTTTTTTTTAAGCACAATATAGCACAAGGAAAATTAACTCACTGTCCTTACAGGTCCCTGGAAACAAGGACTTGCAGAGTGAAAGAAACTGACACTGTCCCTACCTAGAGTTTTCTGTCCCTAGAATAAATGTTTTTTTTAAGCACAATATAGCACAAGGACAATTAACTCACTGTCCTTACAGGTCCCTGGAAACAAGGACTTGCAGAGTGAAAGAAAAAAAACACTCTCCCTACCTACAGTTTTCTGTCCCTAGAAAAAATGTTTTTTTTAAGCACAATATAGCACAAGGAAAATTAACTCACTGTCCTTACAGGTCCCTGGAAACAAGGACTTGCAGAGTGAAAGAAAAAAAACACTCTCCCTACCTACAGTTTTCTGTCCCTAGAAAAAATGTTTTTTTTAATCACAATATAGCACAAGGAAAATTAACTCACTGTCCTTACAGGTCCCTGGAAACAAGGACTTGCAGAGTGAAAGAAACTGACACTGTCCCTACCTAGAGTTTTCTGTCCCTAGAATAAATGTTTTTTTTAATCACAATATAGCACAAGGAAAATTAACTCACTGTCCTTACAGGTCCCTGGAAACAAGGACTTGCAGAGTGAAAGAAACTGACACTGTCCCTACCTAGAGTTTTCTGTCCCTAGAATAAATGTTTTTTTTAAGCACAATATAGCACAAGGACAATTAACTCACTGTCCTTACAGGTCCCTGGAAACAAGGACTTGCAGAGTGAAAGAAAAAAAACACTCTCCCTACCTACAGTTTTCTGTCCCTAGAAAAAATGTTTTTTTTAATCACAATATAGCACAAGGAAAATTAACTCAATGTCTCTCCAGGTCCCTGGAAACAAGGACTTGCAGAGTGAAAGAAACTGACACTGTCCCTACCTAGAGTTTTCTGTCCCTAGAATAAATGTTTTTTTTAAGCACAATATAGCACAAGGAAAATTAACTCACTGTCCTTACAGGTCCCTGGAAACAAGGACTTGCAGAGTGAAAAAAAAAAACACTCTCCCTACCTACAGTTTTCTGTCCCTAGAAAAAATGTTTTTTTTAAGCACAATATAGCACAAGGACAATTAACTCACTGTCCTTACAGGTCCCTGGAAACAAGGACTTGCAGAGTGAAAGAAAAAAAACACTCTCCCTACCTACAGTTTTCTGTCCCTAGAAAAAATGTTTTTTTTAATCACAATATAGCACAAGGAAAATTAACTCACTGTCCTTACAGGTCCCTGGAAACAAGGACTTGCAGAGTGAAAGAAAAAAAACACTCTCCCTACCTACAGTTTTCTGTCCCTAGAAAAAATGTTTTTTTTAATCACAATATAGCACAAGGAAAATTAACTCACTGTCCTTACAGGTCCCTGGAAACAAGGACTTGCAGAGTGAAAGAAACTGACACTGTCCCTACCTAGAGTTTTCTGTCCCTAGAATAAATGTTTTTTTTAAGCACAATATAGCACAAGGACAATTAACTCACTGTCCTTACAGGTCCCTGGAAACAAGGACTTGCAGAGTGAAAGAAACTGACACTGTCCCTACCTAGAGTTTTCTGTCCCTAGAATAAATGTTTTTTTTAAGCACAATATAGCACAAGGAAAATTAACTCACTGTCCTTACAGGTCCCTGGAAACAAGGACTTGCAGAGTGAAAGAAACTGACACTGTCCCTACCTAGAGTTTTCTGTCCCTAGAATAAATGTTTTTTTTAAGCACAATATAGCACAAGGACAATTAACTCACTGTCCTTACAGGTCCCTGGAAACAAGGACTTGCAGAGTGAAAGAAAAAAAACACTCTCCCTACCTACAGTTTTCTGTCCCTAGAAAAAATGTTTTTTTTAAGCACAATATAGCACAAGGAAAATTAACTCACTGTCCTTACAGGTCCCTGGAAACAAGGACTTGCAGAGTGAAAGAAAAAAAACACTCTCCCTACCTACAGTTTTCTGTCCCTAGAAAAAATGTTTTTTTTAATCACAATATAGCACAAGGAAAATTAACTCACTGTCCTTACAGGTCCCTGGAAACAAGGACTTGCAGAGTGAAAGAAACTGACACTGTCCCTACCTAGAGTTTTCTGTCCCTAGAATAAATGTTTTTTTTAAGCACAATATAGCACAAGGACAATTAACTCACTGTCCTTACAGGTCCCTGGAAACAAGGACTTGCAGAGTGAAAGAAAAAAAACACTCTCCCTACCTACAGTTTTCTGTCCCTAGAAAAAATGTTTTTTTTAATCACAATATAGCACAAGGAAAATTAACTCACTGTCCTTACAGGTCCCTGGAAACAAGGACTTGCAGAGTGAAAGAAACTGACACTGTCCCTACCTAGAGTTTTCTGTCCCTAGAATAAATGTTTTTTTTAAGCACAATATAGCACAAGGACAATTAACTCACTGTCCTTACAGGTCCCTGGAAACAAGGACTTGCAGAGTGAAAGAAACTGACACTGTCCCTACCTAGAGTTTTCTGTCCCTAGAATAAATGTTTTTTTTAATCACAATATAGCACAAGGAAAATTAACTCACTGTCCTTACAGGTCCCTGGAAACAAGGACTTGCAGAGTGAAAGAAACTGACACTGTCCCTACCTAGAGTTTTCTGTCCCTAGAATAAATGTTTTTTTTAAGCACAATATAGCACAAGGACAATTAACTCACTGTCCTTACAGGTCCCTGGAAACAAGGACTTGCAGAGTGAAAGAAAAAAAACACTCTCCCTACCTACAGTTTTCTGTCCCTAGAAAAAATGTTTTTTTTAATCACAATATAGCACAAGGAAAATTAACTCACTGTCCTTACAGGTCCCTGGAAACAAGGACTTGCAGAGTGAAAGAAACTGACACTGTCCCTACCTAGAGTTTTCTGTCCCTAGAATAAATGTTTTTTTTAATCACAATATAGCACAAGGACAATTAACTCACTGTCCTTACAGGTCCCTGGAAACAAGGACTTGCAGAGTGAAAGAAACTGACACTGTCCCTACCTAGAGTTTTCTGTCCCTAGAATAAATGTTTTTTTTAAGCACAATATAGCACAAGGACAATTAACTCACTGTCCTTACAGGTCCCTGGAAACAAGGACTTGCAGAGTGAAAGAAACTGACACTGTCCCTACCTAGAGTTTTCTGTCCCTAGAATAAATGTTTTTTTTAAGCACACTATAGCAGAAGCACAAAACACACTGACACTCTCCCTACCTATCCTTCTCTTTCCCTAAACTAAAGGAATCCAGGTTAAGCAAGAAAGAAATAACAGTCACTGTCCCTGCCTATGCTACTCTATCCCTGCTCCGGAACACACTACACTAGGCCGCCGTGCTGGCGGCCTTTTATAGTGTGGGGCGTGTACTAAACACCCTCAGCAATAATTGGCCACAGGCATCCTGCCTGTGGCCAATCATTGCTCTCCTCGCTGCCGGCGCTGTGATTGGCCAAGCATGCGGGGTCACAGTGCATGCTTGGCCAATCACAGCGCCTGGATGACACTGCGATGGCGTAGTGCATTGTGGGCCGTTCGCGTCACTCGAATTTGGCGCGAACGGCCCAAATCGTTCGATCTTCGTCGAACGATCGAACAGCCAATGTTCGAGTCGAACGTATGTTCGACTCGAACACGAAGCTCATCCCTACTGACCACCAATGTAAGGAGCATTCTTCCCACTGTTCACCAATGTATGGAGCATTGTTTTCACTGACCACCAATGTAAGGAGCATTCTTATCACTGACCACCAATATAAGGAGCATTCTTCCCACTGATCACCAACGTATGGAACATTCTTATCACTGACCACCAACGTATGGAACATTCTTATCACTGACCACCAAGGTATGGAGCATTCTTATCACTGACCAACAACGTATGGAACATTCTTATCACTGACCACCAATGTAAGGAGCATTCTTCCCACTGTTCACCAATGTATGAAGCATTGTTTTCACTGACCACCAACGTATGAAACATTCTTATCACTGACCAACAATGTAAGGAGCATTCTTCCCACTGTTTACCAATGTATGGAACATTGTTTTCACTGACCACCAATGTAAGGAACTTTCTTATCATTGACCACCAATGTAAGGAGCATTCTTATCACTGACCACCAATATAAGGAGCATTCTTCCCACTGATCACCAACGTATGGAACATTCTTATCACTGACCACCAATGTAAGGAGCATTCTTCCCACTGATCACCAAGGTAAGTAACATTCTTTTCACTGACCACCACTGTAAGGAGCAATTTTATCACTGACCACCAATGTAAAGAGCAACAATATAAGGAACATTCTCCCCTCTGACCACCAATGTAGGGAGTATTGCTCCCTCTGACCTTCACAATAATGTACAGTGGGCTATAGAAGTAGTAATTATTAGCAGGGGCTCCCTAAAATGGGAAAGTTATGTCAAAGGTTAAAAAGGTTGAGAATGACTGAGTAAGATGCTCACACCTAACAGTTGCTGGAGACTGTACAGAGATTGTAATATGTGTGGTAGCTTCAGATTCACTTACATGCTGACTAAACAGATATAGAGCCAGATGCATTCCAATGCAACAATAAAAAACTTTAGATTTTTTATGTGTGCTAGCATACAGAATGGAGTTTTTTATATATATTTTTTAGGATTTAGAATGCAGCAAGATGATTCAGAACCATGGGAACAATTGTAGTGTAGAATTGTATTATAAATATATATATATATATATATATATATATATATATATATATATATATATTGAGAATCCTACTGACCCAACTGCACATCAAGATCATACATAAAAAAAAATAGGTACATAATCTCTCCACCACTTACTGACAGAGCAGCTTTGCAAGCCCAACTACAACTATCATTATGGGACAGAAGTGACAGCACACACTTCAGTAGGTTCACCCAGGGATAGTAGCTTCACATTCTAGGCATAGCCAGGGATAGTCTAATAATACATGACTGTATACAGTAAATAATAGTAGAACAATGCCCTTAATAGTGCAATCCTGAGACACTGTTAAAACCTCAAAGTGTGCCTAGGAATTCCCTCCTTCCTCAACAAGCACACCTGTGCAATGCACAGAACAAGCAGCTCAGTGGCTCAGTGGTTAGCAGTACACATCTGCCTTACAGCACTGGGGATCTTGGTTTGCATCCCAACTATGACACTACCTGCATGGAGTTTGCATGTTCTCCCTGTGCATGTGTGGGCTCCCTGCCACATAACAAGGACATGCTATTAGGATTATTGGCTCTAATTTGTGATATAGGGAGTTTAGATTGTAAGCTTCTTGAAGACAGGGACTGATGTAAACTGAACACACTATATAAATAAACACCCAAAAGAATAGAACTAAACCTTTTTATGGGGACTGATTTATTAATTTTAACACAAAGAAAAATGACACACAAGTGATAACTGGGACTAATGGCAATGATAATGGTTCCCTGTGTTCTGGACAATCGTTCAGATGCTCCAGTTAGCTCCAGTCTATGGGAAATATTCCCAAGACATTGGATGCGGTTGCTATTGAAAGCAGCTCCAGTTTCCAGAGGTCACCAAATGTGTTTTGTGCCAACTTCTGAAAACTATTTTAAAAAATGGCATGTTCTACTATAAAAGAATATATACATTTAAACAATGTGAGCAACCTACATAGAGAAAGTAGACTTACCTGTCCATAACTCCCACCTGGACCACTCAGTTGTGATGAAACTTTCTGCTCATTTCATCCCAAAATGCAGAACAGTTTGAAGCTTATCCCTTAATAATCCATATGTGTGCTCACAGAGAAGGACGTGTTCATTATGACAACCCTTGGAGTACAATGTAAGGCAAATTATTGTAGAAGAGATAAGGCAGACCCAACACACAGACTCGCAGGCAGCCCGACAGCTGAGTGTTCTGTACACCATTCTACTGTGCCAGCCACATTCCAGGAGCTGTGCGAGCGCCACACTGACACCTGCTGGACACTTTGTATATGAACACCAGTCTGTGACCTGCAGATTATTTTCTGCATGATTCCCTGTTCTTTATCTACAATACTAGACGTAATTGTAGCCGTATTAGTGCAATTGTGACAGAGAAAATTAAGTACTGTCCGTGATACTTTTTTTATTTGCACTAACATAGAATTTTTCAGGACAAGCTTTCGGGGTATGTCCCCTTCTTCAAGGTCCAAGCAGTACTGATTCACAATTTTTTTAGCAGAATGTTGAAACAAAAGAAGAAAAAAATCTCAGAGGGAAAGGAAAAAAAACACATACAAATCAATGGTAATAAAGATAGCAGCAGAGTTAGTGAGATAAGACAGAGTTAGTGAGATAAGACAGAGGGAGAGCTATAGACTTGAGGGGGGAGATGCTAGTCACAGAGGGGGTCATAAAACCTTAGTATAATGGGTAAGGAAACCAATATCTAAATTTAGGCCATTCGTTTTTGTGTTAAAAAGAATTATCATTCTTAGTTCAAATGTTTTCCTTTCCTGGATAGTTCTGAAATTCCCTTTAAGAACTAAAACATTGAGGTCTTCTATAGTGTGGTCTGGTTGTGAGAAGTGATGTCCCACAGGTGTGCAGAAACTCTCTTCTTTAAGTTCCTTGATGGTATGTCTGTGAAAATTCATCCTCGCTTGCAACTTCTGTCCTGTTTCACCAACATAAGATCCTTTGCCACACCTGTTGCATTGGATGAGGTACATAACATTACTGGAGGTACAGTTGTAAGATCCCATGATGGTGAAGGTCCCATTTGTGTGTGTGACACTTTTGGATGGATTGATCTGGTTGCACAGTTTGCAGCGTTTTTTATTGCAGGGTTTGCTTCCATTATTTGTGACTTCATAATCAGAGTGAAGTTTCCTGTTGATTAGTTTGTGTCTGAGGTTGGGTGGTTGTCTGAAAGCCAATAATGGGGGTTGTTGGAATATTTATTTCAGAGTTTCATCCTCTGTTATAATGGGCTGTAAATCTTTGATTATCTTTTTGATCCCTTCTAGTGTTGGGTTGTATGTGGTGACTAGAGGTACTCATCCACACCAAACCACAAATACTCGGCTGAGGATGTTACACAGCTCATCGAATTTATTCTTACACACAACTACTTCACTTTCAACAATGACATCTATCTCCAATGTATGGGTACTGCTATGGGAAGCAAAATGGCACCCCAATATGCAAACTTATTTATGGCTGACCTGGAGGACAAATTCCTGAACAGCATACAACAAAAGCCATACAGATATTATCGCTATATTGATGATATCTTCATGATATGGACTGAAAGTGAAGAAAATCTAAACCAATTCTTCTCATTGATCAACACTTTTCACCCATCTATTAAACTAAAAATGGACTATTCGAACACACATGTCAACTTCCTAGACACTACAGTATACATCAGGGATGACAAGCTTCACACTTCCATATACAGAAAACCGACTGACCGATGCAGCTATCTTCATAGTTCCAGTTTTCATCCCCAACACACTAAACGAGCCATCATACACAGCCAGGCCATCAGATACCACCGAATTTGTTCAGACCCAGAAGTCAGAGATAAACATCTCAGAACACTGGCAGGCTCTTTCCAGAAGAAAGGATATAAAGACAAAACCATCAACAACAGCATAAACACAGCCTTGAAAACCCGAAGAGAAAATCTCCTCCAATACAAAGAGAAAAAAACAAATAACCGAGTACCTCTAGTCACCACATACAACCCAACACTAGAAGGGATCAAAAAGATAATCAAAGATTTACAGCCCATTATAACAGAGGATGAAACTCTGAAAGAAATATTCCAACAACCCCCATTATTGGCTTTCAGACAACCACCCAACCTCAGACACAAACTAATCAGCAGGAAACTTCACTCTGATTATGAAGTCACAAATAATGGAAGCAAACCCTGCAATAAAAAACGCTGCAAACTGTGCAACCAGATCAATCCATCCAAAAGTGTCACACACACAAATGGGACCTTCACCATCATGGGATCTTACAACTGTACCTCCAGTAATGTTGTGTACCTCATCCAATGCAACAGGTGTGGCAAAGGATCTTATGTTGGTGAAACAGGACAGAAGCTGCAAGCGAGGATGAATTTTCACAGACATACCATCAAGGAACATAAAGAAGAGAGTTTCTGCACACCTGTGGGACATCACTTCTCACAACCAGACCACACTATAGAAGACCTCAATGTTTTAGTTCTTAAAGGGAATTTCAGAACTATCCAGGAAAGGAAAACATTTGAACTAAGAATGATAATTCTTTTTAACACAAAAACGAATGGCCTAAATTTAGATATTGGTTTCCTTACCCATTATACTAAGGTTTTATGACCCCCTCTGTGACTAGCATCTCCCCCCTCAAGTCTATAGCTCTCCCTCTGTCTTATCTCACTAACTCTGCTGCTATCTTTATTACCATTGATTTGTATGTGTTTTTTTTCCTTTCCCTCTGAGATTTTTTTCTTGTTTTGTTTCAACATTCTGCTAAAAAAATTGTGAATCAGTACTGCTTGGACCTTGAAGAAGGGGACATACCCCGAAAGCTTGTCCTGAAAAATTCTATGTTAGTGCAAATAAAAAAAGTATCACGGACAGTACTTAATTTTCTCTATCTACAATACTAGAAATTCATTCTGCAGTTTATTTTTTTATTTTATTTTTTCAATTTAGAAGTATTACCCATAAGACTGTACTAGTTTGCAAGACTATAGAATAACTATGATAAGTTCTTCTAAAGATCAATACTAATTAACCACTTGACCACTGGGCACTTAAACCCCCTTAATAACCAGACCAATTTTCAGCTTTCGGTGCTCTCACATTTTGAATGACAATTACTCAGTCATACAACACTGTACCCATATGAAATTTTTGTCCTTTTTTTCACACAAATAGAGCTTTCTTTTGGTGGTATTTAATCACTGTTGGGTTTTTTATTTTTTGCGCTATAAGAGAAAAAAGACTGAAAATTTTGTAAAAAAATGATTTTTTTTTCGTTTCTGTTATAAAATTTTGCAAATTACTATTTTTTCTTCATAAATTTTGGCCAAAATTTATACTGCTACATATCTTTGGTAAAAATAAGTACAAATTGGTGTATATTATTTGGTCTTTGTGAAAGTTATAGAGTCCACAAGCTATGGTGCCAATATCTGAAAATTGATCACACCTGAAGTACTGACGGCCTATCTCAATTCTTGAGACCCTAACATGCCAGAAAAGTACAAATACCCCCCAAATGACCCCTTTTTGGAAAGAAGACATTCCAAGGTATTCAGAAAGAGGCATTGTGAGTTTTTTGAAGTTGTCATTTTTTCCCACAATTCTTTGCAAAATCAAGATTTTTTTTTTCTCTTTTTTTTTTTTCACAAAATTGTCATATTAGCAGGTTATTTCTCACACACAGCATATGCATTCCACAAATTACACCCCAAAACACATTCTGCTATTACTCCCGAGTATGGCGATACCACATGTGTGAGACTTTTACACAGCGTGGCCACATACAGAGGCCCAACATGCAGGGAGCACCTTCAGGCGTTCTGGAGCACCAAGGCCAATTCTGACATTTCTCTCCTACATGTAAAAATCATCATTTATTTGCTAGAAAATTACATAGAACCCCAAAACATTATATATGTTTTTTTAGCAAAGACCTTAGAGAATATAATGGTGGTTGTTGCAACTTTTTATCTCGCACGATATTTGCGCAGCAATTTTTTTAACGCGTTTTTTACGGAAAAAAAATGTTTTGTGCTTAAAAAAAAAAAAAAACAGTAAAGTTAGCCCAATGTTTTTGCATAATGTGAAAGATGAAGTTACGCCGAGTAAATAGATCCCTAACATGTCGCCCTTAAAAATTGCACACACTCGTGGAATGGCGCCAAACTTCGCTACTTAAAAAATCCCCATAGGCGACGCTTTAAATATTTTTACTGGTTACATGTTTTGAGTTACAGAGGAGGTCTAGGGCCAAAATGATTGCTCTCGCTCTAACGTTCGCAGAGATACCTCACATGTGTGGTTTGAAAACCGTTTTCATATGTGGGCGGGACTTACGTATGCGTTCGCTTCTGTATGCGAGCTCACGGGGACAGGGGCGCTTTAAAAAAAAAAAAAAAATGTTATTCTTCATTTTACTTTATTTATTTTAGTTTGACATGTTTTTCCGCCCTAAACATTTTTTTGATCACTTTTATACCTATTACAAGGAACGTAAACATCCCTTGTAATAGGAATATGGCATGACAGGTCCTCTTTACAGTGAGATATGAGGGGGGGGGGTGTCAATAAGACCCCACATCTCACCTCTAGGCTGGGAAGCCTGAAAAAAAAAAAAAAAAAAAAAACAACAATCCTGGCTTTGATCGTAGCGGTGAGTCGGTAGAAGCACCGGAGGGCGGCGGGGGGGGGGGGGACATCCCCTCTTGCCTCCCGTAAGAATGATCAAGCGGCGGAACAGCCGCTATGATTGTTCTTATGGTGTAGGGAATCGCCGGCTGAAAAAGCCGATATCTGAATGATGCCTGTAGCTGCTCCCATCATTCAGATATCCCCGCACAAAGTCAAGGACGTCATATGACGGCCGGAGGGCGGGAAGTGGTTATTGCAGAGTATTGCCGGGCATTGCAGAGTATTGCCGGGCATTGCGGAGTATTGCCGGGCATTGCGGAGTATTGCCGGGCATTGCGGAGTATTGCAGGGCATTGCGGAGTATTGCGGTGTATGGCAGGGTATTGCGGTGTATGGCAGGGTATTGCACGGGTATTGCACAGGGTATTGTGGAGGGTATTGCACAGGGTATTGTGGAGGGTATTGCAGAGTATTGTGGAGGATATTGCAGAGTATTGTGGAGGGTATTGCAGAGTATTGTGCAGGGTATTGCAGAGTATTGTGCAGGGTATTGCAGAGTATTGTGCAGGGTATTGCAGAGTATTGTGCAGGGTATTGCAGAGTATTGTGCAGGGTATTGCAGAGTATTGTGCAGGGTATTGCAGAGTATTTTGCAGAGTATTGCGCAGGGTATTGCAGAGTATTTTGCAGGGTATTGCAGAGTATTTTGCAGGGTATTGCAGAGTATTGTGCAGGGTATTGCAGAGTATTGTGCAGGGTATTGCAGAGTATTGCACCAGGGTATTGCAGAGTATTGCACCAGGGTATTGCAGAGTATTGCACCAGGGTATTGCAGAGTATTGCACCAGGGTATTGCAGAGTATTTCGCAGGGTATTGCAGAGTATTTCGCAGGGTATTGCAGAGTATTGCACCAGGGTATTGCAGAGTATTGCACCAGGGTATTGCAGAGTATTGCACCAGGGTATTGCAGAGTATTGCACCAGGGTATTGCAGAGTATTGCACCAGGGTATTGCAGAGTATTGGCAGGGTATTTTGCAGAGTATTGGCAGGGTGTATTGCAGAGTATTGGCAGGGTATAGCACAGGGATGGCTGAGCAGGGATGGATGGATGGATGGATCTGTGACTGCAATTGTCACAGATCCAGCCCACAGTGCTGCTGCTGCCATCCGCTCCCTCCCCCTCCCCTCTCACACTGTACCGATCGGTACAGAGAGGGGAGGGAGGAACCGGCGTCATCAAATGACGCCGGTCTGTTTACAAGTGATTGCTCCGTCATTTGACGGAGCGATCACGTGGTAAACGGCCGCTATCAGCGGCGATTTACCGCAATTCGTGATCCGCCGGGGTTTCCCGTGTGCGCGCCCCAGGGGGCGCGCGGGAGCGCGATTCTGGGAGGACGTTATATAACGTCCTCCCAGAGTTAAGCAACCACCCTGCCGCCGTTATTTGTCGGCAGGTGGTTGTTAAGTGGTTAAATATGGGATTTTTTACAGTGCCCAAACAATACCAATTTTTAAAAGGGTTTTCACACTTTTATTAAATATACATTTACAATCATATTGAAATTCCATTTTAGAAATGTCGTGGATATTCTTAGGAGGTGTGTCTAAAAAGTTTGGTGAATGGTATCAGAATACAAACACATTAATCCTACTGACAATCACACAAATGACACAAAAAATTTGATAAAAATAAGTGACCAACACCGCTAACAAATCTCAAAGTGCAAAGTAAGTAGGCCTGGTTTGCACCTATGCATTTTTTATTGCGTTTTAAGTTTTGCAGAAATACACAACAGTCCATTTAACGTGGTTTCCTATGGATGCAGTTCACATCTATGCATTTTATTTATTGGAAAGGGCAAGGGACTTTTTTCTGGTTTCTGGTTCAACAGAGTTCAATGAACGTGTATTGAAAAACGCAAAATGTGCCTGGAATATGCAAACTGCAACCTGCATAGGTGTGAATCAGGCCTAAGGGTACGTTCACACTGAACGCGGGTTTGAAATCGGCTGAACTTGCGTGATTTCAAACCTGCATTTCAGTGCGAGTTCGGGCGATGTAAAAGACATCTGTGTGGGTCCATGCACAGATGTCTATTAAAATCGCCTTGGAAGTCACGAAAAGTAGTTCAGGAACTACTTCTGGAAATCAGTGTGGCACTGCAAAGTCGGCATCGCTCCAATTGTGACAGTGCCATTGCTGGCAATAGGCTGCAATTTGTCATGTCAAATCGCATGTCAAATGGCGCAAATGTAAATGGGGGCTAAAAATGTTTATAATTAACATATCCCAAAGCAATGTGTAAGAGAGCCGCTACGCAGTGAAGTCTGAATAAGGAACCCAAATAAAATAAAGTAAAAGTGACCAGGTGCGCTTCTCAATTAGTAACCAATTTTCACAGTAAATTGTCTGAAATCTTAAAAACACATAAAAATTCAAACTTAAAATGTATGTTCACCTTTACAGTAAATCTGTAAGGTGAACTTACACTGGACTCCCTCCCCATCCCCCCCACCCGGTCCCGCTGACCTGAAGTCCCGCGATCACCCGCTTTGACACATCAGGTCGTCGCTTTACCGGTCCAGGGATTTGATTGTAAGTCATTTTTCCATGTCAAAAATATTTATTGATTACACAATAATAAGTACATACATTGGATATTTATGCAAGGATACAGATAATTTAAAAATAAATAATGGATAACATAGAATATTTAAAGAGAATTAATTAGATCTTCACTAACTAGATAACCAGTGAGTAGCATTGTATACATGACTACCGTGCCTTAAAGTATAATTAAACTACCGTCATATTAACTACATGAGTTGTGACCTAACAACTTAAACTTATTGTAGTGAAGAACAATAAATCTATAATAAATAGGGAGAGTAAAGCAAAGAAAAGAGTAGTGAGAGATAGAGAATGTCCACAAGGGCGATCCAAGAACCAGTACGATGCGTAATGATTACCATTTCTTAAGTATATGGGGTTTGCATTGAAGCGATTAATCAGCTACCATGACAGAAGGACCTCATCATTGAAATCCGGAGGTAACTAGTGTTTTATCCAAGGGAGCCAAAGTTTTTTGAATTTTGGGATTTGGTCCCCGTCATTGGCTATCATTTTGGCATGTGACATTGTGGTGTTCATTCTATGAATTGTTTCTGCCAACCCCAAAGTTGGGAATTTCCATGCTTTGGTTATCGTTTGTTTTGCTGCAGTTAGAAGTGGAATAAAAAGATTAAATTGAAAAAATGTTAAGCATTCCGGTTTTAGATTAAGTAGTGCTGTAAACGGGTCTAGTTGTATCTGTTGTCGGAACATTTTAGAGGCCATTGCAAAGATTTCTTTCCAGAAAGATTGCACTATCGGACATGTCCACCATAAATGCAAGTGAGTGCCCAAATCTGAACAGCCCCCAAAGCAAAGAGCTGAATGTGTAGGCGCAAACTTGGCCACTCTAGCAGGTACAAGGTACCACCGCGTCAGGACCTTGTAATTTGTTTCCATTGCCGTGACATTGGGCGAGGATGATTTTATGGTTGACCAAATCTTAGTCCAATCAGCATTATCTAGGGTACACCCTAGGTCCTCCTCCCATTTCCGCACATAGGTTGGTTTGTCATAATTGGGGTCTATAAGAAGTTGGGTGTAGAGGGTTGATATCATTCTTCTGGCTAATGGATCTTTTTTACAAATTTTTTCAAAATTAGATAATTGGGTCAGTTGTGTTGCAACTTGTAAAGGTGGAGAAAATACATTTTTAATTTGGAGATATCTAAACTGTGTTCTGTTTCTGGTAAGTCGTGTTTCTCTCTGAGTGTAGAAAAAGGTACAAAGTTTTTTGAAGTGACCAAGTCATGTAACGTCAGTATTCCTGTTTTTGTCCAAGCTTTAAAAGTGTTCGGGAAAATCCATGCAGGATAAAAAGCTGTATTTTTGAGGAAAGATAATAGGGGATTGTGTTCCGATTATAATTGGTGTTTACGTTTAAATTTGTCCCAAAGGGATAAAAAGTGTTTTGTGATAGGGTTACTCAATTCACGTCGATCTCTGGACCGAAGCCATAGTATGTTGGAGATCAATAAAGGGTCACTTTCTGAGGCCTCTATCGAACCGGTCCAGGGATTTGAAATCCCTGTGGCTTTCTCTCCTCTTTTCCAGCACTGACAGGATGGGCTAGGTGGGTCTTGATTGGTCAGCGCCATCCATGTGATGGTGTCAACCAATAAGAATGCCTCCTCCTATACATACGGTACCTTTACGAGGTACCTTTAGGAGATTAAGCCGTGGGGATTTCAAATCCCCTGACCGGTGAAAAGGCGACTCGATGTGTCACAGCGGGTGATCGCGGGACTCCGGGTCAGAGGGGTCGGGGGGGGGTGGGGAGGGGGTCCACTGTAAGTTCACCTTACAGATTTTCTGTAAAGGTGAACCTACCCTTTAAGTCCATCAAAATTAAACATAAATGTTAAGAAATAAACGTCCATATAAACAATAAATCTCCCGGTGACTGAGTGTGCAGAAAGGACAAAACATACGTGGCAGGGTGCTCACACAAATCATTCCCCACGGTAAATCATGACTCTTACCAGAGACTGTGGATCTTAAATGAAAGAGATCAAAATCACTTTGTTCTCCACACACTTCTGTGATATTCAGAGAGGATAGATTGTCATTCACAGGGAGGGTTTAGCATTGTTAAGCGAACACTTTTTCCATTGGAAATCCCAGCATTTATGGAACACGTTCCTCAATGTTTATCATGTGAAGGAAGAGGTAGGCAATTCATAGTGTAGTATTTAAAACAATCTGATTTATTAAAAGATAGTTGTACTTACATTTAGGATGATAAAAACCAGCGGTTCGTATAAGAAACATGGCCGCGGACCTCGCCAGCCAGATCGTGTGCACAGACGTCTCAGATGTTGCTCACTAATTACTAATTGAGAAGTGCACCTGGTCACTTTTGCTTTAAATTACCTTTATTGGCCTTCAAAATAATGGCCAATAACACTTTTGGCAACCTTCATAAAGCTTCTGGAAACTGTCAGCAAAGGCCTCTTTAGGAATTGATCGCAGAACCACTGGCACACATTCTTGGATTGCCGCCATCGTTGTTGAAGAAGGCGATCATGATTGTCTTGACTTTGGACATTTTGGGTCGCAGGGAAGATGGTGAACGCCATCCCATTGATCGCTTAGATTATGTATCGAACTGGTAGCACCAGGTCTCATCCCCTGGGACAATGGTTCACAGAAAGGATGGATCCTGCTCACACATGGTAAAGAAATCCCCAGAGGCGTCCATCAGTTTTGCCTTATGTTCATCCGGGAACAGATCTTTTGCTTACCCAAATCTTTGCGGCTGATGGTGTGCACCGTGTCCTTGCTAATGCCTAATTCCTCTGCCATTAATCGTAGAGTCAGTCGCCGAACTCGTGCCAGCATTTGTTGCACTCGTTTGATCATGTCTTGGGTTCTGCTTGTCGACAGCCAACCTGAACATGGCTCATTATCAGTTGTTTCCAGTAAATCCGTGGCTCAGACACCTGAAAGAGACCATACGTATTAAAAGCAAAATTGAATTAGGAAAAAGTCAGTACTAGGGAACTAACGGCTGCTAGCACCAAAAGCCATACTGAAACTTTACAAAGCAAATATACTGTATAGTAAATGCAGTGCCAAAATATACTACAAATGATAAACAAATAGAAACTCAGAAATTAATGAATCAACCAAGTGAGTAAAAGGTAAATAAATAAAAAAGTGACCAATGACCAATAAATATACAATTTCCTAACTGTATTAAAGAGATAATCGCGCATCAACATATACATGAATTAAGTCCCAACAAGTCACACATTTAGATAAATTGTTGGGACTTATTATTATTTTATTATTATTAATTCCCTTTTTAGATATACAGTAAGTTGAAGCATGATTATCACTTTATTACAGTTAAGAAATTGTAGTTTACACATATATTTGTTAGTCACTTTTATATTTATTTACTTTTTACTCACTTGGTTGATTCATGAACTTTTGAGTTTCTATTTATTTTTTTTGTAGAATATTTTGGCACTGCATTTATTATATATTTAAAAAAAAAAAAAAGCAGACCTTCACTCCCAAAATGGATTTCCCTGGCGCCAACAGCACCATACATGTGTTAGTCAATTGGTGCCAGGACAGGAAAATTAGGATAGGTATTTGATATAATTTTCTGTTTTCCTGGCGCCAACATCATGGTAGCATACCACATGTATGGTGCCATGGATTGGCACTATGAAAGGAAAAATACAATTTTCTGTTTTTCCTCCCTTTAACTTCACAAGGAAGCTATTTTATTTTTGAATTTATTTTTTACTCCAGCCTGCTCCATCTCCATGCTCCTCTAGACAAGAATGAAGTGTCCCCATCACGTATCTCAGGAGGCTTTAGGAGCATGGATACAAAGTGACTGGATGGTGTACCTGGCGGCACGTCACTGGGGACTGGCTGCAAGAACCCGGAAGTGACAGCCAGGGAAGATGGCTTCATGGGACCCAGGGTGTGGTACAGAGCAGCAAATTTTGTCAGGACAATGTTGGACTCACTGGGCAGGTTAGTATGCGCTCTGAAGAAAACCTGACAACAGGAAATAAATGGGAAACAAAAAACAGGGGGAGGGTTCCTCTTTAATAATGTTGAGCAAGAAATGAGCCAGACACAAGTACTGTATATTGGTAAGACATTATATGGAAACACTGGGCAGTGTATTAAAGCCCAACTTCAGGATAAGAATAACCCCCCTCCCACCCCCTCTGTCTAAATGCTGGGTTAAGAAAAAAACTGAATCCCCATTTTCACTTACCTTAAGCCAGAGTCACATGATCATCCAGCGCTGGGTTCTTCTACTCTCTGTTTATCTCCTGGAGGGGCCCTTTTTGATGTCTACACTGTCTGTGTGACGTGGACGATTTCCATTGGCCAGCCAAATGAGGGGTCCTCTTAGGAGCCTAAAGAGAAATGATTAACGGGAGTGAAGGGGACCAGACAGCGAAGGGTAGCAAGTGGTGCTGAATTAGCAGTTCCCGTAGGAGGAAACAGCATCAGCAATGGACCTGGGTGGGGGGACTCAGGTGAGTATAATTGGCTTCACCAGGTAACAAAATTTTTACACCAGGCAAGATGTGTTAGAAGGAGTACAGCCTGAGTGCAGTTTGCTTTGCTCTCCTGTGACCCTTTTTTAGCAGAGAGCGGGCTGAAATCTGCTCTCTGCTAACGTCACAGTAGTCGGTCCAGGCTCCACGTCATCACAACCACAGAGTCGCGATCTGCCAGATCCCTGGACCGACATCCTGCTCAGCCTCTCAGCGAGCTGCTGAGAGACTGAGCCGTCCGCCCCCTCTTCCGCCCCCTCCACAGCTCAGCGCTCCAGTGAGTGAGGAGGGGGCAGAGCAGAGAGCGATGATTGACAGTCCGCAGCTCTCTGCTCATATAGCTGGGAGAACCAAGCGATCAGCGATGTTCGATTGCTCAGTTCTCAGTGTAGAGGCGCCGGGGGACAGATAAAGACATCCACCTAGGTAAGTATGAATCTTAAAAAAAAAAAAAACATACTTCTCTTTTAAGCATCTTTCAGTCAAATAAAAACATTCTCTGACTGCCCAAGCTTCCCAAAGAAAGCCATGGAGTTTATAAAGGAAAGTTCTCACACATTTTTCTAATTGGATTTAGCTAATTAATAAATATGCTAATCCTAGAAGAAAGTTGTGAAAATATTTATAAATAGACCTCCAGGTGTCTCACCAAAGCATTGCATTGGTGTGTGGTGGGGGAAAATGTAGATACTACACATGGCTAAACATTGCAACTCATATTATGACACGTGTCTATTGCAACTCACTGCTGCACAGAGAATTCCATAGAAGTTTAAAAAAGAGGAAAAAAACAAGCCCTGCAAAGTGTTTAAATAAAGAATTGCAGTGCACAGCAGCACACATTCACACCCCACTCCAGGTCACATGCATTAATACATACACATGTGGTGTAAATAGACATGGCACCATCAAATGGGAGATCAATAAGCCAGAGCTCAAGGAATGTCTAACGACCTCTGTAGAGCTCTTTCTTCCCCCTCCCATTTAGCTACAAAAGAAAGCCAGGAGGATGCAATAAAGCTGCTTTGCCACTTTTCTAGCAGTAATCCTTCTTGTTAAAGTGGGTGTAAACACACTTTAAAAAAAAAAAAACTAACACCTGCAAGACAAAGGCATATTGAGCTAGTATGCATAGCCCGACACAGCACCGGCCGGCGACATGTCATCCCGGAGTTACTTCCAGGTATCGCGGCTCTGGCGCTGTGGTTGGCCGGAGCCTCGATGACATCACTCCCACGCATGCGTGCGGGAGCCGCCTGTCACGGCATGACCTCCTTTAGAAACGGCATGATCACATTTCTAAAGTGCGCCTGTGCCGTTGTCTACGGCGCATGCGCCATAGACATCGGTGCAAGTCTCTATTGTAAATATCTCCGAAACCGTGTAGGTTTAGGAGATATTTCTAGCACCTACAGGTAAGCCTTAATCTAATGTGTTGTGCCGAATTCACGAGGCATCTGCAACACTTTTGGTTTCCGACAGTGGCTTGTGCACCAAATTCCAATTTAATGTGCACCACTTTGACATTGTGGCACAATGAATTCACCACATTTTATTTAATATTTATTACAGGTAGAGATGCATCGAAATTTCAGAGGCCGAAACATATCAGCCAAAAATTGTGTTTTCAGCATTTTGCCAATAGAGAAAAAGGTGCCAATAATGGCCCCGAAAACGCTCACGATTTTGCTGCGATTTTACCACGATTATACTGTGCTTATGGTGTGTTTTCCATAGGTCATGTGACTCAAAAATGCTGTGTTTTCAATGCATTTCAACAGGGAATTGGGTTTTTGGTGCAGTTTTTTAAGTGAACAAAAATGAAGCAAGCTAGATTTTTAACACCACAGCGTAACGGACAAGTGTAAAGACACACATAGCATTTGAAAGGGATGCATTTTTTTTTAGCTTTTCTTACACTAAAGGTGCTGATAATGGCTGACAATAAATTCACATTCATTTAAATTCATGATATTAATTAAAAAGTAAATTATAATACAAATATATATATATATTTTTTAAAACTGTAATTTTCGGTTTCGGCCAAGCACATCCTGGATTTTTGGTTTTGGCACAAAATTTCCATTTGGTGCACCTCTAATTACAGGTACTTATAAAGTGCTGAAAATATACACAGCTTTACATATTCAAAATGAAATACCGACAGTTCTTATCTTACCAAAGTGGAGCTCATTAAGACCAACTCTCTTTTAGCATATAGAGAGATAAACTGGTGCAAGTGTGGAAGTGTCTCTCATACATTCTAAAAGTGACGCCAAATTCAAACGGAAGTTCTAGACAAGTTCATGAATTTGGTATATGTTGCTCCACTGTTAGAATGCATGAGAGACACTTTTGCAAAATCGTCAGTGTTTATGAATTCCGGAGAATATGTCTCGCCCTTTGGGTACAAAGATTATAGTTACTCTTAAAGTGGTTGTAAAATCTAAAAAAAAACAAAAAAAACCTGCATGACAAAGGCATAATCAGCTAGTATGCATAGCTAGCTCATTATGAATTACTTACCTTACATTGAAGCCCCAGCAGCGGTCCTCGTACCCCCCTCCGGCCGGCGACATCTCTCCTGGGGGTTACTTCCGGGTATCGCAGCTCCGGCGCTGTGATTGGCAGGAGCCGCGATGACGTCACTCCCGCGGGTGCGTGCAGGAGCCGCTGGTAACGGCACATTCACTGAAGCAACGTGCCACTGCTTCAGTTTTCCCAAGTGCGCATGTGCCGATGACATTGGCACATGCAGGGGACAGGGGATATCTCCTAAACTGTGCAGGTTTAGGAGATATCCTGTGTAGCTACAGGTAAGCCTTATTATAGGCTTACCTGTAGCATAAAGTGGTCTGTAAGGGTTTACAACCACTTTAAGGAAGTTGTAAAGGCAGAAGGTTTTTTTTATCTTTATGTATTCTATGTGTAGCGGGGTTCTAAATTTAGGGGAAGTGTTTGGGTGGTAGTTGTGCCCAAACACCCTAATTGATAGAGTTCTTGAAACCATTTTTGTCCACAAGAGGAGTATTGGTGTACATATAGTTCCCTGTGGCCTGCAGGTGGTGCTGCCATAGTGGGCCAGGGTTGAACCACTGATACAGTGCTGTGCGACCGTGCAGTGGGTGTGGTCTACCTGCTGGGCATGCCGGGAGAGGATATAAAAGGGGCAGACGCTGCCTGTTGAGGGTTCGTTGTCGGGGGTCCTACCCCAGGGTTCTCGTTCCTGTCTGCCCTGGGCACCTTTAGCCCAGGGGCGGGTCTGCGGTTTGTCGTCAAGGGTCAGGCACCTTCAGCCCTGGGACTGCAACAAAGGTCTGGGCCCAGCACCTTCGGCTGGAGCCCACTGGGGATCGAGGAATCTCAGGGTGCCACCTTGCGAGGGGACCCGTATCCTAGATGAGGAGGCCGGGGGAGGAACCATTCCGAAGGACTGGTGTGGAAGTCACAGTGAAGGAAGGGTCCCGGTAACTCTCTGGAGGTTCACCAGGTCTGTGGCAGAGACCAAGGGTAACGTTCGAGCATCATTTCGGCTGCTAGTCTCAAGCTAGGGAGACTATCCGAATGAGCTGAGTCTGCTTGAGAATCGGAGCAGTGAATTGGGTTATGTTTGTGCCTGGACCTCTTCCACACTTTAAGCTGTCCTGTTCTCCCTCCAACCTTTCCTGTCAGAGACTGTGTTTTGTGGGAAATAAACCTCTACGTTGGAGTGCAGCTGGTGTGGACATTCAAGTTACTGTGGGGATACAAGGACTTGTCTTTATTAAAAATAGAGGTGAGAGACATTCTCTGGTTGTCTAACTGTGGAAGACCCATCAATAACACCGCTTAACCTCTTCACACAGGAGGGTATGGGCTTGTGGTGCGGTGTGTCTCTCTCTACCTGCGAGGAGTCAAAGTTAATGCAGGTAAAGAAAGGGGTCTGTGCACTACATATGCATTAAGATAAAAAGCCTTTTGTGTGTAGCAGCCTCCCTAGCACCCCCTAATTACCTACCTGAGCCTCCTCTCTCTCCTGAAATGTCCACGATTGTCTAAGCCATCCGGGACACTCCTCCTGATTGACTGAGACACAGCAACGGCTCCAATGGCTCCCGCCGTTGTCAATCAAAGTCAGTCGGCCAATCAGGGGAGAGAGGGGGCAGGGCCAGGTCTGTGTCTGAATGGATACACGGAGCTCTGACTCGGCTCAGGTGCCCCCATAGGATGCTGCTGGCTATGGGGCACTCGATAGGAGGGAGAGGCCAGGAACAGAAAAGAGGGACATGAGAAGAGGAGGATCCAGACTGCTTTGTGCAAAACCAACTGCACAGAGGAGGTAACGGATAACATGTTTGTTATTTTAAAGACTTTACAATCACTTTAATCCATCTTGTAACCATTACCTGGTATTCCCAGTAACATAGGAGACATTTATTTTAAGCTCGTAAAGGTCTAGGGAAAGAACATTACAAGAGCGACTTCAGGAACTTAAAGTGTCACTAAACTTGGGACTCTGCATTCATTATATCTGGTCTCCCACAGTACACAGAACATGGAAATGCAATTATTTTATTAAATATAAACTGATAAATACCCTTTCTCATCAGCAGTATATAGCAGTCTTGTGATTTCTATTAGTGTCTGGTTAAAGCTTGTAGGAGGAGCTTTCATTCTCCTCTGACTGTCCTATGAGGCTGCTGGACCCCTGACGCTCTGTCTGGACAGTGCTGATTAGCCATGGGCTGATCTCATGCACTTTACCAAGAAATAAAACTTTCTAGCAATACACGCCAAACTGAGCATTTGTAGCTTGCCTACAAGGCTCTGTTCTATCAGGAGATGGATTGGGGACTGTGGAAGAAGGGGAGGATCAGAGAAGACAGGATCAAACAGCCTTTTTACACAATGCAGAGGATTAACCCCTTAGGTTCCACAGTGAGTATAACAAGCCATGCTTTAATGCATACACAGACTGATTTTACTGTTGTGGGTTTAGTAACACTCTAATATGTACAGTCTGGAGGAAATAAGGGAAAGGTAAGACAATCTTTAAATACATCAAGGGGGTGAAAAGGGTTCAAAGAGGCAGTATTTTCAATCCAAAACCAAAATCAAGAAAACAGGGACATGACCTCAAACTAACTGAAGGAAGATTCAAAACTAATCTTAAAAAATACTATTTTACTGAAAGGGCAGTTTATGCTTGGAGTAAACTTCCAGCAGAGGTAGTGAGACAGTAAATGGCTTCAAACATGCTTGGGACAAACATAGATTTATAGTCAGACAAAAAAGTTAATGGAAAAAAAAAACGTATAAAAAAACACACTCACACAAAAAAGGGTGGACTCGATGGACTTTTCTGTTTCTATGTTATGTTTTGGATAGAGTAGGGAAAGGTTAGAACCTCTGTTAGGTTATTATTGGTGTCTGTGTGCCTTGCACGGTAGACTTTCCCTCTCCATCTGTCCTAGTGATGATTGTCACTGAGATAAAAAGTGAAGGGAAACTGTAAAATCTTTTCTTTAGAACAAGACGAGAGGGAAAATCCTCCCATTAGGAAACTTTCTCCTGAGACAACTCTCTATAATGGGAATTCTGTTCATTTTAGAAGTACCTGTTCTTATTTTTTTTGCATCTCCAGGACACAAAGTGAATAGAATCTCCCCAGTGGGACACAAGGTTTAAGGAAGTGCATTTGCAATCTATTGCAAATTTAAAGCGCAACTCCAGCTTGGACAAAAAAAAAAACAATAAAATCTCTCTGGCAGCTCTTAAAGCAGAACTTCACTTTCTCAATCAACATAAACTATTTCTTATGCTGCTAGGATTAGTAAATAGATAGAAAGGAAGGTATATCATATCTACTTGTTTAAAACTTTTTTTTTTACATTTCTTCGGTTACTTCTTGATTTCCAGGCCTAGTCAAATTATGTCATACATCCCAGGAGTCTACAGGAGGGGAGGAGGGGTTTTCTCAGGGAAGCACACCCTTCTGTCTGCATGCCTGAGCTAAGGGCAGACGGATTCCAGGAAGTAAATGCTACTGAAATTACCTGCCCTTATTCAAGACTGCCATGAATAAAAGCGCTAGGAGGGTGTTTTTCAAAGTGATTTCTCAGCAAAATAAAGCATAGAGACATAGATGGATGGATAGGTAGGTTTGCTTTGAATATGAATTAATTAAATAGAGTTTTTCGTTTATGGTCCTTAGATGCAGTATAGTTCCCCTTTAACAATAAAAAAAGCTTCTCCGGCTGCTATACTCACCCTCCCTTTGGTGCTGCCCTCTGCAGATTCATCAACTTACCAATGCTGCTTGTCTTCTGGCTTGAATGATGCCCTGGTTATTCAACCTATTCCCAGCAATCCCAGGGTGTTAGAGGTCATCTACCTCCCTAGAGTCCCAGAAGATGGCTACAGAGAACAATCATTATATGATAGGGAAAGGAAGTCCTAAAAATTGCGCAAAACCCCATGAGGAGGTATATGACAGCCTCAGCCCAAGCTCCAACCAGGCCGTCCTCCCCAACGTGTTTTACTCAGCCCCTGGAGCTTAATCATGAGGAACATGGAGAGCCCAGGCTGAGGCTGTCATATAGTTTCTTCTCATAGGGTTTTGCTGTGATGTGCAACTTTTAGGACTTCCCTTCCCTACTAGATGTTTCGATTTAGGATGCGCTTTGTCCTTGTAGACACTCCTAGTGATTTGTCATGCAAAAGGACCTGGTGGAGCCTTAAGTGGCCCCTATAATGTGTGTTGTGAATCATTCTATGGTGCCACTCACAGCGGCATGCAGGATTCATCCACTGCATTGCAAAGGTGATGTCACAGGACCAGTCCAAAGACACCTGGATAAAAGGTAAGTGAACAGTTTAAGGGTACGTGGAATAACAGGGGCCAAGGGTCCTGAGCCTGGTGTTTGGCTTGAGGAACATTATATTAGTATTTGAAAAAACTGCTCCAGGCTTTCTTAGCAACATTATCTTGCATGCCATGAATAAACACATAGAACAAGTACTTATCTTGCAGCTCCCATTTTCACCTGATTCGTTTTGCAGGTGTTTCAAATTACCTAGCAGATTCAATTTAAAATCGGACATATCCGTGAAATGTGTTATTTAAAGCTTACATTTAATCTGCCTTCCTTGGTCCCCCCCCATTAATGTGCTAATTACATTTTTAAATACTAACTTTCCTGTTTTCATTGAATACCTTACTTTAGACCCAGCCATGTCATCACTGGGTTTCTGTGCTACTCTATGCAATTTACACAAACTATGCCTGGTAGGAGGGTCTGGCAAGGTGCTTTACATACAGTAGCTTCTTGAAGACATCACCTCCATACTCCTCTCAAAAGCCCTCAGCCCTGTTGTAAACAATGGGCTGCCTCTTGGCAGGTCTTATGTTTATATCAAATTACACACAAGAGCAGCGCTCTCAACAAAGGAGACTCCCAACAAATCTGAAGTGGAGTCCTTCCGCTGGGTGCACAGGCTTAAAGGATCTCCATCTGTTGTAACAAGTAATCAGAAGAAAAGGTATCGGGCAACTCCAGAATCCAGGAAAATGAATAATCTTTATTGCTACACATTTCTCCACCTACAGTATATGTATATGTTATGTCATTTTACTGGATTCTGGAGTTTCCGGCTACCTTTTATCCTGTGTAAAGTAAAACCTTGGATTGTGAGCATAATTCGTTCCAGAAACATGCTTGTAATCTAAAGCACTCTTATATCAAAGCGAATTTCCCCATAAGAAATAATGGAAACTCAAATGATTCTTTCCACAGCCATTTATTCATAATTCCTTCAGTTTATAGTCCATATAAAAAGATTATAGCAATTGGACCGGGTTGTGTAACCATAATATGTCCATCCACAAATGGAAACCTCCACGAGGAGATTAGAAGCAAAATCCATCAGGAGCTACAGAGTAGGGATGGGCCCGGTGCTCGATTCGAACCCATGTTCGAATCGAGCATCGGGCGTTCGCTCGCTCGTCGAGCCCAGAACTATTTGGGCCGTTCGCATCACATTCGTGTGATGCGAGCGGCCCCGCAATGCATTGCGGCCGGCGCGGCCGGCGCAGTGCATTGCTGGCTGATGATTGGCCAAGCATGCACTGTGACCCCGCATGCTTGGCCAATCACAGCGCCCGAAACTCGGAGAGCAATAATTGGCTACAGGCAGGACGCCTGTAGCCAATTACAGCTCAGGGGCTTTAGTACACGCCCCACCATTTAAAAGGCCGCCACGCCATCGGCCCCGGTCACATGAGTTCCGGCTTTAGGAGAGATTAGTCTGCTGATTCTGTCTTTGCTTGATACTGAAAGATTTGCTCTTCTTTGCTAAACCATTGGCTATTTCTTTGCTAAACCATTGCTACCTAAGTCATTGATCGTTCATTGCTGCTGATTGCACAGTTAGTGTGTTATTAGCTGCTGCTGGGGATTAGTCTGGTGCGTGCTTACTGTTAGTACAGTATTGCAGTAGTACCAACCGCAGTGCTGTTAGCACAGCATTGCACCCCAACAGCACCCATAGGACTTCTAGTGTGTTAGTGGCAGCAAACAGAGCTCCTATATTTTCTTCTCAGCAGCACCCATAGGACTTCTAGTGTGTTAGTGGCATCACACAGAGCTCCTATATTTTCTTCTCAGCAGCACCCATAGGACTTCTAGTGTGTTAGTGGCATCACACAGAGCTCCTATATTTTCTTCTCAGCAGCACCCATAGGACTTCTAGTGTGTTAGTGGCAGCAAACAGAGCTCCTATATTTTCTTCTCAGCAGCACCCATAGGACTTCTAGTGTGTTAGTGGCAGCAAACAGAGCTCCTATATTTTCTTCTCAGCAGCACCCATAGGACTTCTAGTGTGTTAGTGGCAGCAAACAGAGCTCCTATATTTTCTTCTCAGCAGCACCCATAGGACTTCTAGTGTGTTAGTGGCAGCAAACAGAGCTCCTATATTTTCTTCTCAGCAGCACCCATAGGACTTCTAGTGTGTTAGTGGCATCACACAGAGCTCCTATATTTTCTTCTCAGCAGCACCCATAGGACTTCTAGTGTGTTAGTGGCAGCAAACAGAGCTCCTATATTTTCTTCTCAGCAGCACCCATAGGACTTCTAGTGTGTTAGTGGCATCACACAGAGCTCCTATATTTTCTTCTCAGCAGCACCCATAGGACTTCTAGTGTGTTAGTGGCATCACACAGAGCTCCTATATTTTCTTCTCAGCAGCACCCATAGGACTTCTAGTGTGTTAGTGGCAGCAAACAGAGCTCCTATATTTTCTTCTCAGCAGCACCCATAGGACTTCTAGTGTGTTAGTGGCATCACACAGAGCTCCTATATTTTCTTCTCAGCAGCACCCATAGGACTTCTAGTGTGTTAGTGGCAGCAAACAGAGCTCCTATATTTTCTTCTCAGCAGCACCCATAGGACTTCTAGTGTGTTAGTGGCAGCAAACAGAGCTCCTACATTTTCTTCTCAGCAGCACCCATAGGACTTCTAGTGTGTTAGTGGCAGCAAACAGAGCTCCTATATTTTCTTCTCAGCAGCACCCATAGGACTTCTAGTGTGTTAGTGGCAGCAAACAGAGCTCCTATATTTTCTTCTCAGCAGCACCCATAGGACTTCTAGTGTGTTAGTGGCATCACACAGAGCTCCTATATTTTCTTCTCAGCAGCACCCATAGGACTTCTAGTGTGTTAGTGGCAGCAAACAGAGCTCCTATATTTTCTTCTCAGCAGCACCCATAGGACTTCTAGTGTGTTAGTGGCATCACACAGAGCTCCTATATTTTCTTCTCAGCAGCACCCATAGGACTTCTAGTGTGTTAGTGGCAGCAAACAGAGCTCCTATATTTTCTTCTCAGCAGCACCCATAGGACTTCTAGTGTGTTAGTGGCATCACACAGAGCTCCTATATTTTCTTCTCAGCAGCACCCATAGGACTTCTAGTGTGTTAGTGGCATCACACAGAGCTCCTATATTTTCTTCTCAGCAGCACCCATAGGACTTCTAGTGTGTTAGTGGCAGCAAACAGAGCTCCTATATTTTCTTCTCAGCAGCACCCATAGGACTTCTAGTGTGTTAGTGGCATCACACAGAGCTCCTATATTTTCTTCTCAGCAGCACCCATAGGACTTCTAGTGTGTTAGTGGCAGCAAACAGAGCTCCTATATTTTCTTCTCAGCAGCACCCATAGGACTTCTAGTGTGTTAGTGGCAGCAAACAGAGCTCCTACATTTTCTTCTCAGCAGCACCCATAGGACTTCTAGTGTGTTAGTGGCAGCAAACAGAGCTCCTATATTTTCTTCTCAGCAGCACCCATAGGACTTCTAGTGTGTTAGTGGCAGCAAACAGAGCTCCTATATTTTCTTCTCAGCAGCACCCATAGGACTTCTAGTGTGTTAGTGGCAGCAAACAGAGCTCCTATATTTTCTTCTCAGCAGCACCCATAGGACTTCTAGTGTGTTAGTGGCAGCAAACAGAGCTCCTATATTTTCTTCTCAGCAGCACCCATAGGACTTCTAGTGTGTTAGTGGCAGCAAACAGAGCTCCTATATTTTCTTCTCAGCAGCACCCATAGGACTTCTAGTGTGTTAGTGGCATCACACAGAGCTCCTATATTTTCTTCTCAGCAGCACCCATAGGACTTCTAGTGTGTTAGTGGCATCACACAGAGCTCCTATATTTTCTTCTCAGCAGCACCCATAGGACTTCTAGTGTGTTAGTGGCAGCAAACAGAGCTCCTATATTTTCTTCTCAGCAGCACCCATAGGACTTCTAGTGTGTTAGTGGCAGCAAACAGAGCTCCTATATTTTCTTCTCAGCAGCACCCATAGGACTTCTAGTGTGTTAGTGGCATCACACAGAGCTCCTATATTTTCTTCTCAGCAGCACCCATAGGACTTCTAGTGTGTTAGTGGCAGCAAACAGAGCTCCTATATTTTCTTCTCAGCAGCACCCATAGGACTTCTAGTGTGTTAGTGGCATCACACAGAGCTCCTATATTTTCTTCTCAGCAGCACCCATAGGACTTCTAGTGTGTTAGTGGCATCACACAGAGCTCCTATATTTTCTTCTCAGCAGCACCCATAGGACTTCTAGTGTGTTAGTGGCAGCAAACAGAGCTCCTATATTTTCTTCTCAGCAGCACCCATAGGACTTCTAGTGTGTTAGTGGCATCACACAGAGCTCCTATATTTTCTTCTCAGCAGCACCCATAGGACTTCTAGTGTGTTAGTGGCAGCAAACAGAGCTCCTATATTTTCTTCTCAGCAGCACCCATAGGACTTCTAGTGTGTTAGTGGCAGCAAACAGAGCTCCTACATTTTCTTCTCAGCAGCACCCATAGGACTTCTAGTGTGTTAGTGGCAGCAAACAGAGCTCCTATATTTTCTTCTCAGCAGCACCCATAGGACTTCTAGTGTGTTAGTGGCAGCAAACAGAGCTCCTATATTTTCTTCTCAGCAGCACCCATAGGACTTCTAGTGTGTTAGTGGCAGCAAACAGAGCTCCTATATTTTCTTCTCAGCAGCACCCATAGGACTTCTAGTGTGTTAGTGGCAGCAAACAGAGCTCCTATATTTTCTTCTCAGCAGCACCCATAGGACTTCTAGTGTGTTAGTGGCAGCAAACAGAGCTCCTATATTTTCTTCTCAGCAGCACCCATAGGACTTCTAGTGTGTTAGTGGCATCACACAGAGCTCCTATATTTTCTTCTCAGCAGCACCCATAGGACTTCTAGTGTGTTAGTGGCATCACACAGAGCTCCTATATTTTCTTCTCAGCAGCACCCATAGGACTTCTAGTGTGTTAGTGGCAGCAAACAGAGCTCCTATATTTTCTTCTCAGCAGCACCCATAGGACTTCTAGTGTGTTAGTGGCAGCAAACAGAGCTCCTATATTTTCTTCTCAGCAGCACCCATAGGACTTCTAGTGTGTTAGTGGCAGCAAACAGAGCTCCTATATTTTCTTCTCAGCAGCACCCATAGGACTTCTAGTGTGTTAGTGGCATCACACAGAGCTCCTATATTTTCTTCTCAGCAGCACCCATAGGACTTCTAGTGTGTTAGTGGCAGCAAACAGAGCTCCTATATTTTCTTCTCAGCAGCACCCATAGGACTTCTAGTGTGTTAGTGGCATCACACAGAGCTCCTATATTTTCTTCTCAGCAGCACCCATAGGACTTCTAGTGTGTTAGTGGCAGCAAACAGAGCTCCTATATTTTCTTGTCAGCAGCACACATAGTACCTATAGTGTGTTAGTGTCAGCACCCATAGGACCTACAGTGTGTTGTGAGCACACATAGGAGTTCTATTTTTTATACTATATACACTACCGACTACAATGGCTGGAAGACCGCCAAGGAGAGGCAGAGCGTGCCGAGGCAAGAACACAGGGCAGGCAGGCTCTGTTTCTAGAGACAACAGTGCTGGCCGTGGACGTGGTCGTGCATCGTCATCAGCACGTGGCCATGGGACACGCTTGTCTTTGTTTTCGGCAGCTGGACATGTGGAGCCGCATCATGCCGAAGGCTTGGTAGAATGGATGACCAAGCCCTCCTCATCCTCCTCATCCTCTCTCACCCAGGCTCAGGGTACTGGCAGAGCAGCTGCCAACGCGTACTCAATGGCATCATCAGCCACCCCTTCCCTAGACCCACCATGTCCTCCTGAGGAGTCCCCCGAACTGTTTGAGCACAGTGTTGGGTACATGCTCCAGGAGGATGCCCAACGATTCGAAGGCTCGGATGATGATACCCAGCTTGAGGAAGTCAGTAGTGTGCGCGCAGAGAGAGGGGATGCTGAAGGACAGCAATCTGGCAGTAGTGTTCCACCAGCTGCAGCTTACTGCCAGGTTTGCTCTAGTGGTGAAGAGGGAGGGGATGATGAGGTCACTGACTCCACGTGGGTGCCTGAAGGGAGAGAGGAGGAGGAGGAGGAGGATGCAGCGTCACATGTCCAACGAGGCAGGATGCCCCCTGGAGGCCAGCTAGAGGCCAGCACAGCAACTGTACCACACCGCAGAGCTCCGCCTGTGCAGGGCGCTGCCTCTGCACGTTATCACAAAAGTTCTTTGGTGTGGGCCTTTTTTGAGACGAGTGCATCAGATCGCACCACTGCTATTTGCAATATTTGTCTCAAGCGTATCTCGCGTGGCCAAAACATCAGCCGCTTGGGCACCACAAGCATGAGCAGACATATGTCGACCTGCCATGCAGCTCGTTGGCAAGCACACATAAAAGACCCACACCAAAGAACAAAGCGGACCTCTCCTTGCTCCTCATCAGCTGGGATCTCCATCCCCACTATATCTTCAGTCCTCTCTGAAAGCTGCTCTGAGAGGACTGAAGGTGTAGAATTAGGTGTGTCACAACCAAGTACTTGCAGTACACCGACGTCCGATTGTAGCAGGCAAATTTCCCTGCCCCAGCTGCTGGACCGTCGAAAGAAGTATACTCCCAGCCATCCACATGCCTAGCGGTTGAATGCTAGCTTGGCTAAATTGTTAGCACTTCAACTGCTGCCTTTTCAGTTGATAGACTCGGCCCCCTTCCGTGAGTTTGTTCAATGTGCGGTTCCTCAGTGGCAGGTTCCCAAACGCCACTTTTTCTCACGGAAGGCGATTCCGTCTCTCTACTGGCATGTGGAAGGCAATGTCCATGCCTCGCTGGACAGGGCGGTCAGCGGTAAGGTGCATATTACCGCTGACTCATGGTCCAGCAGGCATGGACAGGGACGTTATCTTTCTTTCACGGCCCATTGGGTCACTCTATTGGTAGCTGGGAGGGATGCAGGACAAGGTGCAGTAGTGTTGGAGGTTGTTCCGCCACCACGCCTCCAAAATGCTACTACTGGTTGTGACACACCTCTCTCCTCCACCCCCTCCTCTTCTTCTTCCTCCATGTCCTCTTCGAGTGCTCTGTCCTCGGAACCAGCGGTGCTCCGTAGGCGTACAAGGGGCTACGCGAGTACGCAGGCAAAAAGATGCCATGCCGTGCTTGCGCTGGTGTGTTTGGGGGACAGGAGCCACACTGGGCCAGAGGTTCTGGCAGCTCTGCAGGGGCAGGCCGAGAGGTGGTTGACGCCACGCCAGCTTAAGCCAGGAATGGTCGTTTCTGATAATGGCACCAACCTCCTCTCCGCCCTGCGACAGGGGCAGCTCACCCATGTGCCCTGTATGGCTCACGTCCTCAACCTGGTGGTGCAGCGGTTCTTGGGCAGGTTCCCAGGCTTACAGGATGTCCTGAGGCAGGCCAGGAAAGTCTGTGTGCATTTCCGCCGATCTTATAATGCCAGTGCTCGGCTGACTGAGCTGCAAAAGGAGCTGAACCTGCCCAAGAACCGCCTAATATGTGACATGCCCACCAGGTGGAACTCAACGTTGGCCATGCTGCAGCGACTGCGCACGCAGCAGAGGGCCATCAATGAGTACCTTTGCGACTACGGCACCAGGACAGGGTCAGGGGAGCTTGGCTTTTTTTCCCCACGCCAGTGGAGCATGATCAGGGATGCATGCACTGTCCTCTCACCATTTGAGGAGGCCACGAGGATGGTGAGCAGTGACAGTGCATGCATCAGTGACACTGTACCTCTTGTCCACCTGTTGGAGCATACGCTGCGTGGGATAATGGACAGGGCACTTGAGGCAGAACAGAGGCAGGAAGAGGAGGACTTCCTTGTCTCTCAAGGCCCCCTTTATCCAGACAATGTTCCTTCTGTCCCACCCATCACACAGGAAGAGGAGGAGGAGGAGGAGGAGGAGGAGGATTGTGTGAGCATGGAGGTGGAGCCTGGCACTCAGCATCAGCAGCAGCAGTCTTTTAGGGATGATGTACAGTCCCAACAAACCAGTGGACTTGTACGTGGCTGGGAGGAGGTGGCTGGCGATCATGTCATCCTCAGTGACCCAGAAGACTCCGGACCGAATGCCTCAGCTAACCTACGCTGCATGGCCTCCCTGATCCTGCAAAGCCTGCGGAAGGATCCTCGTGTTCTTCGGATCAAGGAGAGTGACCATTACTGGCTGGCCACTCTCCTTGATCCACGGTACAAGGGTAAGGTTGCGGACCTTATCTTGCCGTCGCAGAGGGAGCAGAGGATGAGACATCTCAGGGAGGCCTTGCAGAAAGGTCTGTGCAACGCGTTCCCAGAAACTGGGAGGTTACAAACTCCTGGTCCTGGACGACGAGTTGCTGAGGCTTCGGTCAGTAGCAGAAGGAGCGGTGGGGAAGGTGGACGTCTGACCGATGCGTTCAGACAATTTTTTAGTCCGCAGCCCCAAGGTATGATCGGTTCCAGCAACCATCGCCAGGGTCTGATATACATGGTGCAGGAATACCTAGGGGCAAGGTCAGACTTGGACACCTTTCCCACCGAAAATCCTCTGGCTTACTGGGTCCTGAGGATGGATCACTGGCCAGAGCTTGCACAGTATGCAATTGAGCTACTGGCCTGTCCTGCATCCAGCGTTCTTTCCGAACGCACATTCAGTGCTGCTGGAGGATTTGTCACCGATCATAGGGTGCGCCTGTCCACCGACTCGGTTGATCGACTGACCTTCATAAAAATGAATCAGTCTTGGATCACCACCAGCTACCAGACACCTGAAGCGGATATAACGGAATAATTTATAATGTCACATCCCTTCAAGACTGCCTATGCTGATGCTGAGTGACTGTCCTGTTATGTTCACTGACTATCCTCTTCCTCCTCCTCAATGATCCATGCCACCACACCAGTGCCTAAGGCACAATTTTTCAGCCCCTGTATAACAGGGGCGTGTAATTACAATTTTTTAAAAAGATGCTTCGCAACAGGTGTGACTGCTGTGCTCAGAGTACAGTATCTGTGAGGGGTTGCAGTGTTGTGGCACCAGCACCAGTGCCTAAGGCACAATTTTTCAGCCCCTGTTGGGGCGTGTAATTACAATTTTTAGGCAATGCTTTGCAACAGGTCTCATTGCTGTGCTCAGAGTACAGTATCTGTGAGGGGTTGCAGTGTTGTGGCACCAGCACCAGTGCCTAAGGCACAATTTTTCAGCCCCTGTATAACAGGGGCGTGTAATTACAATTTTTTAAAAAGATGCTTCGCAACAGGTGTGACTGCTGTGCTCAGAGTACAGTATCTGTGAGGGGTTGCAGTGTTGTGGCACCAGCACCAGTGCCTAAGGCACAATTTTTCAGCCCCTGTTGGGGCGTGTAATTACAATTTTTAGGCAATGCTTTGCAACAGGTCTCATTGCTGTGCTCAGAGTACAGTATCTGTGAGGGGTTGCAGTGTTGTGGCACCAGCACCAGTGCCTAAGGCACAATTTTTCAGCCCCTGTATAACAGGGGCGTGTAATTACAATTTTTTAAAAAGATGCTTCGCAACAGGTGTGACTGCTGTGCTCCAAGTACAGTATCTGTGAGGGGTTGCAGTGTTGTGGCACCAGCACCAATGCCTAAGGCACAATTTTTCAGCCCCTGTTTAACAGGGGCGTGTAATTACAAATCTTGATCTAATAGTTCACAGCAGGGCCCATTCCTGCGCCCACCAAGAGTAACTATGAGGGCCTACAGTCTTGTGGCAACACCGTCCACCACCACCACCACCACCAAAGGCCCAATTTTTCTGCCCTGTTCAACAGGTGCATGCAATTACAAATCTTGATCTAATAACTCACAGCAGGGCCCATTCCTGCACCCACCAAGAGTAACTGTGAGGGCTTACAGTCTTGTGGCAACACCGTCCACCACCACCACCACCACCACCAAAGGCCCAATTTTTCTGCCCGGTTCAACAGGTGCATGCAAGTACAAATCTTGATCTATTAACTCACAGCAGGGCCCATTCCTGTGCCCACCAGTCTTGTGGCTACACCAACATCTAATAGGGCAAATTTCTGCAGAGTATATACGGCAGGCCCCTACTTTCAAACATCCAACTTACAAACGACTCCTACTTGCAAACGGCAAGAGAAAACAGGAAGTGAGAGGAAATCTACCCCTAGGAAGGAAAATTCTATCCTGTTAGATTTAATTTGGGAAAAAGGTATCTCCTCTCTACTGATGCTTTATCACCAATCCTTGTTTCAATTAAAACCCCACTTTTCCAAAAACATTTGTCATTGGGACGGAAAGTGAGGTGACATGTTCTGAACAGATGTGCAAAGACAGCAAATGTTACAGGGGTGATAACCCCTCCCTATGTTCTCCAAAAAGCTTAAAAATTGATTTTTTTGGGATGTAGCTACACTTCATAATGTACCTGTTCAGATTCTACTTAAGAACAAACCTACAGTCCATGTCTTGTTTGCACCACCTATATACTGCTGTTCAGAGTATATAGGGTTGTAGGTATAGGGTTTTATTTTGGGTGCGGGGTCCCCCTTAGTATCCATACAAGACCCAAAGGGGCTGGGGTGGGGGGGGGGGGGTGATGGGGTAGCCATGCCATTTTTCTCAAGGATTTTCAGCCATATGGCGGCCAGGACAAGACATGACATTAAAGCCGCAAGTGGTTTTAAATGGCTTCTTTTTTTCCTTTACAAATGTCATTTTGTGCAAGGACAGTTCTAAACACGGGAAACACATGCCACTTCACAGGCATACTTTAGACACCCCCCAGGTACCATATTTAAAGGAAAATTTCACTTTTTTTTTTTTCACTTTATGCATCATTAAAATGACTGCTCCCGAAAAAACTTTAGTTTTTAAAATTTCTTTTTGCATTGATATATGTCCCCTGGGGCAGGACCCGGGTCCCCAAACCTGTTTTAAAACATTAACATGCATATTGGCCGTTGTAATTAGCAATTTTGATTTCGAACGTTCGCGTCCATTATAACGAATAGGGTTCGAAAATTCGCGCGAACTTTCGGTCCGTTCGAAGGTTCTGGTGCGAACCGAACCCGGGGGTGTTCGGCTCATCCCTACTACAGAGTATAAAAGAGAAGAGAGGCCTCTAAGTGTAGCAATATGGTTAAATTTAATGAAGGTACAACATTTAGCAACTCTTATGGTTGATGATTAAAAGAGGAACATTTAAGTATGCAGGCATCCAGGGTAAAGCTGTCCACATAGACTGCCCTCCACACCACCGCCTCTCACCGCTGTCAGTCTGTCATTGGGACCGGGAAGACTACCCTGCAGAAAAGCGATCTGAAAGCGAGGCTTGAAGCTCTCGTGGAGCGCAGCGTGGAAGGGACGACATTGATGGTGGTGTGGAGGATGGTCTATGTGGACAGCTTTACCCCAGATGCCTGCATACTTAGATGTGCCTCTTTTAATCATCAACCATGTGATTTGCTAAATGTTGTACCTTCATTAATGGTAACCATATGTAGCGCTACCCCCAATTAAGAGAGCCGCTGATTTGATTTTGGGCCCTGCACGCAGTACCGCCAACCCCCGGCAATCTTACTCGACCCACTCTGGCACAGTCAGTCTAGGGTTAAACTCCTATCACTCTCAGGTGTATTATACTTAATAATCTCTAAACAGTCAGACAACACACTGAGGCAAGAATATAAAATATATATATCAGCTTTACTGGTAATGAAGGATTCAAGGTATAACATGCAACATATACATGGGCCTGCAGAGCCCTGCATCAATCAATGTACTAGGTGCAGCACAATAATATGGCGCCACGCAGTGTCCACCACGCGGTGCTATTATGGCGTGCGCTCGCCTATGGCGTAATAACACAAACTTTCTAAACTCCCTACCTAAGTCAGGCCTGACATAAAATGGAACTGAGTCTCTTTCCCCTAAGGGAGGAAGGTTTCTTCACCGGCCAGCTTTCGTTGGTGCACTTAAAGAAATAACCAGGGTTAACTTGAAATAACAGGGCAAAACGGGGGGGGGGGGGTAGATACTTCAACTCTGTCCCGCTACCGGATCCCCCAAGAAAACACTGGTGAGCGAACAGCAGGCCTAGGCAGTCTACAGGCCTGAACACAACTCAGTCTATTGATATGGGCAGGTGCCCGCTCACCACTCCAGGCGCGATCCCAGCCTGGGACTTCCACCTCCTGTGTGTCGCACACAGCGTCTGCTCTGATCGAGTCCTCGATCCAACTCACGTCCTATCACGACGGGTCAGGATCCACCCAGGCTCCGCAGTATGGTGGAAGGCTCTTCGGACTTCAAGCAAGGCCTCAAGCTTCAGGCCTTGCTTCACAGCCGATCCGCACAGGATGACTTGTTGCTTGGCGCGCCGTGTCCCAAGAGAGCGAGCTCCGCCTCGCCTCTCACTTAAGTAACCCCTCCCATGAGTCTCTGCGGTGGAACCTCCGCCCTGGGGCCGAATGGGGTTCTGGGCAACGTAGTCCTGGGGCTTTAGAAGAGACCCCGCTACACATATTTCTTCACTTACAGGCGCCTCTCTTCTCGGTTATACTCAGTTGTGATATGACGCTGCTTGTATATCAAGACATCGCTTGTATATCAGGTCAAAATGTATTTAAACGTTTTGCTTGCCTTGCAAAACGCTCTCAAACCAAGTTACTCTCGAACCAAGGTTTTACGGTATATCGAATTGCCTTGATGTTGGAGGTACCTGGGCAGGTTATATTTGCATGAAGACTACTCTAGGTAATGCTCACATGTGATAGTAAGCCTTCATAATTTAAATAACTGAAATAGAATTATAAAAATGGACAGGCTAGGAACAGTAAGGCCAGGGCATTGAATGAGATAAGTGTGGAATATATTTTGAAAATCAACCAATGTCCACAGACATTTGCTGCTCTATGGCGATGTCTCACTCTCCTCCATGAGATCAGCAAATTGCACTTTAGCTCTCACCTGGGCTCTGTAGACAATGGGGGTTTTCAACTGGAACTGCCGAAAATTGGTTGGTGGAAGAGGAAAACCGAGCAAGGACAGTGAAGGAGAGCGAGGATCATGAGAACTCCATCGGGACATTGGTTGATTTAGAGAATAGTTTTTATGTGATGATAGAATGGCGGCATATGATAGATATGAGTTTGACCTACGGCTATCTATACATAACACATAGTGGTTTGAAGAAAAAGGCATTTTGTCTAAAGACCAATGAAAAGTTGTTTTTGGAATACCTAATAAAGAAAGCCATCAGAAGAAAAATGTCACCATGTATGGGGAATTTATTAAAATGATGCTTATTATGATAATATTCTAATATCTTTATATAACTGGCCATATCCATTTATGTTTTTCTTAGGTTTGAATGGCAAATCAGAAAAAAATTATTAATGACTGTGAAGTGAGTGTGAAGGCTTTCCTAAATAATGTCTTATATTTGTATCCATCATTCTTCCCTACTCTATGCCAAATGAATATAAAACACTTCTTATAGCCTAGGCCATCTTTATTAGAGCAACAATTCTTTTTTCAGATACTCAGAGAGTCCTTTGCCATGAGTTGAACTTCCAGTGACCATTATGAGGGGGAGTTAGAGTGATGACACCAAATTTAACACACCTGCTCCCCATTCACACCTGAGACCTTGTAACACTAATGAGTCACATGACACCGGGGAGGGAAAATGGCTAATTGGGCCCAATTTGAACATTTTCACTTAGGGGTGTACTCACTTTTGTTGCCAGTGGTTAAGACATTAATGGCTGTGTGTTGAGTTATTTTGTGTACTGTATATATAGTACATAGTAAAACATTGACCTTCCAATAAACAGCACCAGGGATGAGCCGAACACCCCCCTGTTCGGTTCGCACCAGAACCTGCAAACAGACAAAATGTTTGTGTAAACTTTAGAACCCTATTAAATACAATGGACTCGAACGTTCGAAATCTAAAGTGTTAATTATAAAGGCTGATATGCAAGTTATTGTCCTAAAAAGTGTTTGGGGACCTGGGTCCTGCCCCAGGGGACATGTATCAATGCAAAAAGAAGTTTTAAAAACGGCCGTTTTTTCGGGAGCAGTGATTTTAATAATGCTTAAAATGAAAAAATAAAAGTGAAATATTCCTTTAAATTTCGTACCTGGGGGGTGTGTATGATATGCATGTGAAGTGGCGCATGTTTCCCGTGCTTAGAACTGTCCCTGCAAAAAATGTCATTTTTGAAAGAAAAAAAGTCTTTTAAAACTGACTCGCCGCTATTAATGAATTGTCGGCTCCCGGCAATACATACAAAAGTCATTGATAAAAAAAAAAAAAGCATGGGGGTTCCCCAGAATTCAATTACCAGGCCCTTCAGGTCTGGAATGGATATTAAGGGGAACCCTGCCGCAAATTAAAAAAAAAATTGACGTGGGGTTCCCCCAAATATCCATTCCAGGCCCTTCAGATCTGGCATGGATTTTAAGGGGAACTCCACCCCAAATTTTTTTAAAAAATGGCGTGGAGTCCCCGTAAAAATCCATACCAGACCCCTTATCCGAGCACGCAACCTGGCCGGCCGCAGGGGAAAAGGGGGGGACGAGAGAGCGGCCCCCCTCCCTCCTGAACTGTACCAGGCCACATGCCCTCAACATGGGGAGGATGTCCCCATGTTGATGGGGACAAGGGCCTCATCCCCACAACCCTTGCCCGGTGGTTGTGGGGGTCTGCGGGCAGGGGGCTTATCGGAATCTGGAAGACCCCTTTAACAAAGGGGACCCCCAGATCCCGGCCCCCCCCATGTGAATTGGTAAGGGGTACATTGTACCCCTACCATTTCACGAAGAAAGCGTAAAAAAATGTTTAAAAAAAACACACAAACACCTTAAAAAAGTCATTTAAAAAAAAAAAAAAAAACATTCCAGCGGTGAAATCCAGTGTCCCGCGGCGATCCCGATGTCCAGCGCTGTCCTTTATTGGTTGTGCCTGAGCGGACCTGATGGGGAACTCCCTCTCAGTATTTTAAATGTATAGACCCGCCCCTTCTAAAGTTCCCCATCAGGTCCGCTCAGCGGACCAGATGCGGAACATGAGAAGGGGCGGGTCTATACATGTATTGCCAAAGTGAGAGCAGTTCCCCATCAGGTCCGCCCCCTCGGTATGTCGGACCCGCCTACGTCATGGGCTTGAGCGGGGAACTTCCTTCACTATGTAAATTTAAATTACACAGTGAAGGAAGTTCCCCGCTCAAGCCAATGACGTAGGCGGGTCCGACATACCGAGGGAGCAGACCTGATGGGGAACTTTAGAAGGGGCGGGTCTATACATTTAAAATACTGAGAGGGAGTTCCCCATCAGGTCCGCTCAGGCACAACCAATGAAGGACAGCGCTGGACATCGGGATCGCCGCGGGACACTGGATTTCAGCGCTGGAATGTTTTTTTTTTTTTATTATTTTAAATAAAGGACTTTTTCAAGGTGTTTGTGTGTTTTTTTTAAACATTTTTTTACGCTTTCTTCGTGAAATGGTAGGGGTACAATGTACCCCTTACCAATTCACATAGGGGGGGGCGGGATCTGGGGGTCCCCTTTGTTAAAGGGTTCTTCCAGATTCCGATAAGCCCCCCCCCCGCAGACCCCCACAACCACCGGGCAAGGGTTGTGGGGATGAGGCCCTTGTCCCCATCAACATGGGGACATCTTCCCCATGTTGAGGGCATGTGGCTTGGTACGGTTCAGGAGGGAGGGGGGCCGCTCTCTCGTCCCCCCCTTTTCCCCTGCGGCTGGCCAGGTTGCGTGCTCGGATAAGGAGTCTGGTATGGATTTTTAGGGGGACTCCACGCCATTTTTTTAAAATTTGGGGTGGAGTTCCCCTTAAAATCCATGCCAGATCTGAAGGGCCTGGAATGGATATTTGGGGGAACCCCACGTCAATTTTTTTTTAAATTTGCGGCGGGGTTCCCCTTAATATCCATTCCAGACCTGAAGGGCCTGGTAATTGAATTCTGGGGAACCCCCACGCTTTTTTTTTTTTTTATCAATGACTTTTGTATGTATTGCCGGGAGCCGACAATTCATTAACCACTTAAGCCCCGGACCATTTGGTAGCTAGAGGACCAGAGGTGAATTCAGAATTTTGCACTGCGCTGCTTTAACTGTAAATTGTGCAGACATGCAATGTTGTACCCAAACGAAATTTGCGTCCTTTTCTTCCTACAAATAGAGCTTTCTTTTAATGGTATTTGATTGCCTCTGCGATTTTTATTTTTTGCGATATAAACGGAAAAAGACCGAAAATTTTGAAAAAAAATGATATTTTCTACTTTTTGTTATAAGAAAAATCGAATAAACTCAATTGTAGTCATACATTTAGGCCAAAATGTATTCAGCCACATGTTTTTAGTAAAAAAAATGTCAATAAGCGTATATTTATTGGTTTGCGCAAAAGTTATAGAGTTTACAAACTAGGGTACATTTTCTGAAATTTACACAGCTTTAAATTTATGACTGCCTATCTCATTTCTTGAGGTGCTAAAATGACAGGGCAGTACAAAACCCCCCCAAATGACCCCATTTTGGAAAGTAGACACCCCAAGGAAATTGCTGAGAGGCATGTTGAGCCCATTGAATTTTTTATTTTTTTGTACCAAGTGATTGAATAATGACTAAAAAAAAAAAAAAAAAAATTACAAAAAGTTGTCACTAAATGATATATTGCTCACACATGCCATGGTTATATGTGGAATTTCACCCCAAAATACATTTTGCTGCTTCTCCTGAGTACGGGGATACCACATGTGTGGGACTTTTTGGGAGCCTAGCCGCGTACGGGACCCCGAAAACCAAGCACCGCCTTCAGGATTTCTAGGCACAAATTTTTGATTTCACTCCTCACTACCTATCACAGTTTCGAAGGCCATAAAATGCCAAAATCGCACAAAACCCCCCCAAATGACCCCATTTTGGAATATAGACACCCCAAGCTATTTGCTGAGAGGAATGGCGAGTATTTTACAGCTCTAATTTGTTTTTGAAAATGAAGAAAGAAAATATATATATATATATTTTTTTTTTTTTTCAATTTTCAAAACTTTGTGACAAAAAGCGAGATCTGCAAAATACTCACAATACCTCTCAGCAAATAGCTTGGGGTGTCTACTTTCCAAAATGGGGTCATTTGTGGGGGTTTTGTGCTATCTGGGCATTCCATGGCCTCCGAAACTGTGATAGGCAGTGAGAAGTGAAATCAAAAATTTACACCCTTAGAAAGCCTGAAGGCGGTGCTTGGTTTTTGGGGTCCCGTACATGGCTAGGCTCCCAAAAAGTCTCACACATGTGGTATCCCCGTACTCAGGAGAAGCAACAGAATGTATTTTGGGGTGTAATTCCACATATGCCCATGGCATGTTTGAGCAATATATCATTTAGTGACAACTTTGTGCAAAAAAAATTAAAAAAATTGTCGTTTTTCCGCAACTTGTGTCAACATATAAAATATTCCATGGACTCGACATGCCTCTCAGTATATAGCTTGGGGTGTCTACTTTCCAAAATGGGGTCATTTGGGGGGGTTTTGAACTGTTCTGGCATTTTATACACAACATTAGGAAGCTTACATCCACTCTTCTAACCACTTGAAGACAAAGCCCTTTTTGACACTTTTTGTTTACATGAAAACATTTTTTTTTTTGCAAGAAAATTATGTTGAACCCCCAAACATTATATATATATTTTTAAAGCAAAGGCCCTACAGATTAAAATGGTGGGTGTTGCATTTTTTTTTCTACACAGTATTTGCGCAGCGATTTTTCAAACGCATTTTTTGGGTTAAAAAATACACTTTTTTTAATTTTAATGCACTAAAACACACTATATTGCCCAAATGTTTGATGAAATAAAAAAGATGATCTTAGGCCGAGTACATAGATACCAAACACGACATGCTTTAAAATTTCTCACAAACGTGCATTGGCGACAAACTACATACATTTTTAAAAGCCTTTAAAAGCCTTTACAAGTTACCCCAGTAGATTTACAGAGGAGGTCTACTACTAAAATGATTGGCCTCGATCTGACCTTCGCGGTGATACCTCACATGCATGGTGCAATTGCTGTTTACATATGACGCCAGACCGACGCTTGCGGTCGCCATTGGGCAAGAGCAGGGCAGGACAGGGGTGCTTTTTTTTTTTTTTTTTTTTTATTATTAATTTTGCTTTTTTATTTTATTTTTAAATTGTTCCTTCCAAGTATTTTTTTTTTATCATTTTTATTGTTATCTCAGGGAATGTAAATATCCCCTATGATAGCAATAGGTAGTGACAGGTACTCTTTTTTTGAAAAAACTGGGGTCTTCTAGACCCTAGATTTTTCCTCTGCCCTCAAAGCATCTGACCACACCAAGATCGGTGTGATAAAATGCTTTCCCAATTTCCCAATGGCGCTTTTTATATCCGGGGGGGGGCATTCCCTCCCACTGCTTGTAAAAGCAGTCCAGAGGCTAATTAGCCGCTAGGATTGCTTTTACATGAAAGCCGGCCGCAGGCTGAAAAGAATGATACCAAGATGATACCTAAACCCGCAGGCATCATTCTGGTATAAACATTCAAAGTCCAGCAACATACCAGTACGTTGCTGGTCCTTGTTGGACATGTATTGTAATCTTTTTATTTCATGCAGCCAGTTGGCTGAACGAAAAAAGAGATTGATCGGTGGGTATGTCCACCATTAGAATACCGCCCTTCATCCACCCACTTCCAATGATGGGCATACACGCACCATTTATATATGCCGAAGCATGGGGGCATCCTCCCGCAAAAAAGTTATGCCGCACACACATGGTCGGACTTTTCTACGGGCAAGCCTCCGTCGGAATTTCGACCGTATGTACGCGGCATTAGGAGCAAAATCGCTCCTCCGCCCCTGCTGCCCCAATGCTTCGGCATATTTGCTTTTTTTTTTAACTGTGGTGGTGAAATCACCTCCTACAGCACTGGAGTCGCAGGGATCAGGCCTGTCTCTGCGAACGCTGCAGTTATGTGTGTTGTGTTTTGTAAGTGACAGTGATCGATCGATACTGCACTTGGGTGGCCTGGGCTGGACGGAGGGGCAAAACGCAGGTGCTAGCAGGTATCTGGGCTGATCCCGCTAACACTGCGTTTTTGGGAACCCTAAACTGCTGGGGACGCTAGTATAGATCTGATCAGATCAGATATTGATCTGTTCAGATACTATACCACTAAGGGGGGTGTATGCTTCACGCGTGGGTGTTAGCGTTACTGGCACTAACCTGACGCTGCCTGGGGTGTGACTCAGACCCTCTCTGACGCTAAAACCTAATTGATATCACCCGCCGGGCGATCAGGGGGTTACACCTTTATTGGGTTATATACACGGCGGGTGCCCTGACACTATAAAAAGCAAACTAACTAACCAGCGTCACCCGTAACACTTATATGGTGATCACTGGTGAAAGGGTTAACTAGGGGCAATCAGGGGGTTAAAACCTTTATTAGATAATATATGGGGGTACCTGACGCTATAAAAACCTGCGGCGAACCTAAAAAAATTACCAGCTACCGATCTGCATCACCGACACTAAGACAGCGTTTAGAAAAACGATTGCTTAGCGACAGTGGTGATGGGGGTGAAAGGGTTACCTGGGGGGGCGATCAAGGGGGTTAAACCTTTATTAGATAATATATTGGGGTACCTGGCGCTATAAAAACATGCGGCGAACCTAAAAAAAAATACTGGCTACGATCTGCATCACCGACACTAAGACAGCGTTTAGAAAAACAATTGCTTAGCGACAGTGGTGATAGGGGGTGAAAGGGTTACCTGGGGGGCGATCAAGGGGGTTAAACCTTTATTAGATAATATATTGGGGTACCTGACGCTATAAAAACCTGCGGCGAACCTAAAAAAAATTACCGGCTACCGATCTGCATCACAGACACTAAGACAGCGTTTAGAAAAACGATCGCTTAGTGACAGTGGTGATAGGGGGTGAAAGGGTTACCTGGGGGGGCGATCAAGGGGGTTAAACCTTTATTAGATAATATATTGGGGTACCTGACGCTATAAAAACCTGTGGCGAACCTAAAAAAAATTACCGGCTACCGATCTGCATCACAGACACTAAGACAGCGTTTAGAAAAACGATCGCTTAGTGATAGTGGTGATAGGGGGTGAAAGGGTTACCTGGGGGGCGATCAAGGGGGTTAAACCTTTATTAGATAATATATTGGGGTACCTGACGCTATAAAAACCTGCGGCGAACCTAAAAAAAATTACTGGCTGCCGATCGGCATCACTGACGCTAAGACAGCGATCAGAAAAATTATCGCTAAGCGACAGTGGTGATAGGGGGTGAAAGGGTTATCTGGGGGGTGATCAGGGGGTTAAACCTTTATTAGGGGGGGTTAGGGGGCTACACTGGACCTAAGACTAAACTTTGGTGACACTTTTACAGTCACAAATGTCACTGATTGCAGTGATCACTAAATAAATGGTCACTGCAATCAGTGACACTGTGACTGGGGGCTGGGGGGGTGATCTGGGGGTGATCTGGGGTGTCTGGGGGGGCCTGGGGGGCGATTTATGTCCCTATGTGTCCTGGTGTCAGTGTAGTGTTGTGTGCACTGACCTGATATCTTCTCTTGTACGGCGCTCGGTATATGTGAGCGCCGCACCAGAGATGACATCACTTCCTCCTGCTCCCTCTGTCTGACACAGACAGAGGGGGCATTTCCATTCGCCGGGAGCGATCGCGAGGGGGTGGCCAGAAACGAATGGCTGCCCCCTCATCCCGGAACGCTCCCGGACACTTAGCCACCGCTCACTGTACAGAAGGGGGGTCCGATTGGACAAAAGTTATTGTCCACTTTTAGGACAATAACTTGCATATTAGCCTTTATAATTAGCACTTTAGATTTCTCCCATAGATTTTTCGAATTTGCCGCGAACACCCCAATTTGTTCGCTGTTCGGCGAACGGGCGAACAGGCAATGTTGGAGTCGAACTCGAGTTTGACTCGAACTCGAAGCTCATCCCTAAACAGCACCAAAGGCACCATACCGTGTTTCCCTGAAAATAAGACCTAGCGTTATTTTCTAGGAGGGCTGCAATATAAGCCCTACCCTGAAAATAAGCCCTAGTTTAAAATGCTTGTAACATCCTATATTCCACTCTATTACAGTTGTATATAATGTACAATGTGTGTGTTTCTTTAATATAATTAAAGGGGGGTCCGATTGGACCCCCCAACTGTACAAAGGCAATCACGTACACTCTACGTGATTGTGCCTGTCGGTGCCATTCTGCCGACGTATATATACAGTGAGCGGTCGTTAAGTGGTTAATAGCCGCGAGTCAGTTTTAAATGCATTTTTTTCTTTCAAAAATGACATTTTTTGCAGGGACAGTTCTAAGCACGGGAAACATGCGCCACTTTACATGCATATCATACACACCCCCCAGGTACGAAATTTAAAGGAATATTTCACTTTTATTTTTTCATTTTAAGCATTATTAAAATCACTGCTCCCGAAAAAACGGCCGTTTTTAAAACTTCTTTTTGCATTAATACATGTCCCCTGGGGCAGGACCCCGGGTCCCCAAACACTTTTAGGACAATAACTTGCATATTAGCCTTTATAATTAGCACTTTAGATTTCTCCCATAGATTTTTCGAATTTGCCGCGAACACCCCAATTTGTTCGCTGTTCGGCGAACGGGCGAACAGGCAATGTTCGAGTCGAACATGAGTTCGACTCGAACTCGAAGCTCATCCCTAAACAGCACCAAAGGCACCATACCGTGTTTCCCTGAAAATAAGACCTAGCGTTATTTTCTAGGAGGGCTGCAATATAAGCCCTACCCTGAAAATAAGCCCTAGTTTAAAATGCTTGTAACATCCTATATTCCACTCTATTACAGTTGTATATAATGTACAATGTGTGTGTTTCTTTAATATAATTGAGAGAGCTCCGGCGGGTCACAGAAGCACAGAACTGCACTATAACGAAGGTATTTGGCAGAATTATATTACAGAAACACAAACATTGTACATTATATACTACAGTAATAGAGTAAATTATATGATTTTACAAGAATTTTAACTCAGTTCCCACTGGGAATTCCTGTCCGGAAGGGAGAGAGAGGGGGAGAGAAGACAGCACATTACATGGTAAGACCTACCCCGAAAATAAGCCCTACTGTGTATTTTGTTGCCAAAATTAATATAAGACCCGGGCTTATTTTCGGAGAAACACGGTAGTAGCCCTGAGTTATCCTCCCGTGCTTCCTCTGAGCTCGAAGTCATATAACAGATCACTTAACCATATGTATCTGATTACACTATTTTACATTTGAATAAAGGTGTATGCAGGGTCCTTTAGTACTTTGATATGTTATTAAACATTTTTCTTCTATGGTTTTCTTTCTCTGCAATTGTTAACTAGTTTCTTGTTTTGCACATAAAAACCTTTGTTTCTTCAAATCTCTAAATGTGCTATTGAAATTCTAAAGCCCTGTACGCACGGTCAGATTTCCTATGGATTCTAATCCGATGGATTTTTCCATCGGAAATCGATTGAAGCTGACTTCCTTCAGTCTTGCCTACACACCATCAGTCAAAAATCCGACCGTCCCAAACGCCGTGACGTAAAACACTCCGACAAGCTGAGAAAAATGAAGTTCAATGCTTCTGAGCATGCGTCGACTTGATTCTGAGCATGCGTGGGTTTTTTGTCTGATGGAGTTCCACACAAACAATAGTAATTTGCTATCGTTTTTTCCCCCACCGGATAAATTTAAAACATGTTCTATTTTTTCTCACCAAAGGAAAAAAGACAGATGGGGCCCATACACGATCGGTTTGTCCGATGAGAAAAGTCAATCGGACTGTTTTCATCGGTAAAACCGATCGTGTGTACAGGGCATAACACATCTGGCTCAGCAAGTATACAGATTGGTTCAGGTTTTTTTTTTTTTGCAGCAGCAGCAGCAGCAGCAGTCATGAATATACAGAGTCTTCAGTTCTAATTTCTTCCCTTGAGCATGGTGGGCTGAATTCTGTTCCAATTTCACAGTGCAGCCTGAGATGGCCAATATAACACACAATGAATGAAAATGAAATGTGATGAGAGACCTACATCGCCACCATCCCGTAACCTCGCTCTGAACGATATAGAACTCAGTGCGTCAGACCAACACTAGAAAGATAAAGAAATAAGGTCATCAAGTGGAGGCAGATTGAAATGGACGTGTTTGCCTAGCACTGCATGTATCACTCTGGCTGGGATGTACAGATAGGTAGTGCTGGTCCTTTCTTCTTAGACAAGATCTATCACAAAGAACATTTTTTTTTTGTAATTTGTATTTCAGTGTAAGAATAGTCGACTTGTTGTTTTGTATGAAAGGATGACAAACCAAGCATAATCTGTATTATGATCAAAGATGTGAATTGCTTTACAAAAGGTACTTTTTCGAAATGTAGAAAAAATGTAATATAAAAAGGCATACAGACAATACTGACAGTACAATATATGATAAGATCCCTTCCAAAGTTACCTGTCCCTACTGAATACTTTTATGTGTTTATCAATGTTATAATCAGTGGTGGCTTGCGTTTTTTTTTTTTTTTTTTTTGGGGGGGGCAGCAAACAACCACCCCTTGTCACCACCCCCCCCCCGCAGTCCGTCGGGTTACCCGCACCATGTCCCCCCTGGGCCGTTGGTCGGGCTAAGTTCCTACGGGCGGCGGCTTCCATCGCATCTCCTCCATCTCCTATGCATTACAACGGTTTCTGCCGTGCGTCTCCTCCCTCCTCCTCCATGGCGTCCAATAGGAGAGAGGTCTCAGGACCCACTTCCTGATTGGCCGGGAGGAGGATCAGTGTGAGAATAGTGGACATTCATTAACTATTGTCACACAACTGGGTGGGCCCAGAGAACAGGGCCCACCCTTTTTTTAAGCCTATTAGAGCCTCTGGCTCTAATCACATGCTTAAACCCCCCCCCTATTGAAATCCATGCCTCCGGCACCCTGCATGTAGATCAGGAGGCCGTATGCAGGAATGGGGGGGGGGGGGGCGCCCGTGTGCTTCTAATAGACGGGACGCCACTGGTTATAATTAAAGAGGTTGTAAAAGTCAGAAGGTTTTTTTATCTTAATTATCTTAATTTTTATCTCTATGCATTAAGATAAAAAGCCTTCTGTGTGTAGCAGCCCCCCCCCCCAATACTTACCTGTCCAGCGATGTCCACGAGTGTCTCGGCCATCCGAGACTCTCTCCCCTGATTGGCTGAGACACAGCAGTGGCGCCATTGGCTACTGCTGATGTCAATCAAAGTCAGTCATCCAATCTGGAAAGAGAGGGGGCTGGGGCGGGCCATGGCCCCATATTTGAATGAAGACACAGAGCTGTGACTTGGCTCGGGTGCCCCCATAGCAAGCTGCTTGCTGTGGGGGCACTCAATAGGAGGGAGGGGCCAGAAGTGCCAAAGAGGGACCCAAGAAGAGGAGGATCCAGGCTGCATGTTTGTTATTTTTATAGAAAAAAAAAGAGACTTTACAATCACTTTAGTACCTCTCTTAGGCCTTGTTTACACTTGGGGCCAAGGGGTAGTAATAAAAAGGACATCAAGCTGCAGTTTTACTCTCCCTAACAATAGTAGAACCAAAGTAGGACTATAGGCAAAACTTTTATTCTTATTTTGGATAGAGTAAGGGAGGGGTGTAACCCCTGTCAGATTTTTTCCTATATGTGTCCCAATAAGGAGATTTACCTTCATTTTCTGTCCCATTGCCAAAACAGGAAGTGAGAGAAAATCCCTGAAAATTAAAGTAGAAGTTCACCCAAAACCTAACTAACACTAAATAAAACAAAGAAAGACGATCCAGGTGAGTGAGTCTCCAGTTAATCCCCACACACGCTAGTCAGATGCTAGCCCAGATCGCATGCTATGTATCATAATGCAAAGATTCCAGACTGCTGCACTTCAAAAAATCCTCTTTATTGAAGCTTCATGTGACAAGTGGTTAACAGATGGAGCTGGAGACATAGAGGTAGACGTGTTTCACGAAAAACGTTAGCGCTTAGTCATAACCTATTGGAACTAGTCACCACAATCAGCTACAGTCGTGCTCAAATGTTTGCATACCCTGGCAGAAATTGTGACATTTTGGTATTTATCCCTTGCTTACTGGGCACTTAAACCCCCTTCATGCCCAGACCAATTTTCAGCTTTTAGCGCTGTCACTCTTTAAAATGACAATTGCGCAGTCATCCAACACTGTACCCATTATGAAATTTGTATAATTTTTTCCCACAAATAGAGCTTTCTTTTGGTGGTATTTGATCACCTCTGCATTTTTTATTTTTTGTTAAAAAAATGAGAAAAGACCCATTTTTTTTTTAATTTTGCAAACAGGTAATTTTTCTCCTTCATTGATTTATGCTGATGAGGCTGCACTGGTGGGCACTAATAGGCTGCACTGATGGGCACTAATAAGGCGGCACTGATGAACACTGATAGGTGGCACTGATGAGGCGGCACTGGGGGGCACTGATAGGTGGAACTCAGAGGTGGCACTGAGAGGTGGCACTGATGAGTGGCACTGATGGGCATTGAAAGGTGGCACTGAAGGGCATTGATGGGTGGCACTGAAGAGCACTGAAAGGTGGCACTGATAGCTGGCAGTGATGGGCACTGATGGGTGGCAGTGATGGGCACTGGTAGGTTACACTGATAGGCAGCACTGCTATGTGGCACTGATGATGCACTGATTGGTACCACTGGTAGGCATTGATAGGTGGCACTGGTGGGCATTGATAGGTGGCACTGATTGGTAGCATTGATATGCACTGGTGCAAAAGGGAGGAGTGTTCCTCTTAGTGGGACTTTGAAAGGTAATCCTCCTCTGAGAGTCAAGGCGTAATGGTATGAATTAAAGGTATTTATTGGGATAACAATAGATAAAACAGTCTAAGGTGAACAAGGTACAGGATGAATTGTAAACGATAAATACAAGCATGTGATACATGAAGGTACAATCACTACTCTGTTGTATGGGTCAACAGAGAAGACCCAACGCGTTTCGAGTTTTACCAACAGATATTTCTCTTCTTCAGGGCTATGTGATTGAACCAAAGATGGAAATTGTGTCATCACGTATTGCTCTTAGACCATCAATCATTTATGCATCCACGTTAAAAACATTGGGGAACTATGCTGCTGTCCTGTATCAATTTATCTATTGTTATCCCAATAAATACCTTTAATTCATACAATTACACATTGACTCTCTGAGGAGGATTATCTTTTAAAGTCCCACTTAGAGAAACACTCCCCCCGTTGGCATATGCATTTTGGGATGTGGGTAACCTTCACTCCTTTTGGCTAATCAGCACCCCCTAGTATTCATGTGATATGCACTGGTGGGCACTGGCAGGTGGCACTGATATGCACTAGTGCACACTGGCAGGCGGCACTGGTGGGCACAGTTGAGATGGCTGCACCTTTTTGGGACCGATGTCCCTTTCACAGAAGCCAGTGATCGGCTTTTTTTTCTCCTTACGCTGTTAGCGGGACCGAAGCGCGCCCCGCTTCGGTCCTGTCCCAGCATCAGTGGTGGCTTCTGTGTGTAGGCGTATGCAGGAGTGGCAGCTGACAATGGAAGCCCCATAATACGTCTATAGGTGATGTCACTTCCCAGGCATTTCCCAGCCATTGTTGGTTCTCTCTAGGGATGAGCTTCGTGTTCGAGTCGAACATACGTTCGACTCGAACATCGGCTGTTCGATCGTTCGACGAAGATCGAACGATTTGGGCCGTTCGCGCCAAATTCGAGTAACGCGAACGGCTCACAATGCACTACGCCATCGCAGTGTCATCCAGGCGCTGTGATTGGCCAAGCATGCACTGTGACCCCGCATGCTTGGCCAATCACAGCGCCGGCAGCGAGGAGAGCAATGATTGGCCACAGGCAGGATGCCTGTGGCCAATTATTGCTGAGGGTGTTTAGTACACGCCCCACACTATAAAAGGCCGCCAGCACGGCGGCCTAGTGTAGTGTGTTCCGGAGCAGGGAAAGAGAAGCATAGGCAGGGACAGTGACATTTATTTTTTTCTTGCTTAACCTGGATTCCTTTAGTTTAGGGAAAGAGAAGGATAGGTAGGGAGAGTGTCAGTGTGTTTTACTGTGCGAATCCTTGTTTCTAGGGACAGGGAAGAACAGTGAGGGAATTCTCCTTGTGCTATAGTGTGCTTTAAAAAAAAAAAATTCTAGGGACAGAAAACTATAGGTAGGGAGAGTGTCAGTGTGTTTTACTGTGCGAATCCTTGTTTCTAGGGACAGGGAAGGACAGTGAGGGAATTCTCCTTGTGCTATAGTGTGCTTTAAAAAAACATTTTTTCTAGGGACAGAAAACTATAGGTAGGAAGAGTGTCAGTTTCTTTCACTGTGATAATCCTTGTTTCTAGGGACAAAGAAGGAAAGTGAGGGAAATTCTCCTTGTGCTATAGTGTGCTTTAAAAAAACATTTTTTCTAGGGACAGAAAACTATAGGTAGGGAGAGTGTCAGTGTATTTTACTGTGTGAATCCTTGTTTCTAGGGACAGGGAAGGACAGTGAGGGAATTCTCCTTGTGCTATAGTGTGCTTTAAAAAAACATTTTTTCTAGGGACAGAAAACTATAGGTAGGGAGAGTGTCAGTGTGTTTTACTGTGCGAATCCTTGTTTCTAGGGACAGGGAAGGACAGTGAGGGAATTCTCCTTGTGCTATAGTGTGCTTTAAAAAAACATTTTTTCTAGGGACAGAAAACTATAGGTAGGAAGAGTGTCAGTTTCTTTCACTGTGATAATCCTTGTTTCTAGGGACAAAGAAGGAAAGTGAGGGAAATTCTCCTTGTGCTATAGTGTGCTTTAAAAAAACATTTTTTCTAGGGACAGAAAACTATAGGTAGGGAGAGTGTCAGTGTGTTTTACTGTGCGAATCCTTGTTTCTAGGGACAGGGAAGGACAGTGAGGGAATTCTCCTTGTGCTATAGTGTGCTTTAAAAAAACATTTTTTCTAGGGACAGAAAACTATAGGTAGGGAGAGTGTCAGTGTGTTTTACTGTGTGAATCCTTGTTTCTAGGGACAGGGAAGGACAGTAAGGGAATTCTCCTTGTGCTATAGTGTGCTTTAAAAAAACATTTTTTCTAGGGACAGAAAACTATAGGTAGGGAGAGTGTCAGTGTGTTTTACTGTGCGAATCCTTGTTTCTAGGGACAGGGAAGGACAGTGAGGGAATTCTCCTTGTGCTATAGTGTGCTTTAAAAAAACATTTTTTCTAGGGACAGAAAACTATAGGTAGGAAGAGTGTCAGTTTCTTTCACTGTGATAATCCTTGTTTCTAGGGACAAAGAAGGAAAGTGAGGGAAATTCTCCTTGTGCTATAGTGTGCTTTAAAAAAACATTTTTTCTAGGGACAGAAAACTATAGGTAGGGAGAGTGTCAGTGTGTTTTATTGTGCGAATCCTTGTTTCTAGGGACAGGGAAGGACAGTGAGGGAATTCTCCTTGTGCTATAGTGTGCTTTAAAAAAACATTTTTTCTAGGGACAGAAAACTATAGGTAGGGAGAGTGTCAGTGTGTTTTACTGTGCGAATCCTTGTTTCTAGGGACAGGGAAGGACAGTGAGGGAATTCTCCTTGTGCTATAGTGTGCTTTAAAAAAACATTTTTTCTAGGGACAGAAAACTATAGGTAGGAAGAGTGTCAGTTTCTTTCACTGTGATAATCCTTGTTTCTAGGGACAAAGAAGGAAAGTGAGGGAAATTCTCCTTGTGCTATAGTGTGCTTTAAAAAAACATTTTTTCTAGGGACAGAAAACTATAGGTAGGAAGAGTGTCAGTTTCTTTCACTGTGATAATCCTTGTTTCTAGGGACAGGGAAGGACAGTGAGGGAAATTCTCCTTGTGCTATAGTGTGCTAAAGCATTCCTCATCAACCATCTTTGAAATCCTTGTTTTTTTGGACAGTCAGGGAAATTGTCGTTGTGCTATTCTGTGCAAAAGCAATCATCCTCAACCATATTTAGAAATCCTTAAGTAAAGGGACAGAGAAGGACACCTGAAGGTAGCCCTTATTGCTTTTTTCCCATCTCTCTGCAGGCCATCTATTAGAATGTCTGGAAGGCAAACAAGGAGAGGCAGACAGTCAGGAGGCAATAAAAGAGGGCAAGCAGGCTCTGTGTCTGGGGGCAACAGTGCTGGTCGTGGACGCGGTGCATTGTCATCAGCACATGGCCATGGGACACGCTTGTCCTTCTTTTCGGCAGCTGGACATGTTGAGCCACATCATGCCGAAGACTTGGTAGAGTGGATGACCAAGCCCTCCTCCTCCTCCTCATCCTTTCTCACCCAGGCTCAGGGTACTGGAAAAGCAGCTGCCAAAGCGTCCTTTTCCCTGGTATCAATGTCAGACTCATCATCAGTCACTCCTTCCCTAGACCCACCATGTCCTCCTCCTGAGGAGTCCCCCGAACTGTTTGAGCACAGTGTTGGGTACATGCTCCAGGAGGATGCCCAGCGTTTCGAAGGGTCTGATGATGAAACCCAGCTACAGGAAGGCAGTAGCGTGAGAGCAGACAGAGGGGATGCTCAAGAAGGACACCAATCTGGCAGTCATGTTCCAGCAGCTGCAGCATACTGCCAGATTGGCTCCAGTGATGAGGAGGGAGGGGATGATGAGGTCACTGACTCCACGTGGGTGCCTAATAGGAGAGAGGAGGAGGAGGAGGATGAGGAGGAGGCACATCTCCAACGAGGCAGGATGCCCTTTGGTGGCCAGCGTAAGGGCAGTACACCGACAGAATCACACCGCAGAGCTCCGCCTGTGCAGGGCGCTGCCTCTGCCCGTCATTCAAAAAGTTCTTTGGTGTGGGCCTTTTTTGAGGCTAGTGCATCAGATCGCACAGCTGCTGTTTGCAACATATGTCTCAAGCGTATATCGCGTGGCCAAAACATCAGCCGCTTGGGTACCACATGCCTGACCAGACATATGTTGGCCTGCCATGCAGCTCGTTGGCAAGCCTACCTCAAAGACCCACACCAAAGAACAAAGCGGACCTCTCCTTGCACCGCATCAGCTGGAATCTCCAACCCCACTATAACTTCAGTCCTCTCTGAAACATGCACTGAGAGGAATGAAGGTGTAGAATTAGGTGTGTCACAGCCAAGTACTTGCGGCCACTCTGCTAGCAGTACACCGACGTCCGATTCTAGCAGGCAAATTTCCCTGCCCCAGCTGCTGGACCGTCGAAAGAAGTTCACTCCCAGCCATCCACATGCCCAGCGGTTGAATGCTAGCTTGGCTAAATTGCTAGCGCTTCAACTGCTGCCTTTTCAGTTGGTAGACTCGGCCCCCTTCCGTGAGTTTGTGCAATGTGCGGTTCCTCAGTGGCAGGTTCCCAAACGCCACTTTTTCTCACGGAAGGCTATTCCGGCTCTCTACCGGCATGTGGAAGGCAATGTCTTGGCCTCGCTGGACAGGGTAAGGTGCATATTACCGCTGACTCATGGTCCAGCAGGCATGGACAGGGACGTTACCTTTCTTTCACGGCCCATTGGGTCACTCTTTTGGCAGCTGGGAAGGATGCAGGACAAGGTGCAGTAGTGTTGGAGGTTGTTCCACCGCCACGCCTCCAAAATGCTACTACTGGTTGTGACACACCTCTCTCCTCCACCCCCTCCTCTTCTTCTTCCTCCATGGCCTCTTCCTGTGGTTTGTCCTCGGAACCAGCGGTGCTCCGTAGGCGTTCAAGGGGCTACACAAGTACGCAGGCAAAAAGATGCCATGCCGTGCTTGCGCTGGTGTGTTTGGGGGACAGAAGCCACACTGGGGCAGAGGTCCTGTCTGCTCTGCAGGGCCAGGCCAAGAGGTGGTTGACGCCACGCCAGCTTAAGCCAGGAATGGTGGTTTGCGACAATGGCACCAACCTCCTCTCCGCCCTCCGACAGGGACAACTGACCCATGTGCCCTGTGTGGCTCACGTCCTTAACCTGGTGGTGCAGCGGTTCTTGGGCAGGTACCCGGGCTTACAGGATGTCCTGAGGCAGGCCAGGAAAGTCTGTGTGCATTTCCGCAGATCTTATAATGCCAGTGCTCGCCTGGCTGAGCTGCAAAAGGAGTTGAACCTGCCCAAGAACCGCCTTATATGTGACATGCCCACCAGGTGGAACTCAACGTTGGCCATGCTGCAGCGGCTGCACACGCAGCAGAGGGCCATCAATGAGTACCTGTGCGACTACGGCACCAGGACAGGGTCAGGGGAGCTTGTTTTTTTTTCTCCACGCCAGTGGGGCATGATCAGGGATGCATGCACTGTCCTGGCACCATTTGAGGAGGCCACGAGGATGGTGAGCAGTGACAGTGCATGCATCAGTGACACTGTACCTCTTGTCCACCTGTTGGAGCACACGCTGCATGGAATAATGGACAGGGCACTTGAGGCAGAACAGAGGCAGGAAGAGGAGGACTTCCTTGCCTCTCAAGGCCCCCTTTACCCAGACAGTGTTCCTTCTGTCCCACCCATCGCACAGGAAGAGGAGGAGGAGGAGGAGGAGGAGGAGGAGGAGGAGGAGGATTGTGTCAGCATGGAGGTGGAGGCTGGCACTCAGCATCATCATCAGCAGTCTTTTAGGGATGATTTACAGTCCCAAGAAACCAGTGGACTTGTACGTGGCTGGGAGGAGGTGGCTGCGGATCATGTCGTCCTTAGTGACCCAGAGGACTCCGGAGCGAATGCCTCAGCAAACCTACGCTGCATGGCCTCCCTGATCCTGCAAAGTCTGCGGAAGGATCCTCGTATTCTTCGGATCAAGGAGAGGGACCATTACTGGCTGGCCACTCTCCTTGATCCACGGTACAAGGGTAAGGTTGCGGACCTTATGTTACCGTCGCAGAGGGAGCAGAGGATGAGACAACTCCGGGAGGCCTTGCAGAAAGGTCTGTGCAACGCGTTCCCAGAGACTGGGAGGTTACAAACTCCTGGTCCTGGACAACGAGTTGCTGAGGCTTCGGCCAGTCAAAGAAGGAGCGGTGGGGAAGGTGGCCGTCTGACCGATGCGTTCAGACAATTCTTTAGTCCGCAGCCCCAAAGTATGATCGGTTCCAGCAACCATCGCCAGCGTCTGATAAACATGGTGCAGGAATATCTAGGGGCAAGGTCAGACTTGGACACCTTCCCCACCGAAAATCCTCTGGCTTACTGGGTCTTGAGGATGGATCACTGGCCAGAGCTTGCACAGTATGCAATTGAGCTACTGGCCTGTCCTGCATCCAGCGTTCTTTCGGAACGCACATTCAGTGCTGCTGGAGGATTTGTCACGGATCACAGGGTGCGCCTGTCCACCGACTCGGTTGATCGACTGACTTTCATCAAGATGAACCAGTCTTGGATCACCACCAGCTACCACACACCTGATGCTGATATAACAGACTAATTGATTTTAACATGTCACATCCCTTCAAGACTGATGCTGATGCTGAGTGCCTGTGCTGTTATGTTGACTGGCTATCCTCCTCCTCCGAGTCCTCAATGATACGATTGATGATGATAGCTTGGAAGATCATTTTTGTTTATGGGTGCCGCCACCAGTGGCTAAGGCCCAATTTTTCAGCCCCTGTTTTACAGGGGCGTGTAATTACAATTTTTTTAGCAATAATTTGCCATAGGGCTCATTGCTGTGCTCCAAGTACAGTATCTGTGAGGGGTTGGAGTGCTGTGGCACCAGTGCCTAAGGCCCAATTTTTCAGCCCCTGTTTAACAGGGGCGTGTCATTACAATTTTTGAAGCAATACTTTGCAACAGGGCTCATTGCTGTGCTCCAAGTACAGTATCTGTGAGGGGTTGTAGTGTTGTGCCACCAGTGCCTAAGGCCCAATTTTTCAGCCCCTGTTCAACAGGGGCATGCAATTACAATTCTTGATCTAATAATTCACAGCAGGGCCCATTGCTGCACCCACCAAGAGTAACTCTGAGGGCTTACAGTGTTGTGGTAACGCCACCACCACCACCACCACGAAAGGCCCAATTTTTCAGCCCCTGTTCAAAAGGGGCATGTAATTACAATTCTTGATCTAATAATTCACAGCAGGGCCCATTGCTGCACCCACCAAGAGTAACTCTGAGGGCTTACAGTGTTGTGGCAACACCACCACCACCACCACCACCACGAAAGGCCCAATTTTTCAGCCCCTGTTCAACAGGGGCATGCAATTACAATTCTTGATCTAATAATTCACAGCAGGGCCCATTGCTGCACCCACCAAGAGTAACTCTGAGGGCTTACAGTGTTGTGGCAACGCCACCACCACCACCACCACGAAAGGCCCAATTTTTCAGCCCCTGTTCAAAAGGGGCATGTAATTACAATTCTTGATCTAATAATTCACAGCAGGGCCCATTCCTGCACCCACCAAGAGTAACTCTGAGGGCTTACAGTGTTGTGGCAACGCCACCACCACCACCACCACGAAAGGCCCAATTTTTCAGCCCCTGTTCAAAAGGGGCATGTAATTACAATTCTTGATCTAATAATTCACAGCAGGGCCCATTCCTGCACCCACCAAGAGTAACTCTGAGGGCTTACAGTGTTGTGGCAACACCACCACCACGAAAGGCCCAATTTTTCAGCCCCTGTTCAACAGGGGCATGCAATTACAATTCTTGATCTAATAATTCACAGCAGGGCCCATTCCTGCACCCACCAAGAGTAACTCTGAGGGCTTACAGTGTTGTGGCAACACCACCACCACCACCACCACCACCACGAAAGGCCCAATTTTTCAGCCCCTGTTCAACAGGGGCATGCAATTACAATTCTTGATCTAATAATTCACAGCAGGGCCCATTGCTGCACCCACCAAGAGTAACTGTCAGGGCTTACAGTGTTGTGGCACCAGCACCACCATCAAAGGCCCAATTTTTACTTCCACTGTTCAACAATTATATGTAATTAAAATTCCTGATATAATAGTTGACAGCAGGGCGTTCCAGCACCAACCAAGAGTAACTGTGAGTGCTTACAGTGTTGTGCCAACACCAACAACTAAGGGGCCTATTTCTGCAGAGTATATACGGCAGGTCCCTACTTTCAAACATCCAACTTACAAACGACTCCTACTTGCAAACGCAAGAAGACAACAGGAAGTGAGAGGAAATCTACCACTAGGAAGGAAAATTCTCTCCTGTAAGAATAAATATGGGAGAAAGGTGTCTCCTCTGTACTGATGCTTTATCAGCAATCCTTGTTTCAAGAAAAACACCACATTTCAAAAACAGTTGTCATTGGGACGGAAAGTGAGGTGAAATGTTCTGAACAGGGGCACAGACAGCAAAACAAATGTTACAGGGGTGATAACCCTTACCTATGTTTTCCAAAAAGTTTAAAAATAGATTTTTGGGCTGGAGCTACACTTCAACAATGTACCTGTTCAAAATTACAAACAGATTCTACATAAGAACAAACCTACAGTCCCTGTCTTGTATGCACCGCCTGTATACGGCTGTTCAGAGTATATAGGGCCTTTTTTATTTTATGTGCGGGGTTCCCCTTAATATCCATACAAGACCCAAAGGGGCTGGTAATGGGCTGGGGTAGGGGGGGGGTCATGGGGTAGCTATGCCATTTTTCTTAAAGATTTTCATCCATATTACCGGGACCAGACATTACATTAAAGCCGCAAGCAGTTTTAAATGGCTTTTTTTCCCTTTAGAAGTGTCATTTTGTGCAGGGACAGTTCTAAACACGGGAAACACGTGGCACTTCACAGGCATACTTTAGACACCCCCCAGGTACGATATTTAAAGGAATATTTGACTTTTTTTTTTTCACTTTATGCATCATTAAAATGACTGCTCCCGAAAAACGACCGTTTTTAAAACTTCTTTTTGCATTGATACATGTCCCCTGGTGCACAACCCGGGTTCCCAAACCCTTTTTAGGACAATAACATGCATAATAGTTGTTATAATTAGCACTTTAGAATTCGAACGTTCGCATCCATTGTATTTAATAGGGTTCTAATGTTCGTACGAACTTTCGGTCCGTTCGCGGGTTCTGGTGCGAACCGAACCCGGGGGTGTTCGGCTCATCACTAGTTCTCTCCTGCACACAGCTTCCACTGCTGGAGACTGGATTGGCTTTAAGAAAAGCTATGCATAGTAATTTCTTCTTTACAGGGTTAGATAGATTAGTTGTAGAATGTGGCTAAAGCCTCGTACACACAGCCGATTTTCTCGTCGTTAGAAACACGTTGTTTTTTTCTACGAGATTCTTGTTAACCTTGACGATTTTCTCGTCAAGCTTTCCATGCATACACACACACATTTCCCAATTTCCTCGTTGTTCTCCGCGGTCACGTCCAGCACGTACGACGGCACTATAAAGGGGAAGATCGATTTCCCTGGCGCCACCCCTTGGGCTGCTTTTGCTGATCTCGTGTTACCGCGTGTGAAGTAAAAGTTTGGGAAGAGACGATTCGCGCTTTTCAGTCTTCGTGCTTTTCAGTCTTCGTGCTTTTCAGTTTGTTTTCTGAGGTTCAGTTTGTGCTTGTGGGTTCGTATCTTGTCTTTCAGGGCGTCTAGGCAGGTTGTATCTGTTTTACAGTGCGTTCGTTTCTGATTTTCAGTTCGTTATTCATAGGCCTTGCTGTCCTAAAGTGCGTTCTGTTCTGTACGTTCTGATCAGACGACCGTTTCCTAGCCATGTCGCCTGGACGTTCTCGTTGTCGAGTTCGTGCTGTGCGTGCGCTTGGTGTTGGTCTGCTTGTTTTGGACCAAGACCAGTCCATGAACGGGGTGAGGAGGAGTTCATGGACCAAGAATTGGTTGCTCCAGCGGGACCAATTCTGCCATATGCCTCTGCTGCGGGAGATAGTCGAGAATAATCCTGAGGACTACAGGAATTTTCTGCGGATGTCTGACCCCGTTTTTCAGGAACTGTTGGCTTTAGTGTCCCCCTATATTACCAGGCAGGACACCGTTATGCGGGAAGCCATCAGTGCTGAGCAGAGGCTCATCGCCACCTTACGTTACCTGGCGACAGGGAGAAGTCTTCAGGACTTGAAGTTCACGACAGGCATCTCCCCCCAGGCTCTGGGCCTCATAATCCCAGACACCTGTTCTGCCATTATACAAGTCCTGCAGGAGGACTATATTAGAGTAAGTTTTCCCCATTAACATCACATTTTATGTATTTCATGTATGCTAATGTATTGTATTTCTTTCATCCTTCCCTAATTACCATGATTGTAATATGCTGAGAATGTCCCCTTTGTCCTCATGCATGTTGGAAGTTTTTAAATGCCCCTTTTTTCTCCTCCATGCATATTTCCCTTCACTAAGCTTTCCAGCAGGGGCGTCTGTTGCTCCAAATGTTTGGGGGTCCACCCCCAACTTTAGGAACTAAACTTCCTCCTTTTTAGCGACTGTGCCTATTAAACGCCACCAGTTGCCCCTTCCAATGCAGTCATTTTGTCCCCTCCAATGCAGCCATTTTGTCCCCTCCAATGCAGCCATTTTGTCCCCTCCAATGCAGCCAGTTAGCCCCCTCCAATGCAGCCATTTTGTCCCCTCCAATGCAGCCATTTTGTCCCCTCCAATGCAGCCATTTTCCCCCCAGCCCTGCACTTACCTTCTTCTGGTCAGCGTCATCCTTCTTCTGTCCTTGATGTCTTTTCCTGCCCTCGATGTTGCATCAGCCAATCATGTAACCGTAAAACAGACTTGGTGAACATGATTGGCAGAGCAGCCTGTCAGTGTTTACCCAAGGAATGTCCCCCCCCCTGCGTCCCCAATTTTACTTTTATCAAGCCAGTTACATCCCTCAGGCTGGATTTTGCAAGCCTATTTGCCCCCCTGTTTCTGATATGCAATTTTCACCCCATAAATGCCGCAGTTCTTCATATGTCGGTCGCTTAACAGGGGGCCACCCACCTGAATATTGTGCGGCATTGACAATACATAGGTTACTGCAACGCATGAACCTATGTATTGTTCTGAGTGACGGGCACAGGTGAGAGGGGGCAGTGCTCCAGTGCCCACTCTGGACGCACCGCCACTGCAATGCTATCCTGTGGCCAAACACATCTACCCCCCAAAATATTTTAAGAATGGACCATCAGAGGGGGTGATGAATATGAAACATGAGCTTTCCATTATACTTCTTAAAAACACCTTAAACTGAGATTTTTATTGATGTTGGCCTCTAATGTATTTTCTTATAATCTGCTTGTAATGTTCTATTTTTAAATTCTATTTTTTTTTCATCTTGTTTGATTCCCCAGCTTCCTTCCACGCCACAGGAATGGCAGACTGTGGCATCGGAGTTTGCCACGCGGTGGGACTTCCCCAACTGCGGTGGTGCCATAGACGGGAAGCACGTCCGCATCGTGCCGCCACCCCGTTCTGGGTCCTACTACTTCAACTACAAGGGGTTTCATAGCATTGTGCTGATGGCGGTGGTGTCAGCACGGTATGAATTCCTCTATGTTGATGTAGGGAAGAATGGCCGGATGTCCGATGGGGGATCCTTCATCCAGACGGAGTTTGCCCTCCGTCTCCAGAGTGACGACCTTGCATTGCCACCGGATGAAGGGAATGTTGAAGGACTCCCCTTTGTTTTTTTGGCTGATGAAGCCTTCGGACTTGGACCGCACCTCATGAGGCCATTTCCACAGAGGACCCTAACCCCAGAGAAGAGGGTGTTCAACTACCGGCTGGCCAGGGCATGAAGAGTCGTTGAAAATGCCTTCGGGATAATGGCCAGCCGGTTCCGCCTTTTTATGACTCCCATCCACTTGGCGGACTACAAAATAAACTATGTAGTTTTATGCTGCTGTGTGCTCCATAACTTTCTTAGCAGAAAATCAACTTCTATATGGCCTCAGTTTTGCCGGAGGCAGGACTTTCCTCTGGCAATCGGCTGCCGGGCCTCGAATCTGCCCGTCCTAGCTTGCCCCCCCAAAATGCCCGTGAGGTTCGTGAGAAGTATCTGGAATATTTCACGGGTAGGGGGGCAATTCCTATGCCAGGCCATGTGTAAAGATGCATGGAGAACGAACTCAATAAAAATCTGATATAATCTTTTAACTTTTGTTTTTTCATGTCTCCTAGTTTGTCTTAGTGCATTTGTAGTGCCAAGTGTATTTTCCTTTAGTAAATACCAACCATTTCACTATGTAACCCCACAAAAAAAAAAAAAAAAGGTTAGAGCGTATTTGAAAAAGAAGCTACACGTTGTTTGTGTTCAAACATTTTACTCTGTGCACATTCACACACATGGTAATATTTTTTTTTTGGGATTTTGGCTGGCCACAAACCGGCAATTTTTTTAATATGAAAATATAAAACCATCAGTTGCATTGCAAAAAGTACAACATTGGATACCTCTGAGCAATATGAGGCATTCACGTACACAAACTATGTCTCTATGTGCCTGTCCTAATATGGGGTCTTGCCACCCCTTGCCCAGCCAAAAATTGAATATGCACACATTTTGAAGTCATTTCCAATAGGGATTTGAGACTCTTGATCCCTATTGTCAACATGTGCCATCTGCCATCGGGGGTGATCAATGGACGTGTTTTGTGGGTGCAACCCCTTCTTCAGTTCACCTACTTGAGATACGAGGAAGGGGTTGCACCCACAAAAGCCGCACATGGATATCCCCTGATGGCAGATGGCACATGTTGACACACTGTGTGCATATTCAATTTTTGGCTGGTTTGATTGTCAAAAAGGTAGTAAAAAGGGGGAAGAACAATCATTAAACAAAATTTGGGGTTTTGATGCCTTATTCAATTCTCCCCAAAACATCGAGAATGTCTTTAAATGTTTGATCCATCACATGAATTCTTTGTTTAATTCTGTCCAGTTCTGTGCTACATTCCATCACTTGCTGTATTATTCGGAGGGCACTGTCAGCAGAGAAACGTGTACTATCCTTCACCACAACATTTACATCCCCTAAAAACAAAATAAAAAAGGTATTATAACTCTGCAGGCCTACATCTCTTACCTGAAGCTGTGGTGACAGATACTGACCTGTTGTGGTGACCAGTTCCACCACGTCATCCACCTCTCCTTCCTGCACTTCTCCTTCCTCCACCTCTTCAACTTCCTCAACACCCTCAGGTTGTGGGTCTTTGGGAGTTTGGGGTTGTTTCAAAGCTATGGGTTTCATGTGCTCCCTGGAGTGTTCTCCTCCCAGTCTTCTCTCCCCTATGGGAAGCAAACCAAAGGTCTAGTTATCACATAGAAATTCTCTATGAAAAATTAAAACAGGCTAAATTGCTTGAAAGTGGGGTACAAGTGTGTGTTTGTGCGGAATTTAAACATGAATGCATTATATATGTCCAAGAATCGGTTTAGTATTCACCTTTGGCTGTCAATTTTCAGACATGGAGGCAGCACAAAAATTCACTGATGCACCTGTGTGGGACACCCAAAAAAGGCGGTTCTGTTGGCCCACACTATAGTGCTCAAAAGTACAGATGTGGAACCAGCTGCTGAGTGTCCTCTCCTTTACACTGATTAAAGTTTGCATTTCATTCTCTTTACAAACACATCATCTAGCCAACAATGTAAGAACAACAATTGAATCAAAACAGGCAGATGTCTAATTTAATTTAACCCTGTAAAATCTCCAAAAAACGAGGATAGTGGGCGAACGATGTGTCTGTAACGAACGATTACTGTGCCCAACCAAGTTCAAACTATGACATTTTGTAAGGTAGTACAATAGAAAAATGCAATAACATGGAGCAACATGTAAGTTGTGAAATACAATAATATGAAAAATGTGGAAAAAGTACTTACTTTTTCCTAGCATTCTCTTAATGCTCCTTAACTGCTCCGGCTCCCTCAGTTTGAGGTCTGACCACCTCTTTCTGAGCTGCTCATTTGATCGTTTCACCCCGAAATTCTTCTTCAGACTCTTCACGACTTTCTTCATGATTTTGGCCTTCCTTCTATTAGGTTTGCTATACGGCCCATGCTTTGCGTCATAATCCGACTTTAGCAATATGTCCACCATCTCCGCCATCTCCGCATAAGACATATTAGATGCCTTGAATCTCCTCCTTGATCGTGACGTTTCCTCAGTCTCCGGGCTTGTCTCCTCCTCGTTATTTGAGGAATTATCAGACACCTGCTGTGAATCCGCCATATCTGTCTGCGCGCCGAAAGAGAAGGGCGGGGAAAAGATGTTAGTTAGAACGTCATGGGCGGGCAACATGTGCGGAGCGACGTGTGCGTAGTTTTACGCATGCTTGGTGTATATATAGCAAACACACATGTAAATATACTACGTTCTGTGTGCGGAGAGAGGAGTTCAAGTGACGGACGTGCGAACGAAGGTATGTGATTTTGTGACTTTGATAAATTGGTGGCCTATACTGTCTTGAGAATGTTGGAGGATATATATGATGAATAATATTTTAAGGAGGTTAAACTGTGTGCCTCACATTATGCCTCAAATATTTCCCCTCACTAACTTTTCCAGCAGGGGCGCCTGTTGCTCCAAATGTTGGGGGGTTACAACCCCAATTTCGGAAATAAACTTCCTCCTTTTTTGCTCTGTTGCCTAATAAACGCCCCCAGTTGTCCCCTCCAATGCAGCCATTTAGTCCCCTCTAATGCAGCCAGTTTCCCCCCAGCCCTGCACTTACCTTCTTGTGGTCAGCGCCATCCTTCTTCTGTCCTTGATGTCTTCTCCTTCCCTTCATGTTGCATCAGCCAATCATGTTACCATTAAACAGACTTGGTGAACATGATTGCCAGAGCTGCCTGTCAGTGTTTACACAAGGAATGCCCCCTCCTTGCGTCCCCGATTTTTCTTTGAGGAAGCCAATTACATCCCTCAGGTTGTAATTTGCAAGACTTTTTTAATACCTGTTTCTGCTCTGCAATTTTAACCCCCTAAATGACGCAATTAATCATATGTCGGTCGCTTTACAAGAGGCCATCCACCTGAATAGTGTGCGGCATAGACAATACATAGGTTCATGCAACGCATGAACCTATGTATTGTTCTGAGTGATGGGCACAGGAGAGAGGGGACAGTGCTCCAGCGCCCACTCTGGACGCACCGCCACTGCAATGCTATCCTGTGGCCAAACACATCTCCCCCCCCCAAAATAATTTAGTAATGGCCCATCAGAGGGGGTGATGAATATGATAAATGAGCCTTCCATTATACTTTTTTTACACACCTTAATAAACGTATAATTAGATTGATGTTGGTCTCTAATTTTTTGGTCTTGAATTTGCTTGTAATGTATGCCTTTGTTTTTCTAATATTATTTCATCTTGTTTCACTCCACAGCTTCCTTCAACGCCACAGGAATGGCAGACTGTGGCATCGGAGTTTGCCACGCGGTGGGACTTCCCCAACTGCGGTGGTGCCATAGACGGGAAGCACGTCCGCATCGTGCCGCCACCCCATTCTGGATCCTACTACTACAACTACAAGGGGTTTCATAGCATTGTGCTGATGGCGGTGGTGTCAGCACGGTATGAATTCCTCTATGTTGATGTAGGGAAGAATGGCCGGATGTCCGATGGGGGATCCTTCATCCAGACGGAGTTTGCCCTCCGTCTCCAGAGTGACGACCTTGCATTGCCACCGGATGCAGGGAATATTGAAGGACTCCCCTTTGTTTTCTTGGCTGATGAAGCCTTCGGACTCGGACGGCATCTTATGAGGCCATTTCCACAGAGGACCCTGACCCCAGAGAAGAGTGTGTTCAATTACCGGCTGGCCAGGGCCCGAAGAGTCGTTGAAAATGCCTTCGGCATAATGGCCAGCCGGTTCCGCCTTTTTATGACTTCCATCCACTTGGCGGACTACAAAATAAACTATGTAGTGTTATGCTGCTGTGTGCTACACAATTTTCTTTGCCGCAAAGCGAATTCATATATGGCCTCAGTTTTGCCAGAGGCTGGACTTTCCCCTGCAAATCCCCTTCCGGGCCTGGAATCTGCCCGTCTTGGCTTGCCCCCCCAAAATGCCCGTGTGGTTCGGGACAAATACATGGAGTATTTCACGGGTAGGGGGGCAATTCCTATGCCAGCCTATGTCTAAGTATCCCAATAAAAATCTTGTTTAAACCTTTAATTATTTGTTCTTTCCTGTCTCCTAGTTTGTCTTTGTGCATTTGTAGTGGCAAGTGTATTTTACTTTAGTAAATAACAACCAATTTCACTATGTTACCTTACAAAAGAACCAAATAAGCTTAGAGTGTATTATAAAAAGAAGCTACACGTTGTTTGTGGTCAAATATTTTACTCTCTGCACATTTTTTTTTGTTTTACTTTGGGGTTGGCCTGACCACAACCCGTCAAATTTTGGCTTATGAAAATACAAAAATACCACTTGCATTTCTAAAATGACAACATTGGATACCTCTGAGCAATCTGAGACATTCAGTTACACAAACTATGTCTCTATGTGCCCGTCCTAATATGGGGTCCTGCCACCCCTTGCCCAGCCAAAAATTCAATATGCACACATTTTTACTTTTTTGCAAATAGGAAGTTTACAATCCTGATCCCTATTGTCAACATGTGCTATCTGCCATCAGGGGTGATCAATGGATGTGTTTTGGGGGTGCATCCCCTTCCTCAGTTCACCGACTTTTGATACGAGGAAGGGGTTGCACCCACAAAAGACGTACATGGATATCCCCTGATGGCAGATAGCACATGTTCACACACTGTGTGCATATTCAATTTTTGGCTGCTTTGTTACTCAAAAAATTAGTAAAAATATAAAAACAAACATGTAAAAACAAATGTGTTTGGATGGCTTATTGAATTCTCCCCAAAACATCGAGAATGTCTTTAAATGTTTGTTCCATCACATGGATTCTTTGTTTAATTAGGTCCAGTTCCGTGCTACATTCCATCACTTGCTGGATGAGGCGGAGGGCACTGTCAGCAGAGAACGGTGTGCTATCCTTCACAACATTTCCATCCCCTAAAAACCATTAAAAAAAATTAATAAAACTCTGCAGGCCTACCTCGCTTACCTTAAGCTGTGGTGTCAGATACTGACCTGTTGTGGTGACCAGATCCACAACGTCATCCACCTCTCCTTCCTGCACTTCTCCTTCCTCCACCTCAACTTCCTGCACATCTTTCGGTTGTGGATCTTTGGGAGTTTGGGGTTGCTTGGAAGTTGTGGGGTGCATGTGCTCCCTGGAGTGTCCTCCTCCCAGTCTTCTCTCCCCTATGAGAATAAAACCAAAGGTCTATTTATCACACTGTAAAAATCTCATTTTTAAACTTAAAACAGGCTAAATTGTTTGGAAGTGGGGTACAAGTGTGTGTTTGTGCGGAATTTAAAGAAAAATGCATTCTTTATGACCCCAAATATGTTTATTATTCACATTTGGATGTAATTTTTTGGACATGGAGGCACCACAAATAAACTCTGATGCACCTGTGTGGGACACCCCAAAAAGGCGGTTTTAGTGGCCCACACTATAGTGCTCAAAAGTACAGATGTGGAAGCAGCTGCTGAGTGTCCTCTCCTTTACACTGATTAAAGTTTGCATTTCATTCTCTTTACAAACACATCATATAGCCAACAATTTTAAGAAATCCGGCAGATGTCTAATTTGAGGGTGAAAAATAACCCAAAAAGAGGAGAGTGGCTGAACGATGTGTCTGTAACGAACGATTACTGTGCCAAACCAAGTTCAAACTATGACATTTTGGAAGGGAGCACAATAGGAAATTTAAAAAAATGGAGCAACATGGAAGTTGAGAAATAAATTAATAGCATAAAAGTGAAAAATTTACTTACTTTTTGCTAGCATTCTCTTAATGCTCCTTAACTGCTCCGGCTCCCTCAGTTTGAGGTCTGACCACTTCTTTCTGAGCTGCTCATTTGAGCGTTTCACCCCAAAATTCTTCTTCAGACTCTTCACGACTTTCTTCATGATTTTGGCCTTCCTTCTATTTGGTTTGCTATACGGCCCATGCTTTGCGTCATAATCCGACTTTAGCAAAATGTCCACCATCTCCGCCATCTCCGCATAAGACATATTAGATGCCTTGAATCTCCTCCTTGATCGTGACGTTTCCTCAGTCTCCGGGCTTGTCTCCTCCTCGTTATTTGAGGAATTATCAGACACCTGCTGTAAATCCGCCATATCTGTCTGCGCGCCGAAAGAGAAGGGGCGGGGAAAAGATGTTAGTTAGAACGTCATGGGCGGGCGACGTGTGCGGAGCGACGTGTGCGTAGTTACACGCATGCGTGGTGTATATATAGCAAACACACATGTGACTATACTACGTTCGGTGTGCGGAGAGAGGAGTTCAAGTGACGGACGTGCGAACGAAGGTATGTGATTTTGTGACTTTGAACAATTGTTGGCCTATACTGTCTTGAGAATGTTGGAGGATATATATGGTGAATAAGATTTTAAGGAGGTTAGACTGTGTGCCTCACATTAGTTAATTTTTTTTTGACTTGCAGACCCAAAATTCATGTCTTTATAAGTGACAAGGAATTCTCTGTGGGAGACCAAAAACCCCATCCATAAAAAAAAAGGGGTGAGAAAAGCAGCGCTGGAGAGCCTGCTCCCATTTGTGCAGACCAAGGTGCCCACAGCCACAGCAAAACAGGTGGACACTAAAATTGGGAGCTTGAGAGGCACATACAGGACTGAACGCTCTAAGGTCCTGGCTTCTCAGAGGTCAGGAGCAGCAGCAGATGATGTGTATGTCCCCAATTTGTGGTACTACAGCAGGATGTCCTTTCTGGATGACCACATTGAGACAAGGCCATCACTATCCACTCTTTCCCCCAGACTTCCCTGCAGCCAACCTGAGCCTTCTCTGGAGCAAAAGGAGGCAGCCATCCTGGATGAACCTGATTTGGCCATCTGGAGCCAGGTATAGTATTTATAGAAAATGTATTGTGATAAACCTAATGTTTGACAAATATGTCAAGATGACAAACATAAACTATTTTGTGTTACACACGTAAAATCAAGATCTCTAGACATTAGTCTGGCCTAAATTGGGTGCAAAATAGTCAATCTGATGTAGTTGTAAATTGTAATTTTTTTTTTAAGGATTTACATTCTAATTGCTTCAAACATGAGCTGAATGTTGGATGAAAACAATAAATCAAAAAATTAAACTATGTCCCTTTTTCATACACAGGATGAAATCAGCCAGGAGGAGGGTCTGGAAACTGTAAGGCAGGAGGAGGCAGGGCCCAGTGGCAGCCAGGAGGTAGCAGGGCCCAGTGGCAGCCAGGAGGTGGCAGGGCCCAGTGGCAGCCAGGAGGTGGCAGGGCCCAGTGGCAGGCAGGAGGTGGCCGGCCAAAGGAGAAGCACAACATCACAGGTGCCTCCCATCCGACTTCCCAAAAGAAGCAGGAGGGACAGGACCACCAGTGAGGCAGCAATGGCCCTTATTCGAGAGGCCCATGCCACCCTCAAGGAGCCCACATCCCCTGAAGAGGCCATTGCCGGCCTAGTGGAGGCAAAGTTCAAGGTGATGAGCATGGAACAACGCCTCCTATGCGAGCCCCTGCTCATCACCTTGCTGAACAAGGGGGTGATGGAGAAAATTACCCCCAATACCGCAATTTGTGAGGTGGCACAACTCTCACAACCTCAACCTCTTCCTCCACCTCCACCTTGTTCTTCTGCACCACCCCCTTCTCCCCCACCTTGTTCTTCTGCCCCACCCCCTTCTCCTACACCTCCTCCTCCACCTCCACCTTGTTCTTCTGCCCCACCCCCTTCTCCTCCACCTCCTCCTCCACCTTCTTCTTCTGCGCCACCCCCTTCTCCTCCACCTCCTCCTCCTCCTGATAGGAGTACCCCTCCAGTGGCCCAGCCTCCAGCCACAGTGAAGAAGGAAGGCTGCAGGGAAGGCTGCAGGGAAGGCTGCCAAGAAGACGAGGAAGTGATGGCCTTGCTTCATTGTGGTCGGACAGAAGGCAGCCTGTTGTAGTACCACACACTTGGGACATATATCTCACCTGCTGCTGTTCCTGACCTCTGGGAGGCCAGGATCAGATTGTTCTCAGAACTGTTGGCCTTCTCAAGCTCCCAATTTTAGTGTCCACACAGGGTTGATGTGTGGTCTGGGGTCCCTGGGATGCACAAATGGCAGCAGGTTCTCTAGCGCTGCCTTCTCTTTATTTTGTTTCAAACATGAATAAATGTTATTTTTGTTTAAGTTCATACTTGACTATGTTTATTTTTACAATTTTTTAATTTAGCTTTGGAGTAAGCAGATACATTTGACAGCCAAAAAAAGGGACAGATAACAACCCCCAAAAAAACAATTAAAATATATTTTTGAAAATAGAGGGTGTAAAATTTACCAAAAATAAATTAAAATATTCAATGGGAGATCACTATCAAAACATTGGCAAATTACTATTAACATCTGTTTGAAAAATATAAAACAGTAAAATATTCAGAAGATCTTGCACAATATAATACACATATATCTTCTGAAGAGCAGCATGAAAAAGGTTAAAAAAAGATAGTCATAACTCTGTGTGAATATCAGCAGCAAAAGAAGTTCATTCGTTTTGATTAATGTAACATTCTAAAGAAGATTTCAATGCACAAAATGTAAACGATGCAATAATTTAGAGCGTGACGAATGTGCTATCTCCATTACGAAGGCTTGTTTTACCAGAAGATGCACTCCCGTCTCATACTTGCTTCTGAGCATGCGCGCTTTTGGAAGAGTCGTAAAAGCATACACACGAACCATTTTCTCGTCACAAAACAGGCCGACGAGAAACACGACGAGGAAATCTTGAATCCTGACGAGAAAATAGAAAGCAGGTTCTCTATTTTCTCGTCGAGATTCACGGCAGTTTTCTAGTCGTAAAACCATACACACGAACGGTTTTCTCGAGAAAAAAGCTCTTGCGGCACTTTTGTTGCCGGTTTTGGACGAGAAACTCGGTCGTGTGTACGAGGCTTTAGAGTAGGTTTAGAGTTAGTTAGTTTTTGGGTGAACTTCTACTTTAACCACTTGTCCCCCACCCACTGTCAATTGACGGCGGGCGGAGGACACTCTCGTTCTGGGAGGACGTCATATGACGTCCTCCCTTTAAAACGAGCTAGGGGGCGCGCGCGCCCGCCGCGTTCCCAAGGGCCCAATGCGCGTGCCCGGCGGCCGCGATTGCCGCCGGGCACCCGCGATTGCCCGGGAAACGAGCAGGAAAGTGGATCTCTGTGTGTAAACACAGAGATCCACGTCCTGTGAGGGAGAGGGGACCGATGGTGTGTCCCTTGTACATAGGGACAACCATCGGTCACCTCCCCCAGTCAGTCACCTCCCCCACAGTTAGAACACATTGAGGGAACATGTTTTTTTTTTCAAACTGGACGCTCTTCTTTTGTTTATAGCGCAAAAAATAAAAACCGCAGAGGTGATCAAATACCACCAAAAGAAAGCTCTATTTGTGGGAAAAAAAGGACGCAAATTTCGTTTGGGAGCCACGTCGCACGACCACGCAATTGTCATTCAAAGTGTGACAGCGCTGAAAGCTGAAAAATGGCTTGGGCAGGAAGGGGGTTTTCGTGCACAGTAGGGAAGTGGTTAAGGGAATCCTTTGGGGCCTCCCAGGTCACCAGAACTAGTGTCCCCATTGGAAGATTTTCTCTCTATTATTTTTTTGGGGTCAACCCACAAAATGGGGTTTTCTTTTACTTTCACTTCCAATGATAATGGTACACAGGCCAAATAGAGAGAGGGAATCTACCTAACGGGGCACAGACAGCAATAAAAACCCAATAGGTGTTCTAATTCCTCTCCATTCTGTCCAAAACTAACAACAAAACTTGCCTTTAGTTATACTTTAAACTGCCATGGTGACTGGAGGGGCTGGTACACATGCCAAGGCCAAAATGATAATCTATTTTGGTTCAGTGGGCAGTACCGCTGGCAGACATAACCCATTTAACTCAATGGGGCTGTGTCACAACCATTCTGTAACCATCTGTAATGCATATGGTTGTGGAGCAATGCTACGCCAGCCACATGTCAGCTGTTATCTGAAAACCAATTTACCGCAGATTGCTTATCAGAGGGCAACACAAGTGTGAAAGAACCCTTAAAGAGTTTTTAAAGGTGTTTCCGCCTTTGCATGTAGATCTATATGATCCACATTTAAACCTCCTGATAATTAAACATGAAAATGATTATGAAGGAAGTGGTGTTTTCTAATAATCAAGCCCTCAAAATTAATATAAACCTTAACAATGAACTTTTCTTATTTGGTCCTTTTTTTAGTCTTTTAAATATACTGCTAAAAGCATTTTGTTTTACTTGTTTGAAAAAGTATCTGTTGATCTAGCCAGAAATCCTGGGAGCTTATAACTCACTGTGCTGACTGTTATCAACTACATTGTTCTCAGCAATCTCCGAGCACTACAAAACCATGCACATTCAAATTACAAAGAATAGAAGAGGGGAAGGGTTCTGTAATTTTTTTATTGTTCTGATACAGAAGGGTGATTCAGCGTTGTCATCCTAAGGCTGGGAGTGTATTACTGGAAGAATAACAATGTGAAAACAAGAATAATAAGCTTGAATAAAAGAAAACGGATGCCTCTAGGGGCTGGTAAACTGCTAGATGTTACATTTTGTATTTTGGTTTAGATACACACATACTCAGTGTAGAGCTGCTAGAGAGTTTTTTTTCTTTCTTGGGAGGGTGGACATGATCAGCACAGGGCCAATCAGCACTGTCCAGACAGAGGGTCAGGGGTCCTGCAGCCTCATAGGACCATCAGAGGTGAATGAAAACTCCTCCTACAGGCTTTGACCAGTGCTCGGCCGGACACTGATAGCAGTCACAAGACTGCAATATACTGCTGATGAAAAAAGGTATTTAGCAGTTTATTTTTACTAAAATAATTGCATTTCCATGTTCTGTGTACCGTGGGAGACCAGATATAGTGAATGCAGGTTCTGGGTTTAGTAAAACTTTAGCTGAATTCCAGAAATACATGAATGCGGCTCCGTGTTTAATAATACATCCTTTAATGTATTTTCTTTAAAGGGTTGGTTCACCTTTTCAGAAAAAATGAAAAGGTAAACTACCGTATATACTCGAGTATAAGCCGTGTTTTTCAGCACATTTTTTTGTGCTGAAAATGCCCCCCTCGGCTTATACTCGAGTCTGTGTCCATCTGCAGCCTTATGCGCCTGATCTCCCGGCGCTGTGACATGCAGTAGGTCTAGTCGGCGGCCGTGCAATTTAACAAAGCCCCGCCTCCTCCTTGTCCTCGCCTGTGATAGGCAGGACACTGACTCACTGCTGGGAAAAACTGAATCAGTGTTCCGTCACGGACGAGGGACGAGGAGGAGGCGGGGGTTTGTTACACTGGACGGCCGCCGACTAGACTGACTGCATGTCACAGCGCTGGTGTTCTGGAGATCAAGGTACATGAGGCAGCAGGGAGATGGACACAGTGAGGCGGCAGGCAGATGGACACAATGCAGGCAGATGGACACAGTGAGGCGGCAGGCAGATGGACACAATGCAGGCAGATGGACACAGTGAGGCGGCAGGCAGATGGACACAATGCAGGCAGATGGACACAGTGAGGCGGCAGGCAGATGGACACAATGCAGGCAGATGGACACAGTGAGGCGGCAGGCAGATGGACACAATGCAGGCAGATGGACACAATGCAGGCAGATGGACACAGTGAGGCGGCATGCAAATGTGCACAGTGAGGCATGCAAATGAGCACAGTGAGGCATGCAAATGGGCACAGTGAGCCATGCAGATGGGCACAGTGAGGCCTAAAGAAGCCAGAAGACATCAGAATAAGGTGGGGAAAAAAAGTATAAATTACCACTAAAGGACTCAAAAAGGGGCAACTGGAACGGGACTGTACAGAGCCTGGAGTTGGGCTTTAAGTTTCCATACAAGACTGACCATCAGGGCCGGGACAAGGGGTTGGCAGGAGGGGCGTCTGCCCCTGGTGCAATGGTTTATTGCAGGGATGGGGGGGCACCCTGACCCTAACCCTAAGGGAAAGGGGGGCGCAGTTTGGCATCTTTGCCCTGGGAACTTGATGACGTTGTCCCCCCACTGCTGACAGTAGGGTGTGCCTTCATGTAATGATACGGCAGAGATATTAGAGTAAAAGCTGCTCTGAGTGCTGGGACTGATGTGAGCATTCTATGTATTCTCTTCAGCACCATGGAATTTGTTATTGCCATATAAGAAGAATAAAATATATTGCTTTGTAGTACACAGTGTAGAAACGACATCAAAACAAGATTTCTCTCAGCTGAAGATCTTACATATGCAGTGACATTTTGGCCTTGATATCTGTTTGCTAGATTTTATCTTAGTGACTGATATTGCCGGGACTCAGGGCAAGCAGTTTTGCATTGAAAATGTTAAAATAGTAATTAGAAAGACATGATAAAGGAAGTTTATAACTGTAGAATATATCATTTATTTTACTACTGATTGTTCTATTCAAAATGGACATATCAAACCTTATATAGTAGGCAATGCACATTTTGACTATGATAAGTTATAAGTGAAGAATAGAGATCTGGTTCCGGTTCGGGTCTACCATAAATTTGAGATAAACCCTTGTGGTCTTGGTTCACAGAGGCTGACAAAGGAGGCGTGGTTTGCTTCCGAAATGCGTTCCCATTGGCTCTAAACAGCGGACGAACTGACAGCTCCTATCTTCACTCTAGCTGGACACACATTCTCTGGACAGACAGCTGAACATCGGACGCACCATCACGGCCACATAGGGCAGCTTGACGCCGGTTCCCCCTGCACAGACCCCAGGCTCATCTTGCTCCCTCCACACGGCCTGCATTCACACTTGGACTTTCCATCAGGAACTGTCATCCTTATCCCACCCACTGTAGTTTACATTGATTTTTATTCTTTATTAAATTGTGCTACACTATGCCTTCCTGGCGCCTTTTTTACCTCCCCTCTTTTATTTCAGACAGTGGATTCCCAGCGCACCCTCAAAGGCAGCCTCGCTAGTATCAACAGTGTTTGCCATTCTCTATATTATTGACATTAATTCCCGGGAATAAGATTTTTATTGTTGGTTTTCTTTTTGATGTTTTTTATTAATTTATCATTTGCTTAATCACATTTTAACACTACAGGCTTGGCACAGCGTAGCACTGTAGTGTGTTTTGTTTTATGGTTCACAAAGGACTAATGTAGAAATTTACCATTGTAACCATAATGCATTGCCTGGCTTTTGTATTTACATCAGTTGGCATACAAAACACATGACAGGAGATTGTGACCAGCTCTCTATGGAGCCGGTTCACATTTCACCGGGGCGGCTGCAGAGTGGCTTGCACAGGAGTGCTGTGCATCTTTGGATCCGTTTCAGGGCCGAATTCAGCCCTGAAACGGAGAACAGGGATGCACCGGACCCCTGCCGTGAGCCACATGCGACGTAGATGTGAACCCAGCCTAAAGTGGATATACTGTAAATCCTACTGAATAAACCGTAGGTAGCTGCTCTGTGTCTTGGAGAATTTGGAAGTGGAAGGAGGGAAGGGTTTTTACCTTTTTTCATCCTTTGTTACCACTTAATGCTGCTAATATATTGCAATCTCTTTACACAGTCTGTCCCTGTTTATACGCATTACAGTAATAACAGGCTACCTGTGTATTTATACAAGGCAAATTTAATGGGCCCCAGCTTCTAAAGCTTTAGGAAGGCATATGTGATGACACTATGCCTCACTACTGATTCCTGGGATATCTGGGTTCTGAAAATTCCATGAGAATACACCGCAATGGGCTGGAGCACACTCTCATGGAATTTTGAGTGCCCAAGTATTCAATGAGGTAGCAGTAAGGTTGAGGTAAATATTTTTTTTTATTTGTTTGTATTGCCTTTGCAAGCAATTTAAAGCAGCTTTTCCATTTTCATGTGTAAATCCTGGCAGATTCTCTTATGCCTTGTGAAGATTTGCAGAGGGTAAAGAAACCTTCTGAGCCTTTTGGTAAGGAAAAGATAAATTGACCATCAAAGGAATTCTAAGATTTAAGAAGAGCCTTAACAGTCAAATTATCTTTTTCTGAACAAATACCAAAGAGCAGTGCTCACATGATTCAAGAACTTATTTATGCCACTGTTATCAAAGGATCAATAGCTTTTTCCCATGAGATTTACTTGCCAAGAGTGTCTGCTGAAATCAACAGATTTCCCCTATAGTGAATTAACTCTTCCCGGTGGGGGTCCCTACTGTCCTGACCTGGAAAAAAAAATCAACTGAAAATAGGCTTAATCTGAAGCCTAAGATCCTGTGTGCATGAGCCCTAAAAATAGTTTTATCTTTACATACACTTTAAAGTGTTTTGCAAACGATCACCTTGCAAAACAACCCATTCAGTTTAAAATAGAAATGAAAGTCAAAACATTTTTCGATACTGTAGATATAAAAAAAAAACATCCCCTTTGTTCTCAGCTGCATAAGAGCTGAGGGAAGAGAAGCCGCAGAACACTGAGCTTCCCAGTGAATGGCTGTGCAGTGGGGGCGTGTCAGGACAAGTCTGATCATTGGAAAAGAGCAGGCTGAGTTCACAGCATAGCTAGAAAACTGACCACGCTGTGCTCACCTGCTTAGTGTGGTCCGTTTTAATAGTACAGCAAGGGGACTGACTGGAACACCAGGGGTTTCACACAAAGGAAGCAATACAAAGAGAAAATAATACTTTCTCATACGTACATGGAACAGCACGCACATATCAGGAATATGAAGTGTTGGGGTAGCAAACGCTTTAACATTTATACATGGAGCACAGCTTACCTGTTTAGGGCTTCAGGTTTTATGTAGGAACTGCTGTAGTGTATTGGTCCATCCCACTTCCATTTATCTGTAATTACTGATTTACAGTTCCTATTCTTGAAAAAATGTACACAAACAAATGTGCTCATATGCTAAAGTCAGATATCATAAGGCAGGGGTCTTCAAACTTTCTAAACAAAGGGCAAGTTTACTGTCGTTCAGACTTTAGGGGGGCCGGACTGTGCCCAGTGAGAGTAAACAATACAGGGGTGGCCCATCCATTAAGGGCGCATGGGCACCGACCCCCTATCCATGAGTCCGGCCCCTTTCAGGACGTCGGATGCATGGATTCCAATTGGGGGGTGTTTTCTTGAAGCACCTGATTAAAGCCAGAGGCTCTAATAGGCTTAAAAATGGGGTGGGCTCGGGGTGCAGAGAATGCGCTCCGAGCCCACCCAGGTGTGTTCAATAGCGAATAATTATTCGCTTTTGTAACACTGATCTTCCTCCTGGCCACTCAGGAAGCGGGTTCTGAGACCCGTCACCCAATTGGCTGAAAGGACAGGCGATCCTATTGAACGCCTAGGAAGAGGGGAGGAGTAGCAAGGCGGAAGCGAGGAGGAGGAGAGGACACAGAAGCCGCTGCCAGATACCCGCTGCATGCCACCTAAATGGGATAAGACAGCGAGCGGGCAGGGTGGGTTGAGGTGCCGCCAGGAGGGGGGGTGGTTGTGTTCAGCCCCCCCAAAAAAATGTACCACAAGCCGCCGCTGTCCCAATGTCTTTGGTGTCAGTGGAGGGAATTGTGCCCGATTGTTGGTGTCAGTGGAAGGAAATATGTCCCATTATTGGTGTCAGTGGAAGGAAATATGGCCCATTGTTGGTGTCAGTGAAAGGAAATATGGCCCATTGTTGGTGTCAGTGGAAGGAAATATGGCCCATTGCTGCTGTCAGTGGAAGGAAATATGGCCCATTGCTGGTGTCAGTGGAAGGAATAAAAGGGGTTCAAAGGAGAACTTGTTTCCTTTGCTCACAGGGTACTGTAGATTTCAGTCTTTAATATATTAACTTCCACAATAATACAAAGGAAATATTTATACAAATAAGTAGGCTTTATCGTAGCGCTACTTATAGCAAACAACCAATCATCAAATAGCTTACCACAGATATGGGCTGAGACTTAAAAATGCCTTTTGACCTCTGGTAAAGGCTAATGATCTGAGGGTTCTTACTCGTTGTAAAGCCTCCCTCTCTGTCTAAGGCAGTGGTTCTCAACCTGGGGGTCGGGACCCCCTCGAAGGTCGAATGATGATTTGCCAGGGGTCACCGAATCCTGGGCTGTTCCCGAAGCCAGCACTCCTCTCCCAGCCTTTTTGCAGCCGCCCAGCAGGGCTGTCCCTGGAGCCCGCGGCCACCCACTCAGTCTCTTTGCAGCCATCCATTCAGTTCACGGCATGGCTGGGGGGCAGAGACTAGAGGTCAGCTGACTGGTGAGGAATGTGAAGTGGGAGGGGCTGGAGGAGACCCTATCTCCTGATTTCGACATAGGTGTCACTGCTACGAGACACTACAAAGTCGGACAGGCAGTGAAGCCAAAGACACAGTGAGTAACACTACCTGTGATTTAAAGGCCATTAAAAGTCCCCAATACAGTTCTCAGATCAGCAGATGACCCTGATTAAGAGCACCTTAATTGGATGATCAGAACTCCCCACCAGTGCTGCCACCCATCCCAACTCCCCACCAGCACTGCCACTCATCCCATTCCCCCACCCCCCCCCCCCCCCCACCAAAGAGTAAGAGAAGAAATAAAAATAGAGAATACATGGAAGGGAGAGGAAAAGAGGGGGAAAAACAAAGCAAAAGGGAGAGAAAGAATAAGAGAACAAGAAAGACGGCTAGAGAGAAGGATGGGGAAAAAAAAAAAAGAAATAGAGAGAGATAAAAGGGAAAGAAAGAAGAACAAAGAGAAAGAGTGGTGCATCCTAAAATGTACCATAAGGGGTTTTAATATTGTCGGAGTGGAAGGGACTCAGGGAGCACTAAATGTCCATGGGTTAGGGGCGCAAAATACTTGTCTTGCCTTGGGCGCTGACAACCCATGCTACGAAAATAATTTTACTGTAAGGGGTCCCCACAACTTGGGAAATCTTAACAAGGGGTCATGGCACTAGAAGATTGAGAACCACTGGTCTAAGGGGAATGAATGTGTAGAGCCTCTTTAAAGATCAATTACCAATTCTTGTACAAAGTTCTATTGAGTACACAAGAAGGACTGAAAATATATACATAAGATGGAAACTCAAAATTAAGAAGTAGAATGGCAGGTTTTGAATTTTTTGTCCAGCAGAGTCTTTTCAGATCTGCTTGTCCTTTTTCTCCATGAGTCACTATATCACCGCCTTCATCAATGATCCATCAAACCGGAAACTTTTTATTTTTCTTTTAAAAACACATGCCTCACATACGCCAGGCAAGTTTTTTTTATTATTAGTGTTATTACCGGTAATGTTTTTGTAATCAGTGAATGTACAAATACATATAACATAATGCAAGATAAAATAAATATGACAAATCTTTCCGATTATTCATCACTATTATCCAAATGTAAAAGGTATACAAGCAGACTTGAGAATCGTATGCAGTAGTACAATCTGGGAAAGCTGGGTTGCTTTTTCTTTGAAGATCAATGATATAAGCATTACTTGACTCTTTACCAGAGACTTTAATAATGCTGGCTTAGGTCATATAAGCATTTGAAATCTCAATCATACAGCAAATGCTTTTTGTTCTCCGAATTTAAAAAAAAATTTTTTTGGAGATTGAACATTAAAAACACCACTGAAACAAAATGAGTTATATGACTTAGCAACTATTATTTTATATTTTCTAAGCATTTTTTGACTGTAGATGTAATAAATAAAACTATAAAAATGTTTTCATTTGAAACACATTTTGTCATGCATCATCGGTGGACTTATAAAGCAAATTACCACCAATGCTTTCTTTTTAAATTTGATTACAGTAGAGAACCATTAGAACGCCTGTGAGTTTTTGTTTTACACGAGACCCCCTGTCTTTGAGACACAACAGGAAACACAGAAAACATTTTCCGAAAATTAATAAGAACGGTTAACACACCAGGATTTAAGAGACAGTTTCTCCAAAGTGCGAGAAATTCATTTTTAGTTGTCACTGAAATAAGTGTCTATTTTTTACACTTTAAAACTATTATGTTTTAAATTTTCCTCTTTATGGGGGTCTGGATCAGGTCAGCAGAGACAAACTGTGCAGCAACAGATCAGATCTAATAGTGGATTGTGCAGCCAGCAATAGATCACTATAGGAGCGACCTACTGCTACAGGAAGAGGCAGGTGAGTGCTGCTTCAGCTCTCCTATTAGGAGGTTAGTGCTGTGATGTCACATCACTTCCAGTGTAAACACAATGTAAGAACAACTGCAGGGGCTCTTATGTTGCAATACTGGAAGTCCACAAGCTGATTGCTTCAGTTCCCAGACTAAGTGCTAGACATGTGCAATTTGTTTCCTTCCGAAACCCATTTAACAAATTTTTCAGAATATTCGAAAATTCAAACATTCAAAAATGTGAAAATTTGTAAATTCGTAAATTCGAAAATTCGAAAATCCAAAAACCCGAAAATTCTAAAATCTGAAATAATAACTAACTAATAATAACTTATCTATTACTAACTATTAAATTATAGGTATTGGAATTTCCTTTCAAGTGTGGCTCTTACTGAATGTGACGAATGCAAATTTGTCGGAAGTTACAAATTATCCGAAATAACGAATACCGTATTTAAAGGAAAGAAATGTAACCAATTAATAATAATAAATACCAAATAATAATAAAAACTTTATATTATTATTATTATTATTATTAATAATTATTAATTCGTTCCATTCCATTCGTTTAGATGCAACATTCGTTGTTTCGGATAATTCGTAACTTCGGATAAATTTGTATTCGTTAGGTTCACTAACAGCCAAATTTGAAAAGAACTTTCAATACCTATAATTTATTAGTTAGTTATTATTAGTTAGTTAGTTATTCTTTCCAATTTTCAGATTTTCTTTCTTATTTTTGGATTTTCAAATTTACGAACTTACGAATTTACAAATTGCGATCATAACGAATGACCCGAAAAATGAAAAAAAAAAAAACGAATTAAAACTAAAACAAAAATTTTTTCGGCAGTGCACATGTCTACTTAGCGCTGGATGCCATTGATTGTCACTAACAGTCAGTGGTTCTAGCTTGCACCCTAGCTAAGACTCATGCCGCGTACACACGATCGATTTTCTTGCCATTTTTTTTCTTGCCGTTTTTCACGTCGTTTTTTTTCATGTTTCCTCTCAAGCCTGTCTTGCGTACACACGATCATTTTAAAAAACGATAAAGCAAAGCGCAGTGATGTACAACACGTACGACGGCACTATAAAGGGGAAGTTCCGTTCTAATGACGCAACCCTTTGGGACGCTTTTGCTAATTCCGTGTTACCGCGTGTTAGTAAAAATTTGGTGAGAGACGATTCGCGCTTTTCAGTCTTCGTGCTTTGAAGATCGTTTTTGGGAGTTCAGTTTGTGCTTGTGGGTTCGTATCTGTTTGGCAGTGCGTGTAGTCAGTTCGTATCTGTTTATTCAGTGCGGTCTGCTCTGCTCGTTCCTGTTTTTCAGCTTGTTCTTCATTGGCCTTGCTGTTCTTCCGTGCGTTCTTCTAGTTCGTTCTGTTCAGCCGACCGTTATCTAGCCATGTTGCGGCTACGTACTCGTCGTAGAGTTCGTGCTGCAGTTGGTGCAGGGGTTCATGCTGTATCCCGACTCCATGCCATGAGCAGGGTCAGGAGGAGTTCATGGACCAAGAATTGGTTGCTCCAGCGGCACCAATTCTGTCACATGCCTTTGTTGCGGGAGATCAGGGAGAATAATCCTGATGATTTCAGGAATTTTCTCAGGATGTCTGACCCCGTATTTCAGCATCTGTTGGCTTTGGTGTCCCCCTACATTACCAGGCAGGACACCGTTATGCGTGAAGCCATCAGTGCTGAGCAGAGGCTCATTGCCACGTTGCGATACCTGGCGACTGGGAGAAGCCTGCAGGACCTTAAGTTCTCCACAGGCATATCACCCCAGGCTCTGGGTATCATTATACCAGAGACTTGTTCTGCCATCCTTCAAGTTTTGCAGGAGGACTATATTAAGGTAAGTGTTCTTCTTAAAAACTTCACATTGTATGTATTTTTGTTTTGGATACTTTTTATTTAGCTTTATTAACAGTCCCTAATTCACATGATTCTTAGCTGCAGGGAATGTCCCCTTTCTCCCCATGTTTTAATAGTAAAAGTTTGGGTTTTGAGGCCTACCTGTAAATTTGGCTTACCTAACCTCTCCAGCATGCTATCCTGGGGCCATACCTACCTTGCCTAGTCATTTCCATGTATTTTATTCTATGTTCCATCGTAGTGCTTTACCCAAAACGCAACCTAAAGATTGCCTAGGAATGTTCCTTTTTTTTAACTTCATACAGAGTGCTACAGCCTTCATTTGTGATATTCCCAACTCATCTTCAACCCCCCCCCCCCCCAATTTTTATTTATTGTTTTTTTTAGGTTTGTTGTTGCTTACTAATCTTTTTTTTTTTACAGTTTCTACCAATGTTGGACATGAATGTTTTTATGAAATCAGCTTTCAATGTTTCTGGCTCAGAGTATTAATTTATTATTTCTTTAATTCCACAGTTCCCTTCTTCGCCACATGAATGGCAGAATGTGGCTTCTGAGTTTGCCCAGCGATGGAACTTTTCGAACTGTGGAGGAGCCATCGACGGCAAACATGTTCGGGTCGTCCCACCACCCCATTCGGGATCCTTTTATTATAACTATAAGGGGTTCCACAGCATCGTGATGATGGCAGTGGTGTCGGCCACCTACGAGTTCCTCTATGTGGACGTTGGCAAGAATGGCAGGATGTCTGATGGAGGAGTATTTGCCCAGACGGAGTTTGGGGAACGGCTCCTTTTGAATCTGCTGGCCTTGCCATCAGCGGAGCAGAATGTGGAGGGACTACCTTTTGTGTTTGTTGCGGATGGGACCCCATTTGATGAGGCCATTCTCGCAACGCACCCTCACCCCTGAGAGGAGGGTGTTCAATTATCGGCTGGCCAGAGCCAGAAGGGTGGTGGAAAATGCCTTTGGCATCATGGCCAGCCGATTTCGCCTATTCCTGACTTCCATCCACCTTGCCCCATACAAATGGAACCATGTGGTAATGACTTGCTGTGTGCTTCATAATTTCCTACGGGTGCATTCCACCAGTTATATAGCTTTGAGTGGGCCTGAGGCCTCTTTACTCAATCAAGAAACTTTAGTGGCCCTGGAACCTGGCCGTCCTGGCTTGACCCCCCCCAACCGGACGTGAGGTCCGTAACCAATATGTGGAATATTTTATGGGTAGGGGGGCCATTGAAATGCCAGAAAATGTTTAAAATTTTGTTTTCAAATAAATACATTATTTTATGGAGTAAAGATTGGTTTGGTGTTTTCATTTTATAATGTTTTATGTTTCATGTAGGTTTACCTAGTGCACTTGTATTGCCATGTGTATTTATCATTCTTAATTAGCCTTCATTGTCAGTGTAAACACAAAACATTGATTAGCTCACTCAGCACCACATTTACATAATGAAGCCACAATTATTTGGAATGTAAAAATACCTTTATTTCTTTTTTTGGTGGTAAACTTCCTTTGAAATGTGGATGTTCCCTTAATTTTTGGGGTATTAAAACGCATGACCAGCCATGCGTAAACAAACTATATTCTAAAAAATTGTGGAAAAGCTAAACATGTGCTAGTCATTAAAGGGTAAAACAACAAAAAACCTTCCAAAACTCAGCAATTTAAACGTTCTTTGGTGTAAAAACATTAGACACGCCCAAGCACAGCCATGATATTTTGGAGCCTTTCCTCCACCCGCTTGGTATTTGCCCTGATCTCTATCAAGTCTCCCTTAATTTTTTCGAGGTCACGACAGCAGACCATGAGGTATTGGATCAGGATCTGGGCACTGTGATGTGTCAACTTTTTGGGGTCTTCGGCCAGAACTGCACCTAAATGTAAAAAGAAAAATGTAGGATAGAATATGTAGGCCTACATCTATTTAACATGCATGTGTCTGGTTTCTCTCTGACCTGTTGTGGTGCCACTTTCCACTTCCACAGCATCATGTTCCTCTCCATCCTGGGGTTCTGGGGGTATTGTTGTAGGTGTTGCAATTATCGGCTCATCTGAGGTAGCTATTGGAATCCCTAGGGAGATTAAAATAAAAGGTATAGTTTCATTAGTAGCGACTCAATTTAAAAAAAAAAATAAACATGATAAAATACTTTGTAAACATTCTTTTGAAGCCTGCTCCATTTTAAAATGGACCCCCAGTGCCAACCGGAACACATGATTGGATACATAGCCAAAACCATAGCATATACTTTTTAAACACAAATTTGACACATTGTAACACCCCAAAGTATCTACACAGGATCACCTGTGTGTGACACCCTCAAGCTTTTTGGCTTTAGGCCCACACTTGTACTACTGCGTTCAGATGTTTCATCAGCTGCTGAGCATTCACTCCCTTAACATTACCATGCATATCCTTTTTTCAAACGAACAAATGTCCTTTGGATTAGCACCTAAAAAATAAGTGATTACAAAATTTGCTCCCCCAAATAAAATAAAATACATGGGTGTTCACACTGGATGATCCTAAAACATCGTTTGAGGAACTGTACGGAGAAAGAGGTTTAATACGTCCGTTTACTGTGCGGACGAACCTGAAAGATGGTATCTTTCACTGTACTATATCAAAGTCAAAAATACACGACAAAATACAATGAAATAATATGTACCATGGAAAATATTAAAAAATAACTTACTTTTTCCTAAAACTTTCTTGATTCTTTTGTATTGGTCGGGCTCCCGCAACTTCAGATCAGACCAACGTTTTCTGAGCTGTTCCTTCGTTCTGCACACCCCAGACCAGATTAGGCCTTTTATACGGCCCATGCTTGGCATCATAATCCTCCCTCTTCAAAATGGCGACCATCTCCACCATTTCCTCGAATGACATGTTGGATGCCTTATATCTCCTGGATCTGGATTTGGGCTCCTCTGGAATTTCCTCCTCTGTAGAGGTAATCTCAGCCACCTGTGTCTCCGCCATGTTTTGTTAAGCACTACGACGAGCGAGAAGGGGCGGGAAAAGTGCAATATTGAACGTCAGGGGCGGGGAAAGCGTGCAGAGTTTCACGCATGCGCAGTGTATATCAAGTGAAGATCCATGTCTCGAAAATATGTTCATTTGGCGGGAGAGGGAGATAGCAACGAACGTCTTGACGAAGGTACCTAACAATTTAAGCATTTCAGGTTCATCAGACGAGGAGATTTGTGCGTAAAAAATATGTAGAAAATGCACATTTGAGGAATGTTGCCTGAAAAATATATATTTTGTTGTTTCTCGCTTTTACAGGTATCATGAATACTTTCAAAAACCCGGAATTCATGGGGGAGTTCATAGACAAATGGCAAGAGCTACCTATACTATGGCAAACCAAAAGTGGTGCGAATAAAAATAAAGACGCCAGGAAAGCAGCACTGGAGAGCCTGCTTGCATTTGTGCAAACCAAGATACCCACAACAACTCTCCAAGATGTGAAAACCAAAATAGCGACCATCAGAGGGACATACAGGACCCAGAGGACTATGGTCCTGAGGTCCCAGAGGTCAGGTGCTCCAGCAGATAAGGTTTATAAACTCAGTCTGTGGTACTACAGCAAGTTATCTTTCCTGGATGACCAGCTGGAAGTGAGGGAATCTCTGTCCACCCTTCCCCCCAGAGGTCAATCCAGCCTTCCTTGTAGTCAACCCTCCAGCCTTCCCTACAGCCAGTCCTCCAGCCTTCCTGGCAACCCTGCTCTGGCTTCCTCTGAGGATCAAGATGAGGTCCTTGAGGAGGCAGATTTGGATATATGGAGCCAGGTAAAGTATTGATATCTATATTTATATCTTACAAAATTGTAGAATTTAAATAGATGTTAGTATTGTTAGGTATGTAAACTTCTACCAATAAAGTTTTTTAAGAGCAAGATACAGTAGTGGCCTAATTTTATGTGGACAAGGCAACAAAACCAGGATGCGGAATCAATGAAAATTACATAACTTTTGACATTGATTTCAACAATGTCTAGAGGTGAACAATGTCTGTGAATGATGGTGGGCCAAAATAAATAATGTCCCTTTCTTTTTTTACAGCCAGAGCAGAGCCAGGAAGAGGGTGATGTTGGGGATCAGGAGGAGGCAGGGCCCAGTGGCACCCAGGAGGAGGCTGGGCCCAGCACAAGAGCCCAGATGCCTCCCCTGGTAGTTAAACCACGAGGGCCAAGGAGAGGTAGGCAGGTGGAGGAGGAAACCAGGGCCTTCATCAGAGAGGCAACAGCGGCCCTCAGAGAGGCACCCTCTGTTGATGAGGGATTTGCCGCAGTCCTCGACCACAAACTAGGGCAAATGGACTTACGGCAAAAGGTGTATAGTGAGACCCTGCTTTTAAAAGTGATCAATAAGGGCTTGCTGGGTGAACTCACCATGTACAGCGATATAACGGAGGTTGTCCCTACTCCTCCACCTCCTCCTCCTCCTCCTACTACTCCTCCTGCCACAACCTCTCCTCCTGATCCCCAGCCTCCAAGGAAGAAACCAACCAAGGCTGCAGAGAAGGCTGGAGAGAAGGCTACAAGGAAGAGGAGAAAATAATGCCTGCTGTAGTACCACAGACTGGGGACATGTAGGACTTATCTGCTGTGGCTCCTGACCTCTGGGAGCTCAAGACAAGATTGGGCTCCTTTTTTTGGGGGATCTAATCTCTATTTTGGTTTTCACATCTTGGATGGTTGTTGTGGGGTCAAAAGGATGCACAAATGCAAGCAGGCTCTCCAGTGCTGCCTTTCCCTTTAATTTGTTATGTTCCGAAATAAAGGTTTTTTTTTTTTGCCTTAAAAAACTTGACTATGTGATTTGTATTTCAAAAGAGAGCTTGCTAGGGAGCAGGCAGGGACATCTCAAATAATATTATTGTTATTATCAAGGGACACAAACCTCCCTGAGGCCAAATGAGACACATTTTGAAGGTTGGTGTGGTAACTTTACACAAGAATAATAGTAAATATAATAATAAAAAAAGGATATTTACATTATTTTATTATTATTAGTATTATTTAGGAGGGAGGTGCGGCTTAGAAATAATATTTTACAATCATTAGAGCAATTTGGAATTACTTTAGAAACAAGTTTGGCATAACTCTCAATGTCATTAGCAAAAGAAGGTAATTTTTAAGCATTATCAAAAGAAGAACGGAATGCGCAGCATTAAAACGATGCTATTAATTCCACCGTGACGAATGTGCCATCTCCATTTCCTTAGCTTTACCAAAACAAGCGCTCCCGTCTCATAGTTGCTTCTGAGCATGCGCGTTTTTTTCACCTCGTGAAAGCATACACACTATCGTTTTTCACGTCGTTAAAAAAAACTACATGAAAAACGACGTGAAAAAAGAGAGCATGTCCGAAATTTTTAATGGCCGTTTTTCACGTCGTTAAAAATGCTTTGGAGCATACACACGATCATTTTTCAGGGCCATTTTTAAAAATGGCAGTTTTAACGGCATGAAAAACGATCGTGTGTATGGGGCATCAGGATAACCTCTGTAAGCCAGTGCTCTGTTAAGATGGCCCTGGGACAAATAGCCACTGTCCCTGAGCAATTTTAAAATCACAACAAAGACTCAAGTCATTAAAAAATACCACTAGGTCTTATCCCTCCCCACAGCCTGTTACTGAACAGTGAAGGGGAAGCAATGGACTGCTGTGCTAATCTTTCTGTCACTCATTTCCCCTTCTTTCAGCATGTCCTTTGAAAGCACATCAGGAAGCAACTCTACCTAATAGGAATGTTGCAAAAGTAGCAATGGAATACCATCTCACTGGTCTGGTCAATACAGAAGAGACACCAAGGTGAATGGACTTTTAGTCATTCTGTCTCTGGCGATTTGTTGGATTTTTTTTTTATCATGACATGGCCTTTATTATTATAATGATTATGCTTTTATAAATGCATGCAACAATCTTCAACTTAAAGTGTTTGTTACCCCAGCATTTCATATTCGTGATATGTGGATGCTGTACCATGTACTTGTATGAAAAAGTATCCTGTTCTCTTTGTATTGCTTCCTACAGTACGTGTGAAATCCCTGGTGTTTCTGCCAGTCCCTCTGCTTTTAGAGCTTCTGTTGTGACATACTGATAATCAGTAAAAGAGTCAGTCAGCGTGGATCACAACATAAGGTGGCATTTAGTACACAGAGAAGAGGTGACAGTCACTATAGTAGTGTGCTGCCCCATAGGAATGACCATAAATTGGGCTTCAGCCTGGGGTGGAGCTGACAGTCAGCAAAAACAGAATAAAATGTGCTTCTATTTCCTAACCACAGCACAAATCTGACCGGAACCAAGTGCTACATTCACTTGATCCCCTAAGGCAGGGATCTCCAAACTACATCCCTCCAGCTGTTGCGGAACCACACGTCCCATGAGGCATTGTAAAACTCTGACATTCACAGACATGACTAGGCTTGATGGAAATTGTAGTTCCTAAACAACTGGAGGCCCATAGTTTGGAGACCCCTGCTCTAAGGTTTTCAACAGATATTTTTAAGTTCTGTAATACTTTTCCTTTAAAGAGTAAAAATTATATTATGTTTCAAAATTCAAAGTTTTTCATGCTTGCAATCCCCTTACAAGTCTAGTCCTTGCAGGCCAATGAAACCAAAAATAGACAAGGAAGTGGTATATGACATAAATGTTAATAATTTGTGACAATACAGCATGGCTATGGAAATACAAATAGTAACAATTCTCCCATGTGCAGCCTGATAGATTCTGGCATGTAGACCTAATTCTGTCATGTTCAGCAGCCAAGAATGTGGAAAAAAATTACCAACAAGCAGTTTCTCTAATCAAGACATACATGTGTTAATTATAGTGATAAACTCACAGAATTCATTCACTTATTAAAATCAGAAGATGTTCATTCACAAAGCGATGTGTGAAATGTGAACTGTGACTATAAGAGTCATCACCAAAATTATAGAAACTGGATCTACTGCCTATATATCGTCCATGAAAGGTTTGCAGTGTAGTCATGCTTTTTCTCGATGTCAGTTCCTCTATGATACATAATGACATATGCAGCCTGTGTGCAGAGGGGGGTGGCTGTGGTGGTACTTGAGGGGGGGTGGCTGTGGTGGTACTTGGGGGGGTGGCTGTGGTGGCAGTGGTGGTGCTATCCTCTCCCACCACCACCTGTGCCTCTTACTGATCCCATCCCCCCACCACTGGTCTCATCCCTATCCCCCCATTACTTCTACAACAGAGAGAGGATGGTACCACTACTACCCCCGCAGCCACCCCCTCAAGTACCACCACTACCACCACTACCACCCCCCCTCAAGTACCACCGCTGGTACTTAAGGGGGGTGGTAGCGGTGGTACTTGAGGGGGGTGGTAGTGGTGGTATTCGAGGGGGAGTGGTAGCGGTGGTACTTGAGGGGGGGTGGTAGCAGTGGTACTTGAGGGGGTGGTAGCAGTGGTACTTGAGGGGGGGTGGTAGCGGTGGTACTTGAGGGGGTGTAAATTAAGGGTATGCTGTGTGGTAGGGTACATTTCTTGGATACAATTGTAAGTGAGCAATACATTTATTTTCCTTGTCAAAATATTTCATTGATTGGATCAACAAGTAAATACAAGCAGTTGTAATAAATAATACAACAGTAAACAAATCATGTTTAACATAAATGGTAGAATTTTAAGGTCCAGTAAGTAGCTACTGTTAGGTAGGTTATTTGACCATTTCAGAAAAGAAAAGTAAATTAGTTAATATAACTAAGAATAATTAACTACGATTGAAATAATGCTACCATATAGAGTATTAGCTTGAACCAGAGCTGTTAAAATTTGTTAAATAGAATAATACTTCATTACTGTTCAGTAAAAGAATAAAAAATAGAGCCGAAGAGAAATATATATATATATATATATATATATATATATATATAAAAGAAAAGAACACACAGAAAAAGGGATACACAAGAAAAGGAAGAATAGAATAGTGAGGAGAATAGAGAAAAAAGTGCAGGAGTCCACTGGATTAGCTCAGATCATATGGCTTCCTGTCTGAGGGTGTAAAAAGCATTATAATATTCACAACAGAAGGTAGGGTAGCACCAAGGCTCTGAAAGTTTGGGTTTGGGATTGCAAATCACGTTTATCTGAGTAGGGTTGTCAGCTACCATGGCATGAGAATTGTGTTATCACAGAGTGGTGATAAGTGGTATTTGATCCAAGGATTCCAGGTTTTTTCAAAAGCTGGAATTTGATCCTTTCTATTGCTAGCATTTTGGCATGAGACATGAAAACGTTTAGTCTGGATTCAGTCTCGGGTACCTCTAGGTCGGGGGTCCTCCACGCCTTTGCGATTGTTTGCTTAGCCGCCGTGAGGAGTTGGTTAAGGAGTTTAAATTGTCTATAAGTAATACATACCGGTCTTAGATTGAGCAAGGCTGTGGCTGGGTCAGGTTGCACATGCAATACATTTATTTTCAATACTTAAAGCGGGGTTCCACCCAAAAATGGAACTTCCACTTTAAGTGACGGTGACCCCCTGACATTTGGCATGTCATTTTTTTTGGGGGGTGGGGGAAAGCCGATACCCTCTTTTTAGAGGCATCCAGCTCCTGGGGCAACGCGGCACCGGAAGTTCACCTCTCTGTCTCCCCCCTCCCTGCAACCTCCTTCACTGTGCCAGGCCTTCTCTCACCAGGATGCCTTGCCTCATGCCTGGGTAGACGCCGGGTAGGTACTCCAAGCAGAGGGGAAAGCTCCTCCCCCTTCTCTCATTTGGTGAAACTGGTCTGCTGACTTAATTTTTCAGAGTCCACCCCGCCTCCCTACATCGGTGTGTTTCTGGATAGGCAGGGGCAGTCCACAGTCTCAGTCAGTGAGTGTTGCCTCTGTGCCTCAGCCTGCTCTGCATTCCTCTCTGTCTTCCCTCAGCGGCGAAAGCACGCCCAGCGGCCGAACGAACAGCACGCAGTGCACACCGCACCAGTGACAATCAGGTGGGCCATTGACACGGGCGGCGATCGGGCTCCTCTCACGGACGGGGGGCGGGCCCCCCAGACTTGGCGGAATTAGAGGGCCCAGTCGTAACTGCTGCGACCCTGAAAATTCCGCCACTGGTCCGGGGCTTAAGTGGTTAAAGCTCAAACCAACCTTACACCACTATCCCTTTCCGTAGAAGGGAGAAAAAACTGAAAAGGAAGGACTGTGACAAGGGGAGCTGCAGCCGTTGTTCTGATGTTGGGTGGGGGCGGGGTGTGCGAGCTGCATGCGGGTGCGGCCGGCACTGCTAAAACTGCCCGCTTCCCTACACTGATCTGCGCCTCGCTCTTGTCAGTGGGGACTAGGGTTGAGCGGACCCGAACTGTTAAGTTCGTGTCTGTACCGAACTTTTGGGTTTTTGGGTCCCGGACCCGAACCCGAGCAATTGACTGTATGTTCGGGTTCGGGTCCGGTGTTCGGCAATATGCATGTAAAGTCGCGCTTGTTTCCCGTGCTTAGAACTGTCCCTGCACAAAGTGTCATTTCTGAAGGAAAAAAAGTCATTTAAAACTCACTCGCGGCTATAATGAATTGTCAGCTCCCGGCAATACATAGAAAAGTCATTGATAAAAAAAAAAAAAAGTGTGGGGGTCCCCCCAAATTCAATTACCAGGCCCTTCAGGTCTGGTATGGATATTAAGGGGAACCCTGCCGCAAATTTAAGAAAAAAATGCGTGGAGTTCCCCCAAATATCCATACCAGGCCCTTCAGGTCTGGTATGGATTTTAAGGGGAACTCCACCTCAAATTTAAAAAGAAATGGCGTGGAGTACGCCTAAAAATCCACACCAGACCCTTATCCGAGCACGCAACCTGGCAGGCCGCAGGAAAAGAGGGGGGGGACGAGAGAGCGCCCCCCCCTCCTGAACCGTACCAGGCCACATGCCCTCAACATGGGGAGGATGACCCCATGTTGATGGGGACAAGGGCCTCATCCCCACAACCCTTGCCTGGTGGTTGTGGGGGTCTGCGGGCGGGGGGCTTATCGGAATCTGGAAGACCCCTTTAACAAAGGGGACCCCCAGATCCCGCCCCCCTATGTGAATTGGTAATGGGGTACATTGTACCCCTACCATTTCACAAAGAAAGTGTAATTTTTTTTAAAGAAAACACACAGACACCTTGGAAAAGTCCTTTATTAAAAATAAAAAAATAAAAAATAAAAAAAAACATTCCAGCAATGAAATCCAGTGCCCCGCGGCAATCCCGATGTCCAGCGCTGTCCAAACGAGATGTCATTGGCTGAGCCTGAGCGGACCTGATGGGGAGCTTCCTCCGCAGTGTATTAAATGAATAGACCCGCCCCTTCTAAAGTTCCCCATCAGGTCCGCTCAGCCAATGACGTAGGTGTAAGGCTAAGCGGACCAGATGCGGAACGTGAGAAGGGGCGGGTCTATTCATTTATTACACTGTTCTCAGGTCTGTACTGTACATTTTATTTTAAGTAGATGGATATATGGGGGGGTGCCTATGCTGTTGGGGGTGTGCACCAAGTGGGGTGTCTATACTGCGGGGGTCTGTACTAAGGGGGGCTGTGTAATACACCGTGGGTCTGCACTAAGGGGGTGTCCATACTGTGGGGGTCTGCACCAAGTGGGGTGTCTATACTGCGGGGGTTTGCACCAAGTGGGGTGTCTATACTGCGGGGGTCTGTACTAAGGGGGCTGTGTATACTGCGGGGGTCTGTACTAAGGGGGGCTGTGTAATACACCGTGGGTCTGCACTAAGGGGGTGTCTATACTGTGGGGGTCTGTACTAAGGGTGTGTGTGTATACTGCAGGGATCTGTACTAAGGGGGGTGTGTATACTGTGGGGGTCTGTACTAAGGGGGGATTCTATACTAATGGGGGGGTCTGCACTAAGGGGGTGTCTATACTGCGGGGGTTTGCACTAAGGGGGTGTCTATACTGATGGGGGGTCTGTACTAAAGGGGGGTGTCCTTTCTGATGGGGGGTCTGTACTAAAAGGGGGTGTCTTTACTGATGGGGGGGTCTGCACTAAGGAATGTGTCTATTCTGCGTGGGTCTGCACTAAGGGGGATTCTATACTGATGGGGGGTCTGCACTAAGGGGGATTCTATACTGATGGGGGTCTGCACTAAAGGGGGGGTGTCTGCACTAAGAGGGGGGATTCTACACTGATGGGGGTGTCTGTACTGAGGGAGGGGGTCTGTACTGAGGGAGGGGGTTCTGTTCTTAGGGGGATCTATACTGCGGGAGGGGGGTCTGTAGTTAGTGGAGAGGGGTCTGTACTGAGGGGGGTTTGTACTGAGGGGGGACTATAGTTGGTGGAGGGGGGTGACACCAATTTTTTCCGCACCAGGTGACACCAACCCTAGTGATGCCACTGATTGACGGTAAGCCCTGGTTCACACTGGTGCGATTTGACATGCGATTTGACATGTCAAATCGGCGAAATTTGCCGCAAATTGCGGCCAATGGCACCGTCCTAATCGGTGCGACGCCGCATCTGCGGCGCTGCACCGATTACAAAAAGTAGTTTTTGTACTACTTTTTGCGATTTCAGCCGCGATTTACATTGACATCTGTTTCAGATGTCTCTGAAATCGAGCTGAAATCGGGGACTGACAGGCAGGAGTGAGCCGTGCGAGTTCAGCTGAACTCGCACGGCTCACTCCCGCAGCCCCAGTGTGAACCTGGGCTAAGTCAATCAAGTGACAGAGCTGAGCAATCGATGCCAACCTCCACCACTGTGCCTCTTACTGATCCCATCCCCCCACCACTGATCTCATCCCTATCCCCCCCATTACTTCTACAACAGAGGTGACGGGGTTGAATAGGGATGAGATCAGTGGTGGGGGGATGGGATCAGTAAGAGGCACAGGTGGTGGTGGGAGAGGATGGCGTGGCAGCAGTGGTACTTAAAGGGGGGTGGTAGCGGTGGTACTTGAGGGGGGGTGGCTGTGGTGGTACTTGAGGGTGGTGGCAGTGGTGGTGCCATCCTCTCCCACCACCTCCTTACTGATCCCTATCCCCCTCCACCACAAATCTCATCCCTATCCCCCCATTACTTCTACAACAGAGGTGATGGGGGGGGGGAATAGGGATGAGATCAGTGGTGGGGGATGGGATCAGTAAGAGGCACAGGTGGTGGTGGGAGAGGATGGCGTGGCAGCAGTGGTACTTAAAGGGGGGTGGTAGCGGTGGTACTTGAGGGGGGGTGGCTGTGGTGGTACTTGAGGGTGGTGGCAGTGGTGGTGCCATCCTCTCCCACCACCTCCTTACTGATCCCTATCCCCCTCCACCACAAATCTCATCCCTATCCCCCCATTACTTCTACAACAGAGGTGATGGGGGGGGGAATAGGGATGAGATCAGTGGTGGGGGATGGGATCAGTAAGAGGCACAGGTGGTGGTGGGAGAGGATGGCACCACCACTGCCACCGCAGCCACCCCCCCTCAAGTACAACCGCTACCACCCCCCCTCAACACCAGCACTTCCACTGATCCCATCCCACCTCCCCACCAGCACTGTTACTGACCCCATTCCCCAGGTCAGATTTAATTGATCCTATGATTGCTTCATAGGATCCGCAACCAATGTATTGCTTCATTTATGTGAAATCCCTGGTGATATGGCCAGTCCCTCTGCTTTCCTATTAAAAACTTACCACACTAGGCAGGAGCGCACAGCATGGTCAGTACTCTAGTTAGGCTGGTAACTCTGTAACTCTGTAACTCCTCCAATGATCAATAAATGTTTTACTTTGTTGTACAGTGTAAAAAAATAAAGTATCAAAATCATGCTTTTCGGTGGGGGGGCCCTTCATGATTTCTTGCACCGGGGCCCTGAAGTTTCTAGTTACGCCTCTGACTGTGTGCTTTGCATAGCATTCACCTAAAGCTTTCCTGAATACAGTTAGTGACTAGGGATGAGCTCGGTGTTCGAGTCGAACATACGTTCGACTCAAACATCGGCTGTTCGATCGTTCAACGAAGATCGAACAATTTGGGCCGTTCGCGCCAAATTCAAGTGACGCGAACGGCCCACAATACACTGCGCCATTGCAGTGCAATCCCGGCGCTGTGATTGGCCAAGCATGCACTGTGACCCCGCATGCTTGGCCAATCACAGCTCCGGCAGCGAGGAGAGCCATAATTGGCCACAGGCAGGATGCCTGTGGCCAATTATAGCTCAGGGGGGTTTAGTACACGCCCCACACTATAAAAGGCCGCCAGCAGGGCGGCCTTGTGTAGTGTGTTCCGGCTTGCAGGGAGAGAGAAGGATAGGCAGGGACAGTGTCTTTGCTATTTGTTCATTAACCTTGTGTGCAGGGAGAGAGAAGGATTGGCAGGGACAGTGTCAGTGATATTATTTGCTAAACCTTGTGTGCAGGGAGAGAGAAGGAGAGGCAGGGACAGTGTCAGTGATATTCTTTGCTAAACTTTATGCATTTACAGTGTGTTGGCGTGCAGGGACAGAGAAGGATAGGCAGGGGACAGTGTCAGTGTCATTTTTGCTAAGCCTCCTGCACAGTATACACCTGAAGCTATCCCTTATTGCTGTGTTTTCCTGTTGTGTAACACAGGCAGGCATCTGCAGCACTTACAGCGGGCGTAGTGTGCCTCCTGCACAATATACACCTGAAGCTAGCCCTTATTGCTGTGTTTTCCTGTTGTGTAACACAGGCAGGCATCTGCAGCACTTACAGCGGGCGTAGTGTGCTTCCTGCATAATATACACCTGAAGCTAGCCCTTATTGCTGTGTTTTCCTGTTGTGTAATACAGGCAGGCATCTGCAGCACTTACAGCCATGCCATTTTTCTCAAAGATTTTCATCCATATTGCCAGGATAAGACATGACATTAAAGCCGCAAGCAGTTTTAAATGGCTTTTTTTTCCTTTAGAAATGTCATTTTGTGCAGAGACAGTTCTACACACGGGAAACACGTGCCACTTCACAGGCATACTTTAGACACCCCCCAGGTACGATATTTAAAGGAATATTTCACTTTTTTGTAGCGGCCTCACCCCTCTCCCTTGCTTTATCGGTTATATGGCTGTTGTCTAGGGGTACCTGGGAGAGAGAGATTATACACACCACGGCCCATGTCCTCCCGTAACTAGGAGGTGAAGGCCAGAGATTGGGCTTTTGTGTAGGTGTCCTAGAGCCAAGTCCAGTCCTTCGTCCCTGACTCCTTTGCTTAGTAACCTAAGTTCCCCACAGTGAGTAGGTACAACTCAGTTTTATTCTTCTTGCCAAGCAATAAAACAGTCTTTCTCCTTTTGAATAATGGGGGGACAGATCGAGGCACAATCCTTTTCCTTCTTGCTGCTGCCCACTGTGCTGTCACCAGTGGTGAATAGTCACTGCCACTGACTAGGTAATATAGAACGTGAATTTACCTTCGCTCACTTTGCCCCTGTCAGAGGAAGAAATCTGTCCAAGGGAGAAGTGGAGGCCTCTCCGTCACCAGCGATGCTGCGCCGGACTCTTCGGAGAAGTTACTGCGCACCAGTCCTCACGAACTCAGACACGGGCACCCAAGGCATTAGGGCCCCCTCGGATTCCTCCACCCTCGCGGAACTCAGTCGAAGGTACTGAGCCCCAGGCATCCGCCATAGTATCTCCGCTCCAGCTAGGCCAAGGGCGCCTAGGCCTGGAACACCGGAACGCCAGCACCCAAGCTGAAGATGCCTGGGTGCGGCCACCTTCTCCGACTCTCTCCAAGGTCAGGGCGTCCGCCCCTTTTATGACCTCTCCCTTTGCGTCACAGCGGGTTCCCCGCCCCGCCGTACCAGCTCCAGGGGAGGACAAAAGGGCACGGTTCGCAGTGTGAGTTCAACTTCGGCCCAGAGCAACAGCGCCACCCAGGGACCCCAAGGAACCTCACACCACCAGAGTCCTCACATAATTCAAATACCCGCTACATTTTTTTTTTCACTTTGCATCATTAAAATGACTGCTCCCGAAAAAACTGACGTTTTTAAAACTTCTTTTTGCATTGATACATGTCCCCTGGGGCAGAACCCGGGTCCCCAAACCCTTTTTAGGACAATAACATGCATATTAGCCGTTATAATTAGCACTTTAGATTTCGAACGTTCGCGTCCATTGTATTTAATAGGGTTCTAACGTTCGCGCGAACTTTCGGTCAGTTCGAAGGTTCTGGTGCGAACCAAATGGGGGGGTGTTCGGCTCATCCCTATTAGTGACTAATGGTGGTGTTCTCATAATAAAACCACAGGCAGAGAGCTGCAAGTATTTTCAGTTAGTGTACTGTGTCCTCTGCACAGTTTTCACCTAAAACTAACTGAAGACAATTGCTGCTTTTCCCATACTAATACCACAGCAGGCAGTTGATTCTGATAGCTGCATTATCAGTACAGATATCTATTTATATATATATATATATATATATACATCCCACCTTTGTGCAGCTACATCTCACTGCAGGCCATTAGTATGTCTGGAAGGCAAACAAGGAGAGGCAGACAGTCATGAGCCAATAAAAGAGGGCAAGCAGGCTCTGTGTCTAGAGGCAACAGCACCTGGTCGTGAGACACGCTTGTCCTTCTTTTCGACAGCTGGCCATGTTGAGCCGCAAAATGCCCAAGACTTGGTAGAGTGGATGACCAAGCCATCCTCATACTCCTCATCTTCTCTCACCCAGGCTTAGGGTACTTTGTCTGGCAAAGCAGCTGCCAAAGCGGCCTCTTCCCTCAGCTCAATGACATCAGTCACTCCTTCCATAGCCCCACCATGTCCTCCTGAGGAGTCCCCCAAACTGTTTGACCACAGTGTTGGGTACATGCTCCAGGAGGAAGCCCAGCGTTTTGAAGGCTCCGATGATGGAACCCAGCTGGAGGAATGCAGTAACGTGAGCCCAGGGAGAGGGGGTAGTAACGTGAGCCCAGAGAGAGGGGGTGCCCAACAAGGACAGCTATCTGGCAGTCATGTTCCCCCAGCTGCAGCATACTGCTAGGTTTGCTCCAGTGATGAGGAGGGAGGGGATGATGAGGTCACTGACTCCACGTGGGTGCCTGATAGGAGAGAGGAGGAGGAGGCACATCTCCAACGAGGCAGGATGCCCTCCAGGGGCCAGCTTAAGGGCAGCACACTGACTGCATCACACCGTAGAGCTCTGTATGTGCAGGGCGCTGCTGTCTCTGCGCGTTATTCCAAAAGTTCTTTGGCCTTTTTTCAGACAGGTGCAGCAGATCGCACCGTTGCCATTTGCAACATATGTCTAAATCGTATCTCGCGTGGCCAAAACATCGGCTGCTTGGGCACCACGTGCTTGACCAGACATATGTCGACCTGCCATGCAGTCCGTTGGCAAGCGTATCTAAAAGACCCACACCAAAGAACAAAGCGGACCTCTCCTGGCTCCTCATCGGCTGGGATCTCCAACCGCACTATACCTTCAGTTCTCTCTGAAACCTGCACTGAGAGGAATGAAGGTGTAGAATTAGATGTGTCACAGCCAAGTACTTGCGGGCAATCTGCTATCGGTACACTGACGTCCGATTGTACCAGGCAAATTTCCCTGCCCCAGCTGCTGCACCGCCGAAAGAAGTTCGCTCCCAGCCATCCACATGCCCAGTGGTTGAATGCTAGCTTGGCTAAATTGCTAGCACTTCAACTGCTGCCTTTTCAGTTGGTAGACTCTGCCCCCTTCTGTGAGTTTGTGGAATGTGCGGTTCCTCAGTGACAGGTTCCCAAACGCCACTTTTTCTCATGGAAGGTGATTCCGGCTCTCTACGGCATGTGGAAGGCAATGTCTTGGCCTCGCTGGACAGGGCGGTCAGCGGTAAGGTGCATATTACCGCTGACTCATGGTCCAGCAGGCATGGACAGGGATGTTACCTATCTTTCACAGCGCATTGGGTGACTCTTCTGGCAGCTGGAAAGGATGCAGGACAAGGTGCAGTAGTGTTGGAGGCTGTTCCGCCACCACGCCTCCAAAATGTTACTACTGGTGATTCTGACACACCTCTCTCCGCCACCCCCTCCTCTTCTTCCTCCATGGCCTATACCTGTGCTTTGTCCTTGGAACCAGCGGTGCTCCGTAGGCGTTCAAGGGGCTACGCAAGTATGCAGGCTAAAAGATGCCATGCGGTGCTTGAGCTGGTGTGCTTGGGGGACAGGAGCGACACTGGGGCAGAGATTCTGTCAGCTCTGCAGGGGCAGGCTCAGAGGTGGTTGACGCCACGCCAGCTTAAGCCAGGAAAGGTGGTTTGCGACAATGGCACCAACCTCCTCTCCGCCCTCCGACAGGGACAACTGACCCATGTGCCCTGTTTGGCTCACGTCCTTAACTTGGTGGTGCAGCGGTTCTTGGGCAGGTACCCGGGCTTACAGGAGGTCCTGAAGCAGGCCAGGAAACTCTGTGGGCAATTCCGCCGGTCATATAATGCCAGTGCTCGGCTGGCTGAGCTGCAAAAGGATTACAACCTGCCCAAGAACTGCCTAATCTGTGACATGTCCACCAGGTGGAACTCTACGTTGGCTATGCTGCAGCGGCTGCACATGCAGCAGAGGGTCTTCAATGAGTATCTGTTGCAATATGGCACCAGGACAGGGTCAGGGGAGCTTGGATTTTTTCCCTACGCTAGTGGGCCATGATCAGGGATGCATGCACTGTCCTGGCACCATTTGAGGAGGCCATGAGGATGGTGAGCAGTGACAGTGCATGCATCAGTGACACTGTCCCTCTTGTCCACCTGTTGGAGCACACGCTGTGTGGAATAATGGACAGGAAACTTGAGGCAGAACAGAGGCAGGAAGAGGAGGACTTCCTTACCTCTCAAGGCCCCCTTTATCCAGACAGTGTTCCTAATAGAGTATCTGTGAGGGGTTGCAGTGTTGTGGCACCAGTGCCTAAGGCCCAATTTATATGCCCCTGTTTAACAGGGGCGTGTAATTACAATTTTTGATGTAATACTTTGCAGCAGGGCTCATTGTTGCGCTCCAAGTACAGTATCTGTGAGGGGTTGCAGTGTTGTGGCACCAGTGCCTAAGGCCCAATTTTTCAGCCCCTGTTCAACAGGGGCATGTAATTACAATTCTTGAGCTAATAATTCACAGCAGGGCCCATTCCTGCGCTAACCAAGAGTAACTGTGAGGGCTTAAAGTGTTGTGGCAACACCACCACCACCAAAGGCCCAATTTTTATGCCCCTGTTCAACAGGGGCATGTAATTACAATTCTTGATCTAATATTTCACAGCTGGGCCCATTCCTGCGCCCACCAAGAGTAACTGTGAGGACTTACAGTGTTGTGGCACCACCACCACTGCCTAAGGCCCAATTTTTCTGCCCCTGTTTAACAGGGGCATGTAATTACAATTCTTGATCTAATAATTCACAGCATGGCCCATTCCTGCGCCCAGCAAGAGTAACTGTGAGGGCTTACAGTGCTGTGGCACCACCACCATCCCCACCACCACCACCACCACCAAAGGCCCAATTTTTCTGCCCCTCTTCAACAGGGGCATGCAATTACAATTCTTGATCTAATAATTTACAAATTTCTGCAGAGTAAATAGGGCAGGCCCCTACTTTCAAACATCAAACTTACAAACAACTCCTACTTACAAACGGAGGGAGACAACAGGAAGTGAGGGGAAATCTACCCCTAGGAAGGGAAATTCTCTCCTGTAAGAGTTAATATGGGAAAAAGGTGTCTCCTGTCCACCGATGCTTTATCACCATCCTTGTTTCCCTTAAAAAAAAAAAAATTCAAAATCAAATTGTCATTGGGACAGAAAGTGAGGTGAAATCTTCTGAACAGGGTCACAGACAGCAAAACAAATGTTACAGGGGTGATAACCCTTCCCTATGTTTTCCAAAAAGCTTAAAAAAAGATTTTTTGGCTGGAGCTACACTTACAAAATGTACCTGTTCCAAATTACAAACAGATTCTACTTAAGAACAAACCTACAGTCTTGTTTGCACCGCCTGTATACTGCTGTTCAGAGAATATAGGGCCTTTTATTAATTTGGGTGCGGGGTTCCCCTTATTATCCATACAAGACCCAAAGGGGCTGGTAGTGGGCTGAGGGGGGGGGGTACCCATGCTATTTTTCTCAATGATTTTCATCCATATTGCCGGGACCAGACATTACATTAAAGCCGCAAGCAGTTTTAAATGACTTTTTTTCCTTTAGAAATTTAATTTTGTGCAGGGACAGTTCTCAACACGGGAAACACATGCCACTTCACAGGCATACTTTAGACACCCCCCAGGTATGATATTTAAATGAATATTTCACTTTTTTTTTTTCACTTTAAGCATCATTAAAATCACTGCTCCCGAAAAAACGTCAGTTTTTAAAACTTTTTTTTGCATTGACACATGTCCCCTGGGGCAGGACCCGGGTCCCCAAACCCTTTTTTAGTACAATAACTTGCATATTAGCAGTTATAATTAGCACTTTTGATTTCGAACGTTCGAGTCCATTGTATTTGTAGCGGGTGTCAAATTTAGTGGGGTGTATCTGGGCCATAGATGGCCCAGATACATTGATTTTTAGGGATTCATGGATATGTTGGAGTGTGGGAGGTATGAATGGTGTCATGTTCCCTGCGGTCCCTGGGTGGCGCTGTCACCTGGGACCGGGGTTGAACTGCCATTCCAGAGCCATGCCCTTTTTGTTCTCTCGCGGCAGTAGTACGGCGGGGCGGGGAACCCGCTGTGCCTGCTGGGAGGGGGTATAAAGGGGCCTGCTGGGAGGGGGTATAAAGGGGGTGGACATCTTGCATACGAGGTCCATTCCCCAGGCACCTTCGGCCTGGGGGCTGCTGCGGTTCGTCTGTGCCCAGGGGCCCTTGGCCTGGGCGCGTTGAGTCGAGTTCCATTCCAGGCACCTTCAGCCTGGGGTGAGGTACTTTACCAGGAGGCCTGGGGCCCAGTACCTTCGACTGGGTCCCGCAAGGGCGAAGCATTCCTAAGGTGCCCCCGGTATTGGGTGCCTAAATCCTGGGCGTAAGGGACCGGAGACGTGACCTCCCCGAAGAGCCAGCGTAGCATTTGCTGGTGCCGGTGGAGGCCTCTGGTGACCGTACGGATGGATGTCTTCCTCTGACAGGGGTCGTTTGTTCTAAAGAAGGTACTTCATGTTCTCATGGTCTGTGGCAGGGACCCATCTTCCTCAGGTCAGTGGCAGGCCTCATCCAAGGCCTGTGGCAGGGGCCTCAACGTTCACCCAGGTCAGTGGCAGTGACCAAATTCACAGTCGGTGGCAGCGACTGTGCGCCAAGCCTGTTTGCACTAAATGGAACAGGAGAAACTTTAATTCATCAGTTGTGCCTGGACCTACTCTTCCCTACACCTTGTCTGTTCATTTAAAAGTCAACCAGTCTCGAAGCAATAAAACAGTGTTGGACTTTTCTTGGTGTGGAACTCGTGTTACTGGAAGCAAAGTGTCCTTGTCAGTGACAGTGACAATCATTCTTCACAGGAGAAGCTGAGGCTCCCGGCCTAAAACGCAGACCCGAAGGTAAACGGTTTAGCTCATATCTCTGCATACTACAAGAGAGAGCCGAGCTGGTGGTGTGCATCTTTCCCCCTTCTCCCAGATACCCCTAGACGAGTAGAACCAGCCACAGAGAGAGGGGAGAAGGTGGGGGAAGACCGCTACATATTTAGTTGGGTTCTAATGTTTGCGCAAACCTTCGGTCCATTCGCAGGTTCTGGTGCGAACCAAACCGGGGGGTGTTTGGCTCATCCCTAACAATGATATTACCAGACAGGAAGTGAGAGAAAATCTGAAACAGGGAAATAGAAATAGAAATCAGAGAGGGGTTTTAGCCCTACTAAAGAAAAACATTTATATTTTTATTTGTATTGGTGTTGCAGAGTTCTCACTTCTCATCTGGTAAAAGTTGTCAACAGGACAGGAAACGAAGGCTTTCCTTGGAGCCCTGGATAGCACTTTAGCAGTGCTTCTAGACCTTCCCCACTTCATCCAAAACTAGAAAAAACTGTTTTGGCTTGACATAAATTTTAAACATAAATGTGGAAAGAGAAACGGAGCAAGCACATAATAAAAAATGCCAATAGTTATCTGATATCCAAATGTATTACGTTATGTAAAGCGGAACTTCATTCAAATGTCACATGCAAAAATCACAATTTTGTTTAGTTAACCACTTGGGACCCGGGCCATTGTAGAATGACGGCCACAAGGTGGCTCTACAGGGCCATATGACGTCCTCGGGGCTCCGGCCGCTGGGGGGGCGCGCGCGCGTGCCCGCCGCATCACTCAGGTGCCGATGCGCGTGCCTGGCGGCCGCAATGTCCGCCAGGTGCCCGCGATCGGCAGTCACAGAGCCAGGGACGTGGATCCCTGTGTGTAAACACAGAGATCCACGTCCTGTCAGGGAGAGGAGACGGATGGTGTGTCCCTTGTACATAGGGACACCCATAGGTCACCTCCCCCAGTCAGTCCCCTCCCCCCACAGTAAGAATCACCTAGCAGAGCACACATTTAACCCCTTGATCGCCCCCTAGAATTAACCCCTTCCCTGCCAGTCACATTTATACAGTAATCAGTGCAGTTTTATAGCACTGTTTGCTGTATAAATGTGAATGGTCCCAAAAATGTGTCAAAAGTGTCTGATGTGTCCGCCGTAATATCCTAGTCCTGACAAAAATCACAGATAACCGCCATTACTAGTAAAAAAATAATAATTAAAAAAAAGTCATAATTCTATCCCCTATTTTGTAGACGCTAAAACTTTTGCACACACCAATCACTATACGCTTATTGTGATTTTTTTTTTACCAAAAATATGTAGAAGAATACGTATCGGCCTAAACTGAGGAAAAAACATAAAAAATAATTAAAAAAATAATTGGGATATTTATTACAGCAAAAAGTAAAACATATTGTGTTTTTTTCAAAATTGTCAGTCTTTTTTTGTTTATAGCGCAAAAAATAAACACCGCAGAGGTGATCTAATACCACCAAAAGAAAGCTCTATTTGTGGGAAAAAAAGGACGTCAATTTTGTTAGGGAACAACGTCGCACGACCGCGCAATTGTCATTCATACCTCCTATATAGTTTTAAAATGTTTTGATTACATAGTTTTTATTGCAATCCCTTGCATCTTGTACAGAGAGCGGAGCCACAGATCCTATTGAACCATCCAGGGTTAAGAAAACTAATTTGTTTATATTATAGTTCTCCCATAGTGGGCTGTATTACTGACCCTCTCCTTATCTGATTGGAAGATCCGGTATTTTTGGGGGGCGGGTTTGTTGTGGCTCACCTCTCTTAAGCGTGATGGCGTAACACTATGGTACCGCATCAGAAGACGTTCAATACGAAACGTGTGTAGCAGGCATTTAAATTTGGGCGGGAGCATCTGGGTTATTCAACCCAGATGTACTAATTGTTAGGGAGTCTGAGAATCACTTTTGTGGTTCTTGGAGGACTCTGGTGGTGCAAGGTTCCCTGTGGCCTGCAGGTGGCGTTGCCGCCCTGGGCCGGAGTTGAACCTGCACTGCAAGACTGTTCCTTTTTGTCCTTTCCTGGCGCTGGTATAGCGGGGCGGGGAACCCGCTGTGACGCAAAGGGAAAGGAGATAAAAGGGGCGGACGCCCTGACCTCTGGGTTTAGAGTTGGAGGACGCGGCCGCGCCCAGGCACCTTCAGCCTGGGTGCTGGCGTTCCGGAGTTCCGTGCCCTTGAACTGGCCGGAGCGAGGGATGGAGTCCATCCCTGGCACCTTAAGCCTGGGGTGAGGTACTATGACCAAGGCCTGGGGCCCAGTAACTTCGACTGGGTTCCGCAAGGGTGGAGGAGTCAGAGGGGCCCTAAGGTGTTGGGACCCGTATCTGAGGTGAGGAGGCCAGGGAGTGTAACCCTTCTGAATAGCCCTGAAACAGCATTAATCCGGTGACGGCGGGGCCTCTGGTTACTCTCTTGGAGGGATGTCTTCCCCCTGACAGGGACTGCAACGTAGCGAAGGTAACTCCAGTTCCTGTTCACTGGAAGAGACTCTGAAGCCAAAAAGTACGTTTTACAGCCACTGTGCTTAGCAACCGTTGGTGAAACCTCAACGGTTTAGTTTCTTTGAGGATTGTGCCTTGACCTACTCCCCACCAATACCGAACTGTTCTATGGGTCTCAAACTGTCTGCTCGCAAAGGACTATTTGTTTGCCGTTATGGAATAAATAAGTGTTGGACCTTTTTAGTGTGTGGTACTCCAATTACTGGGAGCAAAGGGGGTTATCAGCAGAACAGACTTGGCTCTGAAGGCGTATACACAGCCCGAAGGTAATCTGATTCTGGCCTTCACCTCTACATGCTGTTATCTAGAGGACATGGGCCGTGGTGCACCTCGCTCTCCCCTTCAAGGTACCCCTAGACCGGAGCCAAAGTAACCGCTAAAGAAGAGAGAGAGGGTGAGGCCACTACACGTCCGTAAGACGGAACCACACACATCACACTGTGTCCATCCGGGTACCTGAGACTGGTGTGCAGCTGAGGCGCACACTGAAATCCTAGTCATACGGATACCGTGGAGCTGTATTTTCAAAATGATCACGCCTTGGAGGCAACCTTTTATGTTTTGATTTTAACTTTATTTTAATAAACTATCCGAATTTTACTGCACTATGGGAGCCTATCACTTTCTTTACTGAGCGCACTGGACAATCGCTGTTTGTCAACCAAATCATCTCTGGATGTGAGAAACCGAGGATTTTTTGGAGACCCGCTGTGGATACATACCCTATCCCAGAAGTAACAGATCGGGAAATCTGGACCCCACCTGGATACAGCCGTATATGTAGCCGTATATGTAGGGGTGCGAGGAGCTGGTGAGTAGGGACCCTTGAGGGGGAGCATCTGTCAAAGTCACTGGAAGATTTTTTGTCATTTAATTAGTTTCACTGTGGACACTTTATAATCACCATACACTGTGTGGACTATAAATTGATTTATATTATTTATTTTACATTTTATAACCATTTGGTTCACAATATTTGAGGAATCAATTTCCCCCTTTTTTGGTCACATGCATATCTATTGTGGTATATGACCCTTATGCAATTTAGCTAACTCACAGATACATCTAGTATTATTTATATTATTGAATATTTTCTGGCACTATTTTTGTTTAATACACTATTATCGTACCTTACATAGGGGCAATCCCAGCCTCTCATTGTGTTATCAGGCATCTATTGGCTTTGGGAGGTGTGGGTATGTGATTGGAAGGTTTTGTCATTTATTATATATTTTTTCACCCACTTATACTGTTATCTCCCCACCGCAGGGGACTTTGGTTCAATGATTGGAACCCAGTAACCTTTTGGGGTGACAAACAACTCGTCCCGATATTTACATCTCCTTTTTATTTTTGAATAAGATTAGCCTATCTTTATCTCCTGGGTCACACCTGAAGAGTGAGCAGCGCCACACCCCACAGCAATTTTTTCATTTATCTAGGATCCTCTTGTAGGATCTTAATAGGGAGGCTGCAGCTCTACACACACATATATATATAAACTCTCCTAAGTGCAGGAATACTACTTTTTCCATAAAGCATGACAGTGCCGAAAGCTGAAATTTCACCTGAGCAGGAAGGGGGTATATGTGCCCAGTAAGCAAGTGGTTAAAGTGGCTGTAAACGCTACACAGAGATGAAACAAATCCTCCTACATAAGCATACCTCAGAACTTTCTGAGATGGGAATGAGGAACACCTATTAGCAAAAGTATGTAGGAATAGGCCACACCCCCTTAAGAGGAGAATTGTACAAAAAAAAATGATTGGTTAAACCCACAAGTGATTTTTTACTACTACTATTTCTTTACATTGGCTTTTGGAATTTACAAATACAGCAATTTAGAAATTTGATAACAAGGTTTAGCACTGGGAAACACTTTTTGATACATAAGTAGTGCATTTTATATAATCCTATAGATCAGACCAAAATGAGGGACAAATGAGGTGGAAAGAGGGACAGGTGGACCTTTTTTCCTGAACGAGGGACAGTGCCACGAAATCAGGGACAGTTTGGAGCTTTGCATAAGTTGTACCTGTTGATATGTGGCCTTCTCTTTTCCACATCCGTTCAAAGTACAGAATTTATAAAGTTTGTCTGAGATTTCAGAAAACAGGGGACAGCCAGCTGATGTTACACTCTGCAGAGCACAGTGAGGAGAGCACTGAGAGCTGATTGGAGGGAAGGGACACATCTCCATCTCACACAGCACACAGGAACAGAGCTGAGACTGTCAATCAGCTGGAGATCCCTCCCCTGTCACCATTTTTCACTTGGCATTAGGAAAAATTGTCAGAAGTTATTCATGCTGATTATTATTATTATTATTATTATACAGGTTTTTTATAGTGCCAACCATAGGTGTGCGCAGGGGGTGTGCCGGGTGTGCCTGGGCACACCCTAATCACCCCATGCGGCACTGATTCCCCCTGCTGATATTTCACCAAAGCCCCCAACTGAGCTACTAAAAATCTTTTTTTTAAATAACACAAATGAAAACGTACTGACACCGTCCACTGCCTTACTGACAAGTCCACTAGGGTTGCCACCTCATCCCTTTAAAACCGAACACATATTAATTACACAGGTTCTGTGGCTGATTGAGGTGGTAATTAAACTAACTTGGTGCCTTATCTGCATTAAATTAGCCTCAGAGCCTGTGTAATTCATATGTGTTCGGATTTAAATGGATGAGGTGGCAACTCTAAAGTCCACTGCTCTACTGACACCATCCACTGCCCAACTAACGCCGTCCATGTTTTAATAAATTTGGGGTGCACACCCTAATGCAAAAAGCTGCGCACACCTATGGTGCCAACAGTTTGCACAGTGCTTAACAAAATGAAGGCAGACCTTATGCCGCGTACACACGATCATTTTTCCCGTCGGGAAAAATTACATTTTTTCCTTTGGACGAGAAAAACGATCGTCTGTGGGCTTTTTGCCGTTTTTCCGGATGGGAAAAAACGGCATTAATCACGACGAGAAAAATTAGAACATGCTCTAATTTTTCTCGTCGTGATTCCTGTAATTTTTTTCCGCTTGCTGTTTTCCCATAGGGAAACACTGCCGCGGAGCCTACACACGGTCGTTTTTCTCGCCAAGAGAAAAAATGACGGGAAAAACGGCCGTGTGTGGGGGAACAAGCCGTTCCCTCGTTTTTCCTGTCGTGATTAACGGCGGTGTTTTCACCGCCGTGAATCACGATCGTGTGTACGCGGCATCACAGTTACATTACAAATTGGTACAAGAGGAATCAGAGGGCCCTGCTCGCTAGAGCTTACAATTTAGGAGTAATAGCAGAGGAACAAAGCAGCAGACAGAAATAACACTAAGTGCTCTTAATTGAGACATGAACACGCTATAGAGGGATATGCTTTGTTCATATTTCATGTCTGACATTTGCAACCACTTTAAGTATTTGTCTAAGAACCCAACCTAACACTGTACAGTTTGGTGAAATAAGTTGAAATATGTAAAACTGGTTGTGACTTTAAAGCGGAGTTCCACCCAAAAATTTAACTTCCGCTTTAAGTGATGTGACACCCTGACATGCCACATTTGGTATGTCATTTTTTTTTTGGGGGGGGGGGAGCGGATACCCTCTTTTTAGAGGCATTCAGCTCCTACTTCCTCCCGGGGCTCTGTGGCACCGGAAGGAAGTTCACATCTCCCCCTCCCTGCAATCTTCTGTGACACGTCACAGGTCCCAGAAGATTGCCCAGTCATTCACAGCGTGCAGCGTGGCTCGCACATGAGCAGTGCGTGCCTGGCTGGGACGCCACAGCCGGGCGGCCACAGTTACAATGCCAGCGCCACAGAGAGGAGTGGGAGAGGAGCGGAGCTTCGTTCACCTGCATCGCTGGGCCGCGGGACAGGTGAATGCCCGATTATTAAAAGTCAGCAGCTACACTTTTTGTAGCTGCTGACTTTTAAATGGTTGGAACTCCGCTTTAATTAATAATGTAATGCTGTCTCCCCTCTTTTATTCCTAACATGATATGGATACTCAATATCTCTCTACTTACTTGAGCTTGAATTTATGTTTAAATATTCATCATAACCTAATACATATTTTATTTATTTTTATTCATATCATTTGTAGCCCGTTTTTTTTTCTGATGTTTTTTCAACTCCTGCTACTTAAGACATGTAATAAACAAGGTTTATGTAAATCACTTTATGTAATGTATTCAAAGCTGAACTCGAGGTAAACAGCAGAAATATAGAGCACATAATTCAGAGTTGTAGTTCAGTCTCTGTTAGCCCTAGAGAGCAAAGCTAGATTGTGATCTCACATTCTTCTATTACAGATGAGCATCACTGCTTGTGTAAAAGCTCCCTTACTTCACTCTCTCCTCGCATCTCCTGGTGCTACACACAGGATTCACATTGTATTGTCAATGAGAATCTAGTGTTTAATTACTTTGGGTCTGCAGCAAAATACCTCCCACGAGCCGATCCTTTAGCTCCTTTGCCTAGGTACACCAATGTCTTCTTGGAATAAGGCCAATGTCCACACATGAGTAAAACCTAATCAGCAAGGCTTTATTCTTTTTGCACTTTGAGTTAACTTGAAGAAAAGTAAGAGTAGAAAAGTTGAAAGACATAGGGGAAGGTTCAGGCACGCAACACTTAAGTCCAATATCTACACTCGTCGCCACTCAAGCCTGAGTGGGTATTGCTCACCCGGATAGTCCCTATGAGAGCAGTCCTAGCAGCCGGGATGGAGTACGGATGTCCGAGATGATGAATCCCCCTTTAGGTAGGCCTCCAGGACTCTCCCCGGGACAGCAGTACCGTCGCTATCTCCGCCGGGACTGATCTTCCCCTGGAACTCCTTTCCTAAAGATGGGCCCCCTACAACGGGCAGCCTGGGATCCTTCTCTGAAGCGTAGGCCCTTGTCAGTGGAGCTGGGCCTACATTGCAGCAGCAGAGCCTCGGGCTAAAGGTGCCCGAGCCCTAAACACTCCGGCGTACCTCATGCCATGCGGGCCACGAGGCACACTCACTGGACCAGAGGTCCCCCTGCACGCCTTGGTGTCCCCCTGGAATCGCCTCACGCCAAATGGCGTCTGCCCCTTTTGTATCCTCTCCCAGCATGCACAGTGGGTAGACCACGCCCACTGCATGGCTGCCGAAAGAGGACACCCAAGGTGCTGTGATACCCCCGTCATCCAGCCTGTGCCGCCGGGGACAGTGCCACCTGCAGGCAAAGGAGAATAACACTGCCGGGCAGTATCACACCCAGAGCAGAACAACAACTGGAATATAATTGGTCTGAGCCTAATTACTGGCTCAGACTGCCCTTAAATTTCACATAGCGCCCCCAAATATTGGGTGGGGGGGCGCTACACTTGATCAAACCACGTTCCTGCTCCCAGCATATGAATGAACAATGAGGAAGCAGTACCAGTATGATACGGTCATCCCGCTTCTCTCTCCTGTCAGCACATGTGGATCCAGCAGAGTCAGATTGGGTCAGAGTACTGACCCTCCCTCTTCTAGTCTTCCTGGTTTTGGCCCACTACATTGTTTACATCCTATGTGGATCAACTGCGAAAGAGCAAACAACATTTTACTGGCTGGATGCATACATTGTAGGGGACCACTGCACAGAAATGTGGTGGGAAAGGGTGGGATACTTTTAGTTTGGGGGAGGGGGTCATGATCAATGTACCTTGAAAGTGCATTTATGCTTTAAAATAAATGTAAAATTGTTGTTTTACTCAGTACTTAGTGTTACTAAACCCACAACAGTAAAATCAGTCTGTATATGCAGTAAACCATGCTTGTTATACTCACTGTGGAACCTAAGGGGTTAATCCTGCGCATTGTGTAAAAAGGCTAATTGATCCTGTCTTCTCTGATCCTCACCTTCTTCAAGTGTCCCCAATTCATCTCCGGATAGTACAGAGGGTAGGAGACAAGCTGTACATGCTGTCCGAGAAAAAAACGCAGAAGAACTGGCACATCTGCTAATGCCCAGCAGAATCGTAGTTTGGCACATAGAAATTCGTCAATGGCACATAGTCATTTACCAATGCTAATACACATGCGCACACAGGCATGAACGGACACGAAAATTCATGTCGCACGCAATGATTCTGGTGCCCAGTGGTCTATTTAAAGCCAGCAGCATCAGCCACTAGTTGCTGGATGATCTTCAGCTCCCTTGAGTGTTCCTGTACTTGATACTGTTGGATTTTCCTGTTACTGACCCGGCTTGCCTTTGACCTGTCTTGTCTCCATTCCCAGCTTTGACCCTCGGCTTGTTCCATTGACTCCGCTCCTGTCTGCTGTACCCATGTATGATCGCTGGCTTGCTCTTCTGGACTCGTCTGCTGCCTGATTATCAGTGTATGACCTTGGCTTAAACTTGACCTTGCTAGCTGCCTTACCCCTGGCTGATATTCCGTCTATGACTACTGGCCTGGCTCCTGACCCTGCTCCTGGCTCTCCCTTTGGCCAAGTCTCATCTGGTACATCTGAGGGACCCTGCCCAGCAGTGCATCCTGCTCATCCAGCCGCCATGGCAACCCCTACTTCTTTGGAAATAGCACTCCCTGTCACCACCTACCGTGGTGCCCTGCACACAGCTGCTAGGTGAGCCCTCTCAGCACCTCAGCCTCCAACCAGGTACGTGACACATGCTCAGTTTGGTGTGTATTGCTAGAGAATTATTTTTTTCTTGGGAGAGTGCATGTGATCAGCACAAGGCCAATCAGCGCTGTCTAGACAGAGGGTCAGGGGTCCTTCATCCTCATAGGACAGCTAGAGCAGTATGAAAACTCCTCCTACAAGCTTTACCCAGACACTGATAGAAGTCACAAGACTGCTATATACAGCTGATGAGAAAGGGTATTTAGCCATTTATATTTGCTAAAACTATTGCATTTCCATGTTCTGTGTACTGTGGGAGACCAGATTTAGTGAATGCAGGGTCCGGGGTTTAGTAACACTAACTATATTAAATTGAATTCTTGCTAATATAATTACATGAAAGCTATCTTTATATTAGCTTCTCATATTCCACTGAACACAGGAATTCAGGACAATGAAAGACAGAGGGCAAGCACTGCAAGGTTCAAATACAATGCATCGTGCTGTCCATCTAACACAGGAAGCTTGTTTACAGGTGTAGAGAGTGAATGAACTCATAACTATTTGTTTTGTATACAGTACTTCTAAGGGGATATTTTAGAATATAAGCTCTCCCGGGCTGGGTCCTTCTAACTCACTGAATTGTATTTCAATTATACTGTCTCCCTCTATATTAAAAAGCACTGTGCGAAAGATTGTTCTTTAATACTTTGAATAATATATCACTGTGTACATGAGCATGACCCTATATTCTATGGCTGTGACTGCTGTCTAAGCCTAAATTATACAACACACCGTGTCAACCTACATAACATAAATAATGCATCACTCAATATGTTTCAGTGTTACTGGGCTGCATCAAGACAAAGCTAAGCAAGCAGAAGTCAACATGGGAAGCAAAAAAAAAGTAAAAAAACTATCAAAAGTATGATGCTATATTTTGTCTGTGGCTATGGCTTAATTATTTACAGTATCTGCACCCAATTCCAGTACAATACAATAAGGAAAAAAACCACAGGCTACACATATATAACAAGCAATGCGTGGGAGGAATGTAGCTGTGATGTGGCTCTTGGGAGCTATGACTTTAGCTTGAATCATCAACCTCAGGCTCTGTTTAGTAGTCTAAACCTGGTCTGGACCATCATTGCAAATGTACATGTGGAATGATAAAAATGAAAATCAGTCCACGTGTTACAAGCAGAATACTTATGTAGCTAATGTAATTGTGGCAAGTGACGCAAAAGATATAAGTGAAAATTAGGCAGTGGATGGGTAAGCAATCTTGTGATTCTCAAGATATATTGATTCTCAGAGTAATCATATCTGCTGAAAATACAATGAGGTTTGACCGTAAAATTGTTCTCAAGAAAAAAAGAACAAGTGTATTTTTAGTGATTGCTTTCTAGGGCTGCCTGTGTGAACATGCTATTATCAGTTGTATATGATTATAGATAATTGCAAACCAACAACATATCTATTAAAAAAGTTAAAGTATTTTGTGTTCATAATTATAATAAAAGGAACATTATGTTACATTTCATACCGGGTTGGTCCAATACCAACAGCTGTAATCATCATTTGGCTAAGTTTAGATTAGGTGGTAGAGAAAATGAAATGCATTGTATGTGTAGCGCCCTGCTCCTATTAAGTAAGCGCTATGTTTAAATTTAAGTTATCTGAGCTGTAGTTTGGCTCAGAATGATTGTGTTAAATTGCTGGTTTCTGTTCCAGTCCAGCTGTGTTGCGCATTTTCCACTTGACTGTACATTCTGGGAGAAGGTACTTAAGGGACAGACATCGTTTTCTGGGTCTCTCTGACCTGATGGCCCTCCTGGCCTAAGGTGTGCTGTGACAGTCTTCTGTCTTGGGGCCTGTTGGCCCAAGGCTTCATTGCTGATAGTAGGCCCCGGAGTTTCTGGGGCCTACTGGTCCAAGGGTGGTCCTGTGCTGTCTTGCCTGCGGGAAGAAGCCCAGCAATTGGAGAAACCAGGGGAGGACTTATCTCAAAGAGGACCGAGCGAAAGAGCTGGTATCTCAGGAAGAGCCTGGAGACTCAATTGGAGGACGCATCCCGGCCCATCTGCCTCACAGTGTTGCCGGCTTGGCTGAAAGAAACTGGTACTGTGTGACTGTACTTAGACTTTGCAAAAGTTCTGGATCATACAATCCTGTGGCAGAGGATTGCGCAGAGACTATGTGTATTCTTCAAGTCTGTGGCAGAGACTATGTGTATTCCAGTGGCGGCTGGTGAAGTTTTAGGATGGGGGGCGCCAGGCCCCGCCCCTCCTTTTTGACCCCTCCCACTTCTCATAAGCCCCACCCCTTTTATAATACACCCACTCCGCCCCTGTATTCCACTAGCTTCCACCCATAGTGTCAGGCGTATTTAGCAGCTTTACAATACCATGACCTAACAGCATACGTGACAGAATCAAAGACTGCAAATAAAAATTTTACTATAAAACATATCATACTCAAATTAAAGAAGAATTTTTTAATATTTTAAAATCAAATTTAATTTAAAGTAATTCAAATTAAATTAAATCCAATTGGTTAGGAAACAAGTGGAGTTTCATAATACAAACAGCAATGTGCAAAATACTGTAGCCCATAGCAACTAATCAATAAGCGCCTTTCGTTCTTTTGGTATAAATTATGCATTACATATTGTAGGTGCTCCTTTAAATGCCCATATATTCATTGTTAACAGTAATGTATGGCGGTGGGTGGTACATGTAGGAGAGGGGTGCAGAGTATATGGTGGTGGGTTTTACGTGTAGGAGAGGGGTACAGAGTGTATGGCGGTACATGTAGGAGAGGGGTGCGGAGTGTATGGCAGTACATGTAGGAGAGGGGTGCGGAGTGTATGGCGGTACATGTAGGAGAGGGGTGCGGAGTGTATGGCGGTACATGTAGGAGAGGGGTGCGGAGTGTATGGAGGTACATGTAGGAGAGGGGTGAGGAGAGTATGGCGGTACATGTAGGAGAGGGGTGCGGAGTGTATGGCGGTACATGTAGGAGAGGGGTGCGGAGTGTATGGCGGTACATGTTGGAGAGGGGTGCGGAGAGTATGGCGGTACATGTAGGAGAGGGGTGCGGAGTGTATGGCGGTACATGTAGGAGAGGGGTGCGGAGTGTATGGCGGTACATGTAGGAGAGGGGTGCGGAGTGTATGGAGGTACATGTAGGAGAGGGGTGAGGAGAGTATGGCGGTACATGTAGGAGAGGGGTGCGGAGTGTATGGCGGTACATGTTGGAGAGGGGTGCGGAGAGTATGGCGGTACATGTAGGAGATGGGTGCGGAGTGTATGGCGGTACATGTAGGAGAGGGGTGCGGAGTGTATGGCGATACATGTAGGAGAGGGCTGCGGAGAGTATGGCGGTACATGTAGGAGAGGGGTGCGGAGTGTATAGCGGTACATGTAGGAGAGGGGTGCGGAGAGTATGGCGGTACATGTAGGAGAGGCGTGCGGAGTGTATGGTGGTACATGTAGGAGAGGGGTGCGGAGAGTATGGCGGTACATGTAGGAGAGGGGTGCGGAGTGTATGGCGGTACATGTAGGAGAGGGGTGCGGAGTGTATGGCGGTACATGTAGGAGAGGGGTGCGGAGTGTATGGCGGTACATGTAGGAGAGGGGTGCGGAGTGTATGGCGGTACATGTAGGAGAGGGGTGCGGAGTGTATGGCGGTATATGTAGGAGAAGGGTGCGGAGTGTATGGCGGTACATGTAGGAGAGGGGTGCGGAGTGTATGGCGGTACATGTAGGAGAGGGGTGTGGAGAGTATGGCGGTACATGTAGGAGAGGGGTGCGGAGTGTATGGCGGTACATGTAGGAGAGGGGTGCGGAGTGTATGGCGGTACATGTAGGAGAGGGGTGCGGAGTGTATGGCGGTACATGTAGGAGAGGTGTGCGGAGTGTATGGCGGTACATGTAGGAGAGGGGTGCAGGGCACATTACATGGGGAGGGGTGTGGAGCACATTATATAGGGCACAAGATAAAAAGGCAGCTGCTGGACAGTGTAGAGTTAATTGTACATCCCATTGGAATGTAGCTGTCCAGCTGTGCCTGTGTTGGGGGGAGAGAGCAGATAATATATATTAGGCTGAGCAGTTGGAGTGCTGGGATCCTCAGAGAGATAAAATGGTCTGATAAGAGGGGAAATACAGGAGAAAAAGGCTGCAGGGAGACTAACTCATTGGGACTGAGAAGATAAGAACATCGGAGCAGCTAGTGGAGAACAATCTGGAGGAAGGGGGGAGAGGGGTGAACACAACAAATGGAGTCATCCAAGTCAGACTGAGCACAGGGGAGCCATGCTGCAAGAGAGTGACATGACAGGAGAAATTAACTCTCTCTCAGCTGGAGAGAGAGAGAGAGAGAGCCTCCGATCCCCACACTCACCTTCAGGCTCAGGTTCAGCACTGACAGTCAGCTCCGTGCCCATCCACCCCATTAGTGACACGGGGTCCTGTCTCCAGAATCCACACACCACATAGCTCCGCTCGGCCGTGCGTTCCAAGGAGCTGATGATGTCACTTCTGGGTATCCCTGGCAGATAAAACCGGAAGTGATGTCCTTACTAGTATGCAAAGCACCCAGGGACCGGACCGGATACTGTTTAGTGCAATGGAAAGCGCCGCAAAGCAGGTTTAAAGCCTGCAAATGAAACGCCTTGTCTGCAATCTTGTGATTGCACTGACGTAGCGTTTCCCATACAGCACTGTGTCCGGCGCTCGGGCAAAGTGCACTTAAGGACATTTTTTTCAATTTTTTTTTTTCTTAAAGGGCCATGTTTAAAAAAAAATGTTTTATTTTTTTAAATTTTTTTTTGTGTCTGCCTGGGAGGGGGGGGCGGCGCCCATGCGCCCCCTATGGACGGGCCGCCACTGGTGTATTCTTCAAGTCTGTGCAGAGACTGTGGCAGAGACTATGTGTATTCTTCAAGTCTGTGGCAGAGACTTTTGACCGAGCATCGCACCGGCTGCTAGGTCAGTGAGAGAGGCCTATTCGGTGGTTGCTATATCCAGTGTGGAAACTGTTTGTCCTCTGGATCAAGAAAAGTACCCGTGATCCGCAAATACAAGGTACCTGAATCTCCCCTAACCCTCCATCCCTCTAACTGACTTTGTTGAATAAAACTATTGGAAAACAGACTGTGTTGGTGCTGACATCTGTGAACTACTCTTCAATGGGACCCCTATGACGGATACGGTGGAACAGTAAGGTAACAGGAATGCCCAACAATAAACCAGCAGCTCCTGCGGGGATAGTGCTACATATGAAAGAAGATATTCCCATCCCCAGCTTTACCTTTAATGTCCATGCTCTTTGCTCATTTTTGCTGGCCTTTGGTAAGCATGCATGTACATATATAGGTCTTAAAGCACTTAGATATCGTTGTCTGCTTTCCACCTGACTACCTTCTGCTGCTTGTTTCAGCATGTTCTCTGCTTTATCACAGTCAGCATTGCATTATGGAGGACTATGTATAAAAAATGAACTTTGTGAATAACTGAGCATTTGCACGAAAGTCACGAATAGTACATGTAGCGGCCTCACCCTCTCTCTCTTCTTTAACAGTTACTTTGGCTTCGGTCTAGGGGTACCTTGAAGGGGAGAGTGAGGTGCGCCACGGCCCATGTCCTCTAGATTACAGCATGTAGAGGTGAAGGCCAGTATCAGATTACATTCGGGCTGTGTATACGCTCAGAGCCAGGTCTGTTCTGCTGACAACCCCCCTTTGCTCCCAGTAATTGGAGTACCACACACTGAAAAAGGTCCAACACGTATTTATTCCATAACCGAAAACAAATAGTCCTTTGCGAGCAGACAGTTTGAGACCCATAGAACAGTTCAGTATTGGTGGGGAGTAGGTCAAGGCACAATCCTCAAAGAAAACTAAACCGTTGAGGTTTCACCAACGGTTGCTAAGCACAGTGGCTGTTAAATGGACTTTTGGTACAGAGTCTCTTCCAGCGACTCTAGTGAACAGGAACTGGAGTTACCTTCGCTACGTTGCAGCCCCTGTCAGGGGGAAGACATCCCTCCAAGGGAGTTACCAGAGGCCCCGCCGTCACCGGATTAATGCTGTACCAGGCTATTCGGAAGGGTTACACTCCCCGGCCTCCTCGCCTCAGATACGGATCCCAACACCTTAGGGCCCCTCGGACTCCTCCACCCTCGTGGAACCCAGTCGAAGTTACTGGGTCCCAGGCCTTGGCCGTAGTACCTCACCTCAGGCTTAAGGTGCCTGGGATGGACTGCATCCCTCGCTCCGGCCAGGTCGAGGGCACCTGGGCCCGGAACTCCGGAACGCCAGCACCCAGGCTGAAGGTACCTGGGCGTGGCCGCGTCCAACTCTGAACCCTGAGGTCAGGGCGTCCGCCCCTTTTATCTCCTCTCCCTTTGCGTCACAGCGGGTTCCCCGCCCCGCTGTACCGGCGCCAGGAAAGGACAAAAAGGTACAGTCTTGCGGTGCAGGTTCAACTCCGACCGAGGGCGACAACGCCAACTGCAGGCCACAGGGAACCTTGCACCACCAGAGTCCTCCAAGAACCACAAAAGGGATTCTCAGATTCCCTAACAATTAGTACATCTGGGTGAAATAACCCAGATGTCCCCCCCCCAAATTTAAATACCCACTACATACACATAATGTTTATTTCAATGTGTGAAATGTCAGTCTCCATTGCATTTTGCCTCTTAGTGCATACAGGAGTTTTGGCTTGAGAAGGGAAAAGGGAGGAGCAAAGAAATTTTCTCCTCCCACCTATGGGACCGGGGCAGACTAAGGGTTAAGTTGGTAGTTAGTGGTTGAAATATTATTGGCTTAAAGCATGTCACATGTTTAACCACCTCAATACAGGGCACTTTCAACCCCTTCCTGCCCAAGCCATTTTTCAGCTTTCAGCACTGTCACACTTTGAATGACAATTGCGCGGTCATGCAACACTGTACCCATATGACATTTTTATCATTATTTTTTCCCACAAATAGAGCTTTCTTTTGGTGGTATTTGATCACCTCTGCTGTTTTTATTTCTTACGCTATAAACAAAAGAAGAGGGACAAGTTTGAAAAAACACAATATTTTTTACTTTTTGCTATAATAAATATCCATTTTTTTAAATTTTTTTTTCCCTCAGTTTAGGCCAATATGCATTCTTCTACATATTTTTGGTAAAAAAATAAAAATCGCAATAAGCGTATATAGATTGGTTTGCGCAAAAGTTATAGCGGCTACAAAATAGGGGATAGATTTATAGCATTTTTATCATTTTTTTTACTAGTAACGGTGGCGATCTGCCTGCGATATTACGGCAGGCACATCGGACACTTTTGACACATTTTTGGGACCATTCACATTTATACAGCGATCTGTGCTATAAAAATGCATTGATTACTGTATAAATATGACTGTCAGGGAAGGGGTTAACACTAGGGGGCGATCAAGGGGTTAAATGTGTTCCCTAGGAATTGATTCTAACTGTGGGGGGGGGGGGGGACTGACTGGGGGAGGTGACCGATCGGTGTCCCTATGTACAAGGGTCACACCATCGGTCTCCTCTCCCTGACAGGACGTGGATCTGTGTGTTTACACACACAGATCCACGGTCCTGCTCAGTTACTGGGCATTCGCGGGTGCCCGGCGGACATCGCGGCCGCCGGGCACGCGCATCGGGTCCCCGAGTGGCTCGGGAAGGCGAAGACGTCATATGACATCGGCCGAGAATGAGAGCCTCATCGTTCCGCCGTCATATGACGGCGGGCGGTAGGCTAGTAGTTAAAGTGCCACGAGCTAGCCCTTATAAAATGAATTAAAAGTGCGTAGGAGCAGCAGTCAGCAGTGGATCAACAAAGAAGAAGGAGCTGTTATGGCTGAGTGAAAGTGATAGTATATGGTATAATATAAGTTAGTGTCATGTTATATATAAATAAGACATGTTCTTTTCATTGGTAAATATATTAAATACCAATAATAAAGGTCCGCGGCCATTTCAAATCCATTATACAGAGTATTGTCTTTTCAGTTATTTAATTCATTATATGTATTGTTCTGCATACGGCCCCATAGGGCTTATTGCCAAAACTGTTTTGTCGTTTTTATTTTTAAATAATTCTTTATATTGCACCCTCTTTATGGCTTTTGTTCTGGGCTCTAATTTCTGGAATTAAGTATATTACCAGCAGGCACTTATATTGTGACAGTGCGATGCCCTCTACTGGAAAATAGGTTGGAAAATGACACAGGGTTCGTTGTTTTTACAGCTTTCTCCGTATTTTAGTATTCCTGGATTTGGCTCTAAAGTTTTGGATATTTCAAGTGTCTTGGAAGGGAAGAAATCACCAACACAGTGTCCAGGTTTTGTTGAAGGCCATTAGGTTGTGTGTCCAGATTAGGGATGAGCTCGGTGTTCGAGTCGAACATACGTTCGACTCGAACATCGGCTGTTCGATCGTTCGACGAAGATCGAACGATTTGGGCCGTTCGCGCCTAATTCGAGTGACGCGAACGGCCCACAATGCACTACGCCATTGCAGTGTCATCCAGGCGCTGTGATTGGCCAAGCATGCACTGTGACCCCGCATGCTTGGCCAATCACAGCGCCGGCAGCGAGGAGAGCAATGATTGGCCACAGGCAGGATGCCTGTGGCCAATTATTGCTGAGGGTGTTTAGTACACGCCCCACACTATAAAAGGCCGCCAGCACGGCGGCCTAGTGTAGTGTGTTCCGGAGCAGGGAAAGAGAAGCATAGGCAGGGACAGTGACATTTATTTTTTCTTGCTTAACCTGGATTCCTTTAGTTTAGGGAAAGAGAAGGATAGGTAGGGAGAGTGTCAGTGTGTTTTACTGTGCGAATCCTTGTTTCTAGGGACAGGGAAGGACAGTGAGGGAAATTCTACTTGTGCTATAGTGTGCTAAAGCATTGATCATCAATCAGCTTTAAAAAAACATTTTTTCTAGGGACAGAAAACTATAGGTAGGAAGAGTGTCAGTTTCTTTCACTGTGATAATCCTTGTTTCTAGGGACAGGGAAGGACAGTGAGGGAAATTCTACTTGTGCTATAGTGTGCTAAAGCATTGATCATCAATCAGCTTTAAAAAAACATTTTTTCTAGGGACAGAAAACTATAGGTAGGAAGAGTGTCAGTTTCTTTCACTGTGATAATCCTTGTTTCTAGGGACAGGGAAGGACAGTGAGGGAAATTCTACTTGTGCTATAGTGTGCTAAAGCATTGATCATCAATCAGCTTTAAAAAAACATTTTTTCTAGGGACAGAAAACTATAGGTAGGAAGAGTGTCAGTTTCTTTCACTGTGATAATCCTTGTTTCTAGGGACAGGGAAGGACAGTGAGGGAAACTCTACTTGTGCTATAGTGTGCTAAAGCATTGATCATCAATCAGCTTTAAAAAAACATTTTTTCTAGGGACAGAAAACTATAGGTAGGAAGAGTGTCAGTTTCTTTCACTGTGATAATCCTTGTTTCTAGAGACAGGGAAGGACAGTGAGGGAAATTCTACTTGTGCTATAGTGTGCTAAAGCATTGATCATCAATCAGCTTAAAAAAAACATTTTTTCTAGGGACAGAAAACTATAGGTAGGAAGAGTGTCAGTTTCTTTCACTGTGATAATCCTTGTTTCTAGGGACAGGGAAGGACAGTGAGGGAAATTCTACTTGTGCTATAGTGTGCTAAAGCATTGATCATCAATCAGCTTTAAAAAAACATTTTTTCTAGGGACAGAAAACTATAGGTAGGAAGAGTGTCAGTTTCTTTCACTGTGATAATCCTTGTTTCTAGGGACAGGGAAGGACAGTGAGGGAAATTCTACTTGTGCTATAGTGTGCTAAAGCACTGATCATCAATCAGCTTTAAAAAAACATTTTTTCTAGGGACAGAAAACTATAGGTAGGAAGAGTGTCAGTTTCTTTCACTGTGATAATCCTTGTTTCTAGGGACAGGGAAGGACAGTGAGGGAAATTCTACTTGTGCTATAGTGTGCTAAAGCATTGATCATCAATCAGCTTTAAAAAAACATTTTTTCTAGGGACAGAAAACTATAGGTAGGAAGAGTGTCAGTTTCTTTCACTGTGATAATCCTTGTTTCTAGGGACAGGGAAGGACAGTGAGGGAAATTCTACTTGTGCTATAGTGTGCTAAAGCATTGATCATCAATCAGCTTTAAAAAAACATTTTTTCTAGGGACAGAAAACTATAGGTAGGAAGAGTGTCAGTTTCTTTCACTGTGATAATCCTTGTTTGTAGGGACAGGGAAGGACAGTGAGGGAAATTCTACTTGTGCTATAGTGTGCTAAAGCATTGATCATCAATCAGCTTTAAAAAAACATTTTTTCTAGGGACAGAAAACTATAGGTAGGAAGAGTGTCAGTTTCTTTCACTGTGATAATCCTTGTTTCTAGGGACAGGGAAGGACAGTGAGGGAAATTCTACTTGTGCTATAGTGTGCTAAAGCATTGATCATCAATCAGCTTTAAAAAAACATTTTTTCTAGGGACAGAAAACTATAGGTAGGAAGAGTGTCAGTTTCTTTCACTGTGATAATCCTTGTTTCTAGGGACAGGGAAGGACAGTGAGGGAAATTCTCCTTGTGCTATAGTGTGCTAAAGCATTCCTCATCAACCATCTTTGAAATCCTTGTTTTTTGGACAGTCAGGGAAATTGTCGTTGTGCTATTCTGTGCAAAAGCAATCATCCTCAACCATATTTAGAAATCCTTAAGTAAAGGGACAGAGAAGGACACCTGAAGGTAGCCCTTATTGCTTTTTTCCCATCTCCCTGCAGGCCATCTATTAGAATGTCTGGAAGGCAAACAAGGAGAGGCAGACAGTCAGGAGGCAATAAAAGAGGGCAAGCAGGCTCTGCGTCTGGGGGCAACAGTGCTGGTCGTGGACGCGGTGCATTGTCATCAGCACATGGCCATGGGACACGCTTGTCCTTGTTTTCGGCAGCTGGACATGTTGAGCCACATCATGCCGAAGACTTGGTAGAGTGGATGACCAAGCCCTCCTCCTCCTCCTCATCCTCTCTCACCCAGGCTCAGGGTACTGGCAAAGCAGCTGCCAAAGCGTCCTCTTCCCTGGTATCAATGTCAGACTCATCATCAGTCACTCCTTCCCTAGACCCACCATGTCCTCCTCCTGAGGAGTCCCCCGAACTGTTTGAGCACAGTGTTGGGTACATGCTCCAGGAGGATGCCCAGCGTTTCGAAGGGTCTGATGATGAAACCCAGCTACAGGAAGGCAGTAGCGTGAGAGCAGACAGAGGGGATGCTCAAGAAGGACACCAATCTGGCAGTCATGTTCCAGCAGCTGCAGCATACTGCCAGATTGGCTCCAGTGATGAGGAGGGAGGGGATGATGAGGTCACTGACTCCACGTGGGTGCCTAATAGGAGAGAGGAGGAGGAGGAGGATGAGGAGGAGGCACATCTCCAACGAGGCAGGATGCCCTTTGGTGGCCAGCGTAAGGGCAGTACACCGACGGAATCACACCGCAGAGCTCCGCCTGTGCAGGGCGCTGCCTCTGCCCGTCATTCAAAAAGTTCTTTGGTGTGGGCCTTTTTTGAGGCTAGTGCATCAGATCGCACAGCTGCTGTTTGCAACATATGTCTCAAGCGTATATCGCGTGGCCAAAACATCAGCCGCTTGGGTACCACATGCCTGACCAGACATATGTTGACCTGCCATGCAGCTCGTTGGCAAGCCTACCTCAAAGACCCACACCAAAGAACAAAGCGGACCTCTCCTTGCACCGCATCAGCTGGGATCTCCAACCCCACTATAACTTCAGTCCTCTCTGAAACATGCACTGAGAGGAATGAAGGTGTAGAATTAGGTGTGTCACAGCCAAGTAGTTGCGGCCACTCTGCTAGCAGTACACCGACGTCCGATTCTAGCAGGCAAATTTCCCTGCCCCAGCTGCTGGACCGTCAAAAGAAGTTCACTCCCAGCCATCCACATGCCCAGCGGTTGAATGCTAGCTTGGCTAAATTGCTAGCGCTTCAACTGCTGCCTTTTCAGTTGGTAGACTCGGCCCCCTTCCGTGAGTTTGTGCAATGTGCGGTTCCTCAGTGGCAGGTTCCCAAACGCCACTTTTTCTCACGGAAGGCTATTCCGGCTCTCTACCGGCATGTGGAAGGCAATGTCTTGGCCTCGCTGGACAGGGCGGTCAGCGGTAAGGTGCATATTACCGCTGACTCATGGTCCAGCAGGCATGGACAGGGACGTTACCTTTCTTTCACGCCCCATTGGGTCACTCTTTTGGCAGCTGGGAAGGATGCAGGACAAGGTGCAGTAGTGTTGGAGGTTGTCCCACCGCCACGCCTCCAAAATGCTACTACTGGTTGTGACACACCTCTCTCCTCCACCCCCTCCTCTTCTTCTTCCTCCATGGCCTCTTCCTGTGGTTTGTCCTCTGAACCAGCGGTGCTCCGTAGCCGTTCAAGGGGCTACGCAAGTACGCAGGCAAAAAGATGCCATGCCGTGCTTGCGCTGGTGTGTTTGGGGGACAGAAGCCACACTGGGGCAGAGGTCCTGTCTGCTCTGCAGGGCCAGGCTGAGAGGTGGTTGACGCCACGCCAGCTTAAGCCAGGAATGGTGGTTTGCGACAATGGCACCAACCTCCTCTCCGCCCTCCGACAGGGACAACTGACCCATGTGCCCTGTGTGGCTCACGTCCTTAACCTGGTGGTGCAGCGGTTCTTGGGCAGGTACCCGGGCTTACAGGATGTCCTGAGGCAGGCCAGGAAAGTCTGTGTGCATTTCCGCAGATCTTATAATGCCAGTGCTCGCCTGGCTGAGCTGCAAAAGGAGTTGAACCTGCCCAAGAACCGCCTTATATGTGACATGCCCACCAGGTGGAACTCAACGTTGGCCATGCTGCAGCGGCTGCACACGCAGCAGAGGGCCATCAATGAGTACCTGTGCGACTACGGCACCAGGACAGGGTCAGGGGAGCTTGGTTTTTTTTCTCCACGCCAGTGGGGCATGATCAGGGATGCATGCACTGTCCTGGCACCATTTGAGGAGGCCACGAGGATGGTGAGCAGTGACAGTGCATGCATCAGTGACACTGTACCTCTTGTCCACCTGTTGGAGCACACGCTGCGTGGAATGGACAGGGCACTTGAGGCAGAACAGAGGCAGGAAGAGGAGGACTTCCTTGCCTCTCAAGGCCCCCTTTACCCAGACAGTGTTCCATCTGTCCCACCCATCGCACAGGAAGAGGAGGAGGAGGAGGATTGTGTCAGCATGGAGGTGGAGGCTGGCACTCAGCATCATCAGCAGCAGTCTTTTAGGGATGATTTACAGTCCCAAGAAACCAGTGGACTTGTACGTGGCTGGGAGGAGGTGGCTGCGGATCATGTCGTCCTTAGTGACCCAGAGGACTCCGGAGCGAATGCCTCAGCAAACCTACGCTGCATGGCCTCCCTGATCCTGCAAAGTCTGCGGAAGGATCCTCGTATTCTTCGGATCAAGGAGAGGGACCATTACTGGCTGGCCACTCTCCTTGATCCACGGTACAAGGGTAAGGTTGCGGACCTTATGTTACCGTCGCAGAGGGAGCAGAGGATGAGACAACTCCGGGGAGGCCTTGCAGAAAGGTCTGTGCAACGCGTTCCCAGAGACTGGGAGGTTACAAACTCCTGGTCCTGGACAACGAGTTGCTGAGGCTTCGGCCAGTCAAAGAAGGAGCGGTGGGGAAGGTGGCCGTCTGACCGATGCGTTCAGACAATTCTTTAGTCCGCAGCCCCAAAGTATGATCGGTTCCAGCAACCATCGCCAGCGTCTGATAAACATGGTGCAGGAATATCTAGGGGCAAGGTCAGACTTGGACACCTTCCCCACCGAAAATCCTCTGGCTTACTGGGTCTTGAGGATGGATCACTGGCCAGAGCTTGCACAGTATGCAATTGAGCTACTGGCCTGTCCTGCATCCAGCGTTCTTTCGGAACGCACATTCAGTGCTGCTGGAGGATTTGTCACGGATCACAGGGTGCGCCTGTCCACCGACTCGGTTGATCGACTGACTTTCATCAAGATGAACCAGTCTTGGATCACCACCAGCTACCACACACCTGATGCTGATATAACAGACTAATTGATTTTAACATGTCACATCCCTTCAAGACTGATGCTGATGCTGAGTGCCTGTGCTGTTATGTTGACTGGCTATCCTCCTCCTCCGAGTCCTCAATGATACGATTGATGATGATAGCTTGGAAGATCATTTTTGTTTATGGGTGCCGCCACCAGTGGCTAAGGCCCAATTTTTCAGCCCCTGTTTTACAGGGGCGTGTAATTCCAATTTTTTTAGCAATAATTTGCCATAGGGCTCATTGCTGTGCTCCAAGTACAGTATCTGTGAGGGGTTGGAGTGTTGTGGCACCAGTGCCTAAGGCCCAATTTTTCAGCCCCTGTTTAACAGGGGCGTGTCATTACAATTTTTGAAGCAATACTTTGCAACAGGGCTCATTGCTGTGCTCCAAGTACAGTATTTGTGAGGGGTTGTAGTGTTGTGCCACCAGTGCCTAAGGCCCAATTTTTCAGCCCCTGTTCAACAGGGGCATGTAATTACAATTCTTGATCTAATAATTCACAGCAGGGCCCATTCCTGCACCCACCAAGAGTAACTCTGAGGGCTTACAGTGTTGTGGCAACACCACCACCACCACCACCACCACGAAAGGCTAAATTTTTCAGCCCCTGTTCAACAGGGGCATGCAATTACAATTCTTGATCTAATAATTCACAGCAGGGCCCATTGCTGCACCCACCAAGAGTAACTGTCAGGGCTTACAGTGTTGTGGCACCAGCACCACCATCAAAGGCCCAATTTTTACTACCACTGTTCAACAATTATATGTAATTAAAATTCCTGATATAATAGTTGACAGCAGGGCGTTCCAGCACCAACCAAGAGTAACTGTGAGTGCTTACAGTGTTGTGCCAACACCAACAACTAAGGGGCCTATTTCTGCAGAGTATATACGGCAGGTCCCTACTTTCAAACATCCAACTTACAAACGACTCCTACTTGCAAACGCAAGAAGACAACAGGAAGTGAGAGGAAATCTACCCCTTGGAAGGAAAATTCTCTCCTGTAAGAATTAATATGGGAGAAAGGTGTCTCCTCTGTACTGATGCTTTATCAGCAATCCTTGTTTCAAGAAAAACACCACATTTCAAAAACAGTTGTCATTGGGACGGAAAGTGAGGTGAAATGTTCTGAACAGGGGCACAGACAGCAAAACAAATGTTACAGGGGTGATAACCCTTACCTATGTTTTCCAAAAAGTTTAAAAATAGATTTTTGGGCTGGAGCTACACTTAAACAATGTACCTGTTCAAAATTACAAACAGATTCTACATAAGAACAAACCTACAGTCCCTGTCTTGTATGCACCGCCTGTATACGGCTGTTCAGAGTATATAGGGCCTTTTTTATTTTATGTGCGGGGTTCCCCTTAATATCCATACAAGACCCAAAGGGGCTGGTAATGGGCTGGGGTAGGGGGGGGGGTCATGGGGTAGCTATGCCATTTTTCTTAAAGATTTTCATCCATATTACCGGGATAAGACATTACATTAAAGCCGCAAGCAGTTTTAAATGGCTTTTTTTTCCTTTAGAAGTGTCATTTTGTGCAGGGACAGTTCTAAACACGGGAAACACGTGGCACTTCACAGGCATACTTTAGACACCCCCCAGGTACGATATTTAAAGGAATATTTGACTTTTTTTTTTTCACTTTGTGCATCATTAAAATGACTGCTCCCGAAAAACGACCGTTTTTAAAACTTCTTTTTGCATTGATACATGTCCCCTGGTGCAGAACCCGGGTTCCCAAACCCTTTTTAGGACAATAACATGCATAATAGTTGTTATAATTAGCACTTTAGAATTCGAACGTTCGCATCCATTGTATTTAAGAGGGTTCTAATGTTCGTACGAACTTTCGGTCCGTTCGCGGGTTCTGGTGCGAACCGAACCCGGGGGTGTTCGGCTCATCACTAGTCCAGATGCACACAGCCTTTATAATGAAGGTTTGGGAGCTCAGGGCTCCAGCTAGGAGGGAGGAAAGCTCCAATCTGAAGACAGTTGGTGGTTCCTGTCTGGAGATAGAGGCAATCTACTCGACAGACAGCACTCCACGAGGGAGAGATTCTAGGCCTGTTGTACTGAGAGAGTTGGGACAGCTGAGAGAAGTGGGACAGCTGAGAGAGTCCAGGGGATTAAGAGAGCTGAGGAAACTAGGACAGAGTCCAGGGGACTGCAGCCGAGGCAGAGTAAGCCTTAAAGCAGTATTAAACCCCCAGAAAAATGAAAAAATTGCCCCCCCCCCCCACCCTGCAGGTTTAAATCATATTGTACTAGTATGTACTGCATACTAGCACATTATGACAGACTTATCTGGACACAGAACCCTCCAGCACAGCGCTGTCATGGCTCCTCCACACTTCCACCTTCACCCGGTCTTCCTTCCAGGTTTGCGGACTCCTGTTCTATTAATGGTCAGAGTCGCGATGACGTCACTCCCGTACATGCGCGTGGGAGCTCCAACTTCAGCACAAAGCTCTGAAAGTACGGCATGGGTATGCCGTCCCTTCAGAGCGCATGTGTCGTGAGGTCACCGGCTGCATGCTGTGCATGCTGTGTGAATATCTCCTAAACAGTGAAAGTTTAGGAGATATTCACGGTACCTACAGGTAAGCCCTATTATAGGCTTGGCCTGTAGGTACAAGATAAAAAGTGGACTTTACTTCCACCTTAAGAGCCAGTGGCTTAGTATTTTTTTTGTTATTTGTATTTTCTGGAGATGACCCCTGCATGGGCAATCCGTTTTTACTTTACTTTTCATTTGATAAAAGTGGGCTGCTGAGCCCTTAAAGGGGTTGTAAACCCTCATGTTTTTTCACCTTAATGCATCATATGCATTAAGGTGAAAAAACATCTGGCAGTCACTGGCCCCCCAGCCCCCCCACCCCCAATTTACTTACCTGAGCCAGTTCATCTCTTCCACGGGAACGTGTTGTCTCTCTTTCCACGGGGTCCCGGCTCTTGATTGGCTAGATTGATAGCAGTGCAGCCATTGGCTCCTGCTGGTGTCAATCAAATCCAATAACGCAGGCACGGGCCGAGACCGGCATTCGTGTCTGTGGACGCAAATGCTGGACTTGGGAGCGCGCCCGCAAGGTAACCCCCTCGGGAGAGCACTTCTCTTAGGGGGTTATCTTATGCGGGGAGGAGGAGCAAGAGCCGCCGAGGGACCCCAGAACAGGTGGATCAGGGCCACTCTGTGCAAAACGAGCTGCACAGTGGAGGTAAGTAGTTTCCGTCTCACGTTGACTCACTTTACTAACACCTCTACCATGAGAGCTAAACATCCCCCATACCAATATATGTGTGTAATATATATATGTAGCGGGTATTTAAATTGGGGGGGGGCATCTGGGTTATTTAACCCAGATGTACCAATTGTTAGGGAATCTGAGAATCCTTTTTGTGGTTCTTGGAGGACTCTGGTGGTGCAGGGTTCCCTGTGGCCTGCTGGTGGCGTTGTCGCCCAGGGCTGGAGTTGAACCTGCACCGCAAGACTGCTCCCTTTTTGTCCTTTCTTGGCGCTGGTGCAGCGGGGCGGGGAACCCGCTGTGATGCAGGGGGAGAGGAGATAAATGGGGCGGACGCCCTGACCTTGGGGTGCAGAGTTGGAGGACGCGGCCGCAACCGGGCACCTTCAGCCTAGGTGCTGGCGTTCCGGAGTTCCGGGCCCAGGTGCCCTTGATCTGGCCGGAGCGAGAGATGGAGTCCATCCCAGGCACCTTAAGCCTGGGGTGAGGTATTATTGCCGGAGCCTGGGGCCCAGTAACTTCGACTGGGTTCCGCGAGGGTGGAGGAGTCCGAGGGGCCCTAAGGTGTTGGGACCCGTATCTGTGGCGAGAAGGCCGGGGAGTGTAACCCTTCCAGATAGTCCGGTACAGCATTAACCCGGTGACGGCGGGGCCTCTGGTAACTCCCTTGGAGGGATGTCTTCCCCCTGACAGGGGCTGCAACGTAGCGACGGTAACTCCAGTTCCTGTTCACTAGAGTCGCTGGAAGAGACTCTGAAGCTAAAAATTCCATTTAACAGCCACTGTGCTTAGCAACCGTTGGTGAAACCTCAACGGTTTAGTTTTCTTTGAGGATTGTGCCTTGACCTACTCTCCGCCAATACTGAACTGTTCTATGGGTCTCAAACTGTCTGCTCGCAAAGGACTATTTGTTTGCCGTTATGGAATAAATAAGTGTTGGACCTTTTCAGTGTGTGGTACTCCAATTACTGGGAGCAAATGGGGTTATCAGCAGAACAGACTTGGCTCTAAGCGTATACACAGGCCCGAATACAACTAGATACTGGCCTTCACCTCTACATGCTGTAATCGAGAGGACATGGGCCGTGGCACACCTCGCTCTCCCCTCCAAGGTACCCCTGGACCAGAGCCAGAGTAACCGATAAAGAAGGGGGTGAGGGTGAAGGCCGCTACACGTGGGGGCTCGCAAGTACGGGATGTGTGTTTCGTGTATGGAGCTGGGAACGTCTGTGTTGGGACTTTGCTACCCGGTGGAGTTCCGAGTAGGTCGGCCATGTTGGCAGGCGCGCCACGAGGCACACCATAGCTGCGCAGTTCGTGGGCGGGGAGAAGGGAAAGCCCGCGAACAAGTGCAGACTGTGGGAGGAGTCTGGCCATGTGGAAGTAGTCACGTAGGGATTCTGTCGCGTGTCGGTCAGTGCGCAATGGAGCAGCAGACAGTCGGGATGACCTCAAGTACCCAGTGGATTCCGGTTCCTTACCCCACGAAGATGACTTCCTTTGCTGCTTCCATAACAGATACAGGAATAAGACTTAGGCCCCGAGGACGTTTGGCTCTGTATGTATGCAGAGACATAGAGGCCCTCAGTGTGATCTGTCCTGGCTGCTCGGGTCTGGTGTTTAGTTTGAAGCCATTCGGGCGATGTGAGGTCTGCAACGAGTTTCTTTTTGAGGTGGAACCATTCACAGAAAGGCCCCGAGCCTTCCACCTCAACTGCCTCACAGGTACCGCCACTCTGGAAGGGGAGATCCAGGCCTTTGCGGAGATTTCTGTGCGCGCTGACCAGGGCAAGGAGAGTGCCCAACCAGAGACAGAGAGAGAAAAATCAGAGGATGCTGCTTCGGTCACCACAAGCTCCCTGCTCCCACCTCCGAAGAGGAAAGTCGGCCTTGTACAGGCATCCTGTGGTCGTGGAAGAGCTTCGCCCCGCTGCTTGCCTGGCCTGGATGGATCCGGCGGGAAGAGCCCTGGACATCCCTGTTCTTCTGAAGGCCCAGGTGAGCCAGGGGTTGGGACTGTGTGTGTGGTTGGAGGTGTCGGGAGTCCATTGTCGGTGGAGCCTGTGAGGGAGGGTGATTCCCCATCTACTGGGAATTACCTGCCCGCGGAAATGTACGACACCTCTGACCTGGAATCGCTTTCCGATGATGGCGAGATTGACGAGGTCTTTCACCGCAAGGGTTGGGACAGGGTGCCGTTACCCGTGCTCCGCGCACCAAGGGATCTGCCTATGTCAACAGGGGATAGTACACCCCGGGTGGAGGTCCCGGAGGCCGGGGAGGAATCTGGTCTCTTGCTTGCCCTTCCATCCTGTGAATCACCTGCTGTTTCATCCGTTCCGGTGACGGGAACGCAACGTTCATTGCTGCGGGCTCCCAGGTCCAAGCCAACGGAGGTAGTTAAAGTACCTCGGCATCAGGAGTCCATTGTCCAGCCTGGAGAAGGAGACCGTGCCACCATGCCACCTCTGGCCCGGCTACAACGGCTCTTCTGTCAGAGAGTTGCCTGTGAATATGGGTGGGAGTACCCATACCTACCCCGGGACTTGCTTTTTGAAGTGGAGGTCCTGCGGCAGCGATGGTACGATGAGTTTGTCTGGGAAAAGCTCAAAGTGCCCCATGCTCACCGATATCTTTCATGCTCATCCCCCGTGTCCAAGAAGTTCAAGGACTGCAAAGCGGAGTGGATGTTGGGTCGGCATATCCATGCGGACAAGGTGCTTATTTGTCGCAAGGACAGAGAGAACATTGAGTATAATGTGGAGACTCTTGATAGGCACCTGAAGCCCTTGTTCCTGCCGTACCCAAAGTTCTACCTTTAGGATAAAAAAAATCCTGTGTGTTCTCTGTTACTCATTGCTGGACTTTCCGGAGAGCCTTTGCCGGAACGCAATGACTGTGCCCTAGTTTTTTTTTTTGATTTGGGCGTTTACTCTTTTGGAGAAATGGGAGCTGTTACTGTTGTTCTTCCTCCTTCTCCTTGCACTTCAGAGAAATCATTGACTTTGGGGTTTTAGTCAGTGTAGAGAAAAAAAAAAAAAAGAAAGTTGTCTGGAAGATTCGAACAAGTGTTATTACCGTGGCACTGTCACCAGGTGGCGGTGCTGCGCAACGACTGTTTTTTTTACACTTACATCACCATGCTCATTGGAGCGAATGGGTCTTTTCAAGGAGAGGCCTGTTCATTCCAAGAAAGACACACATTGTGTTAGGATGTTTGTTTTTTCCCCTCTGCAGGAGATTCTTCTGTCAAGGCTACTGAGTATGGGTGGTCCTTAGATAGTCAGGGGGAGGGTGATGCATTTGTAAATGTCAGAAGTGTATTACTGAAAGTTTTACTGTTTTATATTTTCCCTTTCCCATTCTAGGTCTTGGCACAATTCAGGGTCAAATTGTGTAGTTGGTCTCTGGGTCGGATTTATGCTGCCATTTCTTGGGAGACGTGGGTTTGCACCAGGCACTGGGGACCAGTGTCAAATTACAGGGGGGAGAGTGAAGCGGGTATTTAAATTGGGGGGGGAGCATCTGGGTTATTTAACCCAGATGTACCAATTGTTAGGGAATCTGAGAATCCCTTTTTGTGGTTCTTGGAGGACTCTGGTGGTGCAGGGTTCCCTGTGGCCTGCTGGTGGCGTTGTCGCCCTGGGCTGGAGTTGAACCTGCACCGCAAGACTGCTCTCTTTTTGTCCTTTCCTGGCGCTGGTGCAGCGGGGCGAGGAACCCGCTGTGACGCAGGGGGAGAGGAGATAAAGGGGGCGGACGCCCTGACCTTGGGGTGCAGAGTTGGAGGACGCAGCCGCACCCAGGCACCTTCAGCCTGGGTGATGGCGTTCCGGAGTTCCGGGCCCAGGTGCCCTTGACCTGGCCGGAGCGAGAGATGGAGTCCATCCCAGTCACCTTAAGCCTGGGGTGAGGTACTACTGCCGGAACCTGGGGCCCAGTAACTTCGACTGGGTTCCACGAGGGTGGAGGAGTCCGAGGGGCCCTAAGGTGTTGGGACCCGTATCTGAGGCGAGGAGGCCGGGGAGTGTAACCCTTCCGGATAGTCTGGTACAGCATTAACTCGGTGACGGCGGGGCCTCTGGTAACTCCCTTGGAGAGATGTCTTCCCCCTGACAGGGGCTGCAACAAAACGAAGGTAACTCCAGTTCCTGTTCACTAGAGTCGCTGGAAGAGATTTTGAAGCTAAAAATTCCATTTAACAGCCACTGTGCTTAGCAACCGTTGGTGAAACCTCAACGGTTTAGTTTTCTTTGAGGATTGTGCCTTGACCTACTCTCCACCAATACTGAACTGTTCTATGGGTCACAAACTGTCTGCTCGCAAAGGACTATTTGTTTGCCGTTATGGAATAAATAAGTGTTGGACCTTTTCAGTGTGTGGTACTCCAATTACTGGGAGCAAAGGGGGTTATCAGCAGAACAGACTTGGCTCTAAGCATATACACAGGCCCAAATACAACTAGATACTGGCCTTCACCTCTACATGCTGTAATCGAGAGGACATGGGCCGTGGCGCACCTCGCTCTCCCCTCCAAGGTACCCCTAGACCAGAGCCAGAGTAACCGATAAAGAAGGGGGTGAGGGTGAAGGCCGCTACATATATATATATATATATATATATATATATATATATACACACACATATACAAATAGATTTTCATTTGTTCTTATTTAAGGGAATTATTTTAATAAAAAGATGACTCACATAAAGCAGCATTGACATGTCACCTTTGATTCACTCCACATTAATGCCAATACAATGTGACGAGTAACAATTATAATTTTACAATTGCATTTATTCTAAAATAGCCAGTCTTGTAACCTTTATTGCAAAATGAATAATAACATTTCAAAAACTTTACTTTAAATTACAGTTTTAAACAAGTATAATGTTGAATCCATCATTTAAAAGCAATTGTTTTCAGAAAAAAAAACATGAAGCAAAAAGATTTATTTGTTTCCTTTGGCTCTTTCAATTATTTTGAAATAAAAAGAATCTTCCACCATGTATAGATATTTGTGTTATGCCGCGTACACACGATCGATTTTCTCGACGGTGAAAACACCGTCGAGAAAATCGACGGGAAAAACGAGGAACGGCTTGTTCCCCCACACACGGCCGTTTTTCCCGTAATTATTTCTCTTGGTCGAGAAAAATGACTGTGTAGGCTCCCCGGCAGTGTTTCCCTATGGGAAAACTGCCGCGGAAAAAAATGGCGTTAATCACGACGAGAAAAATTAGAGCATGTTCTAATTTTTGTCGTCGTGATTAATGCCGTTTTTCTCGTCGGGAAAAATGACCAAAAGCCCACACACGGTCGTTTTTCTCGTCAAAGAGAAAAAATTAAATTTTTCCCGACGAGAAAAATGGTCGTGTGTATGCGGCATAAGGCTGGGTTCATACTTATGCAAATTGGATGCGGGTTTCCCTGCATCCAATTCGCATGACAGGAGAGTGAGCCAATTCACACACCTCCGGGGGGGCCGCGGTCCGCACTGGAAAAGCACTGGACCCCTGCTGGGATACGCGGCCGCAGCTAGTGTCAACCCAGCCTTATTGTGGAACTGCTAATGTTCCCCCTCTGAGCTTGAGTGGTGCTGTGCAAGGGATGGAAGAAGCTAACAAAGACAAATTCTGGTACTTTTGTTAGCTGCATGCAGAAATATATTTAGTTATTTTATAGTACTACTCAACTGCATTGGACTAGGTTTTTATATTTACCAAGAGTTTAGTTTAAAGGTCCTTCCTTGCAGTAGGGCTGTGTTCGCAAGACAAGAGTTAACTGCTCATTTTCGCCTAGGGGAACATAAAAAGCAGTTTTACTTGCCTGATCCTCTGCTCCAGCAATTTCCTCTGCACTGCTCCCCTGTTCTCCGAAGTTCCCCTCCTCTGTCATCATCAAGACAGATGCAGGGTACATAGCTCTACGCAAAAAGCGAGAACATTGGGTAGCAGTCCACTGCCAGATCAGAAGGGGGCGCTATATACCAAGGGGATGGAAGATTGGGTAGGTAAAAGTGTTCTTACTGTCTCATTAAACTTTGCAGTGCAGGGGCAACCCCACCGCAAGAGAGGACTTTTTAGTTTTCCAGAATTAAGCTTTAAAGTGTTAAGGGATCTCTTTAGGAGTTGTGAGGGTTGAGGCTAGAAAGTGTAAACCATGCTTTTTTCCTCTTTAGGAAAACCAAAAGCTACAAGCCTTAGGCTCCCAGTACTGAGGGAAAAGTAGTAATATGGTGGTGTTAGCACATGGATGAATGGACATTAAGGCATCTGCAGGAGCTTCATGAAAACGATGTAAACCCAGGGCACTCTCACATGCAAACTCATAGGCCGCGTACACTCGACCGGTTTTCTCGGCAAAAAACGACAAGAAAACTGCCGGGAGAGCTTTCTTGCCGAGAAAACCGGCTGTGTGTATGCAGGTTTCAGTTTTCTCGTCAAGAAAACTGCCCAGATTTCCCGACGAGAAAAAAGACGACCTGCGGTCTTTTTTCTCATCGAGAATCTCATCGGCCTGTTTCTCGACGAGAAACCCGAGCGTGTGTACACTTACCTGTCGCCGTGGAAACCCGCGCATGCTCGAAATGACTTTGACGCATGCGTGGTAGCTTCCTAGGCATAGGGTGTAGCAAGATGGCGGCGACGGCATTGAATGTGACAAGCGCACGCTCGTCATAGTCGATGATGTCACCGCGTTCGTGCCATTCAATAGAACGGCGGTTCTTTTGAATCGTACGTGTGTACACTCGGCCGGGACAAGTTTCTTGTCAAGATTCTCGTCAGGAAAAACAACGTTTTTTTCCTGACGAAAATCTCGGTCGTGTGTACAGGGCTGTACACTTCCTAGAGAATTGTGAGCTAGACTGACCCTTCCCACACATTACAGCTCATTGCTGGCTCCAATGACAACAAGTGAGCTATGGAGGAGGGAGTGGAACACTTGTGACATCTGTAGGAAGGGTCAAAATGTGCATTTTATCAGTTTAGCTTTTTTTGGCTACTGTCTCGTCTTTTAGAGTATGACCATGACAAACTAAGACTTACTAAACATTCAGAGCCCTTAACCTTTCTTAAGACAGCCATTTATCCACATTAATTACTTGAGGCCCGCGCTATAGCCAAATGACGGCTTCAGCGCGGACCTGAAAATCCGGGAGGCCGTCAATAGACGGCCTCCCCTTTGCGTGCTCCCCGTGCGCTGTGATCATCCGAGACACTGAGACTCGGGTGATCACCGATCTGAGTAAAGGGCCGATCCCGACCCCTTACCACGTGATCAGCTGTCAGCCAATGACAGCTGATCACGTGATATAAACAAAGAATCGGTAATCGTTTTTTTTTTCTCCTCACGCTGACAGCGTGAGGAGGAAAAAAAGCCGACCACCGGCTCTTTCACAAGGGACATCGGCCCCGAAGAGGAAGGAGGCAGATGTGCCTCATCAGTGCCAGCTGCCAGTGCCTGCCATTATAATAATAAATGCTACCTGCCAGTGCCCACAGTGCCACCTATCAATGCCCACAAGTCCCACCTATCAATGCCCACAGGTCCCACCTATCAATGCCCACAAGTGCCACCCATCAATGCCCACAAGTGCCACCAATCAGTGCCTCATCAGTGCCACCTAGCAATGCTGCCTATCAGTGTAACCTACCAGTGCCCATTATTGCCACCCATCAGTGCCCATCACTGCCACCTATCAGTGCCACCTATCAATGCCACCTATTAGTGCCACCTATCAATGCCCTTCAGTGCCACCTCTCAGTGCTGCCTTATCGGTGCCCACCAGTGCCGCCTTATCGGTGCCCACCAGTGCCGCCTTATCGGTGCCCACCAGTGCCGCCTTATCGGTGCCCATCAGTGCAGCCCATCGGTGCACCATCAGTGCCCATCAGTGAAGCCTCATCAGCGTACATCAATGAAGGAGAAAAATTACCTGTTTACAAAATTTTATAACAAAATATAATATATATATATATATATATATATATATATATATATATATATATATATTGTGACAGCAGGAAGGTAAAGTCACCTGGTTGCATCCAGGGGGGTAGATATATTTCTCCCAGATTCAGGCTTTATGCCGACTTATACAACTAGGGAGGGAGTTGATGAAGCCCAGCTGAGGCTAGTGGGCTCATGGATGATTCATACCTCTAGGGAGAGTGCTGGGCGTCGTGCAGGCAGGGAGTTGATGAGACCAGCTGAAGCTTGTCAGCTCGTTTAAGGCCTCTATAAAAACTCCCAGCTTCATTAGGTGTTTGCTCATGCCTGGAACCAGACCTGTGTGGACTGTCTAGGGAGAGTGAACCCCTGTGCGGTGAGACAAAGCCTGTGTGGCTATTTGTTTGGACATTTACTAAACCAGGGACTTAGGGACTAGGACAGCACCAGGCTGATCCCAGTTGTTAGTTTAGGAAACCTGCATGTTTAGTCAGAGGTCAAGCTGACCAGGGTTTATTTTGTTTATGTTTCTTTTTGCTTTGCTGTGTTTTTGTCACTGTAAATAGAGAAATAAACCGCACCCTTTTGATCTTGAAAACCACAACCTCCGTCTGCTGGGCCTGTTTTTGTGTGGGGAGCCCATCCAGGGGGTCACACACACCCGCTGCCGAGCTAACCCCCTCACAGTTAGTGGAGAACCAGTGGCAGTTTTTTTTAAGCCAGCATGGAGGAGATACTGAAACAGCTGGCTCTAGCAAATGCCAATCAACAGCAGACAAATGCAGGTTTGCAAAAGAGCCTTGCAGCCCAGCAACAAGCCCAGCAGCAATCTGAGGCCCGCTTCATAGACCTGTTGCAGAAGCAAGAGCATAGACTACAACAACAGATGGAAGCAGTAATGCAGCAACGTCCGCAGACCAGTGAGGAAAGCCGTCCCACTAATACCGCGTCATTTGGGGTGAGTCGTTTATTGACAAAAATGACTGGAGAAGATGATCCAGAGGTGTTTTTGACCACATTTGAAAGGACTGCTGAAAGGGAAAAGTGGCCTAAGGATCAGTGGGCTGGACTGCTGGCTCCTCTGTTAACTGGTGAATCGCAGAAAGCTTACTATGACCTAGAGCCTGACCAAGCAAAAGACTATGTGATGCTAAAAGCTGAAATATTGGCAAGGCTGGGTGTCACCCTGGCTGTCCGGGCTCAGCGTGTGCATAACTGGACTTTCCAGCTTGGAAAACCCCCCAGGTCTCAAATGTATGATCTCATTCACCTGAGCAGGAAGTGGCTACAGCCAGAGACTTTGTCCGCACCGGAGATTGTGGAACGTGTTGTGATGGATCGTTTCTTGAGAGCTCTTCCTACCGCCATTCAAAAGTGGGTAAGCCATGGAGACCCAGAAACGGCCGGTAAACTTGTGGATCGTGTAGAGAGATACTTGGCTGCAGAGAACCTGACGGCCTCTTTCAGAGACTCTCTGACTTTCCACCCTAAGACCAGACCATCCCCAGGGGCGGATAAGATGATTCCAAGGGGTGAGGGTGGAGAGAGTGAGAGGGTGGGAGCTCTGCCCAGGGTTTGGCGAGAACAGCCTGGGAAGTCGGGGGCTCAAGAGGCAGCCAAAAGGATTGTTTGCTACCGCTGCCGGCAAGCGGGACATATTGCAGCAAATTGCCCGGTTGTGGAGGAACCCATGCAATGTGACTTTCTGACGGACAGACGTCAGTCGCTGTGTGCGACAGTCGCATGCACTGCCATTCGGGGAACTGAGAAACATTTATGCAAAATGTGTATTAATGGTAGAAATGTTGTGGTATTACTGGATTCAGGTAGCCTTGTGACCCTGATAAAGGCTGAATTAGTTAAAACAGAGGTCTCTGGGAATAGCAAGGTAGCTGTTATTTGTGTGCATGGGGACACCCGAGAGTATCCAGTGACTACAGTGTGTTTCAAGACCCCCAAAGGTACCCTCTCTCATCCAGTGGGGTTAGTATCTCAATTACCGCATGATGCCATTGTGGGAAGGGATTTTCCGAAGTTCTGGGAACTGTGGGATGATCCTGAGCCCCCCACTGGTGCCCCTATGTACCAGGAAGGTGATAGCCAGAACTCCTCTGAGAGTGGTGAGGACTCTCCAGAATTTCCCTTGTCAGTATTGGCAGGCGAGACTCAAGAAACTGGAGAGGAGCCCACCTCCTCAGACGAAAACCTACCGTCTGTGGAGTTTTTTGATCTTGAGGTTCACAGGGAAAATTTTGCCACAGAACAGTTAAAAGACCCCGCCCTAATAAAGGCACGGGAAAACGTAGTGGAAATAGATGGCGAGTTAGTGAACCCAGATAATACCTGCACTTACCCATACTTCAGCGTAGAGAAGGACCTACTGTATCGGGTGGCAAAAAGGGCAGAAGAAACCGTTGAGCAGCTTGTGGTGCCCAAACCTTACAGGAAGTTGGTGTTGGAGTTGGCCCATGGGCACATTCTTGGAGGTCATCTGGGGACAGAGAAAACCCGAGAGAGGGTATTACAGAGATTCTATTGGCCTGGGGTGATGAAGGACATAGAAAATTATTGTTCCTCCTGCCCTGTGTGTCAGAGGTCGGCCCCGATGCCACATTTCCGTAGCCCGCTGGTCCCTCTACCCATCATTGAGGTCCCGTTTGAGAGGATCGCAATGGATTTGGTAGGTCCTATAATCAAGTCCGCTAGGGGGCACCAATACATATTAGTTATAATGGACTATGCCACCCGTTATCCAGAAGCGATCCCTCTCCGAAATACCTCGGCCAAAACCATAGCCAAAGAGCTATCTCTTGTTTTTAGCCGGGTGGGTATTTGTAAAGAACTGCTTACGGACCAGGGTACACCCTTTATGTCCCGGGTTATGAAAGAGCTGTGTAAATTGTTCAAAGTGACGCAATTGCGTACGTCTGTGTATCACCCCCAAACCGATGGGCTGGTTGAAAGATTCAACAAAACCCTAAAACAAATGTTGAAGAAAGTGGTGGATAGAGATGGAAAGGATTGGGACTGTCTACTTCCTTATTTGATGTTTGCTATTAGGGAGGTGCCCCAATCCTCTACGGGATTCTCCCCCTTTGAGTTACTGTATGGGAGACACCCAAGAGGGCTGTTGGATATTGCCAAGGAAACTTGGGAAAGTGAGAGTTCTCCCCACAGGAGTGTGATTGAGCATGTCGCCCTGATGCAAGATCGAATTGCACAGGTAATGCCCATCGTGAAGGAACATTTGGCCCAAGCGCAGTTGGCACAGCAGAGAGTGTACAACCGTGGAGCCAAGACCCGTACCTTTTCCCCGGGGGATAGGATATTGGTACTTGTCCCTACGGTTGAAAGTAAATTCCTTGCCAAATGGCAAGGCCCCTACGAGATAATGGAAAAAGTGAGCGAAGTGAATTACAAGGTCAGACAACCAGGAAGGCGAAAGCCCGAACAGATCTATCACGTTAATCTGTTGAAAGCCTGGAGGGATAGAGAGTCCCTAGTCGCAGAAACTTGGTCACCAGCTCAAACTGGTTGCGTGATTCCGGAGGTTGGAATAGCAGCCACCTTGTCACAACCCCAACAACAGGAGGTTAAGGAGTTTGTGCTTCGCAACAAGGAGGTGTTCTCTGAGCTGCCGGGACAAACATCTGGGGTAGAGCATGATATTATTACCCCGCCCGGTGAAAGGGTGAAGTTAAAACCCTATCGGATCCCAGAGGCCCAACGGGAGGCAATACGGGAGGAAGTACAGAAAATGCTGAACTTAGGGGTGATAGAGGAGTCCCAAAGTGATTGGTCTAGTCCCATTGTGTTGGTGCCTAAACCGGATGGGAGCTGGCGATTTTGTAACGATTTTCGTCAGTTGAACAAAGTTACAAAATTTGACACCTACCCCATGCCACGTATAGATGAGTTGATCGACCGGCTGGGAACAGCCCGATACATGACGACTCTTGACCTCACAAAAGGGTATTGGCAAATTCCCCTGGCCAAGTCGGCCAAAGAGAAAACCGCATTTGTAACCCCAGACGGGGCGTTCCAATATAAGAGAATGCCGTTCGGGTTACAGAATGCGCCAGCCACATTCCAGCGGAAAATGGACCAGATACTGAGGCCCCATCGGAAGTATGCTGCGGCTTACCTGGATGACGTAATTGTCCATAGCACAGATTGGGCCTCACATCTGCCAAAAGTGCAAGCAGTCCTAGACTCTATCCGGGAAGCGGGGTTTACGGCTAACCCCAAGAAGTGTACCATTGGGCAGGAGGAGGCCAAATATCTTGGGTACACCATTGGCAGGGGAGTAATAAAACCCCAACTCAACAAAGTCGAGGCCATCCAGAGTTGGCCACGTCCCAACAGCAAGAAGCAGGTACGAGCCTTTCTGGGAATCGCGGGTTATTATCGGCGCTTCATTCCCCACTTTGCTTCTAAGGCTGTGCCCCTAACCAACCTGACGAAAGGGAAAGGGTCGGTCATGATTAAATGGACCCCCGAGGCTGAGGCAGCATTCCAATTCTTGAAACAAGCCTTATGTAGCCAGCCAGTGTTGTACTCACCCGACTTCTCTAAAGACTTTGTCGTACAAAGTGATGCGTCAGATGTGGGGTTAGGAGCAGTATTGTCCCAGGTCTGGAACGGGGAAGAGCACCCAGTCATTTACCTCAGCAGGAAGTTGAAGTCCCATGAGGTAAATTACGCCACGGTTGAAAAGGAGTGTTTAGCGGTGAAGTGGGCTCTAGATTCCCTTCGGTACTATCTGCTAGGTAGGCACTTTGACATGGTTACGGATCACGCTCCGTTAAAGTGGATGGCTCAAAACAAGGAGACAAATAGAAGAGTGAATAGGTGGTTCCTGGCCCTACAGGAATTCAACTTCACAGTAAAGCATCGCCCTGGCGTTCAAATGGGGAATGTGGATGCTTTGTCTCGAGTACATGAATGCCTGATTGCTGGTGTTCCAACCCCATGGTTAAAACAAGAGGGGGGGTATGTGACAGCAGGAAGGTAAAGTCACCTGGTTGCATCCAGGGGGGTAGATATATTTCTCCCAGATTCAGGCTTTATGCCGACTTATACAACTAGGGAGGGAGTTGATGAAGCCCAGCTGAGGCTAGTGGGCTCATGGATGATTCATACCTCTAGGGAGAGTGCTGGGCGTCGTGCAGGCAGGGAGTTGATGAGACCAGCTGAAGCTTGTCAGCTCGTTTAAGGCCTCTATAAAAACTCCCAGCTTCATTAGGTGTTTGCTCATGCCTGGAACCAGACCTGTGTGGACTGTCTAGGGAGAGTGAACCCCTGTGCGGTGAGACAAAGCCTGTGTGGCTATTTGTTTGGACATTTACTAAACCAGGGACTTAGGGACTAGGACAGCACCAGGCTGATCCCAGTTGTTAGTTAAGGAAACCTGCATGATTAGTCAGAGGTCAAGCTGACCAGGGTTTATTTTGTTTATGTTTCTTTTTGCTTTGCTGTGTTTTTGTCACTGTAAATAGAGAAATAAACCGCACCCTTTTGATCTTGAAAACCACAACCTCCGTCTGCTGGGCCTGTTTTTGTGTGGGGAGCCCATCCAGGGGGTCACACACACCCGCTGCCGAGCTAACCCCCTCACAATATATATATATTTTTTTAACCACTTAAGCCCCGGACCATTTCGGGCCATTAGGACCAGGCCTGTTTTTGGGATTCGGCACTGCGCTGCTTTAACTGTAAATTGTGCGGACATGCAATGTTGTACCCAAATGAAATTTGCGTCCTTTTCTTCCCACAAATAGAGCTTTCTTTTAATGGTATTTGATTGCCTCTGCGATTTTTATTTTTTGCGATATAAACAGAAAAAGACCGAAAATTTGGAAAAAAAATGATATTTTCTACTTTTTGTTATAAGAAAAATCGAATAAACTCAATTTTAGTCATACATTTAGGCCAAAATGTATTCAGCCACATGTCTTTAGTAAAAAAAATGTCAATAAGCGTATATTTATTGGTTTGCGCAAAAGTTATAGCGTTTACAAACTAGGGTACATTTTCTGAAATTTACACAGCTTTAAATTTATGACTGCCTATCTCATTTCTTGAGGTGCTAAAATGGCAGGGCAGTACAAAACCCCCCCAAATGACCCCATTTTGGAAAGTAGACACCCCAAGGAAATTGCTGAGAGGCATGTTGAGCCCATTGAATATTTTTTTTTTTTGTCCCAAGTGATTGAATAATGACAAAAAAAAAAAAAAATTACAAAAGTTGTCACTAAATGATATATTGCTCACACATGCCATGGTTATATGTGGAATTGCACCCCAAAATACATTCTGCTGCTTCTCCTGAGTACGGGGATACCACATGTGTGGGACTTTTTAGGAGCCTAGCCACGTACGGGACCCCGGAAACCAAGCACCGCCTTCAGGATTTCTAAGGGCGCAAATTTTTGATTTCACTCCTCACTACCTATCACAGTTTCGAAGGCCATAAAATGCCAAAATAGCACAAACCCCCCCCCCAAATGACCCCATTTTGGAAAGTAGACACCCCAAGCTATTTACTGAGAGGCATGTTCAGTCCATGGAATATTTTATATTTTGCCACAAGTTGCGGGAATATGACAAACTTTTTTTTTTTTGCACAAAGTTGTCACTAAATGATATATTGCTCACACATGCCATGGGCATATGTGAAATTACACCCCAAAATACATTCTGCTGCTTCTCCTGAGTACGGGGATACCACATGTGTGGGACTTTTTGGGAGCCTAGCCGCGTACGGGACCCCAAAAACCAAGCACCGCCTTCAAGGTTTCTAAGGGCATAAATTTTTGATTTCACTCCTCACTACCTATCACAGTTTTGAAGGCCATAAAATGCCAAGATGGCACAAAACCCCCCCAAATGACCCCATTTTGGAAAGTAGACACCCCAAGCTATTTGCTGAGAGGCATGTTGACCCCATTGAATATTTTTTTTTTGTCCCAAATGATTGAATAATGACAAAAAGAAAAAAAAATGTACAAAAAGTTGTCACTAAATGATATATTGCTCACACATGCCATGGTTATATGTGGAATTGCACCCCAAAATACATTCTGCTGCTTTTCCTGAGTACGGGGATACCACATGTGTGGGACTTTTTGGGAGCCTAGCCGCGTACGGGACCCCAAAAACCAAGCACCGCCTTCAAGGTTTCTAAGGGCATAAATTTTTGATTTCGCTCCTCACTACCTATCACAGTTTTGAAGGCCATAAAATGCCAAGATGGCACAAAACCCCCCCAAATGACCCCATTTTGGAAAGTAGACACCCCAAGCTATTTGCTGAGAGGCATGTTGAGCCCATTGAATATTTTATATTTTGCCACAAGTTGCGGGAATATGACAAACTTTTTTTTTTTTGCACAAAGTTGTCACTAAATGATATATTGCTCACACATGCCATGGGCATATGTGAAATTACACCCCAAAATACATTCTGCTGCTTCTCCTGAGTACGGGGATACCACATGTGTGGGACTTTTTGGGAGCCTAGCCGCGTACGGGACCCCAAAAACCAAGCACCGCCTTCAAGGTTTCTAAGGGCATAAATTTTTGATTTCACTCCTCACTACCTATCACAGTTTTGAAGGCCATAAAATGCCAAGATGGCACAAAACCCCCCCAAATGACCCCATTTTGGAAAGTAGACACCCCAAGCTATTTGCTGAGAGGCATGTTGACCCCATTGAATATTTTTTTTTTGTCCCAAATGATTGAATAATGACAAAAAGAAAAAAAAATGTACAAAAAGTTGTCACTAAATGATATATTGCTCACACATGCCATGGTTATATGTGGAATTGCACCCCAAAATACATTCTGCTGCTTTTCCTGAGTACGGGGATACCACATGTGTGGGACTTTTTGGGAGCCTAGCCGCGTACGGGACCCCAAAAACCAAGCACCGCCTTCAAGGTTTCTAAGGGCATAAATTTTTGATTTCGCTCCTCACTACCTATCACAGTTTTGAAGGCCATAAAATGCCAAGATGGCACAAAACCCCCCCAAATGACCCCATTTTGGAAAGTAGACACCCCAAGCTATTTGCTGAGAGGCATGTTGAGCCCATTGAATATTTTTTTTTTTTGTCCCAAATGATTGAATAATGACAAAAAGAAAAAAAAAATGTACAAAAAGTTGTCACTAAATGATATATTGCTCACACATGCCATGGTTATATGTGAAATTACACCCCAAAATACATTCTGCTGCTTCTCCTGAGTACGGGGATACCACATGTGTGGGACTTTTTGGGAGCCTAGCCGCGTACGGGACCCCAAAAACCAAGCACCGCCTTCAAGGTTTCTAAGGGCATACATTTTTGATTTCACTCCTCATTACCTATCACAGTTTTGAAGGCCATAAAATGTCAAAATAGCCCAAAACCCCCACAAATGACCCCATTTTGGAAAGTAGACACCCCAAGCTATTTGCTGAGAGGCATGGTGAGTATTTTACAGCTCTCATTTGTTTTTGAAAATTAAGAAAGCGAGATCTGCAAAATACTCAACATACCTCTCAGCAAATAGCTTGGGGTGTCTACTTTCCAAAATGGGGTCATTTGGGGGGGTTTTGTGCCATCTGGGCATTCCATGGCCTCCGAAACTGTGATAGGCAGTGAGGAGTGAAATCAAAAATTTACACCCATAGAAATCCTGAAGGCGGTCCTTGGTTTTTGGGGTCCCGTACGCGACTAGGCTCCCAAAAAGTCCCACACATGTGGTATCCCCGTACTCAGGAGAAGCAACAGAATGTATTTTGGGGTGTAATTCCACATATGCCCATGGCATGTTTGAGCAATATATAATTTAGTGACAACTTTTTGTACATTTTTTTTTTTTTGGTCATTATTCAATCACTTGGGACAAAAAAAAAATATTCAATGGGCTCAACATGCCTCTCAGCAAATAGCTTGAGGTGTCTACTTTACAAAATGGGGTCATTTGGGGGGGTTTTGAACTGTCCTGGCATTTTATGCACAACATTAGGAAGCTTATGTCACACATCATCCACTCTTCTAACCACTTGAAGACAAAGCCCTTTCTGACACTTTTTGTTTACATGAAAAAAAAAATTTTTTTGCAAGAAAATTATGTTGAACCCCCAAACATTATATATTTTTTTAAAGCAAAGGCCCTACAGATTAAAATAGTGGGTGTTGCATTTTTTTTTCCACACAGTATTTGCGCAGCGATTTTTCAAACACATTTTTTGGGGGAAAAACACACTTTTTTTATTTTTAATGCACTAAAAAACACTATATTGCCCAAATGTTTGATGAAATAAAAAAGATGATCATAGGCCGAGTACATGGATACCAAACACGACATGCTTTAAAATTGCGCACAAACGCGCAGCGGCGACAAACTACATTCATTTTTAAAAGCATTTAAAGGCCTTTACAGGTTACCACGTTAGATTTACAGAGGAGGTCTACTGCTAAAATGACTGCCCTCGATCTGACCTTCGCGGTGATACCTCACATGCATGATGCAATTGCTGTTTACATATGACGCTAGACCGACGCTTGCGTTCGCCTTTGCGCAAGAGCAGGGGGGGACAGCGGTGCTTTTTTTTTTTTTATTATTTATTTGGCTTTTTTATTTTATTTTTAAACTGTGCCTTCCATATTTTATTTTTTTACCATTTTTATCGTTATCTCAGGGAATGTAAATATCCCCTATGATAGCAATAAGTAGTGACAGGTACTCTTTTTTTGAAAAAAATTGGGGGGTTAGACCCTAGATCTTTCCTCTGCCCTCAAAGCATCTGACCACACCAAGATCGGTGTGATAAAATGCTTTCCCAATTTCCCAATGGCGCTTTTTATATCCGGGGGGGGGGACATTCCCTCCCACTGCTTGTAAAAGCAGTCTAGAGGCTAATTATCTGCTAGAATTGCTTTTACATGAAAGCCGGCTGCTGGCTGAAAATAATGATACCAAGATGATACCTAAACCCGCAGGCATCATTCTGGTATAAACATTCAAAGTCCAGCAACATACCAGTACGTTGCTGGTCCTTGTTGGACATGTATTGTAATCTTTTTTTTCATACAGCCTATTGGCTGAACGAAAAAAAGAGATTGATTGGTGGGTATGCCCACCATTAGAATACCTCCCTTCATCCACCCACTTCTAATGATGGGCATATATGCCGAAGCATGGGGGCATCCTCCCGCAAAAAAGTTATGCCGCGTACACACGGTCAAGCCTTCGTCGGAATTTCGACCGTATGTACGCGGCATAAAAGGTTATGCCGCGTACACACGGTCGGACTTTTCCACGGGCAAGCCTCCGTTGGAATTTCGACCGTATATACGCGGCATTAGGAGCAAAATCGCTCCTCCGCCCCTGCTGCCCCCATGCTTCGGCATATATGCTCTTTTTTTTAACTGTGGTGGTGAAATCACCTCCTACAGCGTTGGAGTCACGGCTTTATGTATCGTGGGAGCAAACGCTGTTGCTGTCAAGATAAATAGATCCGCGCTGCAACTGAATGGCGTACCTGCTAAGCAAATGGTGGTTAACATTAAAACAAAGTAACATTACAGTACAACAGTAAGACCTTACCATGCCATACCTGCAAAGCAAATACCAAAACAAAACCTAGTAAAAAATAAAAAAATGTTTTAACGCAACCTGTGCCTAAAATATATATATGCCGAAGCATGGGGGCATCCTCCCGCAAAAAAGTTATGCCGCGTACACACGGTCGGAATTTTCCACGGGCAGGCCTCCGTCGGAATTTCGACCGTATGTACGCGGCATTAGGAGCAAAATCGCTCCTCCGCCCCTGCTGCCCCCATGCTTCGGCATATATGCTCTTTTTTTTAACTGTGGTGGTGAAATCACCTCCTACAGCACTGGAGTCACGGCTTTATGTATCGTGGGAGCAAACGCTGTTGCTGTCAAGATAAATAATTCCGCGCTGCAGTTGAATGGCGCACCTGAAAACAAAAAATTACATACCTGAAAAGCAAGCATGATAAAACATTGCAGAATAGAATACAGTAAAAAAGAGCAGAACAATAGAGAGAAAATAGAGAGAGAGAGAACAATAAAACGACAACTATTTTTGGTTTTTTTATTTTATATTTTTTTTGTGTTTTGTTTTTTACGTTTTTTTTTTTCTTTTTTACACTTTTTTTTGTAACTTTACAACTGTAATGGTTCGGGTCTCTCAAAATGTAATGGCATCTTGGGAGACCCTGTGTAAGTGTGTCCTTGTCTGTGAAATGCTGTACCCTACGCTAAAACTTCACTTTTGAGTGGTAGCGTTCAAAACATTCACCTTGGCAAAGACCAGGCTTGTCAGGACAGAGTGGACAAAAACTACGGGTGTCACGCCTAAATCCGCGCTTGCTACAGACACGACATCTTTTTTGGGGGTGGCTTTGGGTAGGGGTACTCAGGCGGACATACGAATAATGCCTCTCATGCAGCCGGCTTACTGCATTTGGTAGGGGATGGTGAGGTGCAGAACCGCCTGGATACAGGAGTTCTGTGACTATCTCATTCTGGAATTTTAGAAGAGATAACGTCCCGCCTGAAGCTCTGTATAGCACATGAGCGTTCAGCAAAGCCAATTGGAATAATGATAGACACTTTTTTGTACCAGCGTCTCGCCTTACGGTCAATTAGATATGGCGCCATCAACTGGTCGTTGAGGTCCACCCCTCCCATATTTTGGTTATATTCGTGGACACAGAGGGGTTTCTCCACAACACCAGTCGCCGTACGAATTTGGACTGTCGTGTCTGCATGAAGGGAGGTAAGAAGGAAAACATTCTTATTGTCCCTCCACTTCATAGCGAGCAAGTTATTACACTTCAAGCAGGCTCTCTCCCCCAGCCTAAGACGGGCATCTACAAGCCGCTGGGGAAAGCCCCGGCGATTAGGTCGCACGGTGCCACATGCTCCAATCTGATGATCAAACAAGTGACTAAACAGTGGCACGCTCGTGTAATAATTGTCCACATACAAGTGGTACCCCTTTCCGAATAAGGGTGACACCAAGTTCCACACTATCTTGCCAGCGCTCCCTATGTAATCCGGGCAGTTGACCGACTCAATCTGACTATCTTTTCCCTCATAAACCGTAAAGTTCACTACATAGCCTGTTGCCCTGTCACAGAACTTGTAGAGCTTGACCCCGTATCTGGCACGCTTGCTGGGAAGGTACTGCTTGAAAGACAAGCGGCCAGAAAATTTAATCAGGGACTCATCAACGCAGACAACTTGATCGGGAGTAAACAAGGCTGCAAAACGTTCGTTGAAGTGGTTTATGAGGGGCCGAATTTTATAGAGCCGGTCGTATTCAGGGTCCCCACGTGGACGACAAAGTTCATTGTCGTTGAAGTGCATGAACCGCAAAATCTGCTCGTATCGTGCCCTGGACATGGAGGCAGAGAACACGGGCATGTGGTCAATTGGGTGCGTGGACCAATAAGCACGCAATGACGGAAATTTATGTGTGCCCATGTTGAGGGAAAGGCCCAGAAAGGTCTTAAATTCGGAAACCGTAATTGGTTTCCAATTTCTGGCAATTTTAGGCAACTGGGGGTTAGCGGCGATAAATTGACCAGCATATAAATTACTCTGGTCCACAATAGATCTATAGAGATCTTCCGTGAAAAACAGCGAATAAAAATCAATTGGAATAAAATCAGCTGTTTCCACCTGAATACCGGGTTGGGCAGTGAATGGGGGAAGTACGGGTTCTGCAGAAGTGGTGGGGACCCAATCAGGATAGGCAAATTCTGCAGGAAGGGCAGTATGGGCACGACGGGCCTGCCTTTGTCTTCTTGGTGGCAGCGGGACACTACTTGTGCTTGCCACCTCGCCAGCTTGAACTGCACTTATGGGACTCGCCACGTCACCAAGTGTTACTGCAGTGTTGGATGTACGTCCAGGCTGTACTAGGCCGCTGGTGCTTGCCAGTTCACCAGAAGGAATAGCGGCGCTAGTACTACTCTGCTCCATGATACGAGAGACCTGCGGTTCTTGCTCCTCAACAACCTCAGAAGATCGGGATCGGGTACACCTGACCTTAGCAGGGACCTCAACTTCGTCGTCAGAGCTATCTGACGTGGGGCCCCTGACGTCACTGTCTTCTACGGGAAGATATTCTGAGCCTGAATCTGACAGATACGTGACCTCCTCTTCACTATCTGTCATGCTCAGAATCTCGTAGGCCTCTTTACTAGTGTACCTTCGTCTTGCCATTTTGGGCTCTAAATTTAGGGGTACACTAGTAAGATTCACAGGAAAAAAAGCACCTGACTGTCGTCAGCAAATATATCAAACGCTACAAAAAAACTGTTAGCGATCGCAGGGATCAGGCCTGTCTCTGCGAACGCTGCAGTTATGTGTGTTGTGTTTGGTAAGTGACAGTGATCGATCGATACTGCACTTGGGTGGGCTGGGCTGGGCTGGGCGGAGGGGCTAAACGCAGGCGCTAGCAGGTATCTGGGCTGATCCCGCTAACACTGCGTTTTTGGGAACCCTAAACCGCTGGGGATGCTAGTATAGATCTGATCAGATACTATACCACTAAGGGGGGTGTATGCTTTGCGCGTGGGTGTTAGCGTTACTGGCACTAACCTAACACTGCCTGGGGCGACGCAGACCCTCTCTGGCGCTAAAACCTAATTGATCTCACCCGCCGGGCGATCAGGGGGGTTAAACCTTTATTGGGTTATATACGGCGGGTGCCCTGATGCTATAAAAAGCAAACTAATCAACCAGCGTCACCCGTAACCTTTATATGGTGATCACTGGTGAAAGGGTTAACTAGGGGCAATCAGGGGGTTAAAACCTTTATTAGGTTAAATATGGGGGTACCTGACACTATATAAAAACCTGACGGGTAACCTAAATAACAAAATAACTTACTGGCTAACCAGTGACACCAGTGACACTTATACGGCGATCACTGGTGAAAGGGTTAACTCTAGGGGCAATCAGGGGGTTAAAATAATATTTGGGGGTACCTGACACTAATAAAAACCTGCGGCGAACCTAAAAAAAAATAACTGCCTATCTAAAACACCAGCGACACGAATACAGCGATCGGAAAAACAATCGCTTAGTGACGCTGAAGTTAGGGGGTGAAAGGGTTACCTGGGGGGTGATCAAGGGGTTAAACCTTTATTAGGGGGGGGGGTTAGGGGGCTACCCTGGACCTAAAGGGGCCTAATCCTAACTGCCCTGCAACTTTTTACAATCACAGATGACACTAAATGCAGTGATCAGTAAAATAAATGATCACTGCAATCAGTGACACTGTGATTGGGGGCTTTGGGGTGACCTGGGGGGTGATCTGGGGGTGACTGGGGGGTGATTTGTGTGCCTATGTGTACCTACGTGTCAGTGGACTGTTGGTGCACTAACCTGCTTCTTCTCTTCTCGGCGCCGGGAACGAAAAGACCGCGGCGAGGGAGATGACATCACTTCCTCCAGCCTGTGTTTACATTTCAGGCAGGAGGAAGCAATTTCATTCGCCGGGAGCGATCGCGAGGGGGGGGGGCGGAATCGAGCGGCCGCCCCCTCATGCCTGATCGCTCCCGAACACTTAACGGCCGCTCACTGCAGTGAAGGGGGGTCCGGATGGACCCCCCAACTGCACAAAGGCGATCACGTAGATCTACGTGATTCTGCCTGTCGGTGCCATTCTGCCGACGTAAATCGGCGGTGGGCGGTCGTTAAGTGGTTAATCAGTCTTTTTAATTTTTTTTACCAAAAAATAAAAACTGCAGAGGTTATCAAATACCACCAAAAGAAAGCTCTATTTGTGGGGAAAAAATGATAAAAATTTCATTTGGATACAGCGTTGTATGACCGCGCAATTGTCATTCAAAGTGCATCAGCGCTGAAAGCTGAAAATTGGTCTGGGCAGGAGGGGGGTTTAAGTGCCCAGTAAGCAAGTGGTTAAAGGAGAAGTATAGCCAAATCTATATTTGGCTATACTTCTGTAGCGGGGTGTTCAATTTAAGGGAAGTGTCTGAGTGGTAACTAGGCTCAGACACATTAAATTGATAGAATTCATGGACCATTTTTGTTCTCAGGGGTTAATGCTTGTGATGTGTTCCCTGTGGCCGGAGGGTGGCGCTGCCATTCTGGGCCAGGGTTGAACCGCGAGCGCAGTGCTGTGCCTTTTGTGTCCCCTCTCGGCAGCCGTACAGTAGGGCGGGGAACCTGCTGTGCATGCCGGGAGAGGATATAAAAGGGCCGGACATCTTCTGAGAGGGGTCTTCGTCCATCCACGCCCAGGCACCTTCAGCCTGGGTGTGTGGGAGTGTGGTTCATCATCTCCAGGTGCCCTAGTCCCGGAGGCCTTGTTCCGGTGGTTCTACCTCAGGCACCTTTAGCCTGGGGTGAGGTACTATCTCACCGCTCCTGTTCGCCTGGGCGTGGAGGCCCAGGAGTTGCAGTGACGGCCTGGAGCCCAGCAGCCTTCGGCTGGGGTCCGCAAGGGATCGAGGAGTCCAGGGTGCCGCCTTGCGAGGGGACCCACACCCTAAGAGAAGGGAGGATCCTGTTCCGAAGGACCGGTGCTGTGGACACGGTGAAGGAAGGGGTCTGTTGACTCTCTGGTGGGATGTCTTCTCCCTAAAAGGGGCTATGTCCTAGGAAGGAAATTCATATTCACCAGGTCAGTGGCAGTGACCCTGTTCGCCAGGTCAGTGGCAGTGACCATATTCACCCGGTCAGTGGCAGTGACCCTGTTTGCCAGGTCAGTGGCAGTGACCTTATCCACCAGGTCTGTGGCAGAGACCAACCTCATGGTCTGTGGCAGAGACCATGCGCCAAAACTGTTTGAGAATCTGAACAGTCCTAAAAGTTTGAGCTACGTTTGTGCCTGGACCTCCTCCACACCTTAAAGCTGTCCTGTGTCTTTATTCCAACCTTTCGTTTATCCAAGAGAAAATGTGTTGTGTAAGAGAGAAATAAAGATTGAGTTGGACTTCCAGCTGGTGTGGACATTTTACGTTCCTGGGGAAGTCAAGGACTTGCATCTACACACTGTGGAGGTGAGAATCATTCTCGGGAGGACTTTATGCCCCGGCTGCAGACAAGGCCCAAAAACAACACCGCCTAACCTCTTAACACGGGAGGGTACAGGCTTGTGGTGCGGTGTGCCCCTTTCTCCTAAGAGGAGCCGAAATAGACAAGGAGAAAGGGGTGTGTGCGCTACACTTCTTTTGTAGGTCACAAGAGTGCAGTTCGTTCTGAACTCCTGTGACCCGTTTTCAGACGACAGCGGGCTAAAATCTGATGTTGACTGATGTCACTCAGCAGGTCCAAGCTCTGAAATATCTTGACCATATGGTTGGGATCCACCCAGCAGACTGGATCGGCACCAGGCTCAGCCTCTCAGCGATCCAAATGAGCCAGCCCCGACTGCCCCTTTACAGCCCAGCATTTCAGTGAGTGCTGGCGGGGGGGGGGAGAGCAGATTGACAGTCACTGCTCTCTGCTCAGCATTGTTTGATTGCTCAGTTCTCACTGCAGAGCAAGCGGGGGACAGATACAGCATTGGATCGATGCTGCATCCACCTAGGTGAATAAATATAAATGTTTTTTTAAGTCCATACTTCTCTTTTAAGGCATAACTAAACCCTCCAATCGTTTACATCCAAGGAAGCTGCCATCTTAGCCACTGTTTTATCTGCAGTGGCCATGGTGCTGCACATGTGATCAGTTATGAACCAGCCATTTGACAGTTCATTTGCAGCAAAAAAACTGTGACAAATATAATTTACTGCATGCCTCAGGCTGGGTTCACACCCAATAGGGATGTGGTTCGCAGCAGGGGTCCAGTGCGTCCCTGTTCTCTGTTTCAGGGACGAATCAGGCCCGAATTTTTGCCTGAATTCAGACCTGAAAGGAACCAAAGACACACAAGCGCCTTGTGCAATCCACTCCGCAGTTGCCACGGAGATGTGTGAACCAGCTCCACTGAGAGCCGGGCACACTCTCCTGTCATGCGAATTGGATGCGGAGAAACGCGCATTCCAATTCGTACTAGTGTGAACCCAGCCTTAAAGGCTAAGTTCACCCTTGTTCACTCTCTTTACAGCTGTTTAAAAACATTGCTTGATTACTTCTGCCTTACTTCCTGTACAGACTTTAGGTCATGACACAGGAAGGAGTTGACCAGCTGATCTCATTGGCACACGCCCTGCATCCTCTACCCTCAGCTGGTCAACTCCTTCCTGTGACCTAAAATCTGTCCAGGAAGTAAGGCAGAAGTAATCTAGCAGTGTTTTTAAACAGATATGAAGAGAGTGAGGTAAGCCTGTGTAAAATTAAAGGAAAGCTGTTTAAGAGGCGGCTTCAGGCTTTGTGAGGCCTTAGGCAAAACTTACATATGAGGCCCCACTCAAGCCCATAATGAGAAAAAAGAATGGGAGTGGAGAGCAGGGGGCACTGGAGAGCAGGGGGTGCAGAGCACTGGGGGGAGGAGCCAGGGAGCAGGGGGGGGCAGAAGAAGCTAGATAGGAGGAGCGGTGTATCGGCTGCATATGGAGGAATTGATCTATCCATATTTCTCCTGCAGCCGCTGAATGCCTGCAGGAGGGAGAGGAGGAGAAGTGGCCTTCAGCGGCTGCATGGAGGAATATGTAAATGTAAATTCCTCCATATGCAGTCTCCCCAATGCTTCTCCTATCCAGGAACACAGGGAGGCTGCACTTAATTTATTTTTGGTCGGCCAGGCAGCATCACGAGTTTGGAGCTCCTTCCTCTTCACAGTCATGGGGCAGCTGGATAGTTTCAGCCCCCCAGCGCTGACTGTTGAACCAAATAGGAGACAGATGCAGAGAGGTCGGGTGAGCGGCGCAGGCTGAAGGAACAGCTCAGCTGCCTTAGGGTCCCACATGGACATGCTACCTGCACGCCTTTTAGAGGTCTTTACTGTCCCGCTGCCCTCACCTGCTGCCACCGGACCGGGACGCTCCATGATGAGGCCACTATTGGCCCAGGGCCCCCGGGCAGTACCCAATTTGTCAGTCAGCCCTTGGGCCACAGAGTCCCAGCAGGGTAAAGTAGAGCCGCCAGCGCTGACATCAGTGATTGATCAGGCAAATTAGGCAGCTGCGAGGCCCCTGTGAGGGTTGCCACCTCATCCCTTTATAACTGAGTACATTAATGGTATATTAGTACACATGGGAGCTGCAATTTAGAAAACAAAAAGAGGTGAACAAAGGTGAACTTAGCCTTTAAATGGAACTGTTTGGGAAAACTGTTAAATCAATGGTTTTAGTTCTATTTTAAAGAGCACACTTTGTGTCACAAAACACATGATAGGGCATGCAGGAGCCAAGCAGGCCAGCCACAATTCTGAACTATAAGAAGCTTTAGGAACAAATGCTTTAGCTTCTTAATGCTTGCTGCAAAAAGCCCATTAGAAGGTTCAGGAACCCAATTCTCTGAGCAACGAAGACATGGCATTTTGGCTGTATAGAGAAGGAAGGGAGAGACTCTGCTCTTACTCCAGGACCTAACATACTGTGCAGCACGTAGCACAGCTGCAAGTATCCACTCCACATACATAAAAATACCGCAGAGCTACAAAACAATAACACAATTTGAATAAATAAGCTTTATATTCCACAGCAGACAATAACTCTAAAATCCAACATCTGAAAAATTGGTTTGATTCTTTGAAGACGGCTTATCACTAGCGTACAGGACTGTCAGCATGTTTGCTCTCATTCATCATCAATATGAAAGTAGTTCAGTTTATGCAGCGCTTGACATTCCTCACTATAACAACATGGTCGCAGCATGTGGTATATTTTATATTTGATTTATACTCCTGTGTTAAAATGATTATCCCTTTTCTGTTCTTGGAATTGAGCAATTAGCTTGATTCAAAATGACAAATGGCAGGAGAACAAAAAATAAATCTTTCATTTCAACCAAAGGTTTTAACATCACACTGCTGAATTTAATGTTGCTTTTTTTCCCCGATTAGAAAATAATCTCACTTTCTTCCCAAATAACACATGAAGATAAACTACTCTGGACTCAGATGCTAAATGTTCTGCAGGGCCTCCCATCATTTATTTGTTGTGGTAATAGCTGCCATGTATGGGATACAATATACGAGGATTGCAAGCATGAAAGTCTTTTCTAGCTTAATATGTTACTAAACCCACAACAGTAAAATCATTCTGTATATGGAGCATATCATGCTTGTTATATTCACTGTGGAACTTAAGGGGTTAATCCTCTGCATTGTGTAAAAAGTCTGTTTGATCCTGTATGCACAGATCTTCCCCTCCTGTACTGTCTATCTGGTAAAGGCCAGCCAACACAGGCAGAGAAGCTGACCTGCACATGCTCAGTTGTATATCTTATGCTGGAGAGAACATTTACTTGTTCATCAGAGCTAGCCAGGTCACATGATATTGACATCACACATGTGGGCGTGTATACAGGCTGCAGTGGAAATCTCCTCCTTCTTGAAATCTCAGCACTGGAGAAACTGTGCAGATTATCATGTAACCGTGGTATACAGATCATCCAAAAAGGTATATAGTGGCAATATTTTAATATAAAAAGATGATTTATAAACTGTGGGGGGGCGGGTGAACTATTTTCATATTGCTGTGTTTAGTAATACTTTAAATGTGCATCAGTATGAAGCTTCTATGGGGCAGTGTGGTTGAAATATACAAGTGCCATGGAAGCAGTCGGGCTATCTCTGCCCTGCTTGTTTTGACTTTATTTTGGAGACTAAAGTACCCCTCTATAATTTCCAAAATTATAATTTTCTTGTAGTTGCTTAGTGTTTATCTGTCTGGATGTAAAGATGCACTCAAAGCAAACAGCCATATACACAGTTCAAATATAAATGTGATCTCTTTTGTCTGTTTTCACAAAGAATTTCAAATTTTGTACAACCAGTTTTGTACCATACTGCATAATAATGCAGTGACCCCATTTCTTCATGGTTTAGCTTTGTAAGATCCTGTGTCACCTCTCTGCTTCTAGTATGCTACCAGGGCAATGAGTCAACTGATTCACAGTCCACTAATCAGGCAAACCAGACAGGATGTGCAGTCATGAACTGAGAAACGGTGCGGTAAGATGTTGCAAAGTTGTGTGGCATTATATATGATTGTATGTGAATATACAGTATATATATGTAGCACTACCCCTGTAGGAGCTGCTGGTTTCGTTTTGGGTCTACGTTCTGCCTATCAACCCCTTGGAATTGGCTCGAACCCTCCCTTGGCACAACTGGTATATACAAACATTGTGGAGCCCACTGGTTGCTGGGAAACACAATTTTACAAGTAAATATACTGCCTTAAGTACACTAATGCATATATATATATATTGTGACAGCAGGAAGGTAAAGTCACCTGGTTGCATCCAGGGGGGTAGATATATTTCGCCCAGATTCAGGCTTTACGCCGACTTATACAACTAGGTGGAGAGTTGTATAAGGCTAGTGGGCTCATGGATGACTCATACCTCTAGGGAGAGGGCTGGGCGTCGTGCAGACAGGGAGTTGATGAGACCAGCTGAAGCTTGTCAGCTCATTTAGGCCTCTATAAGAACTCCCAGATTCATTAGGTGTTAGCTCATGCCTGGAACCAGACCTGTGTGGACTGTCTAGGGAGAGTGAACCCCTGTGCGGTGAGACAAAGCCTGTGTGGCTATTTGCTTGGACATTTAAAACCAGGGACTTAGGGACTAGGACAGCACACCCCAGACGATGCAAGTTATTGCGAAACGCGTCGGAAGACTCCACTGCTGCCACTGAGTGTTTTGCAAAGCGCTATGTTCATGGATTGAATGTAAGTGTATTTACCCACATTTATTAAATATCCTTTACGGTATTACGCTATGTGCCCTCTCCTTCTTTTTTCCTCCATGACTCCTATGTGAGCCATTTTACTATCCATCGAGCTTGGATATCTGGTGTCATCACTTGTTCCGGATTTTGGATATATATGTGTGCAGTGCCAACTGGGATCCCACATGTACGGATATACATATACCAAGCCTGTTTGACCCTACGGACGTACGTCTATTGGGTCCATTTCATCCGGTAAGCCTCCCCTCCATGTGGTGGTGGTTACGTTACAAGTCACTTGTTTTTTGAAAGGTCACCATTCTGTTTTGGAAGTTTCAGCAACATCCACGTTTTGGTCATCAGAGACTTTTTCTAACTTACTATTTTTCACAGTTGGACTCATTTATAGAATCTTTGTGATTTAAGTCATTTAGAGCACTGCACTTGGGTGTTATTTTTATTTTTATTTTTACACATAGCGCTACATTTTTTGTATATACTAGGACAGCACTAGGCTGATCCCAGTTGTTAGTTAGGAAACCTGTATGTTTAGTCAGAGGTCAACTTGACCAGGATTTATTTTGGTTATGTTTCTTTTGCTTTGCTGTGTTTTGTCACTGTAAATAGAAAATAAACCGCACCTTTTTGATTTTGAAAACCACAACCTCCGTTTGCTGGGCCTGTTTTGTGTGGGGAGCCCATCCCGGGGGTCACACACACCCGCTGCCGAGCTAACCCCCTCACAGTTGGTGGAGAACCAGTGGCAGTTTTTTTTTAAGCCAGCATGGAGGAGATACTGAAGCAGCTGGCTCTAGCAAATGCCAATCAACAGCAGACAAATGCAGGTTTGCAAAAGAGCCTTGCAGCTCATCAACAGAGCCTTGCAGCTCAACAACAGAACTTCGCAGCCCAGCAGCAAGCTCATCAACAGAGCCTTGCAGCCCAGCAGCAGACAAACGCAACTTTGCAACAGAGTCTGGAGGCTCAGCAACGAGCCCAGCAGCAATCTGAGGCCCGCTTCATAGACCTGTTGCAGAAGCAAGAGCAGAGACTACAACAACAGATGGAAGCAGTAATGCAGCAACGTCCGCAGACCAGTGAGGAAAGCCGTCCCACTAATACCGCGTCCTTTGGGGTGAGTCGTTTATTGACAAAAATGACTGGAGAGGATGATCCAGAGGTATTTTTGACCACATTTGAAAGGACCGCTGAAAGAGAAAAGTGGCCTGAGGAGCAGTGGGCTGGACTGGTGGCTCCTCTGTTAACTGGTGAATCGCAGAAAGCTTACTATGACCTAGAGCCTAACCAAGCAAAAGACTATGTGATGCTAAAAGCTGAAATATTGGCAAGGCTGGGTGTCACCCAGGCTGTCCGGGCTCAGCGTGTGCATAACTGGACTTTCCAGCTTGGAAAACCCCCCAGGTCTCAAATGTATGATCTCATTCACCTGAGCAGAAAGTGGCTACAGCCAGAGACTTTGTCCGCACCAAAGATTGTGGAACGTGTTGTAATGGATCGGTTTTTGAGAGCTCTTCCTACTGCCATCCAAAAGTGGGTAAGCCATGGAGACCCAGAGACGGCCGATGGTCTTGTGGATCGTGTGGAGAAATACTTGGCTACAGAGAACCTGACGGCCTCTTCCAGAGACACTCGGACTTTCCACCCTAAGACCAGACCATCCCCAGGGGCGGATAAGAGGATTCCAAGGGGTGAGGGTGGAGAGAGTGAGAGGGTGGGAGCTCTACCCCAAGTTTGGCGAGAACAGCCTGGGAAATCAGCGGCTCAAGAGGCGGCAAGAAGGATCGTTTGCTACCGCTGCCGGCAAGCGGGACATATTGCAGCCAATTGCCCGGTTGTGGAGGAACCCATGCAGTGTGACTTTCTGACGGGCAGACGTCAGTCGCTGTGTGCGACAGTCGCATGCACTGCCATTCGAGGAACTGAGAAACATTTATGCAAAATGTGTGTTAATGGTAGAAATGTTGTGGTATTGCTGGATTCAGGTAGCCTTGTGACCCTGATAAAGGCTGAGTTAGTTAAAACAGAGGTCTCTGGGAATAGCAAGGTAGCTGTTATTTGTGTGCATGGGGACACCCGAGAGTATCCAGTGACTACAGTGTGTTTCGAGACCCCCAAAGGTACCCTCTCTCATCCAGTGGGCTTAGTATCTCAGTTACCGCATGACGCCATTGTGGGAAGGGATTTTCCGAAGTTCTGGGAACTGTGGGATGATCCTGAGCCCCTCACTGGTGCCCCTATGTACCAGGAATGTGATAGCCAGAACTCCCCTGAGAGTGGTGAGGACTCTCCGGAATTTCCCTTATCAGTATTGGCAGGGGAGACTCAAGAAACTGGAGAGGAGCCCACCTCCTCAGACGAAAACCTACCGTCTGTGGAGTTTTCTGATCTTGAGGTTCACAGGGAAAACTTTGCCACAGAACAGTTGAAAGACCCCGCCCTAATAAAGGCACGGGAAAACGTAGTGAAAATAGATGGCGAGTTAGTGAACCCAGATAATACCTGCACTTACCCATACTTCAGCGTAGAGAAGGACCTACTGTATCGGGTGGCAAAAAGGGCAGAAGAAACCGTTGAGCAGCTTGTGGTGCCCAAACCTTACAGGAAGTTGGTGTTGGAGTTGGCCCATGGGCACATTCTTGGAGGTCATCTGGGGACAGAGAAAACCCGAGAGAGGGTATTACAGAGATTCTATTGGCCGGGGGTGATGAAGGACGTAGAAAATTATTGTTCCTCCTGCCCTGTGTGTCAGAGGTTGGCCCCGATGCCACATTTCCGTAGCCCGCTGGTCCCTCTACCCATCATTGAGGTCCCGTTTGAGAGGATCGCCATGGATTTGGTAGGTCCTATAATCAAGTCCGCTAGGGGGCACCAGTACATATTAGTTATAATGGACTATGCCACCCGTTATCCAGAAGCGATCCCTCTCCGAAATACCTCGGCCAAAACCATAGCCAAAGAGCTATCTCTTGTTTTTAGCCGGGTGGGTATTTGTAAATAACTGCCTACGGACCAAGGTACACCCTTTATGTCCCGGGTTATGAAAGAGCTGTGTAAATTGTTCAAAGTGATGCAATTGCGTACGTCTGTGTATCACCCCCAAACCGATGGGCTGGTTGAAAGATTCAACAAAACCCTAAAACAAATGTTGAAGAAAGTGGTGGATAGAGATGGAAAGGATTGGGACTGTTTACTTCCTTATTTGATGTTTGCTATTAGGGAGGTGCCCCAATCCTCTACGGGATTCTCCCCCTTTGAGTTACTGTATGGGAGACACCCAAGAGGGCTGTTGGATATTGCCAAGGAAACTTGGGAAAGTGAGAGTTCTCCCCACAGGAGTGTGATTGAGCATGTCGCCCTGATGCAAGATCGAATTGCACAGGTAATGCCCATCGTGAAGGAACATTTGGCCCAAGCGCAGTTGGCACAGCAGAGAGTGTACAACCGTGGAGCCAAGACCCGTACCTTTTCCCCGGGGGATAGGATATTGGTACTTGTCCCTACGGTTGAAAGTAAATTCCTTGCCAAATGGCAAGGCCCCTACGAGATAATGGAAAAAGTGAGCGAAGTGAATTACAAGGTCAGACAACCAGGAAGGCGAAAGCCCGAACAGATCTATCACGTTAATCTGTTGAAAGCCTGGAGGGATAGAGAGTCCCTAGTCGCAGACACTTGGTCACCAGCTCAAACTGGTTGCGTGATTCCTGAGGTTGGAATAGCAGCCACCTTGTCACAACCCCAACAACAGGAGGTTAAGGAGTTTGTGCTTCGCAACAAGGAGGTATTCTCTGAGCTGCCGGGACAAACATCTGGGGTAGAGCATGACATCATTACCCCGCCCGGTGAAAGGGTGAAGTTAAAACCCTATCGGATCCCAGAGGCTCAACGGGAGGCAATACGGGAGGAAGTACAGAAAATGCTGAACTTAGGGGTGATAGAGGAGTCCCAAAGTGATTGGTCTAGTCCCATCGTGTTGGTGCCTAAACCGGATGGGAGCTGGCGATTTTGTAACGATTTTCGTCAGTTGAACAAAGTTACAAAATTTGACACCTACCCCATGCCACGTATAGATGAGTTGATCGACCGGCTGGGAACAGCCCGATACATGACGACTCTTGACCTCACAAAAGGGTATTGGCAAATCCCCCTGGCCAAGTCGGCCAAAGAGAAAACCGCATTTGTAACCCCAGACGGGGCGTTCCAATATAAAAGAATGCCGTTCGGGTTACAGAATGCGCCGGCCACATTCCAGCGGAAAATGGACCAGATGCTGAGGCCCCATCGGAAGTATGCTGCGGCTTACCTGGATGACGTAATTGTCCATAGCACAGATTGGGCCTCACATCTGCCAAAAGTGCAAGCAGTCCTGGACTCTGTTCGGGAAGCGGGGTTTACGGCTAACCCCAAGAAGTGTACCATTGGGCAGGAGGAGGCCAAATATCTTGGGTACACCATTGGGAGGGGAGTAATAAAACCCCAACTCAACAAAGTCGAGGCCATCCAGAGTTGGCCACGTCCCAACAGCAAGAAGCAGGTACGAGCCTTTCTGGGAATCGCTGGGTATTATCGGCGATTCATTCCCCACTTTGCTTCTAAGGCTGTGCCCCTAACCAACCTGACGAAGGGGAAAGGGTCGGTCATGATTAAATGGACCCCCGAGGCTGAGGCAGCATTCCAATTCTTGAAACAAGCCTTATGTAGCCAGCCAGTGTTGTACTCACCCGACTTCTCTAAAGACTTTGTCGTACAAAGTGATGCGTCAGATGTGGGGTTAGGAGCAGTATTGTCCCAGGTCTGGAACGGGGAAGAGCACCCAGTCATTTACCTCAGCAGGAAGTTGAAGTCCCATGAGGTAAATTACGCCACCGTTGAAAAGGAGTGTTTAGCGGTGAAGTGGGCTCTAGATTCCCTTCGGTACTACCTGCTAGGTAGGCACTTTGACATGGTTACGGATCACGCTCCGTTAAAGTGGATGGCTCAAAACAAGGAAACAAATAGAAGAGTGAATAGGTGGTTCCTGGCCCTCCAGGAATTCAACTTCACAGTAAAGCATCGCCCTGGCGTTCAAATGGGGAATGTGGATGCTTTGTCTCGAGTACATGAATGCCTGATTGCTGGTGTTCCAACCCCGAGGTTAAAACAAGAGGGGGGGGTATGTGACAGCAGGAAGGTAAAGTCACCTGGTTGCATCCAGGGGGGTAGATATATTTCGCCCAGATTCAGGCTTTACGCCGACTTATACAACTAGGTGGAGAGTTGTATAAGGCTAGTGGGCTCATGGATGACTCATACCTCTAGGGAGAGGGCTGGGCGTCGTGCAGACAGGGAGTTGATGAGACCAGCTGAAGCTTGTCAGCTCATTTAGGCCTCTATAAGAACTCCCAGATTCATTAGGTGTTAGCTCATGCCTGGAACCAGACCTGTGTGGACTGTCTAGGGAGAGTGAACCCCTGTGCGGTGAGACAAAGCCTGTGTGGCTATTTGCTTGGACATTTAAAACCAGGGACTTAGGGACTAGGACAGCACTAGGCTGATCCCAGTTGTTAGTTAGGAAACCTGTATGTTTAGTCAGAGGTCAACTTGACCAGGATTTATTTTGGTTATGTTTCTTTTGCTTTGCTGTGTTTTGTCACTGTAAATAGAAAATAAACCGCACCTTTTTGATTTTGAAAACCACAACCTCCGTTTGCTGGGCCTGTTTTGTGTGGGGAGCCCATCCCGGGGGTCACACACACCCGCTGCCGAGCTAACCCCCTCACAGTATATATATATATATATATATATATATATAATGTGTGTTACCTTTCTCCGTTTGAGGTCCTTCAGGCACATAAAAGTACTCCACACGGATGTATACTTAAACAAATATACAGTTTACTTCATATTAGAGATAATAGACAGATTAAAACAATGTTATACATATATATGAATATAGATCTAAATGACTCTGCAGGGCCCTGCGAGAGTCAGTAATATTATTTAGTAAAAGGATTTTAACAATTGCTAATTCCTATGTTCTAAGGATAACAATACCACCAGATTATTATACTAGCATACCTCCCAACTTTTCAAATGTCCACTGTGGACATTCATTCACATATTTATATTTTTCCCCACCCATGAGAGTTGTTGATCGGGGGGGGGGGGGGAGGGGGGGTGCCTGCAGCGGGACTGAGTTTTTTTTTTTACTAACTTCAGATCAGACAGTTGTTGAGCAGGGGAAGGGTTGCTACCGGGCGCGGGCGTAGGTTTTTTTTAATCTAAGTTGTTGAGCAGGGGGGGGTGTGCGGGATGACAATAGATCATTTCACAGGCCAAACAGAAGGTTGTAGATTCACCCGCCTGACACGCTCTTCGGTCGGTACCTCGATCCCCGACCTTTCCGCGACACACGATCTCTGGTTCCTCTCACAGCAGCTGTAGATGCCGGTTTGACAGAACAACTCTGATCCGAAGATAGCGCAGACTGGTCACACTGGAAGAGGTCCCTCTCTGGCTTGATGATCCTCTGCGAAGTTGTAGGCCCAGGCTTTGGGCCTAGTCACTCTGGCAGCAGGCCTCACACACCTCCTGCTTGGTTGAGCGTGGAGTTCAGAGAGACTTTCCGTAGCTCCTCCCCTCGTTTAAGTAAGCAGTCCCAGAAAGCCAAGTGACGAGGCAATGCACGTTGGAAGTACAGTTGCACTGTGGGTGCTATAGTCTATTTATTATCCATGGCAAATGGAGTCTTTCTCCCTGTACTACGAGTTCCAGCATGCCTTGCTTTGATATCATTAGAACAATAAGTATATGCAATATTAAAGATTGAACACCGGAGGGAGCTAATTCCTTCTAGTTTGTCAACTGTAGTCTATATCTACATAGAAGAACTGGAAGCCGCGCTACACACTCCCCCCGCTTAAAGTCTTTGGTCCCCAAAGAGGACAACAGTTTGTAGCCTGATACATGCTTTGTCAATACATGCAGAGAAATTTTCAGTTAGGTTATGCAGGACAATAAACTATTTGCATTTTCAGTAACAGTGTTCAAACTCAAACAGCTCATACCATGACATAGAGTGGAAAGAGGAACTTCCCACCAATTTTCATGGGAAGTGAGGCCGCTCTGTCCACAAACCATTGACACAGAAGTGTCCTGCCCAGCTGTGCCAGGGAGTGAGCTTGGGTTGTCTTCCACTAAATTTGCAGTGGAAGAACTAGGCATGTCACTTGTCCTTATTAGAAGTGAGAATAGTTTCTTCCGAGCATTCACCCAATTGATCATAAGTCAGTCTCTTTGGAGGGTGAATGACTCGTCTTTCTCTTTGTTCCTTAGGTGTTAATGTTTCAGGAATGATAGGCTCTGTCTCTTCATCTTCAGGTTCAGGTACACAAGACTCTATGTCCCCTGGTGTATCTAATTCTTCTTCAGACAAAATTGAGACCTCTCCGGAGTCTCCCATTGACAAAGACTCCTCATCTTCCTCTAACTCCTCAGTGAGCATACTGTGAGGCACAAACTCAGGGGCCTCCCGTCGGAGAGTTCTACTATCAGTTACCTCAGGTGATGGTAGAGGAGAGGTCCTGGACTCCGATTGTTGAGATGACCACAACCGATCTGACCATACCCATTCATCTTCAAAGTCTTCATCTTTTATGTCCTGAAGTGTCGACTGAGATCTGGTGACTGGTCTAGACCCTCGAGAGGTTGAGGGTAACTCTTGTGAGGCTGATGCAGGAGGTAGGCGAACTGCTTCAGAGAGGGGCAGCAGGTGATTCCTGTGCCAGGTCTTTAATGGGCCTACACTTCCCTCTGGTCTGATCTGATAGACCGGGAGGCCTGGTAACTGCTTACAGATGATGTATGGTTGTGGCTTCCAGCGATCAGCTAATTTATGCTTTTCAGGAATACCCAGATTTCTTAACACTCGATCCCCTGGTTGCAAATCTTGTACCCTGACCTTGAGGTCGAAGTTCCTCTTGTTCCTCAGCCCCCTCTGATCTGATGTAGCTTGGGCCTTCTCATAGGCTGTTTTTAGACTTTTTAGACTTTTCCCGGAGCCAATCCACATATCCCTTATGGGAGGTGACTGATGTATGATCAAGGGATCCACCGGTAGCCAAGCCTCTCGCCCAAACATCAGACGCTAAGGAGAATACCCAGTGGCATCACTTGCAGTGCTGTTGTAGGAATGTACAATGGCAGCTACGTGCTTACTTCAGTGCTGCTTCTTTTCCGAGCTTAGCGTTCCCAGCATATCCAGAAGGGTTTGGTTAAAACGCTCAGGCTGAGCATCCCCTTGTGGGTGATAGGGAGTGGTTCTGGTCTTCTTGATGCCCATCAAATCCAACAGCTTCTTTATAAGATTGCTATCAAAGTCTCTCCCTTGATCTGAGTGGATACGCTGGGGTAATCCAGAGTGGACAAATAATTTTTCTACTAGGACTTTTGCCACGGTTGAAGCCTGCTGATCCTTTGTTGGGTATGCTTGGGCATATCTGGTGAAACGATCAGTGACCACCAGAACATTCCCTTGTCCACTCTGGTCAGGCTCCAAGCAAAGGAAATCAATGCACACCAGTTCCATAGGTCCCTGACTCTGAAGATGGCCCATTGGGGCAGCTCGGTGAGGTAGGGTCTTTCTCTGAATACACCGGATACAGGAGTGACAGTAGCCTTCAACTTCGGCCCGCATGCAGGGCCAGTAGAATCTGTCCCTTACTAGCTGGAAGGTCCTTTCCGGGCCCAGATGACCACGATGGTCATGAAGGGCAGTTAGAACTGTTTCTCTGTGCTTGCTGGGCAGGAACAGCTGCCACTTTTCTTCTGGACCATCAGAGGGGCCCCTTCGGTAGACCACCCCTTGGCGCAGCTGTAATCGGTCCCACTCTCTATGTAGCAGTCGTGCCTCTTTTGGAGAATCTGTGAGAAGCACATCGGGACAGCGGCCCTCCAAAGCCTTCAACACTAATCTTCCAAGGGGACCCTCCATTTGGTCCTTCCTCAGGTCCTTCCTGGACAATTTTGGGTAGACCTTCTTCTCCCACTTGGGTCACGTTACAGTAGTGTTTGGGTACTCCCACAGCTGTAACTCCAATCTCTTCAGCTCCTGACCCCCCTCCAGCTTGGAATTCAGCCCCCTGGTACAAGGCTTGCACTCTTTCTGGGGTCACTTGGGTCCATTCCTCTGTGGGGTCAATGAGGCAATGGGGTCTTCTAGATGGAGCATCCGCATCTCTGTTTCCCACACCTGGTCAGTATTTCAGGCTGAACGTGAATCCTGAGAGAGCAGCTAACCACCTGTGTCCTGTGGCATCCAGTTTGGCAGTGGTTAAAAAGTAGGTGAGCGGATTTTTGTCAGTATTTACCACGAACTCTGCCCCATATAGGTAGTCTCCTAGCTTATCCACTACGGCCCATTTTAGAGCCAGGAATTCCAGCTTGTGTGTGGGATAATTCTTCTCAGCTGGCACCAGACTTCGACTCACATAGGCAACGGGCCGTAGGTAACCATCATGCTCTCCCCACCCAATCCATCTCTACTGGCATCCACATGCAGCTCGTAAAGTTTTGCAGTATCTGCATAAGCCAACACAGGAGCAGTAATTAGGCTCTTCTTGAGTTGGAGGAATGCCTCCTCACAATTGGTGGTCCACTGGTCTTGGATAGACTCTTTAGGTTTTCTAGGCCCCATGATGGGTTTCACTGGTCTGACTGATTCTGGAACATCATCTTCCTCTTCAGTCCTCAGCAGTTCGTTCAGGGGTCAGGCAATCTTGGCAAAACCCTCCACGAACCTTCTGTAATAAGAACAGAATCCCAAGAACGACCGAAGCTCGGTCACATTAGTGGGCCTAGGCCAAGAGGTCACGGCCTCCAACTTCCCTGGGTCCGTGGATATCCCTTCAGCAGATACGATGTGGCCCAGGTAATGGACTGAGGGCTGGTAAAATTGACACTTCTCCAACGAAAGCTTCAGGCCTTCATCATGTAGCCTCTTTAGGACCTTTTCCAGTCGCTCTTCGTGTTCTTCCAGGGTTTTTCCGAGCACAATAATGTCATTCAGGTATACCAGCACCTCAATCAGATTCATGTTTCCCACCGTCTTCTACATAAGTCTTTGGAAGGTGGCTGGGGCTCTTGACAAGCCTTGAGGCATGCGGTTGAATTTGAAGAAACCCACAGGGGTGATAAAGGCCGTCTTCTCCCGATCTTCAGCATGCATGGGAATTTGATAATATCCACTCTTCAAATCCATCACACTGAACCACTTGGCCCCTGACAAACTCTGCAAAGCATCTTCTATTCGGGGAGTGGTATACTGATCAGGTATAGTCCTTTTATTGAGTGTTCGGTAGTCTATACATAGCCTCAGTGACCCGTTTTTCTTCAGGACTACCACTATCGGAGAGGCATAAGGGCTCCTGGACTCTCTGATAATGCCTGTCCTCTTAAGTTCTGCAAGTTGCTCACGCAGATCCTCCAGGTCAGCCAAAGGAACTCGTCAGACTCTCTCTAAACGGCCTATCTTCCTGTAGGCGAATCTTGTGAGTGGCACTCTTTGCACACCCCACATCAAACTTGTTTTTAGAGAAAATCTTCTGCCATCGAGCGAGTTGGGCCTTGGCCCTCTCCTTTCATACTGGTGAGAGGGTGGTGTCTTCAGAACATAGCTTCTCCACAGTAACTTCACCCCTTTCTTCTCTCTTTAAGTCAGATTGGGCAACCGGGGTGGCTTGGTTCTCTTGGCCCAGCAGCATTCTAGCGGGTACCTTCACTGGTGTGGTAGCAGTATTCCTTATGCTTACTGAGACCCTCCTGTGACTTTTCTTTAGGGCCTTCAAGGGAACCACTTCAGGAATGACTTCAATCCCTGTTGATTTTTCCTGTGGGTCCGGTTCAAGGACAACAAAGGGGCCTGGTTGTTTCCAGCTAAGTTTAACAGAAGCTCTCAAACAAGTCACCTATCCTGGTTGTAATACCTTTTCCGTTCTGTCCAGCTTCCAGATTTTCCCAACTCCTTCTGCTGGGGCCTTCTGCTCCATCACCAGGCATTGGTACACTTGCTGTAACATGGGGTGAACTCTGGTTGTGGATGTATCCTGCTCCTGGGCTAGGGGGGTCAACAGTCTCCTGACTAGGTCAGTGTTGGTCCCTATGATGAGGGAACTCTTGCTGGCTCCCGGCGGGCGAGGGCAGACCACTGCCAGGGTATCAATGGTCTCTGCCTCTCCTGCTACCAAGGGGTCAAAAGTCAGCTTCATTCTAACTCGGGAGCACAGTCACAGTCACAGTCCCAGCCCCAGTAACAGTTACAGCCACAGACAACACGGGGAACTAAAGCAAGCCAGGCTGCGGTAGCCAAATTAGAAAAATACGTACATGTCCCGGCACATACAACAGGTCTAACACCTATTAAAGGGCAAGGGACCCAACAACTGAACTCTCAGCGGAAGAGTCAGGGCCAGACACCAGCCACAGTAATATCAGGAAAAACGACGGGTGCCCCGGGGCCCAAAGAAAAAACACAGGAAAAATTGGCGGGGACAATGACAGGAATAACATCGGAGGGCGAGCCTTCAATGAGAGAGATCCTCGCTGCAATTAACAACTGCAAAGTCTCATTAACCGAAATATTTGATCAGCTGAGGGGAATAAAAGAGGACATGTCGGTGCTGAAACAGGATGTTCAGGGGATTGGGGTGCGGACCTCTGCTTTGGAGGAGAGACTGAGTCAGGTTGAAGACGATGTGAACCCTATGATAAATGAGATGAAAGCAATGAGAGGACAGTTAAACATGTGCATCGATAAAATCGATGACATGGAAAATAGATTACGGAGGAAAAACATAAGGGTACTGGGTCTCCCCGAGAAAAGTGAAGGTAGCCACCCCACTGAATTCATGGAAAACTGGTTTGTAGGATTGTTTGGCAAGGACTGTTTATCAAAGTACTTTTCAATTGAGCGGGCCCACAGAGTTCCTTTCAGAGCCCCAGCCGAGGGAGGTCATCCCAGACCCATCCTTATTAAACTTCTGCATTTTTTGGATAAAAATATTATTTTTCAGAAGGCAAGAGAGATGAAAGAGATACAATTTAGCGGTGCAAGAATTTCTATCGATCCAGATTTTTCCCCAGAATTGCAGAGGCAAAGGGCTAAATTTACGGAGTGTAAACACAGATTGCAGAAGAAGGTAATTAAATATGCAATGTTTTATCTGGCACGTCTGCGGATAATTGCAAATGGGGAAAACATGTTCTTCAATACGCCCGCCGAACTGATGTCATGGATGAACATATATATATATACATATATATATATCACACACACACACACTATATTATAAAAAGTATTGGGACACCTGCCTTTACACGCACATGAACTTTGTTGATTACTGTGGATTGTGGAAGTTGTAGTTTGAGTCAACCTCCATACAATGGACCAGTGTCTCTGCATCACAACAGTTCCCAGGAGACCCCCCCTCGCTAAACACTTCCCTTCCCTAAACACTTCCCTTACTCCTCAACTAATCCAGCGCTGCCCCGGCTCCATCACCGCTGCTCTCTCTTCTTGCTTTTACAGGACACACTGATTGCAATGGGCTCCTGCAGGTGTCATTAAATCCTGTGAGGAGGGAGCAGAAGATTGTGTGTATCCAAGCCTGGCTTGGGAGTGCGCCTGAATGGGTTCCCCCACAGTACACATACATAGAGCAGACAGCGCTGGCAGGGGACCTAAAAAGAGAAGGTAAGCCACAGCTCTGTGTAACATCCCTGCACAGAGCAAGTAAGTATAACATCTTTTTTTATTTTAGTATAAAATAAATAAGGTTTAACAACAATTTAAAAGCTGTACAGACCAGGAAGAGATGAGAGAGAGGAATGATTCACTCATGTGACTTGTTCAACTGTGTCGGTAAACTGAGATTCAGCAACTTATAAAGCTTCAGCTTTATAAACATCAGATTATTTTCAGCAAAGCAATTAAAAGTAGCCCAGTAAACATGTAAAAAGAACAGGAAAAAGTTAATGGCGCAAATGTAGTTCTGGCATAATAAATAAGTACAAATGTCAATAAAGTGGTGTATGCACCAGCGACAGATACCATAAGCAGAAGCAGGCTCTGAAAGATAAATGAGGAAAGGAAGGTGCGCCAAACTAAGTGCAGTAATGAAGTTTTAATGGCAATGATAAAAAACAGCAAAATGGCTACTCACAAGTAGATGGAAAATAGTAGGCATGTATAGTAAGTGGGTGGTCCGGTGTCATCAACAGCAGTCTGCGGGGTAGATATTGTCCCGGATGGAAGAATAGCTGAAGGCAGGAATGCAGTGTCTGCAAGGAAAGTCCTGGGCATCAAGGCACTGTAGCCGTGCGTGATGTAATTCCTCCTGTAGGTAAGGAAGGATCGCAATGAATACCCAATGATATGCAAGGAAAATGAAAAAGCATTTTTTGTTTGCATGTGTTTGGATGATGGAAACCACATTTACTAAGCTCTGGGGAAATGAGTAAAACTATACTTGCAAAGTACAATGTCTATTGGTAAATCCACCCCTATAGACCTTCTTTTTTTTTTTTACCTTACTTGTCTTGTGACTGTGACAATTGTATATAAAGATAAACGCAAATTACAGTGGAGTGTGGAGTCTGATGAAACAGCGGATGCTGAGAAACACGTCATCCTATTGGTCCGTCCCTGTACCACGTCACTTCCGGTCCGACGCCACGCTACACTCCACGTTGAGGCGCATGCTGAAGCGCATCTTCCTGATCCTTCCTTACCTACAGGAGGAATTACATCACGCACGGCTACAGCGCCTTGATGCCCAGGACTTTCCTTGCAGACACTGCATTCCTGCCTTCAGTATTCCTCCATCTGGGACAATATCTACCCCGCGGACTGCTGTTGATGACACCGGACCACCCACTTACTATACATGCCTACTATTTTGCATCTACTTGTGAGTAGCCATTTGGCTGTTTTTTATCATTGCCATTAAAACTTCATTACTGCACTTAGTTTGGCGCACCTTCCTTTCAACATGTAAAAAGAAGCCTAGAGCTGTACTTACAGGATAAAAATCACAGTCATTAAATATCATCATGTAATAATTTATATTAATGTAAATAAAAAATAAAAACATTTTTACCTTTTATTTTTTTAGCTATGAACATATTAAAAGATACAGTATATACAAACATTACTTTTTCCATTTAAAAAGGCAGCTAAAAATGCACTACTGAGAATAAGCCCTTGGGCAGTCAGACTTTGGAGTACCCCGTGGTGATGCCCGCTTCTATACATCTAATGAATTTGAACGTGGGTGAGAAGTCTTGCTTTCTAGAATGACTCTTAAGCTACAAACTGTAGGATGTACATACCCTGTTGCTAAGATATCTACTGTGAAGATCAATGGGCACTTGTCTCTCTTTGGGTTTGTTTTAGCTTTTATCTTGATTAACTTTATTAGAATGGTACAAAAGAATAGAACACATATGACGTTATGGGGATGACTTACTAAAGGCAAATAGACTGCACTTGCAATCATTTTCCTTAGTAAATGTAATGTGGTAGGGCTTCACTTTTTAAAAAATACCCAATGGTATGCAAGGAAAATAAAGCATTTTTTGTTTGCATGTGTTTGGATGATGGAAACCACATTTACTAAGCTCTGGGGAAATGAGTAAAACTATACTTGCAAAGTACAATGTCTATCGGTAAATCCACCCCTATAGACCTTTTTTTTTTTACCTTACTTGTCTTGTGACTGTGACAATTGTATATAAAGATAAACTCAAAATACAGTGGAGTGTGGAGTATACATCAACTAATAAGAATTCACATTAACCATGATATAATGAAATACATAAGGAACAATATATCTAACCCTCCCTGGCGGTATGATTATTTCAGATTTTAGGTGCTGAAAGCGGTACCATTATTTTGCATGGAATTGTGGCGTTTTGTATTGTAGGCCTGTAATTCTTAGGAATAGCTCACTTAAATCTGTCCAAACCAGAGTCTAGTAGACATCTCGGGTATGATAAATTTTGAAACACAAAATCATAAATTATAATATAATAAATAATAACAAATAATAATTTAATAATAATAATTTTTATTCAATAAATTTTAGTAAATAATATAATCAAAAACACTGACATTTTTTTTCATCAAACAAGGGTGCAATATTAGTATTCATATTGCTTCAGTAAACATCTTGGGTATGGAAAATTTTAAAACATGGTACAGCACAAAGTCCTACATCACAATCGGGACAATAGAAACGGGTTTATTTTTGGATTTTCCTTCTGGTGTCATCACGCTTAGAGCAGCAAACCAAACACATCCTTGTGGGTGCTGTCTTCTTTTCAGTTGGTGGAATGTGGTCCATAAAGTGATGACCAGTCAGGCGTTCCGGGTTCACAATGCCAGCAGCCCGACGTCCAGATCTGTTTACAGCCGTTGGCGTCTGGTGCTTCAGAAATATGAGTTTGGCAACCTTCCACACAAAGTCCGCATGAATCATAGGCCTGTCACTCTTTTTTCAGGAGAATGAATGCATCCCACAGGCACTGTTCAAGCAGATGCCTGAAGATTTTTTTAAAATATTTTTTTTGTTGCTTCCTCATGGCTGGATAAAAGGTCATGGCCTGGTCAGCCCTGTCCACACCTCCCATGGTATTGTTGCAATTCCACACGACCTGTGGCTTCATTACATCTTTTTCACTACTGGTGTGTACCAAGACAGTAGAGGTGTTGTGAATGGTACTCATAAGGCACACGTCTCTTTTGTCCCGCCATCTCAGTGCCATCATTTTGCCTTTCTGCCAGGCAACTAATTCTCCTGCCTTGAGTTTTTTATTGGCAAAGGTTGGCGGCACGTCACGCCTGTTAGGCCTAACGGTCCCATATGCATCCGTCTTGTTCAGAAGAAGAAACTCATAGAGATCTGGGGACGTATAAAAATTGTCTGTGGTGACACAGTAGCCCTGGTTCAGCAATGGCTCAATCAAAAAAAGAACCAAAGCGGTTGCCATTCCAAAACTGCTGAATCATTTGCTGAATTTGGTCCCTTTCCCGGTGTACAGGACCGAATTCCAGATGTACCCAGTGCTGGATTCACACAGCATAAATGACTTTATACTAAATCGAGCTCACTTTGATGCGATAAATTGTATCCAGCTAAGTCTTCCTTTGTAGGCCATAAGACTTTCATCAATACTTATGTCTCTGTCCGGCACATAGGTCTGCTGGAAATTCTTCAGAATAAGTTGATAAATATCCCCAAAAAAATTCAGTTTTGGAGCTGGATGAGAACTCTCATCAAAGTCTTCATTATTTGCAAAGTGCAAATATTTCATTATGAGCGAAAATTTGTATTCCGACATAACGGTGCCAAAAAAAAGGAGTGGCCAGTAATTTGTTGGTTGTCCAGTACCATTTCTGCAGGGGTTTCCCCACCACTCCCTGAAGAATTATAAGGCCCAGAAACTTTCAGATGTCCTCTCCGGTTACCGGTTATCATTTTCTGGTCCTTGAAACCCGCTGATGGGTAGCAGATTGTTGCTCCTGGTAGCAATTTGTCTCCATAACAATTTTGTCAATGACCTCATTATTCAAAAAGAGCTTGAGGTATGCCAAGGGGTTGTCATCCTCAACATCCACTTTGATCCCAGGTGCTCCTGTAAACGGAAATCTTGGGGGCGCTACGTGCTCCGTACCGCAATCAATCGAGCACCAAGTCCGCACATCGCTGGGCACAGTCGCAGGATCATCGCTGAAATCGCTTTCTGCGTCTGATGACGAACTTCCCCATGAGTCGCTGTCACTCAACTCCTCTGCAACCCATTCTGTGTCGCTGTTTTCCAGCAGGTCATATAGCGATTTTGAGGTGGAGGCGCGCTTTTTTATGCCATGGTTGCTGTGCAGTTTACAGACACAAAGTACAGTAAAACTGCAGACAAGGGCACTGGAGAAAGCACTGGGGGGCAATCTAAGGTCACTTTATTTTATTTTGTATTGTTATCCAATAGGATTACATTGTATCAGTGTGTTTGTGCTTTTATACATTTGAATTTGCCACCGGTTCCACCCCCCCTGCGTCGCGACGCTCGCAGGGAAGGGAATCAGGGGAACACAGTGCATTGGGTGGAAGATCCGGCCGCCGTACACTGCGGAAATACATTGCGGGATCCAGGGGACAAGGTAAGTAACCTCTCCCAGGATCCAGCGATGCAACCCCGAGTGTGGCTCGGGGTTGCCGATAATGGCACTAAAATCTCACCCCGAGCCACACTCAGGAATACCGCCAGGCTGGTTAAAGCAGGAGCAAATAGTCCATAGCTCTTCAAATGAGACAGAGGGGGAAAGTATATAAGGACCAACAATTTTATGTTCATTATTATGGAAAACTAAAACTATATCTGCTTTAAAGATAAGCAGATGTGTTTGGGCCATTCGTTAAACATATTTTATAGTCCTAAAATTGTGAACTTAACCACTTGCTTACAGGGCACGTAAACACCCTTCCTGCCCAGACCAATTTTTCAGCTTTCAGCGCTGTCACACTTTGAATGACAGTTGCGTAGTCATGCAACACTGTACCCAAATACATTTTTTATAAATTTTTTTACACAAATAGAGCTTTCTTTTGGTGGTATTTTATCACTGCTGGGTTTTTTATTTTTTGCTAAAAAAAAACAAAAAAGTCAGAAAATTTTAAAAAGTTTTATAGTTTGTTATACTTGACGTGATTGTAGCCGTATTAGTGCAATTGTGACAGAGAAAATTGAGTACTGTCCGTGATACTTTTTTTATTTGCACTAACATACAATTTTTCAGGACAAGCTTTTGGGGTCCAAGCAGTACTGATTCACAAATTTTTTAGCAGAATGTTAAAACAAAACAAGAAAAAAAAAATCTCAGAGGGAAAGGAAAAAAAAACAAAAACATACATATCAATAGTAATAAAGATAGCAGCAGAGTTAATGAGATAAGACAAGGCTGTGTTTATGCTGTTGTTGATGGTTTTGTCTTTGTAACCTTTCTTATGGAAAGAGCCTGCCAGTGTTCTGAGATGTTTATCTCTGTCTTCTGGGTCTGAACAAATTTGGTGGTATCTGATGGCCGGGCTGTGTATGATGGCTCGTTTAGTGTGTTGGGGTGAAAACTGGAACTATGAAGATAGCTGCATCAGTCAGTCGGTTTTCTGTATATCGAAGTGTGAAGCTTGTCATCCCTGATGTATACTGTAGTGTCTAGGAAGTTGACATGTGTGTTCGAATAATCCATTTTTAGTTTTATAGATGGGTGAAAAGTGTTGATCAATGAGAAGAATTGGTTTAGATTTTCTTCACCTTCAGTCCATACCATGAAGATTTCATCAATATAGCGATAATATCTGTATGGCTTTTGATGTATGTTGTTCAGGAATTTGTCCTCCAGGTCAGCCATAAATAAGTTTGCATATTGGGGTGCCATTTTGCTTCCCATAGCAGTACCCATACATTGGAGATAGATGTCATTGTTGAAAGTGAAGTAGTTGTGTGTAAGAATGAAATCGATGAGCTGTGTAACATCCTCAGCAGTGTATTTGTGGTTTGGTGAGGATGATAAGAATCTGTGACATGCTGCCAACCCATCAGCCTCGTACACATGGCCGGTTTTATCGTCAGGAAACGACAAGAAAACTGCTTGCAGAGCTTTCTTGCCTAGTAAACCGTGCGTGTGTACGAGGCTTTCAGGTTTCTCGTCAAGAAAACTGGCCAGAATCTCGACGAGAAAAAAAGAAAACCTGCTTTCTTTTTTCTCGTCGGGATTCTTGTCGGCATGTTTCTCGACGAGAAACCCGAGAGTGTGTACACTCACCTGTCGCCGTGGAAACCCGCGCATGCTCGAAATGACTTAGACGCATGCGCAGTAGCTTCCTAGGCATAGGTAGGGTGTAGCAAGATGGCGGCGACGGCATTGAATGTGACGAGCGCACGCTCATCGTAGGTGATGACGTCACCGCGTTCGTTCCATTCAAAAGAACGGCGGTTCTTTTGAAACAAGCGTGTGTACACTCGGCCGAGACAAGATTTTTGTCAAGAATCTCGTCAGGAAAAACGATGGGTTTTTTCCTGACGAGATTCTCGGGCCGTGTGTACGAGGCTATCCTTGTGAGGGATGTTACTGTACAGAGATTCTACATCCATAGTGACTAGAAGTGTATTTGGTGGTAATTGTTGTATATTGTTAAGCTTGTTCAGAAAATCAGTGGTGTCTTGCAGGAAACTAGTAGTGTTCATGACTAACGGTTTTAACATGTTTTCTACAAGGCCTGAGATATGTTCGGTAAGTGTATTCTTACCTGTTATAATGGGTCTGCCTGGATTTCCTGGCTTGTGAATTTTGGGCAGCATGTAGAAGTCTCCAATATCTGGATTATCCGGAATCGCATTGATGAGTTCTGAATGTAGGTGGCTTGGTATTGTCACAATCAGACCTTTTAATTGCTTAGTAAAATCCTGGGTCGGATCATAATCCAGTTTTTTGTAGTAAGTAGTATTTGCCAGCTGCCTCTGACCCTCTTGTATATATTTGTCTGTATCCATCACAATGACTGCTCCCCCTTTATCTGCTGCTTTGATAGTTTGTTATAAAATGTTGAAAACAGGTAATTTTTCTCCTTCATTGATGTGCACTAATGAGGCTGCACTGATGGGCACTGAAAGGTGGCACTGATGGGTGGCACTGATGGTTGGCCCTAATAGGCAGCACTGAAGGGCACTGATAGGTGGCACCGAAGGGCACTGATAGGTGGCACTGACAGGCGGCATTGATAGGTGGTATGTGTATGTGTATCACTGCCCTGTGCTAGATGATTCAATCATATTATTATTATTATTATTATTTTTAACAAAGATGTGCCTGGGATGAATTTATTGTTGTGCAGTAATAATAATCCAGATGCTGAAAAATCTAGCAGAAATATAATATTTTATCTAATAAGTGAATTGATTTTAGGGCAAGCAAACAGATTTGCTTTTAGGATATACATAGAGTGTATACAGAATTGGTAGAGTGTGTGTCTGCATTTATTATGCATGTAGCAAGTGCAAAATATCAAGTTAATGGAAAAGGAATAGGGTTTTTTTGCATCATTTTGGAAACCAATGCATTTGGCACTCCTTATTTTGCTTTAAGGATGTTATAACTATTACAAAAGAAGCTTTTTTTTTTTTCGGATTCAAGGAGTAGCATATGCAAGTTATTGCATTCATATCAACTTAATTAAGTTCTGGCAAAACTTGTGAATTTTAACAATCTCTGTACTGACGGTGAACCTTTTAATACATCAAAATCTGACTATTAAAAAGAAAGAACTGATTTCAAGGACGTACGATTTAATTAGGACACTTTACTATTTAATGTTTGAGTTATTCACTGGGAAGAAAGACTCATGTTCTAGTAATACTGTAATGCTAAATCTAATAAGATTTTTTTGTGCAGACAGTACAGGTATTTTATTTTGTTAGTTAAAGCAGTATCAAACCCAAGAACAAAATGTATTGTATTGCAGGTTATCATTTCTTAGATGTCATGCCTGCATTCATTTTCCTATTTTTGGGGCTTTTTTTCTTTTTTTCCACCTGGTGATCTTGGCATTATTTAACTTCCTTTAACAAACCAACTGTCTACCAAAAGTGGAAGTTAGAGTGTTAAGGCAAACCATTTAACAATGACAAAGGAGCTTTTAATGGTCAGATTTTTATTAATGTATATAATACCTTTATCCTGAAAAGAAAAAAAACTTCTTAGAAAGTGTTGAAAGGAGTTCCACTTTAATTTGTTAGTGAAGTAGTCTATCTAATCTGCTATTTCATCTAACACTACCTTCTTCACAGACTGGCAATATTTCTGTACAAAGGTCAATCGATAGAAATAAGACTCCAAAAAATACTCTAAAAACATAACACCATGAAGAACATGCACCAAAGAAACGAGCTGCAGCAACCACTGAATATGTTCATGTTCCCACACCAATGAAATAACCAATAGCTAGCGTTGCTAGTATCAGTGTGCAATTATCAGCCTAAACTAATATATATATCTATATATATTGTGAGGGGGTTTGCTCGGTAGCGGGTGTGTGTGACCCCCTGGATGGGCTCCCCACACAAAAACAGGCCCAGCAGACGGAGGTTGTGGTTTTCAAGATCAAAAGGTACGGTTTATTTCTCTATTTACAGTGACAAAAACACAGCAAAGCAAAAAGAAACATAAACAAAATAAATCCTGGTCAGCTTGACCTCTGACTAAACATGCAGGTTTCCCTAACTAACAACTGGGATCAGCCTGGTGCTGTCCTAGTCCCTAAGCCCCTGGTTTAGTAAATGTCCAAACAAATAGCCACACAGGCTTTGTCTCACCGCACAGGGGTTCACTCTCCCTAGACAGTCCACACAGGTCTGGGTCCAGGCATGAGCAAACACCTAATGAAGCTGGGAGTTTTTATAGAGGCCTTAAACGAGCTGACAAGCTTCAGCTGGTCTCATCAACTCCCTGCCTGCACGACGCCCAGCACTCTCCCTAGAGGTATGAATCATCCATGAGCCCACTAGCCTCAGCTGGGCTTCATCAACTCTCTCCCTAGTTGTATAAGTCGGCATAAAGCCTGAATCTGGGAGAAATATACCTACCCCCCTGGATGCAACCAGGTGACTTTACCTTCCTGCTGTCACATACCTCCCCCCCCTCTTGTTTTAACCTTGGGGTTGGAACACCAGCAATCAGGCATTCATGTACTCGAGACAAAGCATCCACATTCCCCATTTGAACGCCAGGGCGATGCTTTACTGTGAAGTTGAATTCCTGTAGGGCCAGGAACCACCTATTTACTCTTCTATTTGTCTCCTTGTTTTGAGCCATCCACTTTAACGGAGCGTGATCCGTAACCATGTCAAAGTGCCTACCTAGCAGATAGTACCGAAGGGAATCTAGAGCCCACTTCACCGCTAAACACTCCTTTTCAACCGTGGCGTAATTTACCTCATGGGACTTCAACTTCCTGCTGAGGTAAATGACTGGGTGCTCTTCCCCGTTCCAGACCTGGGACAATACTGCTCCTAACCCCACATCTGACGCATCACTTTGTACGACAAAGTCTTTAGAGAAGTCGGGTGAGTACAACACTGGCTGGCTACATAAGGCTTGTTTCAAGAATTGGAATGCTGCCTCAGCCTCGGGGGTCCATTTAATCATGACCGACCCTTTCCCTTTCGTCAGGTTGGTTAGGGGCACAGCCTTAGAAGCAAAGTGGGGAATGAAGCGCCGATAATAACCCGCGATTCCCAGAAAGGCTCGTACCTGCTTCTTGCTGTTGGGACGTGGCCAACTCTGGATGGCCTCGACTTTGTTGAGTTGGGGTTTTATTACTCCCCTGCCAATGGTGTACCCAAGATATTTGGCCTCCTCCTGCCCAATGGTACACTTCTTGGGGTTAGCCGTAAACCCCGCTTCCCGGATAGAGTCTAGGACTGCTTGCACTTTTGGCAGATGTGAGGCCCAATCTGTGCTATGGACAATTACGTCATCCAGGTAAGCCGCAGCATACTTCCGATGGGGCCTCAGTATCTGGTCCATTTTCCGCTGGAATGTGGCCGGCGCATTCTGTAACCCGAACGGCATTCTCTTATATTGGAACGCCCCGTCTGGGGTTACAAATGCGGTTTTCTCTTTGGCCGACTTGGCCAGGGGAATTTGCCAATACCCTTTTGTGAGGTCAAGAGTCGTCATGTATCGGGCTGTTCCCAGCCGGTCGATCAACTCATCTATACGTGGCATGGGGTAGGTGTCAAATTTTGTAACTTTGTTCAACTGACGAAAATCGTTACAAAATCGCCAGCTCCCATCCGGTTTAGGCACCAACACAATGGGACTAGACCAATCACTTTGGGACTCCTCTATCACCCCTAAGTTCAGCATTTTCTGTACTTCCTCCCGTATTGCCTCCCGTCGGGCCTCTGGGATCCGATAGGGTTTTAACTTCACCCTTTCACCGGGCGGGGTAATAATATCATGCTCTACCCCAGATGTTTGTCCCGGCAGCTCAGAGAACACCTCCTTGTTGCGAAGCACAAACTCCTTAACCTCCTGTTGTTGGGGTTGTGACAAGGTGGCTGCTATTCCAACCTCCGGAATCACGCAACCAGTTTGAGCTGGTGACCAAGTTTCTGCGACTAGGGACTCTCTATCCCTCCAGGCTTTCAACAGATTAACGTGATAGATCTGTTCGGGCTTTCGCCTTCCTGGTTGTCTGACCTTGTAATTCACTTCGCTCACTTTTTCCATTATCTCGTAGAGGCCTTGCCATTTGGCAAGGAATTTACTTTCAACCGTAGGGACAAGTACCAATATCCTATCCCCCGGGGAAAAGGTACGGGTCTTGGCTCCACGGTTGTACACTCTCTGCTGTGCCAACTGCGCTTGGGCCAAATGTTCCTTCACGATGGGCATTACCTGTGCAATTCGATCTTGCATCAGGGTGACATGCTCAATCACACTCCTGTGGGGAGAACTCTCACTTTCCCAAGTTTCCTTGGCAATATCCAACAGCCCTCTTGGGTGTCTCCCATACAGTAACTCAAAGGGGGAGAATCCCGTAGAGGATTGGGGCACCTCCCTAATAGCAAACATCAAATAAGGAAGTAGACAGTCCCAATCCTTTCCATCTCTATCCACCACTTTCTTCAACATTTGTTTTAGGGTTTTGTTGAATCTTTCAACCAGCCCATCGGTTTGGGGGTGATACACAGACGTACGCAATTGCGTCACTTTGAACAATTTACACAGCTCTTTCATAACCCGGGACATAAAGGGTGTACCTTGGTCCGTAAGCAGTTCTTTACAAATACCCACCCGGCTAAAAACAAGAGATAGCTCTTTGGCTATGGTTTTGGCCGAGGTATTTCGGAGAGGGATCGCTTCTGGATAACGGGTGGCATAGTCCATTATAACTAATATGTACTGGTGCCCCCTAGCGGACTTGATTATAGGACCTACCAAATCCATTGCGATCCTCTCAAACGGGACCTCAATGATGGGTAGAGGGACCAGCGGGCTACGGAAATGTGGCATCGGGGCCGACCTCTGACACACAGGGCAGGAGGAACAATAATTTTCTATGTCCTTCATCACCCCAGGCCAATAGAATCTCTGTAATACCCTCTCTCGGGTTTTCTCTGTCCCCAGATGACCTCCAAGAATGTGTCCATGGGCCAACTCCAACACCAACTTCCTGTAAGGTTTGGGCACCACAAGCTGCTCAACGGTTTCTTCTGCCCTTTTTGCCACCCGATACAGTAGGTCCTTCTCTACGCTGAAGTATGGGTAAGTGCAGGTATTATCTGGGTTCACTAACTCGCCATCTATTTCCACTACGTTTTCCCGTGCCTTTATTAGGGCGGGGTCTTTTAACTGTTCTGTGGCAAAATTTTCCCTGTGAACCTCAAGATCAGAAAACTCCACAGACGGTAGGTTTTCGTCTGAGGAGGTGGGCTCCTCTCCAGTTTCTTGAGTCTCGCCTGCCAATACTGACAAGGGAAATTCTGGAGAGTCCTCACCACTCTCAGAGGAGTTCTGGCTATCACCTTCCTGGTACATAGGGGCACCAGTGGGGGGCTCAGGATCATCCCACAGTTCCCAGAACTTCGGAAAATCCCTTCCCACAATGGCATCATGCGGTAATTGAGATACTAACCCCACTGGATGAGAGAGGGTACCTTTGGGGGTCTTGAAACACACTGTAGTCACTGGATACTCTCGGGTGTCCCCATGCACACAAATAACAGCTACCTTGCTATTCCCAGAGACCTCTGTTTTAACTAATTCAGCCTTTATCAGGGTCACAAGGCTACCTGAATCCAGTAATACCACAACATTTCTACCATTAATACACATTTTGCATAAATGTTTCTCAGTTCCCCGAATGGCAGTGCATGCGACTGTCGCACACAGCGACTGACGTCTGTCCGTCAGAAAGTCACATTGCATGGGTTCCTCCACAACCGGGCAATTTGCTGCAATATGTCCCGCTTGCCGGCAGCGGTAGCAAACAATCCTTTTGGCTGCCTCTTGAGCCCCCGACTTCCCAGGCTGTTCTCGCCAAACCCTGGGCAGAGCTCCCACCCTCTCACTCTCTCCACCCTCACCCCTTGGAATCATCTTATCCGCCCCTGGGGATGGTCTGGTCTTAGGGTGGAAAGTCTGAGAGTCTCTGGAAGAGGCCGTCAGGTTCTCTGCAGCCAAGTATCTCTCTACACGATCCACAAGTTTACCGGCCGTTTCTGGGTCTCCATGGCTTACCCACTTTTGAATGGCGGTAGGAAGAGCTCTCAAGAAACGATCCATCACAACACGTTCCACAATCTCCGGTGCGGACAAAGTCTCTGGCTGTAGCCACTTCCTGCTCAGGTGAATGAGATCATACATTTGAGACCTGGGGGGTTTTCCAAGCTGGAAAGTCCAGTTATGCACACGCTGAGCCCGGACAGCCAGGGTGACACCCAGCCTTGCCAATATTTCAGCTTTTAGCATCACATAGTCTTTTGCTTGGTCAGGCTCTAGGTCATAGTAAGCTTTCTGCGATTCACCAGTTAACAGTGGAGCCAGCAGTCCAGCCCACTGCTCCTCAGGCCACTTTTCTCTTTCAGCAGTCCTTTCAAATGTGGTCAAAAATACCTCTGGATCATCCTCTCCAGTCATTTTTGTCAATAAACGACTCACCCCAAAGGACGCGGTATTAGTGGGACGGCTTTCCTCACTGGTCTGCGGACGTTGCTGCATTACTGCTTCCATCTGTTGTTGTAGTCTCTGCTCTTGCTTCTGCAACAGGTCTATGAAGCGGGCCTCAGATTGCTGCTGGGCTTGTTGCTGGGCTGCGAAGCTCTGTTGTTGAGCTGCAAGGCTCTTTTGCAAACCTGCATTTGTCTGCTGTTGATTGGCATTTGCTAGAGCCAGCTGTTTCAGTATCTCCTCCATGCTGGCTTAAAAAAAACTGCCCGCATTCTCCACCAACTGTGAGGGGGTTTGCTCGGTAGCGGGTGTGTGTGACCCCCTGGATGGGCTCCCCACACAAAAACAGGCCCAGCAGACGGAGGTTGTGGTTTTCAAGATCAAAAGGTGCGGTTTATTTCTCTATTTACAGTGACAAAAACACAGCAAAGCAAAAAGAAACATAAACAAAATAAATCCTGGTCAGCTTGACCTCTGACTAAACATGCAGGTTTCCCTAACTAACAACTGGGATCAGCCTGGTGCTGTCCTAGTCCCTAAGCCCCTGGTTTAGTAAATGTCCAAACAAATAGCCACACAGGCTTTGTCTCACCGCACAGGGGTTCACTCTCCCTAGACAGTCCACACAGGTCTGGGTCCAGGCATGAGCAAACACCTAATGAAGCTGGGAGTTTTTATAGAGGCCTTAAACGAGCTGACAAGCTTCAGCTGGTCTCATCAACTCCCTGCCTGCACGACGCCCAGCACTCTCCCTAGAGGTATGAATCATCCATGAGCCCACTAGCCTCAGCTGGGCTTCATCAACTCTCTCCCTAGTTGTATAAGTCGGCATAAAGCCTGAATCTGGGAGAAATATACCTACCCCCCTGGATGCAACCAGGTGACTTTACCTTCCTGCTGTCACAATATATATATATACAGTATATATATATATATATATATATATATATATATGTAGCGATACCTTCAGCTAAGAGGGCCGCAGATTTAGTTTGGGCCCTGAAGACAGCTCCGCCAACCCCCGTCAATTTACTCGACCCCCCCCTGGCACAGTTAGTCTAGGGTAATATATATATCTTATGCTCTATGGTTAAATTCAGACACCAATGCAGTGATAGAAGAATAACGAGTTTACTTTCTACTGGCAATAAAATCAACAGTTGTAACAGATCACATGAATCTATCTGCTGAGCCCTGCGGCAATAGCCACACTATAACTAGTAAGATATGGCGCACACGCGCCACGTGTAACAGTACTTCACTATGCGCCCTATGGCGCAGCAACTAAATAAACTATCTGGATGGCCAGGCCTGACCATATAACTCAGTCTCTAGGGGATGAATTCTTTGCATGCAAGTCTTTAAACGGTGGTGCACATTTCAGGAACACATTTGTAATCCAAAGGGTAAAAAATGCCAACACAGAACACTCCACTAGAGATCCGTTTGACTCAGTTCTGCTATGGATCTCCAGTGGGGACTTAAATATGAACAGGTGGGCCACGGCAGTCTGTAGGCCTAATAATAGTATACAGTATATGGATTGAGCATGTGCTCGCTCAGCCCTCCGGACGCGATCCCATTCCGGGAACTTCCACCTGCTGTGTCTCCACACACAGCCTCTGCAGCGGTCTGGTCTCCGGCTCCGCAGCGGTTGAGGATGACCGAGTCAGATGCCACCCAGGCTCGCAATGGGGGTGGAAGGCTCTTTTGGGTAACAGCGCAAGGCCCCAGGCTTCAGGCCTTGCACCACAGCGGATCCGCACAGGAAGATCTCTCCACTGAAGTCTTGTGTCCCAAAGAGGCCGAGCGCAGCCTCGCCTCCTCCTTATATAACCCCACCCATGAGTCTCTGGGGTGGAAACATTGCATCCTGGGTGCCGAATGGGGTTCTGTCTGGGTAAGGTAGTCCTGAGAGTCTTAAAGGAGACCCCGCTACATATTCATATATATATATATATATATATATATATATATATAGTATATTGTAATATGGGGCGTGGTAGCCCATTTTTATTAAAAGGAACAGAAATGATAGTCCATACACACATGGATTGCCCACACAGGGGTTCTTCTCCAGTAAATAATTACCAAGCTGCCTGGCTTTTAGGCTCACTCTGCTTCAACTTGCAGTTCCTGGCTGCACAGGCCTGCTCATGACCTTAACAGAATTCTCCACCCCCCCCCCCTGGGTTTGCTCACTCTCCCCAAGATTTCATGACTTCCTCTGGCCCCCCTAGAACTTGCTAGCCGCCTCAGCTTTCCCAGCCTCAAAACCCTCTCTTAGTCTCCTAGGCCCATATAGCCGCCCTGACCTTCCCCATCCTTCGGGCAAAAGTCCCCCTCACCAGGGATGCAGTCTCAGACAGAGACAACCAGGTCTCTTGACAGGGCTCTGAATCCAAATGGCAGCAACTGCACCACAACACAACACCTGGACACAGAGTTGGAGATTCCATCCCAACCAAGACTCTAAGGAATCTCCAAACTACAGAGCCCTATCTGGAAATAGCAAAATCTGAAGAAAGCTGCCAGAGCAGTTTTCTCCTCTCAAAATAACTGCTCCGTAGCCCTGCAGACATGCAAACTCTGTCTTTTTCCTGGCCACCTCCATAGTGACAGAGCCTCGCTGTGTCACACTATATATATATATATATATATATATATATATATATATATACTGTATGTGTGTGTATATATAACCTCTTGGCCTTATAGTTAAATACAGTGAAAAGAAAACAAATCCTTCATAGATCCTGGGAAAAAAAAACTCCCAAACTATTAATACACGTGTAATAGAGAAGTCCCTTGTGATAAGAAGTTCAGTGCTCCACAAAAAATACTTGAGTTGCTCCACCATAAACCGCAACACTCCACCACCAACAGGAATGCCCGCTCACCTGATTCCTAGACATATATAGATGATTATGAGCAACAAAAGCAGCGCTTGATGGGACCAGTAACAAAGGAACTTTTGGCAATTGTAGTGCTCAATATAGTTCATTTATTGGATGCACACTTAAGTTAAAAGACAACTGTCAGATGAAAATGATGTACCGTATATACTCGAGTATAAGCCGACCCGAGTATAAGCCGAGGCACCTAATATTACCCCAAAAAAATGGGAAAACTTATTGACTTGAGTATAAGCCTAGGGGGAGAAATGTAGCAGCTACACCAAGCGGAAAAGAGGGTCAACAATGCCCATTTGCACGCCTCACTGTGCCCAACCTCACTGTGCCCATTGCAACCTCACTGTGCCCATTGCCAGCTTACTGTGCCCATTGCCACCTCACTGTGCCCAACCTTACTGTGCCCATTGCCAGCTTACTGTGCCCAACCTCACTGTGCCCATTGCCACCTCACTGTGCCCATTGCCAGCTTACTGTGCCCATTGCCACCTCACTGTGCCCAACCTCACTGTGCCCATTGCAACCTTACTGTGCCCATTGCCACCTCACTGTGCCCAACCTTACTGTGCCCATTGCCAGCTTACTGTGCCCAACCTTACTGTGCCCATTACCACCTCACTGTGCCCATTGCCACATCACTGTGCCCATTGCCAGCTCACTGTGCCCATTGCCAGCTCACTGTGCCCAACCTCACTGTGTCCATTGCCACCTCACTGTGCCCATTGCCACCTTACTGTGCCCAACCTTACTTTGTCCATTGCCAGCTTACTGTGCCCAACCTCACTGTGTCCATTGCATCCTCCCTGTGCCCAAGTCAGTGTACCTGAAAATCTTCTTAGACTGCGAGCGGCGTCCATTGTTTAAATATCAAGGCTTTCTCCTGGTCTTGTTCCGTGATAGGCGTTTCCAGCAAACACTGTGTTGAGTGTTCCGCCTATCACGGAGGTCCTCTTATTCTCGGACTCCGTTTCCCAGCAGGCACTGTGTTCAGTGTTCCGCCAATCACGGACATCTTTTCATCCTCGGACAAGAGAACGTCCATGATAGGCGGAACACTGAACACAGTGTCTGCTGGGAAACTGAGTCAGAGAATGAGGGGACCTCCGTGATAGGCGGAACACTCAACACAGTGTTTGCTGGAAACGCCTATCAGGGAAGGGACCAGGAGGAAGCTGCGATATTTAAACAATGGACGCCGCCCGCAGTCTAAGAATATTTTCATGTACTGACTCGAGTATAAGCCGAGGGGTGTATTTTCAGCCCTAAAAAAAGGGCTGGAAAACTCGGCTTATACTCGAGTATATACGGTAATTAAAATCAAACAAAATAAAACTAATTCTCATGATTGAAGTACTCCGAAATGTAATATGAGCGATACCTCCTCACCTTACTGGTCCCATCGAGCGCTGCTTTTGTTGCTCATTTTTGTTTACTTTTCTCAAGAAGTTGGCAGCTGCACTGGGGTCCGGTCATTTTCTTACATTATTTATGACAAGACTATATATATGTCACTCAATGATTGCCAGTTTTAGTGCTTAGTGACTTTATTGTTTTTTATATATAGATGATTATATAGGTTACATCGCACTCTGACTGATCATCTGTTGGAGCATACATTGATCCATAAGATTCCCTGGGCAATGGTATAACAGGTGCTCTTTAGATGGCAATGGTAGGTCCCCTTTAAATAGACAGGTACATTCTGTCCAATCTGCTGATGACTCACAATGGAAGAAAAAATAAGCATCCCATAGTATAGTAAACCTTAATTAAGATAAAAATGCACAAACAGCAGTAAGAAACATACTCTTTTTCAGGGACCATGAAGGATTTGTTTTCTTTTCACTGTACTTAACTTAGAGGTTGTTTTTTATTTTTTATATATATCCTTTTTTTTTTTTGTATTTCAGGCTGATAATTGCACATTATTGAGTTGCGCAACACTAGTTATTGATTATAATTCTGTCCAAAGGTGTCTCCACTACATTGCTCCTCCATCTAGAGTGGAGACATCCTAAGACAGGAAATGTGTTACTAGCCGAATCACCAGGTTAAATAAATATAAGAGAAAGGCTAAAAAAGGAAACCTAATGCAGCCACATCATGTAAGGATTTCTAGGCTGCAATATATTACAATTTGTTTTGGGGTTTAACTGTCAGAAGCCTATTTTTACTTGTGTAGCACTACCCCCGAAGGAGCTGCTGAGAATTTTGGGCCTGCACTCTGCCTTTCAACCCCTAGAAAATTGGCTCGACCCCCTTGGCACAACTCTACAGCAATATCAGTGTAAAACACAAATAGGAGATGGAAACACAGGAAGATCACACAGTACTGTATAACTACCGTTACGTTGGCACTTGTCACCTTACCCGCTGTAGCAAGAGATATAGCCTCACACCAGTGTAACTCGAACAGTTGTATAATGTTTACTTGATAAGAATGAAAACAGTTATTGGGAAACAAATAAAAAATATATATATATTTGTTTCCCCCTTTCTTTCTTTCTTTTTTTTTTTTTTTTTCTTTTCTCTTTCTTTTTTTTTTTTTTTTTACTTTTGATTATTGAGGTGACTAAAGTAAAGTGTATTGTTTGTATATTTAGGATAGTAAGGGAATTGAATTCAGAGTGTAGATGGCTCTATTTAAAGTCTAAGTTTTGATATGTGTAGGATAAGGGTCGCTCTGTATGACAGTATATATAAGTCTATGAATTTGGACTGATGCTATATATTTGAATTTGTATAAAATTGTGCTGTGTTAATTACTTGAAGTATCAGATCAAATGGAACGACTGTCCTATGTATAATGGATAATTTAAAAATAGAATATAAAAAAAAAAGAAAACAGTTATTGTACAACACATATGGCTATGCACAGGTCCCTGTAAAGGCCATATAAACACAATTAATTTGTGATTTTCTCAACATTAAACCCCAATACCATAACCTGAAGAGGGGTGGATGTGAATAGGTGCACAGTGGGGGAACTTCCCAATACTATATGACTGTATTGGAACACCTCCCCACTAAGTCACACACACACATGCACCAGAAAAACTGAATAATAACAACCATGCAATAGTCACACTAAGTACTTAAGAGTCTATGCTGCAAAACGGCTCCCTCTGGAGGACAGTTCCACCTTATAGTATTCCTATGTGACAAGCTTTGAGAAAAGCAAAACGATGACTGTTCCTTTAAGATCAATCCGTCTTCAGCTAGCTCTGTTGGTGCACTTATTTCTAATCCAAGTCAGGTGAAATAGATTAACAACTATAAAGATGTAGTGTGGTTGCAGAAAAGAACTGCTACACAGTCAATCCCGATGTACCACACTCAGATGTACTGAATTCCTAGCTGTGGCACTACAGGTGTCAGCCAGCGCAGTACTGGGTAACAGGAAACACTTCTATAAACTTAGTCACAACTTAGTAGGCAAGTGCCTTCTCACCGCTACGAGTCCTCAGCCCGCTGGTCTGCTCCTTCCGGAACTCCCTGGCAGATGTCTCTGGGGTGGGTGATGGCGCCGGTTCACAGTGCGGCCGCTCACAGAGTGCTGGTGAATGCTGGTAAATCAAATGAACACCAGAGGGAGCCGAACCCCTAGCCAATAATACAACGCATATTTAGATATACTTAGTAGAAAAACCTTGCTACACTTGAAAGACCAAAATATATTTTATTAACAGTAATACACTTCCGAATGTTCATTTAGCTGGGGTCATGTAATCAGGCACCAAACTTGGGTGCAGTTGAAAGATAAGTGGTCTACTATGGATTGGTCCTAAATTAATTATCTGTTTTGTAGTTCTTCCTCTGTCTCACTGGTCCTGGATTCCTCAAGTTCTGCCCCCTGAGTCTCTCTCTTAGTCTGCCTGTTCTTAGGATTCCCCTGCCAGGTTCTCCTTCTCTGAAACTTTCCTCCTGTGCCCACACATGAACATCAGAATTCTCTTTATACCCACAGAAATTATTTTCACTTGGAGCGGATTGTTGGCCCATTTGCAAGCCATAATTTATGGGACTACAGTTCTATCATTTAGTTTTCTAGGAGCATTTGTGTACCAGTGTATGTGCAAAGAGTGTCTCCAAAATGTGTCTGCTAAAGGTGAAGAGCGGTGCAGCAGGGTTTATATAGCATAAGCTTTTGCTCATACCTTAGATATACTGTACTTTACCTAGTGGTCTACTAACTGGCCAGTGTGGCCCTTCCATGAACCCCAGATGGCAATAGATGAGCATTAACAGTAAGAGATATGAAAACATTTATAAAGATTTTGTACAGCATATTTTTCTTGATTCATGTTAAGCTGCCCCTAGAAATATTTTGTTTGGTCTTAACAAGAAGTAGAAACAACAGGTCTCCTTCCTAATGAGTTGTGGTCTGTTGTATTGGCTGAGGAAGGAAATCACAGAAAGGTAGGCAGATACGAGGGCATTAAAGGGGAAGATAGAAAACAAGCAATAATAAATATAGCTGCTTAACCACTTCCCATCCAGGCAAATTTTGGCTCTTCGCTCCTACATGTAAAAATCATAATTTTTTTGCTAGAAAATTGCATAGAACCCCCAAAAATTATGTATGTTTTTTTTAGCAGAGACCCTAGAGAATACAATGGCAGTCTTTGCAACTTTTTATCTTGCACGGTATTTAAGCAGCAATTTTTCGAACATTAAAGTTATCCCAATATTTTTACATAATGTTATAGATGATGTTACGCCGAGTAAATAGATACCTAACATGTCACACTTCAAAATTGCACACACTCGTGGAATGGCACCAAACTTCGGTACTTAAAAATCCTCATAGGCGACGCTTTAATTTTTTTTTACTGGTTACATGTTTTGAGTTACAGAGGAGGTCTAGGGCTAGAATTATTGCTCTCACTCTAATGTTTGCGGCGATACCTCACATATGTGGTCTGAACACTGTTTTCATATGTGGGCAGGACTTGCGTATGCGTTTGCTTCTGCATGCAAGCACACAGGGACAGGAGCACTTTAAAAAAATATATTTTTTTTTTTATTGTTAATTCTACTTTTAACTTTTTATTTTGACACTTTTAAAAAAAATATATAATTTTGATCACTTTTATTCCTATTAAAAGGAATGTAAACATCCCTTGTAATAGGAATATGGCATGACAGGTTCTCTTTACAGTGAGATATGGGGTCAATACGACCCCACATTTCACCTCTAGGCTGGGAAGTCTGAAATAAAAAATAAAAAAAACGTTCTTGGCTTCCCAGTCGAGGCGGCGCTGTTTTTTTGAATGCAGAGGCTGGGCGTGACGTCATAACATTGCGCCCGGCCTCCGAACGATCATAGAGACTCCGGCGACCATCTGGTCCGCCGGAAATCTCTATGGTAAGCATCCGGGGGCCAGCAGATCCGTTCTCTGACTCACCGATCGCAGCGGTGAGTCGGTAGAAGCACCGGAGTGCGGCGGGAGGGGGGACGTCCCCTCTCGCCGCCCGTAAGAACGATCAAGCGGTGGAACAGTCGGTACAGAGAATCGCCTGCTCAAAAAGACGATATCTGAATGATGCCTGTAGCTGCAGGCATCAATCACATATCCCCGCTCAAAGTCAAGGACGTCCATTTACTTACCTTGGGCGGGAAGTGGTTGGGAACACATATTCATCTTTCATAAGCAATCCCCCACATTTACAATTTGACATTACATATTCAGATGGATTGCAAAAGCCAAGTTATGAACAGTCCTCTTTAAACTAACAAGGAGCTGTAATAAACCATGTAGGTATGTGAGCATGCCTCATCCTTTCAACATGGCATTAGTAACCGGTATACAATGCATATCTATAACCTCACCTTGGCTTAAATCACCTTATACTGAGCCTGTAATTGATCTTCAGGAGTCAAACAGGTTTTCTCATTGGTTCCTGATAGTAAAGGGCAGGTACGAATAGAATTTACATATAAATAGGTTTGAGCGGGGAGCTGAAAATCAGGATTCACAGATAACGGCAATGTAATAACACCTGTGAAATCGATAGATACGTTTCATGGGATTCAATAGTTAGCGTAGCTAAGTAACGATCATTAGATGTCTTGTTCCTGAATGTATATGTATATTTATAGGGACAAATATCATTATTAAGCTGACTGACCTGTTACTAATGGGTACATCTATTCATAGCACTATACATTATGTTGCTAAGGTTCATGTTGTTACTATCCTGTATCTATAGGGAGCTGGAGCTTATAACCATTTATATCAGGAGCTGAGAAAAATGCGCTTACAATCTTATGCTCCCATCACAGACAAACCTAGCATTTGGGGACCAGTTTTTGTTTGACAAAAAACATTTTTAGAACACTTTAAATTGAATAGTTGTTTACTGCCGTCAGCCTTTTTGCTTTGGTTTGTTTTATCTCCCCCTAATTAAATTTAAATAATGTGACGCTGTTGCTTGAGAACCCAATATAGCATGCCTAAAGGGCTATCATGCCTTGTCACAAACAGATAATTTGTTAAAGGACCAATACAGCAAAAATGTTGTGTTCCAATAATTGCATATGTTTATTAAATGTGATAATAGAAGACAGTATGTGATTTTTTTGGGGGTATTTTTTTTTACACTGCCTTTGGTGTTTTAAATGGAAACCATTTAGCTGATGTCACACTGGTGATTCTGTTGCTGGCATCACTTTGCTTCTGCTACCTTGCTGGCAAGTAGGATTCTGCAAAGTTTTTTGGCCATTGTACTCTATAGTATTTAGGGATCCTGTTGCTTGTGTAGCATGGTGCATCCTAGTTAGTAGGACTAAGGCAAATTTCAATTTTGGCGCCCCTGTAACCAGTGGAGCAAAGTTTGATTGTTTTTGGCTGTTCTAAGTTCTGCTTGTTGCAGGCTCAACTGCTTTCCCCTGGTTTCTAGTGAGTTCTAGAATTTAGTGGGTTGGAAGAGGCAGACACCGGACTTTGCATATTTATACAGCCTCTCTCTGGGAGGAAGAATGACCAGCGGGGGCTGAGGTGTGTATAAATAGGCTAAGGCCTGGATTAGCAGGGTCTTTGTCCTAGTGGAGAAGACCCAGCCTGGAGGGCTGTGGCCCTCTGGGTCATTTACTGTAGCTGAAGCTTGCAGGAGGCCATTGAGGTCTTAGCTCACGTAAAGCTGAGGGACCAATTTCTAAAGTTTCTGGGAGCAATTTGGAGGAAGTGCACCAAGGATCTGGCCTGAAGGCTCACAGTACAGTACTGCTCTGGCGTGAGCTGAAGGAAGGCACTCAAGAACACAGGGCACAGTAAGTAAAGGCCTGAGAGAGAAAGATCCTAGTGTCTGTCCTTATTAACCCTTGGAGAGACTGTTCCAGAGTTGCTGGCTCGGGTTTGCTTAAGTGGTTCTAAAGGCAGAAGGTTTTTTTATCATAATGCATTCTATGCATTAAGATAAAAAACCTTCTGTGTGCAGCAGCCCCCCTCAGCCCCCATAATACTTACTTGAGCCCATCTTGATCCAGCGATGTTGCACAAGAGACTCCCTAGTTTGCCATAGACATTTTTCCTATAATGTAATATATTTTTCCTTCTTCCTCCTTTTTCAAAATGTTGCTTCAACCGCCCAACAGGCACCCTTGGCAGTGTTTTTTGTTTGCACCAAGCTTGCTACTGTCACTTTTGCTGCACAACTAAGTCTACATATAAATATAGAGAAAATATAAAGAAAGGTATGTAAAATACAAAAAAAAAATCAAAATATTGAATTCCAGCTGCATTAACCACATATACATGCCAGGATACAGTATATTTGCATTGTAATCTTTAGCATAGACTTAACAGTACTCGGCTCACAATTAAAAAACGTAGCAGGTATTCATAAGATATTACTTTTACTGGTGATTTTCATCCTGACAGTTCTAGTACACATTTGTAAATTCCTTTCCTAGTCTGAATGCAATTAAAAAATGTGAATTGTTGAAAAAATACTTGGGAGCTTACTTATGAAATGTGCGTCAGCAAAAAATATTAAATTTTACCCAGAGCAACCAATTAAAATGCTTGTTTCATATTCAACTTAGGCTGACCAATGTGAGCACGCTAAGAACCGCGGATTATACTTTTTTGCCTTGATGATCTTTTTACCCTGTAAGTAGAATTTTAAATACATTTTATTTGACCTTACGGGCTTCACTATGCTGCCTTTCTTTCTGTATGGGTTTAACATCTCCTGCTGAGGACTGCATATATGATATCCAAATCCTGGAAGTTCCTTTGATGTTGAAATTATCGGACACTTCGGTTGTTACTCTATCAAGATTGGAGTGCCTTATTCATCTGTGACCCTCTGCATTTCACTACATGCTTATGATGCTCGCTTTTTGGTAAGCAGACTGTGAGCACGTTTTTTGTGGTGGTGTGTTATCTGCTCACACTGAAGTCTCTGGTGGTGGAGTTCTTCAATTTCCTGCATCCATTTCTTTCGTCATGAATTATATGGACTGATTTTCACTTTGAAGCGCTGCATTTTTGGTTTTATTCATTTTCAACTTTGCATTGCAGAAATTACAACTGAAAGCTGACCGACTGCTATGGGCAGTAACAAATGTTCCCGACAGTACTCTTATTTAGTTTGTTTTGTATTTGTCAATGTTTTCATAAAAGGAGCAAAAAAAAATCTAGGTTGTTTTACCAGATATACAAACTTGAAAAGAAGGAATACAAAGGTGCAATAATGAGGTATAAATCCTCACGGAAGCCAATCAAAAGTAATTTTTCAGTGATTGATATCTACTGTAATTGTATTCTATGGGTATGTGATCTAATCACATCCTCGTTGCTCTTTGTAACCTTATTAAAAGGAGCCTTTGAATTTATTCTGTAAGGCAGAGACAGACGTGCAAAAGGCAGTACATAACAGTTCATTACAATTTATCTTTCAGTGATCTGACTTTAGGTAGTTGAAATCTGATTGGATATTATACATTGTACAAAGATACAAAGAGGTAAAATTTAGGTCAAAACTCAAGTGAGCCCCTCTCCTGTCCCTGCACTTAAAAAACAATATATATATATATATATATATATATATATATATATATATAGATATATATATATATATATAGATATATACATACGTACAGTGCCCTGCAAAAGTATCCACCCCATTGGCATTTTTCGTGTTTTTTTTGTTGCTTCACAACCTGGAATTAACATGGATTTTTTGAGGATTTGCATCATTTAATTTACAGAACATGCCCACAACTTTGAACAAGAAATAGGATAAAATAACAGAAAAAGTCAATGTGCATAACTATTCACCTCCATAAAGTCAATACTTTGTAGAGCCACCTTTTGCGGCTATCACAGCTCTAAAGCCTCGTACACACGACTGGTTTTCTCATCAAGAAACAACAAGAAAACTGTTTGGGAGAGCTTTCTTGCCGAGAAAACCGTTCGTGTGTATGGTTTCTCGTCGAAAAAACTGCTGGGAATCTCGACGAGAAAAATAGAGAATCTGCTCTCTATTTTCTCGTAAGGATTCTCGTTTTTCTCGTCGGGATTCTCGTCGCCCTGTTTCACAACGAGAAAACTGGTCGTGTGTATGCTTTTCCGAGTCTTAAAAAATCGCTCATGCTCAGAATCAAGTATAAGACGGGAGCGCTCCTTCTGGTAAAACTAGCGTTCGTAATGGAGATAGCACATTTGTCGCGCCAAAACTAACTGAAAGCACGAAGACTGAAAAGCGTGAATCGTCTCTCCCCAAACTTTTACTAACACGCGGTAACACGAGATCAACAAAAGCAGCCCAAGGGGTGGTGCCATTGGAATCATACTTCCCCTTTATACTGCCGTCGTACGTGTTGTACGTGACCGCACTTTACAACAATGAGATTTGGAATTGACAGTGTGTATGCAAGGAAAGCTTGACAAGAATCTCGTCGAGAAAAACAACGGTTTTTTTTACGACGAGATTCTCGGTCGTGTGTACGAGGCTTAAGTCGCTTTGGATAAGTCTCTATGAGCTTGCCACATCTTACCACTGGTGATTTTTGTCCATCCCTCCTTGCAAAACTGCTCCAGCTCCCTCAAGTTGGATGGTTTGCGCTTGTGAACAGCAATTTTTAAGTCTGACCACAGATTTTCTATTGGATTGAGGTCTGGGCTTTGACTAGGCTATTCCAACACATTTACATGTTTCCCCTTAAACCACTCAAGTGTTGCTTTAGCAGTGTGTTTGAGGTCATTGTCCTGCGGGAAGGTGTACCTCTGTCCTAGCCTCAAATCACACACAGAGTGGTACAGGTTTTTCTCAAGAATATCCCTGTATTTAGCACCATCCATCTTTCCCTCAACTCTGACCAGTTTCCCAGTCCCGAGTGCTGAAAAACATCCACACAGCATGATGAAGTTCTTTGGGTGATGTGATGTGTTGGGTTTGCGCCAGACATAGCGTTTTCTTTGATGGCCAAAAAGTTAAATGTTCATCTCATTAGACCAGAGCATCTTCCTCCATACATTTTGGGAGTCTCCCACATGTCTTTTCGCAAACTCAAAACATGCCATTTTGTTTTTTTGCTGAAAGTAATGGCTTTCTTCTGGCCACTCTGCCATAAAGCCCAACTCTTTGGAGCGTACGGCTTATTGTCGCCTATGTACAGATACTCCAGTCTCTGCTGTGGAACTCTGCAGCTCCTCCAGGGTTACCTTAGGTCTCTGTGCTGCCTTTCTGATTAATGCCCTCTTTGCCCGGTTCATGAGTTTTGGTGTGTGGCAGTCTCTTGGCAAGTTTGCTGTTGTGCCATCTTCTTTGCATTTGGTTAGATAGATTTGATGGTGCTCCTAGGGATCATCAAAGATTTGGATTTTTTTTTATAACCTAACCCTGACTTGTATTTCTCAACAACATTGTCCCTTACTTGTTTGGAGAGTTCCTTAGTCTTTATGGCAGTGTTTGGTTAGTGGTGCCTCTTGCTTAGGTGTTGTAGCCTCTGGGGCCTTTCAAAAAGGTGTGTGTATATGTAATGACAGATCATGTGACACTTAGATTGCACACAGGTGGACATCATTTCACTAATTATGTGACTTCTGGAGGTAATTGGTTGCACCAGAGCTTTTTATGGGCTTCATAACAAAGGGGTGAATACATATGCCCATGCAATTATCAGTTTTTGATTTCTGAAAAATTGTTTTATGTATATATTTTTCTAATTTTACTTCACCAACTTAGACTATTGTGTTCTGATCCATCACATATAATTCAGATTAAAAAAACATTGAACTAAAGGCTGTAATGTAACAAAATAGGTAAAAAGCCAAGGGGGTGAATACTTTTGTAGGGCACTGTATATATGTAGCACTCTCTAGTGTGCTACTAGTATGAGAGTAGGTAAACTATATCTTGACACATTTTTTACCAAGTGAGTATGTAATTGGATCAGGGTTATTAGAGTTCAGGGCAGCGGGACTCATACAGACAGCTCTTTGGGGCCTCCCCCTGGATCTAGGAAGTTGGAGAACATTTTAGAGACTAGAGATTGAAGGCTAGGAGAGGTTTCTCTGCATATTTAGGTGAACTTAGCAAATCTCCAGGCAGTGGGCCTGGCAGGCAACTAAGTGAGCCCATTAAATATGAATGAGTCATGCTGGGAGGGGAGTTGGGTGGAAGATGGAGATGCAGTCCTGAGGAGACTGTCAGTGGCCCTAAAGGGATCCCTGCGATAGAGGGGCTCTATATTGGGCCGGGGCTCAAGTACTGGCCTGGAAGTATCCTACCACAGGAGAAGTTGGAAGGAGGCTTTCCTGAGAGGCGGCAGGAGCAAGGAGAGGACAGTGTGAGTACTATAGATTGCTGCAGGGATTTTCAAGGGGAGAGATAGAGGTCTCTCTGGAAGATAGCAACGAGCTTAAATCTTCCCTACCTTGCCATAGGAGATCTCCAGAATGTCAGTCAGGTAGACTGGTGAAGACAGTCAGTCGGGCAGACTGGGGAAGAAAAGCAGCCAAATGGGCTGGTGAAGAGACAGCCTGGCGGGCTATTATTAACTGCAGTGGAAGAGCTGGGACCAGTGTCTACAGGAAAGTGGAGGTACTCCAGGATGCAGTTCACACCACATTGTGCTACTCTCCAAAGGGAATGAAAGTTCCTAGCCTGTAAGGGGCTATTGCTGATCTAACAAAGACTGTTAGCTAATCAGTCAGAGCTGTGCAATCCAATGGGAAGGAATCAATTGGCGTTGTACAGGATAAGGGAGAAGATAAAAGCGGAGCGTGTATATAGGGAAGAAGTTGTCCCTGGTTTTGTTACTGTCAAGTTGGGCATCCTAATTTATAGGGAGAGAGGTATAGGTGGCGCTGCCTCTTTCTAATGTGCAATTTTCATGAGAAATATTAAATCAAAAGGTGTGTGTATTTATATGTGTATATGTGTGTATATACAGTGGGGCAAAAAAGTATTTAGTCAGCCACCAATTGTGCAAGTTCTCCCACTTAAAAAGATGAGAGAGGCCTGTAATTGTCATCATAGGTATACCTCAACTATGAGAGAAAAAATGTGGAAACAAATCCAGACAATCACATTGTCTGATTTGGAAATAATTTTTTTTGCAAATTATGGAGGAAAATAAGTATTTGGTCACCTACAAACAAGCAAGATTTCTGGCTCTCACAGACCTGTATCTTCTTCTTTAAGAGGCTCATCTGTCCTCCACTCGTTACCTGTATTAATGGCACCTGTTTGAACTTGTTATCAGTATAAAAGAAACCTGTCCACAACCTCAAACAGTCACACTCCAAACTCCACTATGGTGAAGACCAAAGAGCTGTCGAAGGACACCAGAAACAAAATTGTAGACCTGCACCAGGCTGGGAAGACGGAATCTGCAATAGGCAAGCAGCTTGGTGTGAAGAAATCAACTGTGGGAGCAATAATTAGAAAATGGAAGACATACAAGACCACTGATAATTTTCCTCGATCTGGGGCTCTACGCAAGATCTCACCCCGTGGGGTCAAAATGATCACAAGAACGGTGAGCAAAAATCCCAGAATCACACAGGGGGACCTAGTGAATGACCTGCAGAGAGCTGGGACCAACGTAACAAAGGCTACCATCAGTAACACACTATGCCGCCAGGGACTCAGATCCTGCAGTGCCAGACGTGTTCCCCCGCTTAAGCCAGTACATGTCCGGGCCCGTCTGATGTTTGCTAGAGAGCATTTGGATGATCCAGAAGAGGATTGGGAGAATGTCATATGGTCAGAAGAAAACAAAGTAGAATTGTTTGGTAGAAACACAACTCGTCGTGTTTGGAGGAGAGATAATGCTGAGTTGCAACCAAAGAACACCATACATACTGTAAAGCATGGGGGTGGCAACATCATGCTTTGGGGCTGTTTCTCTGCAAAGGGAACAGGACGACTGATCTGTGTACATGAAAGAATGAATGGGGCCATGTATCGTGAGATTTGATTGTGAGAGTGCAAACCTTCTTCCATCAGCAAGGGCATTGAAGATGAAACATGGCTGGGTCTTTCAGCATGACAATGATCCCAAACACACCGCCCGGGCAACGAAGGAGTGGCTTCGTAAGAAGCATTTCAAGGTCCTGGAGTGGCCTAGCCAGTCTCCAGATCTCCACCCCATAGAAAATCTTTGGAGGAAGTTGCCCAGCGACAGCCCCAAAACATCACTGCTTTAGAGGAGATCTGCATGGAGGAATGGGTCAACATACCAGCAACAGTGTGTGACAACCTTGTGAAGACTTACAGAAAACGTTTGACCTCTGTCATTGCCAACAAAGGATATATAACAAAGTATTGCGATAAACTTTTGATATTGACTAAATACTTACTTTCCACCATAATTTGCAAAAAAATTTATTTCCAAATCAGACAATGTGATTGTCTGGATTTGTTTCCACATTTTGTCTCTCATAGTTGAGGTATACCTATGATGACAATTACAGGAATCTCATCTTTTTAAGTGGGAGAACTTGCACAATTGGTGGCTGACTAAATACTTTTTTGCCCCACTGTGTATATATATATATATATATATATATATATATATATATATATTGTGACGGTGGGACCCTGTGCGACCTTAAAGACTGTTGGTTTACGCCAGATTTTGTAGAGAAAGACGTGCTGATTGAACAGCTGTGTCTTGGGCTATTTAGTTCGAACCTGACTATGGATCAGGGCCCCACCCAACAGACAGGAAGTCTGTGTGCATAGGAGTCAGGTGGACGCCCATCCCTCTGAGAGGAGTCAGAGGCTATCTATGCTGCATGGGTGCAGCCAAAGTGTGCGTGTCTGCAAGAGGCAGATGTTATTGATGTTTAAGCCACAAAGCGCTGACCAGGAGTAAGCGAGGAGTAAGCTTATCTCTAGGAAACTGTTTGTTCTGAGGAGCAGACTTTAGACCTAGGCTAAAGGCCTGAGACAGCCGGATCGCTAGAATAAAAGCCAGGAGGTAAACTGTTGAGTATGCAAGATACAGTAATGGTGGAACCTTCCGGTGAGGGCTACTGATGTATTTGTGAACTTTTGTGCTTTTAAATAAAAGTGGTCTACCATGCCCTTAAATAGAGTTCCTGACTGGCTTGAATCACTCGAAAAACGCATCTACTACGAGAGCTGATGGTCCCCAACCTTACAATATATATATATATATAATATAATATAATATCTCTATCTATCTCAAAAATAGTCTACTGTCTCTTTAAATATTTTTAACGTGCATGCCAAATGGCTATATCCCCTTAAACGTGTCTTAGTGTATTAGATGCATACAGCTCTATGAAGTACAAAATACTGAAGATACAAATAAAATGTTAATGTGCAAGAAAACACATGTATGAAACAAATATCATATAAAAAAACTACATATAAATATATCAAAAAAGTGTCCGTGTTTCATATGCATGATAGTAGTCCACAATATACTGTATGAGACTCTGAATGAAGATAAAGTGCTCAATGTGCAAAAATATCCATATATGTGAAACCAAAAAAACAATAAATATATCAAAAAGAAAAAAGTTCATGCATCCATATAGGTGATCCTCATACATGCGTTTTCTTGCACGTTAACACTTTATTCTTGTCTTCAGTATTGTGTACTTCATAGACCTGTATGCACTAGGACATGTTTGAGAGGATATAGCCATTAGTCATGCCTGTTATATTATTTAAAGAGACTTTACACACACACACATATATATATATATATATATATATACACACATACACACCTTATGATTTTTTTTCCCCATAAATAATGCATATTAGAAAGAGGCAGCGCCACCTATACCTCTCTCCCTATACCTTTCTTTGTCCATACCACTTCTGTGGGATTTCTAAGGTAGGCAGCAGCCATATTATATAACCATAGCACGGGATCCAATACCCTACTTTGAGTTGGGCATCCTATAATAGAACATAAAGAACATAAAAACAAAGCTCAAGGACTGGTCAATGTGTTGAGATGCAAGCTGAAATTGTTGTGTGCAGCAGTGGGGAACCGTGTCATCTGAAACCCCTACAGGGGGTAGTGCTACATATATATAGCTATAGATAGTGACAGTGCAAGGCCCTGCAATGATGAAAACATAGCAGAAAACAACACAGGATTCTCAAGAATACAGTTTGAGGGGCTCTGGATTTTGTACTTCCTGGACCAAGATCTAGAGATCAAAGACTTCAAAGTGCATGGGGTGGGAAGAAGTCTCCAACCCAGTGTCCAGGTACTACCGCAAACCAGCAGGAGGTGTGGGCAAATGTTATAAGTTTAGTTATAAGCTAAGACCTGCTTCTCCCAAGAGACAGGAGGTCTTAGCATAGGAGTCAGGAGGACTCCAATCCCTCAGAGCCAGCCATTTGGGGCAGCCAGAGGATGTATGTCTGCACCATGCAGAGCAGCAAGGAGATGAGAAAGAGATTAGGTACAGAGTTTGTACGGGAGCACTAAGATGCTGTGTTAGATGGTCTGGAGGACCAAGGCAGAAGGTGCTGCTAGAGCGAGTCTCATTTATGTTCATGTTGATGGTGGAAATTTCCCATGTGGGTAGTTCTTATTACTGCCCTGAATGGCCCACACACATAACTGCCTGGGATTAGAGAAAGCTGGTTGAATGCCACCATCTGTCATTCCTCAAGAGGAACACCATCTAGTGGGGCAAAATAATTACTAGCTCTGGATTACAGGTGTGTATTGTATAAAAAGCTTTTAGGCCTTGTACACACAACCATTTTTCTCGGCATAAAAAAAAAACGACGTTTTTCCCAACAGGATTCCTCTCAAGCCTGCCTTGCATACACACGTTCAGGCCAAATACTGGCCGTCCAAAGCGCTGTGATGTACGACGGCACTATAAAGGGGAAGTTCCATTCAAACTGCGCCACCCTTTGGGCTGCTTTTGCTGATCTTGTGTTATCGCGTGTTAGTAAAAGTTTGGTGAGAGACGATTCGTGCTTTTCTGTCTTCGTGCTTTCCAGATCACTTTCTGCTGTTCAGTAGGTGCTTGTGGGTTCGTATCTGTCTTTAAGTGCGTGTAGTGAGTTCGTATCTGGTTTTTTTCAGTGCGTTCTTGTCCGCTCGTTTCAGATTTTCAGGTCGTTCTTCATAGGCCTCGCTGTGTGTTCTGTTCGTTCTGACCAGCCGACCGTTTTCTAGCCATGTTGTGGGTACGTACTCGTCATAGAGTTCGTGCTGCGTGTGAGCTTGGTTTGGAGGTTCATGCCTTAACCCAAGTCTATTCCATGAACAGGGTGGTGAGGAGTTCATGGACGAAGAATTGGGTGCTCCAGCGGGACCAATTCTGTCACTGCAGGAGATCCAGGAGAATAACCCTGATGACTTCAGGAATTTTCTCCGGATGACGAACACCATTTTTAACCATCTGTTGGCTTTGGTGTCCCCCTATATCACGAGGCAGGACACTGTCATGCGGGAAGCCATCATTGCCGAGCAGAGGCTAGTTGCCACGTTGAGATACCTGGCAACTGGGAGAAGTCTGCAGGGCCTGAAGTTCTCAACAGGCATCTCCCGCCAGGCTCTGGGGATCTGTCATGGAGATCCTGCCGGAAACAGGCGCCCCGGACTTCCTGGTCTCCGTTTGCGCGTGCGTCCAGCGGGTGGCGCCAGAGAGACTATTTAAACCTGTCAATTACAGACAGTCCCTGCTGTCTGCTCTACAGCGTTGTGTGCTTAACCCTGATCTGAGACCATACCCGTGCTAAAGACCCGGCTTACCTTGACCAACCTGTTATCTGCCTGCACCCAACCCCGGCTTGTTGTGACTATCCTTTTGCCTGCACCCTGTACTTCTGCTGCCCGCCTGATATCTGACCCGGCCTGTTTACTACCCTGTTCCTGGTTGTGATCCAGTTCGCTTAACCGATCCAGTCTGCTGAGCTGTCTCAGATCCAGCCTGCGAAGCTGAACCTGCCTGCTAGCTGATCCTGTCTGCTGTGCTTCTTCGTGGAGCCTATAATTTGGTCCGCATCAGGGACAGAGATGAGTAGAAGACTGCTTTCCGTACTCGATTTGGGCACTTCGAGTATTTGGTGATGCCTTTCGGGTTGTGCAATGCCCCCGCCACGTTTCAATACTTCATTAATGATGCCCTTCGGGACTTTCTGGACTTATTTGTTATCGTCTATTTAGACGACATATTAATTTTCTCTTCCTCCTTCGAATCCCATCGCAGGCATTTCAAGAGTGTGTTGGCCCGGCTTCGACAACATGGCCTATATGCGAAAGCCAAAAAATGTGCGTTCGAGCAGGGAAGTATACTATTCTTGGGATTAATCATCTCCAGTGAGGGCATCAAGATGGACCCCCAGAAGATTGCTGCAATCCTAGACTGGCCAGTCCCTACAGACAAGAAGGGAATCCAACGTTTCGTCGGTTTTGCCAATTTTTACCGCAAGTTCATCAGAGGATTCTCGGCCATAATTGCACCAATCACTCAATTAACCCAACAGGGGAACCGCTTCCATTGGTCCTCTGAGGCCCAAAACGCCTTTGAGGCCCTTAAGGGACTTTTTACCTCTGCCTCCGTGTTGAAGCATCCGGATTCCTCTTTGCCATTCGTCCTCGAGGTAGACGCATCCGAAATCGCTGTAGGGGCAATATTGTCCCAAAGACAAGGAACCAAGGCCCTGCTTCACCCAGTGGCCTTCTTCTCACGCAAGTTGTCAACAGCAGAGAGGAACTACGACATGGGGGATCGGGAGTTGCTGGCGATTAAGTCTGCGCTAGAAGAATGGCGCTATCTGCTGGAGGGAGCTGCCCATCCAATTCTGATATTTACAGACCATAAGAACCTGGAATATCTGAGATCTGCAAAGAGACTGAAACCACGACAAGCCAGATGGGCGCTCTTTTTCTCCAGGTTTTCGTTCCATGTCACGTATCGTCCAGGTTACAAGAACACTAAGCCTGACGCCTTGTCTCGGATGTTTCACAAACCCAAAGAAGTTTCTCTTCCGGATACCATCCTTGCCCCTGGGAATTTCCTCTTGCTTCAGGAAAACCTGCTCTCCAGACTTAAACAAGCCTCCGCAGGGCAGTTGCCCTCTCCTGAATTAGAACTGCAGGTTAAGGACGGGTTGCTCTGGCATAAGGACAAGATCTATATCCCCGAGGATCTACGAGTATCTGTCCTGGAACTCTGCCACGACCATGCATTAGCCGGGCACTTTGACATAGCCAAGACCACCGACTTGGTACAGCGTACCTTTTGGTGGCCTCGATTACGGGAAGATTGTAAAGGACCAAGGCAGAAGGTGCTGCTAGAGCGAGTCTCATTTATGTTCATGTTGATGGTGGAAATTTCCCATGTGGGTAGTTCTTATTACTGCCCTGAATGGCCCACACACATAACTGCCTGGGATTAGAGAAAGCTGGTTGAATGCCACCATCTGTCATTCCTCAAGAGGAACACCATCTAGTGGGGCAAAATAATTACTAGCTCTGGATTACAGGTGTGTATTGTATAAAAAGCTTTTAGGCCTTGTACACACAACCATTTTTCTCGGCATAAAAAAAAAACGACGTTTTTCCCAACAGGATTCCTCTCAAGCCTGCCTTGCATACACACGTTCAGGCCAAATACTGGCCGTCCAAAGCGCTGTGATGTACGACGGCACTATAAAGGGGAAGTTCCATTCAAACTGCGCCACCCTTTGGGCTGCTTTTGCTGATCTTGTGTTATCGCGTGTTAGTAAAAGTTTGGTGAGAGACGATTCGTGCTTTTCTGTCTTCGTGCTTTCCAGATCACTTTCTGCTGTTCAGTAGGTGCTTGTGGGTTCGTATCTGTCTTTAAGTGCGTGTAGTGAGTTCGTATCTGTTTTTTTTCAGTGCGTTCTTGTCCGCTCGTTTCAGATTTTCAGGTCGTTCTTCATAGGCCTCGCTGTGTGTTCTGTTCGTTCTGACCAGCCGACCGTTTTCTAGCCATGTTGTGGGTACGTACTCGTCATAGAGTTCGTGCTGCGTGTGAGCTTGGTTTGGAGGTTCATGCCTTAACCCAAGTCTATTCCATGAACAGGGTGGTGAGGAGTTCATGGACGAAGAATTGGGTGCTCCAGCGGGACCAATTCTGTCACTGCAGGAGATCCAGGAGAATAACCCTGATGACTTCAGGAATTTTCTCCGGATGACGAACACCATTTTTAACCATCTGTTGGCTTTGGTGTCCCCCTATATCACGAGGCAGGACACTGTCATGCGGGAAGCCATCATTGCCGAGCAGAGGCTAGTTGCCACGTTGAGATACCTGGCAACTGGGAGAAGTCTGCAGGGCCTGAAGTTCTCAACAGGCATCTCCCGCCAGGCTCTGGGGATCTGTCATGGAGATCCTGCCGGAAACAGGCGCCCCGGACTTCCTGGTCTCCGTTTGCGCGTGTGTCCAGCGGGTGGCGCCAGAGAGACTATGTAAACCTGTCAATTACAGAAAGTCCCTGCTGTCTGCTCTACAGTGTTGTGTGCTTAACCCTGATCTGAGACCATACCCGTGCTAAAGACCCGGCTTACCTTGACCAACCTGTTATCTGCCTGCACCCGACCCCGGCTTGTTGTGACTATCCTTTTGCCTGCACCCTGTACTTCTGCTGCCCGCCTGATATCTGACCCGGCCTGTTTACTACCCTGTTCCTGGTTGTGATCCAGTTCGCTTAACCGATCCAGTCTGCTGAGCTGTCTCAGATCCAGCCTGCGAAGCTGAACCTGCCTGCTAGCTGATCCTGTCTGCTGTGCTTCTTCCGATCCAGTCTGCAAGACCGATCCAGTCTGCTGTGCTGCTTCCAATCCAGTCTGCGAGACCGATCCAGCCTGCTAAGCTGAACCTGCCTGCTAGCTGATCCTGTCTGCTGTGCTACTTCCGATCCGGCCTGCTAGCCGTTCCAGTTCCGGTATTCTGCAAGGAAGCTTCCGGGTGTCATAAATTTATTCCCAAAAAGTAGAGGTATACAGATTTTTTTATTTTTTTATTCTGATATTGTTATTGTTATTTCATCTGTATACCTCTACTTTTTGGGAATACATTTACCTTGAGGTATTACACTACTGGAGTCCTTTCCCTTTTTCTTTTATGGTTCCTATACCAACTTGGAAGTTTGTTTTTTTTCTATTTTGGAGTGATCAATCGCAGCACCTGCAGTGAAAGGATCAGTACAACAGATGCTAAGAACCTACACTGGGATCATCACTCCGTGAAATCAGGTGGATAAACTCCTGTACCCCGCAGAGGGTGATATCTGCAGGCCCGTTAGACCTTGCCACAGTGGAGGTCCACCATTTCTGGTAACGTACCCATCTCTTACACATTTACTCACCGCGGTGGATGTGGTCTTCTCTGACATCTGTGGATTCTTTGGAATATTTCTCCTATACCATCATCCTTCCCCTTGATTACATCTTTCAAAGTTCATCTTTCTTCCCATCCTTTCCAGTGTGAAAGAAACATATTTATATGTGGTGGACATTATTTTTGTAATATTGTGTTTTTTAAGTTTTTCAAGGACTTTTTTCCAACACTTATATTCATTTGCACATTGTTGTTGCTCAGCCTCTGTTGGCTAATTATTTAATCTGATGGTTTGATTAGCCCACGGCAACTAGTGTTTTTTTATGTTTAAATTTTTTCATTATATATCCACATTTTACTGATCAATATATATGGTGGGAATATATTTATAGGCATCATTTGATATTTTTCATTTTGTGTCACCTGTGTAGTCTATTAAGTTTGTAATTAATTATTTTGGGCGCGATATATATTTTTTTTTTTATTATATTTATGTTTCAAAACATAACAGACAAAACTCTGGAACTTACAAAGTTCAACGTACAAAATGTGAAAGCAATATCAGACATTCTAGTATTTCAACGATGTGGTGATGTTGCCTTCATTAGATGGGGGGAGGTGATGTCACCCCTGTACAAGCCAAATTTAGAAGATGCAAACAAATCAGGATCTGAAATGGTGATTTCTTTATGAACCCATGCCTAATGTCAACATGTGCTATCTCCCATCATGGGGGATCAATGGATGTGTTTTGGGGGTGCAACCCCTTCCTCTCACCTACTTGAGTTGCGAGAAAGGGGTTGCACCCACAAAACGTGTACATTGATATCCCCTGATGGGAGATAGCATGTTGACACACTGTGTGCATTTTCAAAATTTGGCTTGAATAAAGTTGTCCAATTTTTTGATTTATATTCTTCGTCATGTTGTCTAGTTCTTGACTACACCCCATTAATTCCTGTATTAAAATTTGTGCACTAGCACTTGTGAAACGAGTAGTTTCTTTTTCACCAACATGTTCATCACCTAAAGAAAAAAAAAAAAAGGTTTTATAAAGATGCAGGCCTACATCTCTTACCTGAAGCTGTGGTGACAGACACTGACATGTTGTGGTGACAATATCGCCCACTTCCTCCACCTCTCCTTCCTCCACATCTGCATCTTGTTGGGGTTCTCTCTGGTCCCCTTCTTTGGGAGGTGTGGGGTTCCTGGTGTCCTCTAAGTGGTGTCCTCCGAGTCTTCGCTCCCCTTTGAGAATGAAACAAAAGGTATACTTAGCACACAGATATTTGAGGCCTGAAATAGGAATATGAAACATTGCTTGGAAGTGGGGTACAATTGTCTGTTCCAAACTGAAGACATAATTTTTTCCTTACCAAAGCTGCAATACTTTCCTTTTTTGGCCAAGTTTCACACATGGAGACACCCCAAGTATCCACTGGAGCACCTGTGTGGGACACCGTAAAAAGGTTGTTCTGGTGTCCCACACTAGTGCTCCTGATTCCAGATGAGAAAACAGCTGCTGAGTGTCCTCTCCTTTACACTGAATCAAGTTTGCATTTCATTCTAGTTACAAACACATCTAGACAACAATGTACTAAACTTCTTTTCAGACAAATATACATTTCCAAAAGTAGTTAACCCTGTATCTGAAAAAAAATCGTATTAGTAGTAGCCGAACTAATGATGTTGACTACGACCGATTACTGTGCCAATGATCGTGCAAGTTGCCATTTTCAACTGTACAACAGTAAAGAAAAGCACACGGAGCAACATGCAAGTAATAATAGGAACACAGGACAAATACCATATATACTCAAGTATAAGCTGAGTTTTTCAGCCCTTTTTTTAGGGCTGAAAATAGCCCCCTCGGCTTATACTCGAGTCAGTGTAGCTGTCGGGTCGCGGGCATCCATTTTTCAAAAGTCGCGGCTTCCTCCTGGTCCGTGATAGGCGGTAGCGAAACACAGTGTCAAATGCCTATCATGGAGGTCCTCTCATCTTCAGACTTTCCCAGCAGACACTGTTTAGTGTTCCGCCTATCATGGATGTCCTGGATGAAAGAAGGTCCGTGATTGGCGGAACACTGAACACAGTGTCTGCTGGGAAACTGAGTCCGAGGATGAGAGGATCTCCGTGATAGGTGGTAGTGGAACTCAGTGTCAAACGCCTATCACGGACCAAGAGGAAGCGGCGACTTTTGAAAAATGGAACCCGCGACCCGACAGGTACACTGACTATCACGGAACGGAACTGTCAGGGAACTAGTAGACCAGACTGTGTGACTAAACAGAGGAGACCAAAAATGCATGCAAGTGAAATAAAAAGGTGTTTATTTACAAGGTGACAAACAAGTAAAAACAACCAGTGCAGAACCAACAACGAATAGTATATACAAATCAAGGGGAGATACCGTAACCGTAAACAAAGCCAGGCCGAGTTCATACATACAGCAGATGGGTGAGGACGGGAAAACAACAGGGCAGGGAGAGGATGGATGGACAGGCTGCGGGGCAGGAATCCAAGGTCAACAGGTAACAGAAGGGGCAGGTCCAGGATGGGCTCAGGGTAGGATCAGGTCGGGTCAGATGCAGGCTCAGGATAGGATCAGGTCGGGTCAGATGCAGGCTCAGGGTCAGATGCAGGCTCAAGTCAGATGCAGGCTCAGGAGAGAGAGATACCAAGGCGAGCATGTAAGGGCTCGCCGGGTATTTATAGGACTGCAGTGATTGTCCTCATGGGACAGCTGAGCGGAGGGAGTGCTGCCTGCCCCACACTGCCGGAATAAACCCGCTGGTGGATGCCGGTACTACGGCCCATGGATCAGGCATTACCACCAGCAGGTGAGGTCCTACATCAAAGAAACTGGCTGCAAGAGGACACCTGCTGGTGGACATTAGTACTGCAATCCATAGGACCAACAGCACCACCAGCGGGTGAAGCTTTTACTGACAGGAACGGGACCAGGAGGAAGCCACGACTTTTGAAAAATGGATGCCTGCACCCGGTCAAGAATACAGGTACACTGAGGCTGCAATGGGCACAGTGAGAATGGGCACAGTAAGGCTACAATGGGCACAGTGAGAATGGGCACAGTGAGAATGGGCACAGTAAGGCTGCAATGGGCACAGTAAGGCTGCAATGGGTACAGTGAGAATGGGCACAGTCAGAATGGGCACAGTAAGGCTGCAATAGGCACAGTAAGGCTGCAATGGACACAGTGAGAATATGCACAATGAGGCTGCAATGGGCACAGTGAGGCTGCAATGGGCACAGTGAGGTTACAAATGGGCACAGTGAGGTGTGCAAATGGGCACAGTGAGGCGTGCAAATGGGCACAGTTGACCCTCTTTTCCACTTAAAGTAGCTGCTGCATTCTCACCCTAGGCTTATACTCGAGTCAATATGTTTTCCCATTTTTTTGTGGTAAAATTAGGGCCTCAGCTTATACTCGGGTTGGCTTATACTCGAGTATATACGGTACTTACTTTTTTTGAGCATTCTCTTGATCCTTCTGTACTGATCCTGCTTCCTCAGTTTCAGGGCTGACCAGCGGCTGCTCCTTGGATCGTTGTACCCCAAAACTCTTGTGCAGACTTCTCACAATTTTAGACATGATCTTGGCCTTTCTCAAATTAGGGTTGGTATACGGACCATGCTTCCCATCAGAATCCATCCTCTTCAAGATGTCAACCATCTCCACCATCTCTGCAAGTGATATATTTGAGGCCTAGTATCTCCACCTGGATCGGGACGATTCTTGCTCCGGGCTTGTCTCATCGTTAGTGGAATTATCAGACACCTGCTGTGTCTCCGCCATGTCCTCTCCCACTGCGCGCCGAAAGAGAAGGGACAAGGAATATTCTAGAAAGAACGTCATGGGCGGGTGACGTGTGCGGAATTTCACACATGCGCAGTGTATATAAAGCTAACACGCATGTGTCGTAACTACGTTCTGTGTGCGGAGGAAGGAGTAAGGGCTGAACGTGAGATCGAAGGTAATATTTTAACTTGGGTCACTTGGGTCAGTGGCCTATACTGCTTTGAGATTGTGGCCTATATATGGGGATAAAGATTAGTAAAGTCTGGACTGACATTAGTATTTTTGTCTTGTGTTTTGTCTTTTAGAAAAAAATAATATATTTAAGGATCTTGACTTCATGATTGAGTTCCTGGACAGGTACAGGGAGCTGCCTGCTCTGTGGGAAACAAAAAAAAACATCAATAAAAGAGGAGCAAGGTAAACAGCACTGGAGAACATGCTCCATTTTTTGCGGACACGGGTCCCCACTGCAACCATCCATGACAGTGTTTCTCAACTCCAGTCCTCAAGGCGCACCAACAGGTCATGTTTTCAGGATTTCCATTATTTTGCACAGGTGATTTGATCTGTTTTACTGCCTTAGTAATTACCACAGAAGTTTCATCTGAGGGAAATCCTGAAAACATGACCCGTTGGTGCGCCTTGAGGACTGGAGTTGAGAAACACTGATCCATGATGTGGACACTAAAATTGTGACCTTGAGGGGCACATACAGGAAGTATCGCAATAAGGTCCTGGATTCACAGAGGTCAGGAGCAGCAGCAGCGGATGTATATGTGCCTACTCTGTGGTACTATAATAGATTGCAATTTCTGAACAACCATCTTGAAGTGAGGCCATCACTTTCTACCCTTCCCTCCAGCCTTCCCTCCAGCCTTCCATCCAGCCTTCCATCCAGCCAAGCTGAGCCTTCTGAGGACCAACCAGGGATCCTAGAAGAACCGGATGCACACATCTGGAGCCAGGTAATATTTTTTCTAAATATTTATTGTCCTAAAATTAATGATATGAATTAGATGTTACTATTGATAACAAATTAATGTTTTAACAAAAAGTGTTTTACATATCAATAGACAGTAGTGGCCTAAAATGATTGGGACAAGAATGAAAACTGATGGGGTCAGAATGATAGTCTTTTCTATTTATTAACATTCAATTTGCAACAGTCATGAGCTGAAAATTTTGTGTGATTGATGAACCAAAAACTAAAACTATGTCCCTTTTTTATACACAGGAATACCTCCAAGATGACGGGCTGGAAATTGGCAGCCAGGAGGAGGCAAGGGTCAGTATCAGCTAGAAGGAGGCAGGGCCCAGTGGCAGCCAGGAGGAGGCAGAGCCCAGTGTCAGCCAGGAGGTGGCCGGGCCCAGTGTCAGCCAGGAGGTGGTCGGGCCCAGTGGCAGCACAAGATCGCAGATGTCTCCCCTCCGCCTTCCAACAAGAGGGGTAGGTACACGGAGGAGGAAGCACTTTACCTCATTAGGGAGGCTACTGCGGACCTCAGAGAACCCCCCACCACTGAAGAGGGATTTGCCACCCTAATGGCAGCCAAAATGCAGAGGCTGGAGATGGGCCAACGCCTCCTCTGTGAGACCATAATATTTAAGGCCATAAAAATGTTTGATGGGCCAACTTACCCAATATACTGACCTTTCGGAGGTTGGCCATCCTCCTCCACCTCCTCCTCCTCCTCCTTCTCCTCCTCCTCCTTCTCCTCCTACTGCTTCTCCTCCTCCTCCTCCTCCTCCTTCTCCTCCTCCTCCTCTTGCCACAAGTCCACCTCCAGAGCCACCAGCTCCAAGGAAGGGTGGAGAGAAGGCTGCAGAGAAGACTGCAGAGAAGGCTGCAAAGAAGGCTGCAGGGAAGGTTACAAGTGTAGCGATACCTCCACTTAAGAAGGCCGCAAGTTTAGTTTGGGCCCTAAAAGCAGCTCCGCCAACCCCCGGCAATGCACTTGACCCCCTACTGGCACAGTTAGTATTGGTAGCAATAAATAATCTTATACTGTATGAGTAAGCCCAGACACCAAGACAATAATGATAAAAAGGTATAAGATTTACTTAAGCTTTTGATAAGAAAGGTTAACAGTGGTAACAGTTCACAGATAATAAATTCGCAGAGCCCTGCGGATTAACACACTATGCATATAGAATGAACAGTAAAAGTGCGCCACATGGGCGAACGTTAACTAGGCGTCCTATGACGCAGTAACCAAATGAACTAACTAGCTGACCAGGCCTAGGGGATGATGGTTTTCTTCACCGGCAGGTCTTTAACGGTGGTGCACATTAACAGAATACCCTTTTTGTAATCCAATAGTAAGGTAGAGATGAAACAAACACTTTGCTATGTAAACTCTGAGTTCAGCTCCGATGAGGTTCTCTAATGAGAGTATAAGAAACAACTTGTGGGCCACGGCAGTCTATAGGCCCATCAGTAACAACAGTATATTGTCTGGGCATACGCCCTCTCACCCATCCGGACGCGGTCCCAGTCCGGGGAAAACTTCCACCGACTGTGTCACACACACACACACAGTGTCTCCGGTGATCGGGTCCCCGATCCAATCAAGGCTGTAAGTAAGCGATGTCAGGTGCCACCCAGGCTCGCAGTGGGGTGGAAGGCTCTTTGGTGCTGCGCAAGGCCTCAGGCTTCAGGCCCTGCACTCCGGCACATCCGCACAGGAGGATCAGTCACAGAAGTCTCATGTCCCAAAGAGGCCGAGCGCAGCCGCGCCTCCTCCTTATATAACCCCTCCCATGAGTCTCTGCGGTGAAATACTCCAAATGGGGTTCTGGGTAATGTAGTCTCTCTGCATTAAAGGGGAACACCCTGCTACACAAGGAAGACAAGAAAGTGATGGCCTGGCTTCAGTCTGGTCTGACAGAAGATGCAGGCTGTTGTAGTACCACAGACTGGGGACACATATGTCATCTGCTGCTGTTCCTGATCTCTGGATTGTGCTCTCAATTGTATGTGCTTCTCAAGCTCCCAATTTTAGTTTTCTATTATTTGATGTGTGCCCTGGAGTCCAAAGGCTACACAAATTGCAGCAGGTTCTCCAGCGTTGCCTTCCTCTTTATTTTCTTATATACCAGAATAAATGGAATTTACTTTTACAGTAAATACTTGCCTATGTGTTTTCATTCAAAAAGGACAGTTTGTTTGTGAGCAGGCAGGTGCATTTCTAAAATACAATGTCAAATTAACAAATTAATACAAGATAATAATGTTGTTGTGGTAACTTGACACACAAAACTAATAAAAATATATATGGAGATCAGTAGAAATTACTTTTAAATAAATACACAACAATGCAGATATTAAAATTTTTACAAAATAAAATCCCCAAAAAATAAAAAATAACATTATTATGGAGATCTGGCTTTCAAAAACAAAAGATTATTCATAAGATCCCGAGAAATAATAAAGAAACAAGTTTGTCAGAACTCTGTGTGATTATCGGAATGCTAGTTTTACCAGAACAAACTCTTCCATCTCATACTTGATTCTGAGCACGCGCGTTTTTTTTCCCCTCGAAAGCATACACACAACGGTTTTCACGACGGGAAAAAGACCGCCGGGAATCCCGGCGGGAAAAAAAGAGAACAAGTTCTCTTTTTTTTTTTTTCTTCGCAGTTTTCTCGTCGGGAAAACTGTGATGGAGCATACACACGGCCGGTTTTCCCGGCCAAAAGCTGACATGGCAGTTTTCCCAACGTGAAAACCGGTCGTGTGTACGAGGAATTCGTTTATTTTCTCTTCTAATGGGCTATTAATTTTTAGCTAAAGTTCTGCTTTAAAAGTGATAAAGATCTGCAAATAAATTATGGCAAATGTTACTTGGGTTGAGGAGTGGAGAACACTACCTCCTGTTGGGTGAATGTCAGTAAAAGCAATGCAATCCAGCCATGCTGGCTAATCTGGCCAGAAAATCATCTTTACACATACAGCAAATTTATTAGCAGGTTAAAATCCGTGAACAATTAGTGAACCAATAATATGTAAACAGACCCCTGTATTTTTGAACTATATATATTGTCCCTGCTTGTTATGCACTTTATTAAAAAAGCCCCATCTATGCAGTTTGAAAGCTGTCTCTTTCTTTCTTTCTTTTATTCTACAACCATCCCTGGGAGCTTGTTATTATCCATATCTTACAAGACTGCTTATTTTGCTGTATCTGTTCATCTCACTTTTACAGACTACAATGAAAATAAAAGACAACATAGACGTTATGATGACCATTATAAGGCATAAGATAAATTCAAAATTGAAAAAGTAGGCATCTACCTGGTGTATTGATAATGAGCAGCAAAGCAGCAGGTATGTATAAATACATGATCTGCTGGGTCATGAAAGAACACATGATTAGCTGGGGAAATAGCTATAAAATCCAGAGATGTATTACCGTGCCTTGTGCACCAGGTTTTTCCTTTTTCTTTTGATTAGCTGGGGAATGGCATCGTAGCCAAATCACCTATGGAGTTTTGGATGAATTTTGACATTCCACATACAAATTCTGTGTATAGTCTGACTACAAAGACCACAGAAAGGTAATCATAGTAGATAATTAGAACAGTGGACCTACGATGTGGTGTACCAACCTGTTGTTGTCTGCACAGCAAATAGAAAATCTCCGATAAAATATATCCTAAAAAGGACAGAAGAATAGAATTTCTTAATCCTCATAGTCTGAAATCAAAAGTGTTTCAGAAATATTGCACAGCAAAAAAAATACATGAATGCATTGAGAAAAATAGAAACTTTAAACTAAACGTCTGCATACATGTCTTTGTCTTCCAGTTCCGACAGGAAGTCAATCCCCTACTGAAGGATTCTACCATATCCTCAGGGGAATATAATGAAACTCTTTAGACAAAATTTATTTTGGTCTAAAATATCCTCCTCAATCTCTAATCCAGCACTGCTTACTCCTTCACTATCTGACAAGGCAAACACCATCACCTTATACAGTATATTACCCAATTGTAACCCTATTTACTGCTTGTGCTTCTAGATTGTATTCATGATTCATGGTCTTCCATAAGAGGATGTCGTTTATTTAATGCCAAGGTACGGAGACTGTAGTGTGATCCTCAATATCATTTTGATTTGGTACCAAGATTATGATTACAGCCTATGTTTTTTCCATCCTAGAACTTTACAATTCATTGTTCACATTGCACAAATGCTATACTATATATCTGTATAATTTTCAAAAGTTTCTTGTATTTTAGCACAGGAAAATATAAATAAATCCATGCAGTGTATTTGGAGTCTTATTCAGAGCCTTCTATATGTGGAGGGACTTTTAATATCTCCATGTACAGGCCTTACTGTACAAGAGTATTTGTAGCAGTGGCGGCTGGTGCTGGAGGATTTTGGGGGGGCATGGAAGAAGCAGAAGCAGGAGAGGGAGAGCATTGCCCTTTCAGCTGCAGTACCTGCGGGGGGCCATCTTGGATTTCTTGTTGTCTGTGACATAGTCCTGCAGCCAACGGGGGAGAGACTGGGAGCGGGTCCTGTTTCTGGCCAAAAATCGCTCCATCGATGGAGAGTGTCGGCTAGCAGAAGGCTGGGCTAGAACCGAACCGCCCAGACTCTGCACTCACCCTACGGGCGGAGCCCTCCAGTAGTCATGGCTCCCCTGGTGCCTGGCACGTGGTTTCTGCGACTACACAGTCTTTAGCCTCCTGTCCTGATTTGCCGGGGCAGGAAGCTGATGCCGATTTTCGGGCATCGCAGGGTGGGAGGGTAACATAAAACTGGCCAATTGGGGCCTCGGGCTGTGGTCATGTGCTTGTGAGGGGGTGACGTACCAGGTAGAGACCTGTTGGTCCGGCGCCCCGCACAGTGAACGAGCACACAGATGGTGCGGTCTGGGGGGGGGGGGGGGCGCCCCTCTGCCCCTTGTGGACATGCTTGGTGTTGCTTCCAGAGCTTTTCCAACTTATTTCCTGTCTCTTTGACTTATTTGAGTGAAATGCATTAGTAGGGTGGTACTCATGATGGAACCTCAGCACCTTCTTGGTCACATGTCATAAGTGTGTGACCATTTGTTTCCACTGGCAGTTGGCTAATTTGTTTGTGAGTTAGCTGGGCACTGACTCCATTACCAGTTCATCTGATCTGATTGCAAATCTTTTTTAAGCAGATGTCCTGGATCGAAAAGCTGTGCCAGAAAGTTACAGGTCAAGCATCGGGACACAAAAGACATCGCTTGCCTTTCATGATTAGTCATGTGTCCTGATGTACATTTTTATTGAAAAGTTGATGGGACATTTATGAGTCATCAAATTAAGCTGTTAATCATTTATTTTAATCTACATTCATGTTATTTTCAAAAACTGACAAATTCAAAGGCCACTTACTGGTAACTGTGGCAACCACTGCATACAGAAATATGACTTCCCATTTATCCTGTTTATTCACTGCTTTCCCCAACAGTTTATCCCCTATTACAATGTAAACTGATCATCGTAGGAAATGATTGAATTACATTTTTCATCTGCAGCAGAACAATAGGAGGTAAAACTCTGCAATGAAGTCTGCTAAAATCTTTGCAATGTATTTCAATGATGTAAAGCACATCTCCAGTCAAAATATAATATCCCATTAAAAGGTAAAAATAAAAGTGGCTTTTTATACAATACTCTTTTGGGTTGAATGACAGTCAGCATCATTTAGCACACTTTCTCTAAGCTTAGGCTGTCACTGACCCGCCCCCTGTCTGTGACTGGACAGTGAAGAAGAACCAGCACAATAATGAGCTTATCTCTTTGTCACTTTTTTCCTATCCATCATGCTCCTGGTCAGCACATGAACTGATTGGTACTCATTAGACATGTGCACACTGAAATATTTCGTTTCGGAATTTCGTTTTCGTCCGAAAAATTAATTTATTTAGTTACTCCCGAAATTCGTTTTTATTTATTTCGTTTTTCGTTAGAAATTGCATTCGTCCGAAAATCTGAATTAATTAAGGTCGAATCTGTCATTGAAGGCTTATGGTGTCTGTCGAATGTTCAAAGAAGATTCGACGGAGCAGTGAAACTGTACGACGCTGCAATCATACATTTCCGGTCGAATGTTCCGCCCACAAGCTATAGAAGAATTCTAATGTTGTATGACTAGTAATAATTATATTTATTCATTACTATTACTAGTCAACCAACATTAGAATTCTTCTATAGCCAATGGGCGGATGCATTTGACCGGAAATGTACGATTGCAGCGTCGTACAGTTTTGCTGCACCGTCAAATCTTCTAACTTTCGATGCTTTGTCGAATCTTCGTCATTCTAGCTATTTTACTGCTCCTCCTCTTTGGTTACAATCAGCCAATAACATTCATCATCAACTTTATTTTTATTTTACTTCCCCCACCCAATTCCAGCAGTGATCTTTTCTCTCTATGTCGAATCTTTTCTCTCTATAATAACAAATCTTTTCTCTCCTATGTCGAATCTTTTCTCTCCTATGTCGAATATTTTCTCTCTATAATGTCGAATCTTTTCTCTCCTATGTCGAATCTTTTCTCTCCTATGTCGAATCTTTTCTCTCCTATGTCGAATCTTTTCTCTCCTATGTCGAATCTTTTCTCTCTATAATGTCGAATCTTTTCTCTCCTATGTAGAATAATCTTGGACTAATAGAGTTAAGGTTAGGCACATTCGACCACAGGTTCGATGGACACAGATTGTTATTGTCAGCGTCACGTCGAATCTCCTATCTATATCGAACTGTTGTAGCAACGAAAACGAAAATAAAGCATTTGTTTATGTCGGATCTTTCGGTTTTCGGATTCTGTGCTTTCGTTTTCGTTTGTTAAAACGATAACGAATATAGCTGAAATTCGGACGAAAATGCATTCGGACGAAAACGAATGCACATGTCTAGTACTCATGCTCCTTCTTCATCTCCCACTCTGGGCCCTGCTGTACAGACTCCTAGAGCCTGACATCAACTCATATTCAGCTACTTACACTGCTTACAAAAAAATACACTTAAAGTGATTGTAAAGTCGTGCTTAAAAAACAAACAAAAACAAACATGTTATACATTGCTCTGCTCTGTGCAGTTGGTTTTGCACAGGGCAGCCTGGATCCTTCTCTTCTCGGGTCCCTCTTCAGCTCTCCTGGCCCCTCCCTCCTGTCGAGTGCCCCCACAGCAAGCAGCTTGCTATGGGGGCACCTGAGCCGAGTCACAGCTCCTTGTGTCCATTCAGACACGGAGCCCCAACCTGGCTTTGCCCCCTCTCTCCCCTGATTGGCTAGCTGACTTTGACAGCAGTGGGAGCCAATGGCGCCGCTACTGTGTCTCAGCCAATCAGGAGGAGAATCCCAGACGGCTCAGACACTCGGGGACATCGCTACAGAGAGATGGGACTAGGTATTAGGGGGTGCTGGGGAGGCTGCTACACACAGGTTTTTTATCATAATGCATAAAATGCATTAAGATAAAAAACAAAAACTTCTGCCTTTACAACTCCTTTAATGCTTTAATAATAAATACAGAGCTGCATTAAAGCAGAGTTCCAGTCCCCCAAACACTTTTTTTTTTTTAAAGACTCCTCTGTATTTGTCTAAACATGCACATTAACATTTAGAACATGTCATATGTGTGGTAGATTTTGTTTATGTAAAAATATTTCATTACTAACCAGATCTCGGAAGGAGGCAGGTTCCATGTTAACTGTGGGTATCTGAAGCCCTCCTGTCTTAATTTCTTGGATTTCCGTGCAGCTGGCTACCCAGCATGCACCCCCTGATCTCAGGCCTGCGCAGTAATGCGTGCCCGCGGGTTGGGCGGACTTGATGTCTGCCGGTGACCCACGATTGCGATATACAGAGGCAGAATGGGGATCTGCTTTTGTAAACAAGGCAGATCCTCATTCTGACAGGAGACATGACAGAAATCTACTGACAGGGGCTATAACCCTCCCTTACTCTATCCAAAATGAAAAAAAAAAAGTGTGCTTAAAGTAGAACTATAGGCAACACATTTCTGATAATTTTATGGAGAGGAATAAGAAGATATAACCATGCCAATGGTGCAGAAGAGAACATATGGCACAGTGAGGAAGGTTTGTGGTCCAGGATGATAGGACAGTCAAAATTAGAAGCAGCGCCCCCCCCCCCCAAACAGTATCGGTATTCCGGCCGCTCGCATACCGGAAGCAGTGCGGCCGCTTAATGGGGGTGCTAGACTCTCAGCCCAGTCCGCCCCATATGACTGATGTTACACTAACAGTGTAGCGCAAGCCGACGGGGACTCCTTCGGTGCTGCCCCCCTTCAAAGTGCTTCTCTAGACCTGGGCCTTGTTGGCCTATGCCAGGATACAGCATTGCTCTGATCCTCTCTTTTAGGACTAGGGTAAAGTTAGCTAAGTGAGGGAGAGAAACTGATATAGGAGGAAAAACTCTAAACACTAATCAGTACCAGTGTGTAAAGGTGTATTTGCTTTGTAAAAATAAATCACCTCTAATGTTGGATGTCCTACGTGCATGCTGCGAATGTAAGAATATTAGTTTTGTTCTTTAAATTTTAGAATGGGGTGCCTAATTTTAAAGGGTGCCTTGACTGAAAATAGGATGATAAACCCTGAATTGAATAATGAAGATGCAGGAACACATTGGTGAGGTTGGCTCTTTGCTCTCCTCTCTTTTTAGCTGCCTCCCTCTGTACTGTGCAGTGTAGAAAAGCCTGATTGTCTTGCAGAGGTGTCCTTTTCCTCCTAAACTGATTAATGCTTTGCAGACAACTACAAAATAACTGGCCCAATGGGGTTATTGTATCTGTTTACATTTTTAACAATAAAAAAATGAGTATAGTCATGTATTAGTGTTATGCAAGGTCTGCATCTTTATTTTCCTTATGGTGAATTGTGCTATAGATCCAATGCCTGATGAAGGAGTAAGAATACTCCGAACGCTAGCACGGCCCCGCCGACCTGACCCGGAAGTGACACAGTCCATCGTGCACCACTGACAGAGTTCCTCCCATCCGGAAGCATCGTCTCCAGCCTTGTTCCCGGAGGACAGACTCCACTGCGGACACTCGTCCACTACAGTGACGCCGGACCCCATCCCACCCGGAAGTCAGGAGCGGATGATCCATACCTTGCCTGCTTGCACTACCATCCTGTGAGTGTAATAATTTACTTTGTTGCAAATTAAACACGTCATTACTGCACTTAGAGGGCGCTGTTCTATTTCCCTTTCCTGAATGTGCTATTTTGACTACTAATTATGGACTCCATGGGTTAAAGCTCAATGGTTTTATAACCTGTTGCTATCCAGAGGCACAAATAAACTTCTCTTTGTTCTCTGACAAAAAAATACACACAAAAGAAAAAACTAGCAGGTGCGCTTATTATCAACAGTTTGGCATAGCCCTCCAGCTGGCTATTGGTGATAATTAAACAAGTCAAAGGGTTCTGCTGCTCTCTATGGATCCTCTGGGTGGCAGGAACACATCTAGACAAAACACAAAAGAAACCTCCTTTTTAACGTCCTGCTGGACAGGACGCAAGCGCATTAGGATCTGCACGTCGAGCGTGGTGGTGGATAGCCTCGGATGTGCTACCAGGATCTGGGTAGCTAGGTTGAACACCCACGGCTCCCCCTTCCCCTGTCGGGATCTTGAGGTGGTTATAGGAGTGCCACAGTGAAATCCTTATGCTGTATCTATCTTCCCGAGTCCGAGTTTGACCATTGTAGTGTTTTTAACTTTACCATATTAAAGCCGAGTTACACTAGGGCGGCTTTGCGCTCTCTTCTTTTGTGTTTTGTTTTTGTTCTCTGAGTTTGGGTATTGTATAGGCCTGATTCTGTAGACCCTGAAAACTCTTAGCATTATTATGTACAGTATAATATTATCATGTTCAGCTTTGCGTAGTATTTGTGTGGAGCTGCGTGTGCATGTGTTCGTATGCTTGTCTTCTGATAACTAATAACTATGTATTGTGTTATAAACCACATCCCTCTCAGCCCATAGAGAAAGATGGGAAATTTAGTGTGATACATGTTCACGCATGCTTAGCATTACCCAGACTGATGTTTGTTAAATGTACACATCCTAAAAGCCCAACTCTAGGCACAGCAATTTTTTTTTATCTTCAATAAACACATAACCAATAGGGCTGATTTACTAAAACTGGAGAGTGCAAAATCTGGTGCAGCTCAGCATAGAAACCAATCAGCTTCCAGGTTTTTTTGTCAAAGCTTAATTGAACAAGCTGAAGTTAGAAGCTGTACCAACAAATATATAACTGGCCTTTCCAGCAAGGAGCGCATGGAAGGATAAAGCATGTCAATCATAACCAAAGAAAATTCCCAGCTCAACTTACCGACCTGTCTGCAACCAACCAAACTATCCTGTCTAACAGTATGCGTTAAAAACACAGGGTTTCATTTGAACACATTTGAAAATACATGCATAAGCTGCAGAGCCACTTCATGGCACCCCAGTTTTATCTGCAGTCTTAAATTGAATTTTTAAGAGCCTTCACAGTGGTGGCACAGGCATAGGCAGAGGGCAGGGGAGTCTGGAGGGAGCCCACCTATTTTTAATGGCACAGGGGCACACTAGACACCCAGAATATAGCACAATGTCAGGGAAGGTGTCCAGTGTGTCCCCTAACCAGTATTCCAACAGTACAAACAAATGGCCACTGCCTCCACGTATAACTGGCCTTTGCATCAAGGAGCACATGGAAGGGTGACACATTTTGAGTTAGGACTGCAAATACTGGGGTGCCATTAAGTGGCTCTGTAGCTTATGCATGTACTTGCAAATGTGTGCAAACTAAACCCCTGTTTTTAACACATACTGTTAGACAGAATAATTTGGTTGGTTGCAGGCTGATCGGTAACTTGAGCTGGGAATTTTCTTTGATTTTGTTTGAAGTTAGTAGCTGATTGGCTATCATGCACAGCTGCAGCAAATGTTACACTCTCTCATTTTAGTAAATTAAACCCAATACCTTTCTTTTGAGTACTTCTCTATGCTCTTGATGTGTGTAGCAGGGAGCCCCACTTCCATGTCCCCATTGCATCGGAGCAGTGGTCTATGATCAACCCCAGTTTTCGTGTTGTGCCTCCGTCCCCCTTATCTGGTGTACCATTGTCAAAGCATAGAACAGATATCACTTGGAATGGCAGAGTAAAGTGGGAGGGGTGTCGGAGGCACACCACCAGAACTGGTATTGATCATAGACACCATTTATATGCAGTGGGGAGCCAGGAGTGCAGACTGATTTGAATAAATATCAGGAGCTCTCAGTGGAGCTTGGAAAGCTTCTAATGTAGTGAAAGAAGGACATTGCTTATGCGCCTAGAGTTGAGCTTTAAGCTTTTTATGCAACATCAGAAAACTTTAATATGTCAAAAAATTTCTAACAACAAGTAATTTGAGCATTTAAGAGAAACACGATTCATTAAAAAACTCAGAGCACAACCTTGGTCTCATTAAATCAGGATTTTATTTTTAAAATGAAAAACTAGAATCTCTGAGTGCAATCAATTAACATTTCTAGCCATATATCTCAGAAATTAGCTAATATTCAGTCTGGAAGTTAACTCCCAACTCTTCCTCTTTTGCAGAGCTGACCCTCTTTTAAATCTATGTCCTCTCTTTTCTGCCCAGTTGTCTATCTTTTGGCCTGACATTTGGACATCAAAAACGCAGCAACTTTCTCTCTTAAAAGTGCAAAAAGAGCTACTGTATCTGCAATGAAAAGTAGACTGCTGCTCTATTAAGGGGAAATCACCCTTTAAAACCAACTCTTCCATGGATTTTCTGGAACCCCCGTTGTGCTCAGAGGTCCCTGCAGCTGACCCCTACAATATTATTGGACACAAAGTGAGAGACCAGGAGATTAAAACTCCCAGCAATGTCAGTTTCTCAAGAAACACTAGAGAATGTTTTTTTTCATTGGAGAGACATTCAGTCAGTGGCGGCCCGTCCATAGGGGGCGCATGGGCGCCGCCCCCTCCCCTCCCCCAAAGACACAGAAAAAAAAAATTGTCCCTTTAAGAAAAAAAAAAAAGGTCCTTTAGTGTTATGTTGGGGGGGGGGCGGGCGCCGGGCACAGTGCGGTATTAAAGCATCATGAAGCGTCATGCCAATGCAATGCAGGCAAGACGCTTCATTTGCAAGTTTTTTTTTAGCTCTGTGGCGCTTTGCAGGGTGCCTCTAGCCAATCCCGATGGGTCCTGCTCCTCTCCAGCCACTCTCATTGGGTGGAGAGGAGGAAATAGGCGGTGATTTCCCTGGGCGGCTGTGTCACTTTCGGTTTCGCTCTGTGGCTCCAAGACTCGGAGGTAAGTACAATTCTTCTTCTAATTCTTTATTTGTGTCATTTATATTGTCTGTGTCCAGTGTCCTGACCCCATCCATATACAGCAGCAGCACCTAAGTTGTGCTGTATGTATTCTCAGACAGAGATTTGAACTGAGAGTGAGGGGGGAAGGAGGGGGAGGGAGCCGTGCTTCACCCGAAAATCTGCTAGAGCCTTCAATACACATCTTCTGTATGTGTGAGGGGCTCTGAGTACTTGCGTCCTACAGCCCTGCTTTACAGGTCTTTTATCTCAATCTGTCTGTCTCTCTCTCTCTCTCTTTATCTATCTATCTATCCCATATCTATCTATGTATGTATTCGATCTATCTATCTCTCTCTCTCTCTCTCTCTCTCTCTCTCTCTCTATCTATCTATCTATCTATCTATCTATCTATCTATGTATTCTATCTCTCTCTCTCTCTCTCTCTCTCTATCTATCTGTCTATGTATCTATGTATGTATGTATGTATGTATGTATGTATGTATCTATCTATGTATGTATGTATCTATCTATGTATTCTCTCCCCCCCCCCCCCCCCGCGGCTTTCAGTTGCTTTAAAATCAGCGGTGATCAGTGCTTGTTACTCCCCCCACACACAATCACCGCTGATTGTCCCCGTATCCTCCTCCAGCCCCCTCCGTTTTTCTGCTGTCTCCCTTCATGTCCCCCTCCATGCTGCGGTCTCCCTCTGTGCCGCCGTCCCCCTCCGTGTCTCCCTTCATGTCCCCCTCCATGCTGCGGTCTCCCTCCGTGCCGCCGCCCCCCTCCGTGTCTCCCTTCATGTCCCCCTCCATGCTGCGGTCTCCCTCCGTGCCGCCGTCCCCCTCCGTGTCTGCCTTCATGTCCCCCTCCATGCTGCGGTCTCCCTCCGTGCCGCCGTCCCCCTCCGTGTCTCCCTTCATGTCCCCCTCCATGCTGCGGTCTCCCTCCGTGCCGCCGTCCCCCTCCGTGTCTCCCTTCATGTCCTCCTCCATGCTGTGGTCTCCCTCCATGCCGCCGTCCCCCTCCGTGTCTCCCTTCATGTCCTCCTCCATGCTGCGGTCTCCCTCCATGCCGCCGTCCCCCTCCGTGTCTCCCTTCATGTCCCCCTCCATGCTGCAGTCTCCCTCCATGCTGCCGTTCCCCTCCGTGCTGCCGGTCCCCTCCATGCTCCTCCTCCACCCCCTCTTACTGTCAGGATGGAGAGCGGAGTTAGGAGCCGGTAAATCCGGCTCCTTACTGTTCAGAATGTACAGAGTCAGTGATCACTGACTCTGTCCATTCACATAACTGAAACATGTGTTTACAATGTTTCAGTTTATGAATGAAGAGAAGCCGCTGTCTTCTCTCCATTCATTTTCAGCGCAGCTGAAACTGCTGAGAAAGGGACTGGGGAATCTGTGTCCCTAGTCCCTTTCTCTGTCTCAAAGGGGAGATGTCAGAGGTCTGTTAAGACCCAGTGGCGTCCCCCCTCCTGTAGTCACAAAAAATATATATATATATATTTTTTTTAATGGCCCCTTTAAAAAAAAAATCCCCAAAAAATGTCATTTAAGTAAGTGAACTTGAGCGTCGGACACCAGTGTCCTATGGGAAGCGCCACGTCAATGCAATCACGAGATTGCAGACGTGGCGCTTCATTTGCGGGCTTTTAACCCGCCTTGTGGCGCAATGCAAAGCGCCGATTAGCTTCCGCCCGTAGAATCACTATGGGCTCCGGGCGGGAGCATTGTTGTGTGACTTTCAGCTGTTACTTCCGGGTTTCATGGAATAGACGAAAACCGGAAGTGATGTCTTGTCGGCAGCTCCGTTCTTTGCATGGCCCAGGAGCTGCAAGCAAGGTAAGAAGACCGCTGTCACCACTCACCATGTGCTACTGCTAAGTTAGTTTGCCCTTGCTTGCTAGATCGATCCCACATCCCACCCTGATCCCCAATTACTTTCAGACTGTCTGTGCTGTGCAGTTTTCTGGACATAGTCCTCCAGGCTCCTGATTTATATGTATTTGTGCAAGGCAAGGGGTGCATGTTCCTGACCAGTGAGTGACCTGTATAACTATAACACATGCTTTTCGGCCCAACTCTCAGCAGTGCATTAACCTGATCTCCCCAGGAAAGGATGGAGAACTACAAGTCCCAGCAGGTTATAATATAAGGCTCCGAGGTGGACGGGTGTCCAGTGGATGCCCACCCATCTCAGAGCCTTATATTATAACCTGCTGGGACTTGTAGTTCTCCATCCTTTCCTGGGGCTGAGGTGCATGCAATCCACCATCGATGGGACTACAAGTCCCAGCAGTGAGAGAAAAACACCTGGACACTGGATGGTGGATTGCATGCAACTGAGCCCCAGGAGAAGATGGAGGACTACAAGTCCCAGCAGAGTACAGAAAAAAGAGGGGGTGACTCCGCGCAAAGGAATTCAAAAGTTGCACAGTAGGCAGAACTGCTGCCTCTACTTATTGCTGCCACCTATGTAGGTGGAGCAAGAAATGAGAAAGGGTAAAGAGTGTAGTTGTGGCGCTGTTCTGGCGTATGGACCAACTTATGCCAATATTAGCGTGTGATCTTTAAGTTATGCTTCTAGGATAATGAAAGAAAAACAGAAAAAAAATCTAATTTGGCTCAGCCGGGTGTTTGCTGCTCCCTGGGTTTTTTTTTGAGAGTGCTATTAAGGTTGAATCCTGGTTGGAATGTGTACAAGGGAATTTTTAAAATTAAAATTAAAAATAATAATAAGATTAGTGAATATCCAAACTTAGGTTGGTGTCTCGGCCGGGTGTTTACTGAACCAAATACAGAAGTTACCGATGTGATATATTAGTGCTAGATGTTGAGAGGTCTGTGCCTCTGTGATATGTAAAAAGGTTATAAAGAGGTGTAACCAAATGTTGGCTCAGCCGGGTGTTTGCTACATCCCAATCGGTGAAAAGTGTTTAGTGGAAATTGGGATAACTCCTGGTGTGGAGTATTTCAAAAGAATGAATAAAATAAGGTAGGAGTGAAGGAATTGGTGAAGATGTCCAGAAATCAAGTGGTGTCTCGGCCGGGTGTTTACTGAATCCAAAAATGGCCGATGCAGTGTATTGGTGCTGGATTGCTGTAGAGTGAGATTTGAGATATAAGATCCCGAGGGAATCTCTGATCTTATGCAGTATAATACACTTTAGGTACCTATGTTAATACACATATTGTTGCTGTGATGAATCATGTTAAATAAAATAACATAAATTATTTTCCAGTATTGAGTCCATAGGACAAGCACAGCAGCACAAGTCACCAATATTTTACCTTGTCACCACTTTTTATAGTGATTGTGGACTCAATACTGGAAAATAATTGATGTTATTTTATTTAACATGATTCATCACAGCAACAATATGTGTATTAACATAGGTACCTAAAGTGTATTATACTGCATAAGATCAGAGATTCCCTCGGGATCTTATATCTCAAATCTCACTCTACAGCAATCCAGCACCAATACACCACATCGGCCAATTTTGGATTCAGTAAACACCCGGCCGAGACACCAACTTAAGTTTGGATATTCACTAATCTTATTATTATTTTTAATTTTAATTTTAAAAATTCCCTTGTACACATTCCAACCAGGATTCAACCTCAATAGCACTCTCAAAAAAAAAACCAGGGAGCAGCAAACACCCGGCTGAGCCAAATTTTGTTTTTTTGTTTGTTGTTTTTTCTTTTATTATCCTAGAGGCATAACTTAAAGATCACACACTAATATTGGCATAAGTTGGTCCATACGCCAGAACAGCGCCACAACTACACTCTTTACCCTTTCACAAGTCCCAGCAGGTTATTGTATATGGCTCCAAGGTGGATGGGTGTCCAGGTGTTTTCCTAGCACTGACGGGACTTGTAGTCCCATACATGGGAGATTGCATGAACCAGAGTCCCAGCAGAAGATGAAGAACTACAAGTCCCAGCAGGTTATAGCATAGGGCTCCAAGTAGATAAGTGGTCATGCAATGCTGGGACTTGTAGTCCCTTACCTAAGAGAATTGCATGAACCAGAGTCTTAGGAGGGAGAGGCTGGAGAACTACAAATCCCAGCAGGCTGGTGTGCAATGCATGATCCTGATCTCCCCAGGAGAGGGTGGAGAACTACAAGTCCCAGCAAGAAATAACATAGGGCTCTAACATAGATGGGTACACATGTGATGCTGGGACTTGTAGTACATGGGCTATAGCATGAACCTGCAGAACCTAGCAGAGGATGAAGAACTACAAGTCCCAGCAGGTTATAGCATAGAGCTCCAAAGTGGCCGAGTGCCCATGCGATGCTGGGACTTGTAGTCCCTTGCCTAAAAGAATTGCATGAACCAGAGTCTTAGGAGGGAGAGACTGGAGAACTACAAATCTCAGCAGGCTGGCGTGCAATGGGTTAACCTGATCTCTCCAGGAGAAGGTGGAGAACTACAAGTCCCGGCAGGTTATAGTATAGGGCTCCAAGGAGGATGGGTGCCCCTGCGATGCTGGGACTTGTAGTCCCATAATGGGGGATTGCATGCACCAGAGTTCTATGATGCTGGGATTGTAGTCCCACACATACATAGGGAACTAAATCAGCCGGGAACCTAGCAGATTATAACTTAAAACTCGAAGGATGATGAGTGGTCATTACTTTTTTTTCCAATGTTAGGACTTGTAGTAGTGTTGTAAGAAGAAGAGGCTGTCGCCTGGAGGAGTGTGTCTGTCTGCCCTGCCACCCTGTGCTGGTCTGAGGGGGGGGGGGGGTGATTGCTGTGTCCACCACCCCCCTGCCATGTATATAGTGTAGCACTGTAGCTGACTTGATTGGGGGGGGGGGTTGCAGAATGCAGATACATGCGATTTACAGGGTGTAGGATGCAGATATGTGCTATATACAGGGTGCAGATATGTGCTATTTACAGGTATCAGAATGCAGATATGTGCTATGTACAGGGTGCAGAATGCAGATATGTCCTATTTACAGGTATCAGAATGCAGATATGTCCTATTTACAGGTATCAGAATGCAGATATGTGCTATGTACAGGGTGCAGAATGCAGATATGTCCTATTTACAGGTATCAGAATGCAGATATGTGCTATGTACAGGGTGCAGAATGCAGATATGTCCTATTTACAGGTATCAGAATGCAGATATGTGCTATGTACAGGGTGCAGAATGCAGATATGTCCTATTTACAGGTATCAGAATGCAGATATGTGCTATGTACAGGGTGCAGAATGCAGATATGTGCGATTTACAGGTATCAGAATGCAGATATGTGCGATTTACAGGTATCAGAATGCAGATATGTGCGATTTACAGGTATCAGAATGCAGATATGTGCGATTTACAGGTATCAGAATGCAGATATGTGCGATTTACAGGTATCAGAATGCAGATATGTGCGATTTACAGGTTGCAGAATGCAGATATGTGCTATATACAGGTTGCAGAATGCAGATATGTGCTATATACAGGTTGCAGATGTGTGCGATTTACAGGGTGCAAAATGCAGATATGTGCTATATACAGGTTGCAGAATGCAGATATGTGCTATATACAGGTTGCAGAATGCAGATATGTGCTATATACAGGTTGCAGAATGCAGATATGTGCTATATACAGGTATCAGAATGCAGATATGTGCTATATACAGGTTGCAGAATGCAGATATGTGCTATATACAGGTATCAGAATGCAGATATGTGCTATATACAGGTATCAGAATGCAGATATGTGCTATATACAGGTTGCAGAATGCAGATATGTGCTATATACAGGTTGCAGATATGTGCTATATACAGGTTGCAGAATGCAGATATGTGCTATATACAGGTTGCAGATATGTGCTATATACAGGTTGCAGAATGCAGATATGTGCTATATACAGGTTGCAGATATGTGCTATATACAGGTTGCAGAATGCAGATATGTGCTATATACAGGTTGCAGAATGCAGATATGTGCTATATACAGGTTGCAGAATGCAGATATGTGCTATATACAGGTTGCAGATATGTGCTATTTACAGGGTGCAGAATGCAGATATGTGCTATTTACAGGTTGCAGATATGTGCTATTTACAGGTTGCAGATATGTGCTATTTACAGGTTGCAGATATGTGCGATTTTTTTACAGGTTGCAGAATTCAGATATATGCGATTTACTAACGGTGTAATTTTTTTTGTTTGTTTGCGCCGATCTGTAAAGCTCCGCTATATACCATGATCTGTGATGCTGGGGCTGTATACTCTGTCCTGTGATGCTGGGGCTGTATACTCTGTCCTGTGATGCTGAGCTGTATACTCCTGACACTATGAGTGGAAGCAAGTGGAATACAGGGAACGGAGTGGGTGGATTCTATAAGGGGTGTGGCTTATGAGAAGTGGGAGGGGCCAAACGTGGAGGGGTGGGGTCTTGCGCCCCCCCCCATCCTAAAACTTCACCAGCCGCCACTGCATTCAGTGTTATGCCGCGTACACACGATCGTTTTTCACGTCGTTAAAAATGCAATTTTTTAACTTGGGCATTAAAAACAATCGTGTGTAGGCTCTAGAGCATTTTTAATGACGTGAAAAACGGCCTAAAAAAATTTAGAACCTGCTCTATTTTTTCACGTCGTTTTTCATGTCGTTTTTTTCCCGTCGTGAAAAACGGTAGTGTGTATGCTTTTACGAGGGGAAAAAAACGTGCATGCTCAGAATCAAGTATGAGATGGGAGCGCTCGTTCTGGTAAAACTAGCGTTCGTAATGGAGATAGCACATTCGTCACGCTGTAACGGACTGAAAAGCACGAGGCTGAAAAGCGCGAATCGTCGCTCAACAAACTTTACTAACATGAAGGGTGGCGCCATTCGAACGGAACTTCCCCTTTATAGTGCCGTCGTACGCGTTGTACGTCACTGCGCTTTGCTCGAGCGTTTTTTCTCATGATCGTGTGTACGCAAGACAGGGTTAAGAGGAAACAAGAAAAAAAACGACGAGAAAAACGACGGTTTTAAAAATGACATTAAAAACGGACGTGTGTACACGGCATTAGAAACACTGTATATAGCCCTACAGAACAGACAGTGCACAGTCCACATGGGCTTTGCTGCCTAACTGCAGACAGGAAACAGGAAACTTTATTACAGAGACATAGTTTAACCATGAACAGCTACAAACTTATGTAGCGCCCTCACCCGCCTTCTCCCCTCTCTTTATGGCTGTATGACTCGTCTAGGGGTATCTGGGAGAAGGGGGAAGATGTACACCACCAGCTCGGCTCTCTGCTGTAGTATGCAGAGATATGAGCAAAACCGTTTACCTTCGGGTCTGCGTTTTAGGCCGGAGCCTCAGCTTCTCCTGTGGAGGATGATTGTCACTGTCACAGACAGGGACACTTAGCTTCCAGTAACACGAGTTCCACACCATAAAAAGTCCAACACTGTTTTATTTGCTTTGATCAATAGGTAGGCTGGTTGAACTTTAAAAGAACAGACAGGGTGTGGGAAAGAGTAGGTCCAGGCACACAATGAATAAAGTCTCTCCTGTTCCGTTTAGTGCAAACAGGCTTGGCACACAGTCGCTACCCCAGACTGTGAATTTGGTCCCTGCCACTGACCTGGGTGAACGTTGAGGCCTCTGCCACAGGCCTTAGATGAGGCCTGCCACTGACCTGATGAAGATGGGTCCCTGCCACAGACCATAAGAACATGAAATACCTCTGTTAGGACAAACGACCCCGGTCAGAGGAAGACATCCATCCGGACGGTTACCAGAGGCCCACACCGGCACCGGCCAAATGCTGCACCGGCTCTACGGGAGGGTCACGTCTCCGGTCCCTTACGCCCTGGATTCAGGCACCCAATACCGGGGGCACCTTAGGAATGCTTTTCCCTTGCGGGACCCAGTCGAAGGTACTGGGCCCCAGGCCTCCTTGTAAAGTACCTCACCCCAGGCTGAAGGTGCCTGGGATGGAACTCGGCTCCACGCGCCCAGGCCAAGGGCGCCTGGCTACAGACGAACCGCAGCAGCCCCCAGGCTGAAGGTGCCTGGGGAATGGACCTCGTGCGCAAGATGTCCGCCCCCTTATATCCTCTCCCAGCAGGCACAGTGGGTTCCCCTCCCCGCTGTACTACTGCCGCGAGAGGACACAAAGGGCACGGCACTAGAATGGCAGTTCAACCCCGGTAACAGGTGACAGCGCCACCTAGGGACCGCAGGGAACATGACACCATTCATACCTCCCACACTCCAAAGTGTCCATGAATTCCAAAAAATCAATGTTTCTGGGCCATCTATGGCCCAGATACGCCCCTCTAAATTTGACACCCGCTACACTCTCCCCCCAGCAATTTGACACTGGTCCCCAGTGTCTGGAACAAGTCATGCCCCAAAGGGAGCCAACATAAACCCAATCAAGAGACTGCTTCAAAATGCGCAAAAAATTTAAATTTGAAAAACTGGTAGTTGTGCCTGAACCTGACATGGAAGGGAAAAGAAAAAGGGAAACGACACATAACAGCATACATATCACAATAACACCATTGACATTTTCCCCCTTGCCCACATCACTAACTAAGACCCGCCCCATTCTCAGCGGTCTTGACGGACGTTCTCCTGCAGAGGGGACAAAAGAAAGTTAAACACACAAAATTTCCTGACACATGTGTGGGTGTTGGAACGAAAAAATCTCTCCGAAGAGAAATCCTTTCCTTACAAGAAGTGTGTGGTGTAAAGTGAATAACGGTGCGCAACACTGCCACCTGGTGACAATGCCGCGGTAAAAGCACTTGTCAAATCCTGGAACCAAACGACTTCTCTGTGCTTTGGCCCTAACTACCCCAAAGTCCATGATTACTTTGCGGGAGGGAAGAAAGGAGAACAACAACTGCAACAGTCCCCCATTCCTCCAAAGAGCACAACACCCATTAAGCTTGGGTACAGTTCCTGGGTTTCCGGGAAGGAAAAACAAACCCCGGAAAGTTCAGCAAATTTTCAAGGCACAAGTAAAAAGGAGTCTTCTCCTACAGGTAGAATCTGGGATGCGGCAGGACAAGGGGTTTTAAATGTTGATCAACAGTCTCTAGGTGATATTCAACATCTTCTCCATCCTTTCTCCGAATCAGCACCTTGTCTGCATGAATGTGCCGACCCAACATCCACTCTGCCTTGCAGTCTTTGAATCTCTGAGACGCTTTTGGGGAACATGCAAGGTACCTGCGTGCGTGTGGGACTTTGATGTGTGTCCACACGAAGTCATTGTACCAACGTTCCCTGCAGACTTCTACTTCGTAAAGCAGCTCCTTAGATAAGTATGGGTACTCCCACCCATACTCATTGGTGACCTATTGACAGAACAAACGCTGTAGCCTAGACAAGGGAGGCATAGTAGAGCGGTCTCCCTCGCCCGGCAGAACGATAGTGTCCGGATGGCAAGGTACCTTGACCACCTCTGATTTGGGCATAGGCACCCGCAGCGACAGTCTCTTGTCCCCGGTGGTAGATGCAGGAGGCACCGGGGACTGAAATGCAGACAGGGGACGGGGTCCCTCCTCAGGTGCTGGTGCCTCCACCCGGGGTGTACTATGCCCTGTGGACATAGGTGGATCCCTGGTTCTACGGGATGAGGAGAGAGGCATCTTGACCCAGCCCTTCTCAGCAAATAGTTTGTCTATGACGACGTCGTCTCCCACATCGGAGACCGACTCCAGGTCGGAGGTGTCACACTCCTCCGCGGGCAGGTAGTTGGTAGAGGACACCGAATCACTCCCACCCACAGGCTCAAGGGGCCACGAATCCCCGACACCTCCGTCCCAACACCAAGTCCCGTTCCCTGGCTTACCTCGACCCAAACTTGTGAAGGGATGTCCAGGACTCTTCCTACCGGATCCATCCAGGCCAGGCAAGTGCAGGGGTTGTCCTCCATCTCGGCCGCTGGAAGCTCTCATAAGACCGACCTTCCTTGTTGGCGCTGGGAGTAGGGAAACTGTGGTGACCGAAGCAGCATCTCTGGATTTTGCATCCTCTATCCCTTTGTTCACGACCTCCACGGAGGTCTCTACAGTGCGCAGAGGGATGGCTGTCCAAGCATTGACTTCTCCTTCTTGAGTGGCGGCGCCTGATGTAGGGCTGAGGTGGAAGACCCGGGGTCTCTCTATGGATTGCTCCACCTCAAATGTGAACTCCCCGCAGGCCTCACAGCGCCCGAATGGCTTTAACTGTACCACCAGTCCCGAACATCCGGGACAAATCATACCCAGGACCTCAACATCCTTGCAGCTGTACAAGGCGAATCGTCCTCGGGGCTGGAGCCGAATCCCTGTATCTGTATTTGGAGCAGAAGTTGAAGTCATCCTCGTAGTATTAGAGACTGGAACCCACGAGGCATTGCTGAACATGGTGACTGATTGCTGCTCCACCGCGCACTGCATAACTGGCACCAAGGTCCCCACGTGTACCTCTTCACATGGCCGGACTCCTCCCCTTTGGCTAGTTTGCGGGCTTTCTCCATGTCACGCCCACGAACTGTGCCGGGAGGGTGTGCCTGCTGGCGCAGTGGCCAATATGGCCGACCTACTCGGAACTCTTCTGGGCAGCAAAGTTCAAACTCCGATAGCTTCGGCTCCATTACATAAACACAAATCCCGGACCTGGAGCCCCCACGTGTAGCGCCCTCACCCGCCTTCTCCCCTCTCTTTATGGCTGTATGACTCGTCTAGGGGTATCTGGGAGAAGGGGGAAGATGTACACCACCAACTCGGCTCTCTGATGTAGTATGCAGAGATATGAGCAAAACCGTTTACCTACGGGTCTGCATTTTAGGCCAGAGCCTCAGCTTCTCCTGTGGAGGATGATTGTCACTGTCACAGACAGGGACACTTAGCTTCCAGTAACACGAGTTCCACACCATAAAAAGTCCAACACTGTTTTATTTGCTTTGATCAATAGGTAGGCTGGTTGAACTTTAAAAGAACAGACAGGGTGTGGGAAAGAGTAGGTCCAGGCACACTCAATGAATAAAGTCTCTCCTGTTCCGTTTAGTGCAAACAGGCTTGGCGCACAGTCGCTGCCCCCGACTGTGAATTTGGCCCCTGCCACTGACCTGGGTGAACGTTGAGGCATCTGCCACAGGCCTTAGATGAGGCCTGCCACTGACCTGATAAAGATGGGTCCCTGCCACAGACCATAAGAACATGAAATACTTCCGTTAGGACAAACGACCCCTGTCAGAGGAAGACATCCATCCGGACAGTCATCAGAGGCCCACACCGGCACCGGCCAAATGCTGCACTGGCTCTTTGGGAGGGTCACGTCTCCGGTCCCTTACGCCCTGGATTCAGGCACCCAATACCGGGGGCACCTTAGGAATGCTTCTCCCTTGCGGGACCCAGTCGAAGGTACTGGGCCCCAGGCCTCCTTGTAAAGTACTTCACCCCAGGCTGAAGGTGCCTGGGATGGAACTCGACTCCACGTGCCCAGGTCAAGGGCGCCTGGGCACAGACGAACCGCAGCAGCCCCCAGGCTGAAGGTGCCTGGGGAATGGACCTCGTGCGCAAGATGTCCGCCCCCTTATATCCTCTCCCAGCAGGCACAGCGGGTTCCCCGCCCCGCTGTACTACTGCCGCGAGAGGACACAAAGGGCACGGCGCTAGAATGGCAGTTCAACCCTGGTCCCAGGTGACAGCGCCACCTAGGGACCGCAGGGAACATGACACCATTCATACCTCCCACACTTCAAAGTGTCCATAAATTCCAAAAAATCAATGTATCTGGGCCATCTATAGCCCAGATACGCCCCTCTAAATTTGACACTAAACACTGACATCTACTGGTTGAAGAATATATCTCAACTAAATGGTAATGTAACACCCTCTAGGAAGGTAGGTGCTAGAGGTAGGATTCTTTGTTAGGATAGGTAAATTTAAGCAGACCTGGCTGGTTGCTAGGCCTGTTTGTTTTCATTCTGGGCTGGGAGTGGCTCCTTTCCAAAGTTTTCTGGAAAGTTCTGGAGAGAGAAGAGAAGAGGAGAGGTGGAGCTGCCTGGGGTGTTTTTTGGGGAGCCCTGATCAATCCCCAACCTGGATTGGCAGGCCCCATAAATACCTAGGGTAAGCCCAGCTGGGGAGGAGTTGTCGGGAGGAAGAGCTGGAGTGAGAGAGTTTGGAGTCTGTCGGGGCCTTTGAGGGAGCTCAGGGGCAGTAGGAACCACCTTTAGGAACGCATGAAGAGGTCTTGGACCGGAGGCACGAGAGAGCAAAGAGAGGACAGCGGGAGGGAGGACATGTGCAGGAAGTTATGTGCAGGAGGAGAAACGGAGAGTATATACTGTACTGTATATTGTTGTCCCAAGCAAGGTCTACCAATTTTACTGGGCATCCCATATTTACCTTACCTCATCCAAGTTCAATCCCCTCAATAAAATAAAAAAAACAAAACATGTGGACTGTTCTATGTCTCTGAGTGTTTGAGAAGTGAATGCCGGGCTGGGCAGGGTGACAAACAATCCAACATTTCAGTAGCCCCTACCGCTACACTAATGTACAGTAGTTGTTGCACAAAATACAATTGTGTATTCCAAAATTCAGCAACATGGACAATGGGACAGGTAGGTATCTGCTGTCTTCTACACCTAATGCCGCGTACACACGATCGTTTTTCTTGCCATTTTTTTTATTGCCGTTTTTCACGTCGTTTTTTTCCATGTTTCCTCTCAAGCCTGTCTTGCGTACACACGATCATTTTAAAAAACAATGAAGTAAAGCGCAGTGACGTACAACACGTACGACGGCACTATAAAGGGGAAGTTCCGTTCTAATGACGCCACCCTTTGGGACGCTTTTGCTAATTCCGTGTTACCACGTGTTAGTAAAAGTTTGGTGAGAGACGATTCGCGCTTTTCAGTCTTCCTGCTTTGAAGATCGTTTTGTGGAGTTCAGTTTGTGCCTGTGGGTTCGTATCTGTTTGGCAGTGCGTGTAGTCAGTTCGTTTCTGTTTATTCAGTGCGGTCTGCTCTGCTCGTTCCTGTTTTTCAGCTTGTTCTTCATTGGCCTTGCTGTTCTTCCGTGCGTTCTTCTAGTTCGTTCTGTTCAGCCGACCGTTATCTAGCCATGTTGCGGCTACGTACTCGTCGTAGAGTTCGTGCTGCAGTTGGTGCAGGGGTTCATGCTGTATCCCGACTCCATGCCATGAGCAGGGTCAGGAGGAGTTCATGGACCAAGAATTGGTTGCTCCAGCGGCACCAATTCTGTCACATGCCTTTGTTGCGGGAGATCAGGGAGAATAATCCTGATGATTTCAGGAATTTTCTCAGGATGTCTGACCCCGTATTTCAGCATCTGTTGGCTTTGGTGTCCCCCTACATTACCAGGTGGGACACTGTTATGCGTGAAGCCATCAGTGCTGAGCAGAGGCTCATTGCCACGTTGCGATACCTGGCGACTGGGAGAAGCCTGCAGGACCTTAAGTTCTCCACAGGCATATCCCCCCAGGCTCTGGGTATCATTATACCAGAGACTTGTTCTGCCATCCTTCAAGTTTTGCAGGAGGACTATACAGGTCCTTCTCAAAAAATTAGCATATTGTGATAAAGTTCATTATTTTCTGTAATGTACTGATAAACATTAGACTTTCATATATTTTAGATTCATTACACACAACTGAAGTAGTTCAAGCCTTTTCTTGTTTTAATATTGATGATTTTGGCATACAGCTCATGAAAACCCAAAAATCCTATCTCAAAAAATTAGCATATTTCATCCGACCAATAAAAGAAAAGTGTTTTTAATACAAAAAAAGTCAACCTTCAAATAATTATGTTCAGTTATGCACTCAATACTTGGTCGGGAATCCTTTTGCAGAAATGACTGCTTCAATGCGGCATGGCATGGAGGCAACCAGCCTGTGGCACTGCTGAGGTGTTATGGAGGCCCAGGATGCTTCGATAGCGGCCTTAAGCTCATCCAGAGTGTTGGGTCTTGCGTCTCTCAACTTTCTCCTCCCAATATCCCACAGATTCTCTATGGGGTTCAGGTCAGGAGAGTTGGCAGGCCAATTGAGCACAGTAATACCATGGTCAGTAAACCATTTACCAGTGGTTTTGGCACTGTGAGCAGGTGCCAGGTCGTGCTGAAAAATGAAATCTTCATCTCCATAAAGCTTTTCAGCAGATGGAAGCATGAAGTGCTCCAAAATCTCCTGATAGCTAGCTGCATTGACCCTGCCCTTGATAAAACACAGTGGACCAACACCGGCAGCTGACATGGCACCCCAGACCATCACTGACTGTGGGTACTTGACACTGGACTTCAGGCATTTTGGCATTTCCCTCTCCCCAGTCTTCCTCCAGACTCTGGCACCTTGATTTCCGAATGTACTTTGGACCACTGAGCAACAGTCCAGTGCTGCTTCTCTGTAGCCCAGGTCAGGCGCTTCTGCCGCTGTTTCTGGTTCAAAAGTGGCTTGACCTGGGGAATGCGGCACCTGTAGCCCATTTCCTGCACACGCCTGTTCACGGTGGCTCTGGATGTTTCTACTCCAGACTCAGTCCACTGCTTCCGCAGGTCCTCCAAGGTCTGGAATCGGTCCTTCTCCACAATCTTCTTCAGGGTCCGGTCACCTCTTCTCGTTGTGCAGCGTTTTCTGCCACACTTTTTCCTTCCCACAGACTTCCCACTGAGGTGCCTTGATACAGCACTCTGGGAACAGCCTATTCGTTCAGAAATTTCTTTCTGTGTCTTACCCTCTTGCTTGAGGGTGTCAATGATGGCCTTCTGGACAGCAGTCAGGTCGGCAGTCTTACCCATGATTGCGGTTTTGAGTAATGAACCAGGCTGGGAGTTTTTAAAAGCCTCAGGAATCTTTTGCAGGTGTTTAGAGTTAATTAGTTGATTCAGATGATTAGGTTAATAGCTCGTTTAGAGAACCTTTTCATGATATGCTAATTTTTTGAGATAGGATTTTTGGGTTTTCATGAGCTGTATGCCAAAATCATCAATATTAAAACAAGAAAAGGCTTGAACTACTTCAGTTGTGTGTAATGAATCTAAAATATATGAAAGTCTAATGTTTATCAGTACATTACAGAAAATAATGAACTTTATCACAATATGCAAATTTTTTGAGAAGGACCTGTATTAAGGTAAGTGTTCTTCTTAAAAACTTCACATTGTATGTATTTTTGTTTTGGATACTTTTTATTTTGCTTTTTTAGCAGTTCCTAATTCACATGATTCTTAGCTGCAGGGAATGTCCCCTTTCTCCCCATGTTTTAATAGTAAAAGTTTTGGGTTTGAGGCCTACCTGTAAATTTGGCTTACCTAACCTCTCCAGCATGCTATCCTGGGGCCATACCTACCTTGCCTAGTCATTTCCATGTATTTTATTCTATGTTCCATCATAGTGCTTTACCCAAAACGCAACCTAAAGATTGCCTAGGAATGTTCCTTTTTTTTAACTTCATACAGAGTGCTACAGCCTTCATTTGTGATATTCCCAACTCATCTTCAACCCCCCCTCCCCCCCAAATTGTATTTAGTGTTTTTTTTAGGTTTGTTGTTGCTTACTAATCTTTTTTTTTTTACAGTTTCTACCAATGTTGGACATGAATGTTTTTATGAAATCAGCTTTCAATGTTTCTGGCTCAAAGTATTAATTTATTCTTTCTTTAATTCCACAGTTCCCTTCTTCGCCACATGAATGGCAGAATGTGGCTTCCGAGTTTGCCCAGCGATGGAACTTTCCGAACTGTGAAGGAGCCATCGACGGCAAACATGTTCGGGTCGTCCCACCATCCCATTCGGGATCCTTTTATTACAACTATAAGGGGTTCCACAGCATCGTGATGATGGCAGTGGTGTCGGCCACCTACGAGTTCCTCTATGTGGACGTTGGCAAGAATGGCAGGATGTCTGATGGAGGAGTATTTGCCCAGACGGAGTTTGGGGAACGGCTCCTTTTGGATCTGCTGGCCTTGCCACCAGCGGAGCAGAATGTGGAGGGACTTCCGTTTGTGTTTGTTGCGGATGAGGCGTTTGGCCTGGGACCCCATTTGATGAGGCCATTCCCGCAACGCACCCTCACCCCTGAGAGGAGGGTGTTCAACTATCGGCTGACCAGAGCCAGAAGGGTGGTGGAAAATGCCTTTGGCATCATGGCCAGCTGATTTCGCCTCTTCCTGACTTCCATCCACCTTGCCCCATACAAATGGAACCATGTGGAACCATGTGGTAATGACTGTGTGCTGTGTGCTTCATAATTTCCTACGGGTGCATTCCACCAGTTATATAGCTTTGAGTGGGCCTGAGGCCTCTTTACTCAATCAAGAAGCTTTAGTGGCCCTGGAACCTGGCCGTCCTGGCTTGGCCCCCCCAACCGGACGTGAGGTCCGTAACCAATATGTGGAATATTTTATGGGTAGGGGGACCATTGAAATGCCAGGAAATGTTTAAAATTTTGTTTTCAAATAAATACATTATTTTAAGGAGTAAAGATTGGTTTGGTGTTTTCATTTTATAATGTTTTATGTTTCATGTAGGTTTACCTAGTGCACTTGTATTGCCATGTGTATTTATCATTCTTAATTATCCTTCATTGTCAGTGTAAACACAAAACATTGATTAGTTCACTCAGCACCACATTTACATAATGAAGCCACAATTATTTGGAATGTAAAAATATCTTTATTTCTTTTTTGGTGGTAAACTTCCTTAGAAATGTGGATGTTCCCTTAATTTTTGGGGTATTAAAACGCATGACCAGCCATGCGTAAACAAACTATATTCTAAAAAATTGTGAAAAAGCTAAACATGTGCTAGTCATTAAAGGGTAAAACAACAAAAAACCTTCCAAAACTCAGCAATTTAAACGTTCTTTGGTGTAAAAACATTAGACACGCCCAAGCACAGCCATGATATTTTGGAGCCTTTCCTCCACCCGCTTGGTATTTGCCCTGATCTCTATCAAGTCTCCCTTAATTTTTTCGAGGTCACGACAGCAGACCATGATGTATTGGCTCAGGATCTGGGCACTGTAATGTGTCAACTTTTTGGGGTCTTCGGCCAGAACTGCACCTAAATGTAAAAAGAAAAATGTAGGATAGAATATGTAGGCCTACATCTATTTAGCATGCATGGGTCTGGTTTCTCTCTGACCTGTTGTGGTGCCACTTTCCACTTCCACAACATCACGTTCCTCTCCATCCTGGGGTTCTGGGGGTATTGTTGTAGGTGTTGCAATTATCGGCTCATCTGAGGTAGCTATTGGAATCCCTAGGGAGATTGAAATAAAAGGTATAGTTTCATTAGTAGCGACTCAATTTTTCAAAAAAACTAAACATGATAAAATACTTTGTAAACATTCTTTTGAAGCCTGCTCCATTTTAAAATGAACCCCCCGTGCCAACCGGAACACATGATTGGATACATAGCCAAAACCATAGCATATACTTTTTAAACACAAATTTGACACATTGTAACACCCCAAAGTATCTACACAGGATCACCTGTGTGTGACACCCTCAAGCTTTTTGGCTTTAGGCCCACACTTGTACTACTGCGTTCAGATGTTTCATCAGCTGCTGAGCATTCACTCCCTTAACATTACCATGCATATCCTTTTTTCAAACGAACAAATGTCCTTTGGATTAGCACCTAAAAAATAAGTGATTACAAAATTTGCTCCCCCAAATAAAATAAAATACATGGGTGTTCACACTGGATGATCCTAAAACATCGTTTGAGGAACTGTACGGAGAAAGAGGTTTAATACGTCCGTTTACTGTGCGGACGAACCTGAAAGATGGTATCTTTCACTGTACTATATCAAAGTCAAAAATACACGACAGAATACAATGAAATAATATGTACCATGGAAAATATTAAAAAATAACTTACTTTTTCCTAAAACTTTCTTGATTCTTTTGTATTGGTCGGGCTCCCGCAACTTCAGATCAGACCAACGTTTTCTGAGCTGTTCCTTCGTTCTGCACACCCCGAATTTTTTGCGAAGACTTTTGACCACTTTGCCCATAATTTTTGCCTTGACCAGATTAGGCCTTTTATACGGCCCATGCTTGGCATCATAATCCTCCCTCTTCAAAATGGCGACCATCTCCACCATTTCCTCGAATGACATGTTGGATGCCTTATATCTCCTGGATCTGGATTTGGGCTCCTCTGGAATCTCATCCTCTGTAGAGGTAATCTCAGCCACCTGTGTCTCCGCCATGTTTTGTTAAGCACTACGACGAGCGAGAAGGGGCGTGGAAAGTGCAATATCGAACGTCAGGGGCGGGGAAAGCGTGCGGAGTTTCACGCATGCGCAGTGTATATCAAGTGAAGATCCATGTCTCGAAAATACGTTCATTTTGCGGGAGAGGGAGTTAGCAACGAACGTCTTGACGAAGGTACCTAACAATTTAAGCATTTCAGGTTCATCAGACGAGGAGATTTGTGCGTAAAAAATATGTAGAAAATGCACATTTGAGGAATGTTGCATGAAAAATATATATTTTGTTGTTTCTTGCTTTTACAGATATCATGAATACTTTCAAAAACCCGGAATTCATGGGGGAGTTCATAGACAAATGGCAAGAGCTACCTATACTATGGCAAACCAAAAGTGGCGCAAATAAAAATAAAGACGCCAGGAAAGCAGCACTGGAGAGCCTGCTTGCATTTGTGCAAACCAAGATACCCACAACAACTCTCCAAGATGTGAAAACCAAAATAGCGACCATCAGAGGGACATACAGGACCCAGAGGACTATGGTCCTGAGGTCCCAGAGGTCAGGTGCTCCAGCAGATAAGGTTTATAAACCCAGTCTGTGGTACTACAGCAAGTTATCTTTTCTGGATGACCAGCTGGAAGTGAGGGAATCTCTCTCCACCCTTCCCCCCAGAGGTCAATCCAGCCTTCCTTGTAGCCAACCCTCCAGCCTTCCCTGCAGCCAGTCCTCCAGCCTTCCTGGCAACCCTGCTCTGGCTTCCTCTGAGGATCAAGATGAGGTCCTTGAGGAGGCAGATTTGGATATATGGAGCCAGGTAAAGTATTGATATCTATATTTATCTCTTACAAAATTGTAGAATTTAAATAGATGTTAGTATTGTTAGGTATGTAAACTTCTACCAATAAAGTTTTTTAAGAGCAAGATAAAGTAGTGGCCTAATTTTATGTGGACAAGGCAACAAAACCAGGTTGCAGAATCAATGAAAATGACATAACTTTTGACATTGATTTCAACAATGTCTAGAGGTGAACAATGTCTGTGAATGATGGTGGGCCAAAATAAATAATGTCCCTTTCTTCTTTTA